>OZ026591.1:12384799-13017371 GCA_964020215.1 Aurelia sp. 3 sensu Dawson et al. (2005) | reverse complement strand
CTTTACATTCCCTTCAAAAGAATAAGTGAGATTATAAAAGTACATTTATGGAATTATTTGTATTCCTTCTTGTTTTTTGAAAAATTTTCTGTACTTAACTTTTTTAGATTTATTTTGTCTGTATGAATGAAACTTGATAGGAAATTTTCTCAAATTATTTAAAAGATAGAAATGATACGCAATCAAATGTGCAAAAGATCATTTTATTGTGCTGATAGCAATGGGCCACCATAGTGGAGGTAAGCTGACTATATCGAGATACATGTGTATTATTTTTTGGAAACATTGTAAGAGTTTAGTTAGTTGAAAGGGATTAATTGTGTTTTGTTCTTCATGCTGTGCTTTTTATCAGAAATTCTCTTCAAAGAGGCTTGGAAATTGGTAATTACGTCTGGAAAGCCTGAAAGTAAATTCCAAAAAGTATCGTTGTGGTGAATCATTTGCTACAAAGGATGCAAAGAGGAATGTTTTCATCTGTTGCCATTTTCTCTTTTTGTCTCAAATCGTGCCTGATAACTTACGTGTTACCGATAGGAGTAATCCGAAAATTGAAGCGTGTTGTTTGTGCGAATTTCTCGAAGGGTGTTCTTGCTACCATTTTCGCCTAATTACTCCAATGTCTGGTATTGAAAGAAGGTAATTTTTCTTAACCCTATTAGTACTGGGGGGGCGTTTTTCGCCCCCCTAGCACATTTTTCTACATTGCACTAAAATGGCATGTAGTTTAACCACCAAACTTTATGACTTTTGGTCAAATTTAATTCTCATTCAAATTTTTGACATTTCATTGTTTTAACTCTGATCACTTGACCACAGTAATACCATATTTGGAGAGCAGTCAACAAAAAAATTCTTAAAACCGCCATAGATTCTGTCTCATTTGTCCGATTGATCTCAAGCATGTGTCATTTGATTGCTTTTGATGAGTACTTTCATTTGATATCTATTTATTTCATATTTGCTGACACCAGCAAAATTCAATATCTATGACATCATTGACATTTATGACGTCATTACTCTAATGAATGAATGTAAGATATCAAAAATTATTGTCTTTTTTATTCAACTTATTTATTAGATTACTTCTGACTCCATATTTACTAGATAAAGAAATAACTGCAAAGAAAATCTGTACATTGAACAAAAGGCTAATTAAAAGCTGATTGTGCTAAAAATAGAAACTGGAAATATCTAAAAAAATATGTATTTTAAATCTGCAATATGTTTGCTACAATTTGAGACAAACTTGGAGAAAATTGGATAAGGTAAATCAAATAGAATCTTTCTCGCTAAGAAGGTAAACAATTGCCAATTTCCCTTTGTTTTTGGTTGCCTAGCAACGACACGTGTGACTAATTAATTGTCATTGTTGCATTTTAATAGCCAATTGTCTAATGATCAATAGGAGTAAGTCTAATTGTTGTATCTCCTGTAGTTTCAGAGCAAAAGAGCGGGGCTAAACCCCCCCCCCCCCAGTACAAAGTTAGTAAAAAATCGCCTAATGCTAATAGGGTTAAGCCGGTAGTCAAAGTAATTTCCTGGAACTGCAAAGGATGTTTATGTCTTCTACGCCCAAGAGGGTTGAAATAAAACGGCCAGCCATTGATCTGTGAATGAAAGACTGCCCATCCGAGTCACCTGACTGTTCGTTTTTGCTCATGGGTCCAGAACGAAAACTTGGGCGACTTAGGTAATCTTAGGTATCAAAGTATTGATTCTTCTTTGAGTTGAAGTCATTGTAGGTATCTACTTGCATTTGTAAAGTTTCTTCTGTTGGGGAGTGTTGGATTGACTTGCCTGATGGTTCTCTTGCCTTTGCCTGAGTCACCCCACTTTTCGTTTTTTTCGTACAGTTCCATAACAAAACTCGGGCGACTCAGGTAAATTATAAAAAGTGTCTTACTTTAAACTGCAAAGGATGTTTATGCCTTCTATGCCCAAGTGAGTCAAAATAAAACGGGCAGCCATTGATCTGCGAATGAAAGACCGCCCATCTGAGTCGCCCGACTTTTCGTATTTGCTCATACGTCCAGAACGAAAACTCAGCGACTCGGGTAATCTTAGGTATCAAAGCATTGATTCTTCATTGAGTTGATGGCAAGTCATAGTAGCTATCTACTTGCATTTGCAAAAGTTTCTTCTGTTGGGGAGTGTTTGGATTGACTTGCCTGACGGTTCTTTTGCATGTTGCCCGAGTTGCCCAACTTTTTGTTTTTTCTCATAGAGACAGAACGAAAAGTCAGGTGACTCAGGTAAACTTTAAAAAAGTATCCTATTTTGAAAAGCAAAGGATATTTGTGTCTTCAGTGCCCGAGGAAGGTTGAAATAATACACATGGTTTTTGCAATGAAAATATTCGCCCTGGTCGCCCGAGCCGCCTGCGTTTCTGACCTGGCCTCTGGGGACTTGTGCTATGGTGGTAAGGAGTGTGAGACCATTTACACCCTTGAATTTCATTGATAAGACATGTCAAATGACAAACATTTACCCCCCACCCCTTAACCCTCCTCTCAAAATCTTTTCCTCTACAGAAAATGTGGGGATTTTCCATTTCTTAGGTACACCAGCTTATGACAGATTACAAGATGTAATACTGAATAAACAAATCATGAATGATATAAAAAATGCTGTCCTCAAATGCCCAGACTAGCTGTTTAGAAGGATTCCTTGCAACCCTGAATCCCTGGCATCCCAAAATGACCAGTTTTTCCTGGATGGGAACCATCTGCAGGTACAGTAGCTTTACAATTCAGTAATAGTTGAGCATAAAAACAGATTGTGTAGTTCCATGTGGGTGATAAACAGCAAAATCCCACATATGAGACCTACAAGCTGAAATTGACAAGAACCAAACCCCAATGTTATGAGAACCAATCCACTGTATTTACTAAAAAAGAACCCAGACTTACTTGCAAAGTTATAGCTTCCTATACTGCATGTGAGTGTTTACTGTATCAGCTGACATTGAAATCCTTATAGGTTTAAAGGTAGTTTCCTGTTATCTCCAGTAATTAATCTCTCCTGTATGTATTCTAAATTGTCAGACTTGCAATTGCAGTATGTCAAATTTAAAGGTGTGCTTGTATGGTTTTCTTACCAGCAAAATAGGGCAGTGAAGCAGCTCTTGAAATAAGTAGTACACATCAGCATTTGCTTTATATTCTGACCTTGATAGTTCACATTTGTTATCACTGGACCTTTTACTACAGGCTTATTTGGGCAAGTGTGTACTTTAACCCTATTTTAACCGGGTGAAAAAAAGTGATTTTCTACCGGGGGCGGGCGTTTTTCACCCCCCTTAATTATCTTTGGTACTATAATAGTTATGACAACGAAACTTGCTCTGTGTTATAATTAAACAAAGGAGAATCAAAAAATTGGATCAATTAACTTTCAATCACGTGATTGGTTGCTAGGCAACCAAAATAAGGCAAATTTTGACGAAATTGAGCTATCAAGAAAAATAAGTAGGTTTACATTAAATAACTGGCTAAAATAGGCTAAAAACTATCCAAATACTTACTTGATAGCCTTAGTTTGAGATTTCATTCAGTTTTGTATGAATATTTGTGGTTCCTAATTAATCAACTAAATAAATAACGGTAATTCGATTCAATGCAAAATTGTTTCCTCAAAAATTAATGCTTAAACATCATCAATTTCACATGATTGAAATCAAATAGTTTTATCAATATTTCAAGTCATTACATGATTTTTCATATAAAAATCGCTAATTCATTAGAAATATGTCGTCATAAAGATGTATGGCATCATAGAAATTATAAATTGCTGATGTCAGCAAATGTAGATAAATTATATATCAAATGAAAGTACTCATCGAGACAAATTGAATGGTATGTATATTGATGAGATTCGGCACAAAATAAAGAAACTAGAGCAGTTTTCACGATTTTCTTTGTGACCACTCTCCAAATATGGGCATCTGGTGGTCACGTGGTCTAACAATAGGCATTGAATTTTTTATTTTCTGACTGCCAGTTAAATTTTAGGAAAAGTCAGTGAGTTTCAGTGCCATAGCTGTCATCGCTTAGGAGCTATCAAAAAAAGTTTGGGAGGGGGGCGAAAAACGCCCCCCCACGGTTAAAATAGGGTTAATGAGAATCTCCACCGTGAGAAGAAAGTATTAAAAACTGGACATTTTCTCAAGTATCTTCACTTGCTCCAAGTCTGTTCTGCTGTCCAATGGGGCTACAACAACAGAACTACTTCTGTGGGGATTGGAGCCACTAAGAGGACGGTGCAAGGAGAAACAGTTATCATGCTGCTGTGCTACCAAATGACACATACAGTAATTAAAAAAACCCAGTGGCGGCACCAGCTCTGAAAAGTCCAAATGAAATGGGGGGGTGGGGGGAATTTTGAAGTAATTTTCCAATCTAAATGTATGTATGTATGTATAATTTCGCCAAAAGAAAAACAAAAACTATCAAATATTAAAATACGATAAATCTATTTAAAAAGAAAAGAAAGATATAATAACAGGCGTCTGATATTGACATAAACATAGCTATCTAAATTAAAAACACCCTTAGGTAAAATGGCAGGGATAGCATTAAAAGGTCAGTGCAACCTTGATTCCATAATGGTCCCTCCAAAGGTGTCAATGAAAGAAAAATTTTAATGGAAGAAAAGAAAAATTCTAGCAGATAATGCAATACTTTTCATTTGAACCAAATCGGCAGTAGGAGAGTGTGTGAGGTGTTAACATATACATCATCCATATGCATCATCACACATTCATCTTCCTTCCTTTGTATATCTTTGAAGAAATATTCTTTGATCTTGTGTTTAAATGTGTTGACATTGTTGGTAGATTTCAAGTCTGATGCGAGACTGTTCCATATTTTGGCCCCTGGTAAGATAGACATTTTTGGCATGTGCTACTATTACAAAAAGCAATGTTTAGTCTAAACTTAGACCTTCGCGTTATTCGACTTTGGTCGGCTGGATGGAATGTTTTGTCAGCATAAGCTGGGGCAGTTCCGTTGAAAAATTCCATTATATTAACATAGATATTTTGTTCTACTCTGTGCTTAGTGGGGAGCCAGTTTATAATTTCAATTCTGGTATACCCAACTAATTTGAAGCCATTTTCCTTTCACGATGGGCTGCCTTGTATACTCCGGTGTTATCAATCTTGAAAAATAGAGCAAGATGCCTGCTCCGACGTCTGAGATTAAGCGATTCCCATCCAAGCTCATTATACAGTTTCTCCCTGGATGCACCTTTCCAAGCACCAGTTACTGCTAATGCAGCAGAGTATTGAACGGATTCAAGCTTTTCCATCATATGATTCAGTTTCAAACTTTCACTGTAGTCGCAGTTAGTGGCAGGTATGTGATAGATAACGTCACTATAGTCCAGATGCGGCCTTACGTATAGCTTATAAAGCTCAGCCGAGGTAAATACTTCGAAAGATACTAAATCATTCCTATTCCTCGTCTAGATTTGGAGATAGCTGACTTGATATGACTATTGAAAGTTATCCTCGAATCAAGAACTAGACCTAGATTTTGTGCTCATCAACTTTTAAAACTGGCGTATCATTGAATAGGATAAGTGGATGGTCAATTGGCTTCCTTTTCCTTGAAAATGTTATTTGAACCGCTTGTTTGGCTGGGTCTGGATTGAAAGACATTTTCCATTTGTTTGCCCATTGGCTAATGAGATTCAAATCATGGTTCAAATCACTTGCGGCAGACACAGGGTCACGGACAACTGTGAAAGGCGATATATAATCTGCAAAAAGTTTTGTGTTACATATCAGATTATCTGTTAGGTCGTTAATATATACTAGAAACATAAGAGGCCCTAACATAGAGCCTTGGGGAACACCAGCAGAGACTTTTCCCCAATCAGACGTTTTGCCATTCAACACTGTACGTTGTTTTCTGTCTGCAAGAACATTTTGAATGAAAGACAGTAATTGAGCAGAGATACCACAGTGGCGTAATTTAAAAATAAGACCTTTGTGCCACACTCTATCAAGTGCTTTAGATGTATCAAGGTACACTGATCTTACGTCGAGTGTTGGATTACAGTCAAGAGCTTTAGATATGGTATGTACTATTGATAACAACTGATAAATTGTTGAATAACCCAGGTAAAATCCTGACTGATTAGGGTTGAGCAAATTCTTTGAATTCAAATGTTCGTAGACAGTATCAAAAATTAACTTTTCTAAGATTTTCCCAAGCAGTGGAAGCAATGACATTGGATGGTAATTTTCCTTCAAATTGTTGCTGTTCTTTTTATGCACTGGTACAACATTTGCTCTTTTCCAAGTTTCAGGGAAGATACCATGGACTAAACAAGCTTCAGCTTCAGAGGCACAACTAGAGTCCAATCGCATATCTTCATCATTCGACCTTATATTTCATCCCAGCCATGAGCCTTGTTTGGATTCAATGATTGAATCATCTTAAATATTTTCTCATCGGAAATGTGAAAATCTGTAAGTGGTGGTGCATTTGGCTGAGAGACAGAGGGAATTTCCCTTGCAGTATCCAAGGTCGTACATTGGAATACAAAATAATCATTAAAGATCTGTGCCTTGGCAGAAAAATCCAAGACAAGTATGTCATTTTCTAACAGTGGGGGAATTATTGGTATTTTAGCTTTGTTCAAGATCTTATTGATCAGAGACCAGTAAGTTTTTCTTCCAGTGTTAGGATTTGACAGGGTGCGCTCTATGTTTGTCAAATACTTCTGCTTCGCATCCTCAATGAGCTTGGACCCTTGGGATATCATATTCTGTATACCCTCTAACTTATCTGGTGGCTGACCATTTTTTACGAAATTTTTACATTATAGATTCTCTTTGCGAATGCAATTTTTGTACTTTATTATTGTACTTTCATGCAAGTGCAGTATGCTATAACACCCATTTTGCCCCTACCAGATAGACTTCTCTACAAAGCCACCCTCAACAATTTCTTGATGGATTGAGATAACTGGAAAGCTGGCCTTAAAGATTTATGAAGGACCCACTCCCCCCCTTTCCTCCTTGTGGCAGCACCAAAGTGCCAGGAGCATTTTCCAAATTCTAACTTACTAAATTTCTTTCCAGATACAATGCACGCTTTAATGTCAAAATTAGATCTCAAATAATTCAAACTAAAACAGAATGGGTTACGTTAGACAATCCGCAATCATGGAATCTCAGATTATGCTCTTCTGTAGAACAGTTAACTGTGAAATGGTTGATAAAACCCAATTTCCTTAATAGGCCTACATGCAATATGCTATATGATGACATTACCTCGCTTCATATGTTTTTGTTTCATGTGAAAGTTTGCAGGGTCTACTTGGGTACAATAGGTACGTTTGGGATCGATGGGTAGGGTAAGGTATTTGGATAAATTCTGCACAAATCTCTGTTGAGAGCTTTATGCCTAGAACTGCTTGAATACTTGGTAATGGATGGCATTGTCAATGTCAAACAATGTTTAACAATGTCTATTATTAACAGAATCAAAAAACAAAAGTTAGGAGTCGGAGTTCAAAGAGCTCAGAAAGTTTCAGAAGTTTAAAATCATTGAAGATTTTTTTTTTTTTTTATACATCAAGCTAAAAACTTACAATACATATTACCTACTAACACTACCTACAAAATACTTTACCCTACTACTAAAACAATGCCATTTGGAGCGAAAATTTACGTCTACCAAATGGCAACATAAAACTAAAAACACGAACATAGCACTAGACGTGACGACATTGAAAGACAAAGATAGCACATAAACTACACGTAACTACTACAAAAAAGAACGAACGTCTAACTAAGAGGGGAATTAATTGACCTAATCGGCCAAGGTTTGCTTCACCCATCCCGAGTCATGTGACCAAACTCTTGCTGTTGTACTCATGGCACAACTTTTCAAGACACGGAATATGAAGATTAGAAGAGAAGGAGACATGCAAGATCGTTGAAGATTAGAAGAGAAGGAGACATGCAAGGCTGAAATGAGATGGCTCTGACAGCTTTCTTCTGTGATTTGAAAGAGAATCTTCTAGCGCTTCTTGTACCATGTGGTCCTTCATAGAGCTTCTTGTACCATGTGGTCCTCTATTGATTAGACAAACAAGACTATCCATTACCAAGTATGCAGCAGTTCTAGGCATATCTTTGACATTGTCAATGTTAAGTCATCAGTTTCAGGCCTCAGTTTTCCAGCAATCAACACTACCCAAATATTATGCTTAGGTGATCTGTCATGCTTACTCATTCTCGGTTTGGCCTGCATGTTTCTGATATCTCTTTTTCTTCTTATCTCTTTTTTTGCGACTTGACTGTCATGGCGGGTCGCATGGTCTGTGCAGCGCTCAAATCACAGGCTTGTTTCCATACTTATTAGCAATGTTAGGCAATAGCAATCATGTTTTTAAAATAATTATCAGTTCAGTTACTTAAGATATCACAAAGTCAGTAGTTTATCACATATTAAAGAGATATGGGAAGTTTTGGCCTTGGTGGCTTTCATATTGTCTAGGCCCACGTGCGTGGACTAAGTCAACTTTCTCAAGATGCCCGATAATGAATTCGTTTCTTTGAACATTGTTCAGAGTTTATTGGAGGTACAAGCGAATGCTTTTAAAGCTTCATTCAGAGTTTTATTTGACGAGCTGCAGGGTGAACTTAAATGCGTGAAGGAAGACATCTTGGATCTTCAACAAAGCCTTAGTTTTTCACAAGGTCAGCTCGATACTTCAACGAAACGCCTTGATCACGTCAAGAAGAAGTTGCAGGACGATGACAAATTCTTTAGAGACACGAGTGACAGCCTTGATGCAATGGATTCCGAGCTTGAATATCTGGAAAACCAGAGTCGGCGGAACAATATCAGAATAACTGGGGTGCCTGAAGACACTCAACATGAAAAAAGTTGGGATGACACTGAAAACATTGTTAAGCAGTTGATACAGGATAAGCTTGGTATCCAAGAGGAATTGGTAATTGAAAGATGTCACAGGGTCAAACGCTCAAATAAGGGATATAGACAGAGGCAGAATGGAAAGGAGCCACCAAGAAACATAGTGGCAAAGTTTGTAAGTTGGAAGGCAAAAGAAAACGTGTTGAGGAAAGCCAGATCAATTAGACCAAAGGGAATAAAGTTTGTCGCTGATTTATCTCCAAAAACAATGGCAAAAAGAGAAGCACAAGTTGATGACCTTTTGGAGGCAAGAAGAAATGGAAAGTATGCTTTCTTTGTAATGGATAAACTCAATATCAAAGATAAACCTCCTGATTCCATTCCTGAAAAAAGACCACTTCTTCGGCAAGTTCTGACAATGAAGTCAGTTTTGATATTGCATAAACTGACCATATTATGCAGTCTTTGTGTTATTTAAAGCAGTTATTTTTCAGTCTCAGGTTCACTTATGCAACCGTTAACATTTTCTAGGTCAGGTCTTATCATTTTGATTCATTTCACCAACGTAAATGACAAATTCAGATAATTTTTCATGTGGTATTTGCCACAAAAATATAGCTAATGGTAAAAAGGCTATTTTCTGCAATATTTGCAATTTCTTTATCCATATTAAATGCAATAACATCACTACTTCAGAACATAAAAAATTGGAGAAAGAACCTGATGATGTTCCTTGCCTGGGTGCATTCCGAGGCCTTTCCGCCGGAGAACTCCGGCGGAGAGCCATCTTTCGATTTCCTCACGCCAAGGTTTTTGGTGGAGAAATCTTGTTCATTGTGCTCTGGCGGCAGTTGGTGGTGCAAGCAAGTGATCATAAATTCAGTAAATATGATGGAATGGAGGCAGTAGTTATCTTCACTCGTTTGTTCTCTGTCTGTTCTGTTTTTGGGCTTATCACCGGAATCTTTTATTACTCTGTGTTCTTTCTCACTTTCATCAACACTGGCGGCAAATCCTGCTATGCCCACATCCTTGGCAGAAATATCCGGCGGAGAGAAAAAATGGAATGCACCATGGGTCACAGGAAGCCCAGGCAGTTGATTTAACTGAACAATAATAAGTTTACAATCTTAAAATCTTAAAATCGTTAATTGTCCAATACCTTTTTGTTTGAGTGTTATTTGTTGCACCTCTCCACAGATGTGTTGTGTTTCATTGACTTCAGCATTGCACTGTGTAATTGTTCGAATGCGAGAGTTCGATACGATGTAACTTGCTGGTATTCTAATAGGTAAACCTTATAAGAATACCTTATAAGAATACCAGCAAGTTACATCGTATCGAACTCTCGCATTCGAACAATTACACAGTGCAATGCTGAAGTCAATGAAACACAACACAGCTGTGGAGAGGTGCAACAAATAACACACAAACACAAAGGTATTAGACAATTAACGATTTTAAGATTTTAAGATTGTAAACTTATTATTGTTCAGTTAAATTAACTGCCTGGGCTTCCTGTGCATGGGTTCCTTGGTTTTGCAAGCTCTGCATCAAAGACATGTTTCCATTTAGTTCCTTGGCAAATGAGGATTTATTAGGACTTTATGATTTTGATCTTCCATCCTTTGTAGACTCCACACCTTCATTTGAAGTTACCTCCAACCTTATGAACTTGCCTAATCTTAGTGACTATGATATTGATGAACAAGTGCCTCAAAATATTGACTCTCGCTACTTCACTCTACCTGAGCTACCTTCCTTGCAGTCATCATCTAGTGATTTTTCTATTCTTCATACTAACATAAGGAGTTTATCTCTTCATCTCGATGAATTAGTTTCCTTATCTGCTCATACTAATTTGAATCCTGATGCAATTGGAGTGTCTGAAATATGGCATTCAAATGACAATCCCATTTCATCTAACGTTGATATTCCTGGATATACACTTTTTAAGTCTTCATCAACAAGTCAGAATGGTGGTGTTGGTTTGTATATTAAAAATTCTCTCACTTCCAATCCAAGGGTTGATTTAGACTCTTGCTCAGATGACTTTGAAACTATATGGGTTGAGATTGAGAACAAAAAGGATAAGGATTTCCTAATTTGCTGTGTTCATAGACATCCTAGTTCAAACCTTACTTCTCATTTTCAGAATCTTCTTCCTAAAATATCTTCAAATAAACTGGTATTCATAATGGGTGATTTCAATATCAATCTTTTGGACTACGCTTCTCATACACCAACAAGTGACTTTATCAACAACTTTTTTTCACACAGCCTTCTTCCTTGTATTCATCATCCAACTAGAGTTTCAGAATACTCTGCTTCTGTTATTGACAATATATATACCAATGCTACAAATGCTACTATAACAAGTTGCAATATCTTAATGCAAATTACAGACCACTTTCCTCAGTTTTTCATTTTGAGAAATGCTCAGATAAATCATAACAAACTGGAATGATTTAAATATGATTACACAACATTCAATGAAAATGAATTTCATAATGATTTTAACCAGATTGACTTTGCATATTTAGAAAACAATGACATAGATGTAAACATAAAATTTGACAGGTTTTTGAAAGACCTTACATCTTTGACAAATAAACATGCACCAATTAAAAAGCGGAGCAGGAAGGAAATGAAACTTAAAGATAAGCCGTGGATAAACAGTAAAATACAAAAGATGATGAGAATCAGAGACAGAATTCTGCAAAAATTGAAGGAACAGCAAACTGATGATAATCTCAAATTATATGAGGAGTTTAGGAACCGTGTTTCAAATGAATTGAAAGAAAGTAAAGCAAGGTATTATCATAATTATTTTTCTACCAACAGTAATATCATGAAGAAATTGTGGTCAGGTATAAAGACAATCATTTCTCATAAATCATCCACTTCTGCTGCAATCAACAAAATAAAAGATAAAGCTGGAAATGTAACCTCAGATCCTTGCAAAATTACCAACATTTTCAATGATTTTGTTGTTAATGTTGCTAACGATATAACCAAAAAAATCCCAATGACTCCAAAATCCCCTCTTGACTACTTGTCAAATAGAATTTCTAATTCACTTTTCCTTACTCCACTTACTTTAATGGAAGTTAATGGCATCATTAATATCCTAAATCCCTCAAAATCTGTAGGTCCCAACAGTATACCTATAAAATTACTAAAAATTATTGGATCCTCAGTTTCCCCACTTCTTGCTTTACTGGTAAATCAGTCCTTCCAGTCTGGTATTTTTCCTGACAAACTTAAGATAGTCAAGGTGATTTCACTGTTTAAAAAAGGTAATCCTGAGCTGCCATCGAACTATAGGCCAATTTCTCTGCTGCCTATCTTTAGCAAGTTATTTGAGAAGTTAATGTACAAACGACTTTACAGATTCCTTGAAATACATAAAGCTCTTTATTCTTTGCAATTTGGATTTCAAGAAAACCACTCAATTGATCATGCCCTTGTGAATTTGATTGAAGCTGTAAGAAACACTCTTGACAATAGAAGATTTGGTTGTGGTATCTTCATTGATTTACAAAAAGCATTTGATACTGTTAATCATAAAATTTTGCTTTTAAAGCTGGAACACTATGGCATTCGTGGTTGTGCCCCTGAGTGGTTTAGATCATATTTATCTGAAAGAAAGCAATATGTCTCTGTCAATGGGAGCAATTCTAACTTATTTTCAATTACTTGTGGTGTTCCACAAGGCTCTGTGCTGGGTCCCTTACTTTTCCTTATTTACATTAATGATTTGCCGAATGTTTCCAAGAAATTAAACTTTTACCTCTTTGCTGATGATACAAACATTTACTGTGAATCTAAGAATGTACCAGATTTAATTAGAATTGTCAACAAAGAGCTTTGATCCGTAAAGAAATGGCTTGACACAAATAAATTATCATTAAACATTGATAAGACTAACTACATTATCTGTCATTCTCCATCTGTAAATATTCCATCTGATGCTGTTATTAAAATAGGGAAAAAACATATTAAAAGGGTAAAATTTGTTAAATTCTTAGGTCTTCTCTTAGGGAGCTGTCATAAAGTATGGCTGGGAGGGGGGTGGAGGGGAATCGGGAAGCTGACTTGAAAATTTCACACCCTCTCCAACATACCGGAATAAATTCCATACCCCATAAGCAATTTTCTAGAAAGTTCCATACCCCATTCATATGAAAATTAACCGAGACATTATGAGCGACCAATTGAAGAAAGAAATAAGAAAAGCAAATGATAGGAAATTGAGAATGAAATGAAGAATATGATGCATCATTAAAGCCATTTCTGCGATCATAACAAAATCCGTGCTCATTGTAGACTTACTACTTGAGTTCTATAGTCCTCTCCCATTTCTGACGATACCATCCTGGAGCAATGAGGCGCTCAAGCAATAAGTCACTGAGGCAATGACGGGAGCAGCAACAACAACCAAATAGCTATGGCCTAGGCAAATGATCGCCTGCAAATTTTGATCAGATATGGACGAGGAGGACGAGGGAACAATCAAAGCATTTAGTGATTCTGCTCTGGCTGCTCGTTGGAAACAGATTTGGTGACAAGCAAAGAGTCAAAGCCACATTACTTGATATACAGCTGAATCTGAGAGAGACTGAGGATGATGACAAGGAAACATGGAGTGGCTTCTGCAAATGCAACATGCAATAATGAGCAATCAACATCTTTTGGCAAGAATATCCACTTTGACCTTTAAGTGCAGGAAATTCAGCCCAGTAAACAAAAATCTGTGCAAATTGTTGTATGTAAGGTGGAAAGTGCAGGGTGTAAAGAAGATGGACATGCATATGTATGTACATCTCTTTGCATCATATAAAAGGCAGACTAATTTTTGAAATTCTGAAATAATCAACCCAAAGAGAAGTCCAAAATGCAAAGTTTCATGTTTATTTAAACTTTCACACAGGACAGGCACTGTGCTTGAAATTTGATTGAAGATTGGTATTCTGCAGCAAATTTCAAAAGTTTTAACGGCAAAAGGAAGAGAACACTACCAACAAATGGCCAGGGAGGATGTACTAACTAGGATGCAGAAGAGAAAATGCTGCAACCATGACTTGATGATCAACCCCAACAGCGGACTATAGTATGATTTCTGCACAAAACTGCTTTTTGCGCCTTGTATAATCAGGATGGTTGACACCCCCTGTTTCATTTCAAAGAGTTTACAATGAGACTTTCCTAAGCTTTGAAAACATTGAAAACAGCCATGTTTGTTTTTTTCAAGAAATAACATTGTGTTACACATGCAACAAGTCATGATAGAAGGAAAGATGTTAAATAATTGAAGCAGGTATATATATCAGCTATCAAGGCTAAAAAACTGAACTGTTTTCATGATGGCCATGCATAATTTTGAAGGGCGTAAAGTTGTGTATGGCAGTTTGTTCCAATAAATTTTTTTGGTGTTCATTGTCAGAAATATTTTTCAAACTTCTAAATCCGTCAAACCCTATGTTTTGCTAACTTTCCTTCAGGTCTGGTGAATAATCATGCACTGGTTAAATTTTCTGGACTTTGACAGCACATTCATCACACTTTTAGTGCTTTACATATACAATGGTTTGAAAATTTTACAATTTGATGGAACATGCTGCAGTTTCATTTTGCAATGTTAATGCTTCAGATAGATTTCGTACCCCAACAATATGGTGCTCAAAGTTTTCATACCCCATCAAAATCTTGTCTAAAATATTCATGCCCTAGCACCTTTCCCTCCGCCCCGGTCCCGGCCATACTTTATGACAGCTCCCTTAGATGAGCATCTTAGCTGGAAATATCATCTCAGTGAACTCTCCAAAAAATTAGCTAGAACCTGTGGAATGTTTTTCAAAATTAGTAACTTACTTCCATTTGATGTTTTACTCTGCTTGCATAATGCCTTGTTTCTGTCCTTCTTACAGTATGGTCTTATTGTTTGGGGTCAAACCTATGCATCATACACAGAACCAATCTTCAGGTTGCAGAAAAAAGCTGTCAGAGCCATATCTTTTCAGCCTCGCATGTCTCCCTCACTTCCCATCTTCAATGATCTTAAACTTCTCAGACTTTCTGATATTTTCGAACTCAGGCTCTCAACCTTTGTCTTTGAATCTGTCAACAAGACATCACCTGATTGCTTTCATAACTTTTTCCTATTTAATTCATCTGTACATCAATATTCCACTTGACAGGCCAGTCATGGAGAGTTATATCTGACTCAAAAAAACAGCCTTCAGTATGGTCTAAAACCGTTACGTTACCTTGGTGCCAAACTCTGGATTGTTTCTCACTCGCTCCAGACCCCTGACCAGAACCCCTATGAGATAGACCCAGGCCCCCACGAGATCCTCTGACCTAGCTACCACGAATATTCACACATGAAGCAAAGTTGTTGACAAAATCTTGAGATATCACAAGATAAGTATCAAAATTTGATTTTATTTTTGTTTCACTGTAAGAGAACATTTATGGTTTATGTGCGGTGTCAAATATTTTGATACCATGGACGAATCAACAACGAAAACAGCTCCGGAGGGGATGGTAGGCCTCCCCTCACATGGCGCTGACCAACGGCAGTCAGAAACAACAAGCACCGCAAATTACGTGCTATTATCTGACCTCAAAGATTCTGTTGTGAAAGAGGTCTTAGCTGCTCTGACTGCTAATAAAGAGACTCGTGAACTAGTTGATAGGGGATCACGAAAAAGGCCTCACTCCCATCAATGTGATGAGGAAGATTTTGATGACAAAATGGATGACAAAGATGCTTTGTCCATTGACGGTGAAAAATACAGTTCCCAGTCTTACCTGGGGGAGGCTGCTCAAGATGAGTCAAATGAACGCTCATCTGATACCCTAGCTAAGTCTGATAACATGACTGATTTATTCCCAGCCAACAAGAACGAAAAATCTACTGTTGCTAGTCAAAAAATTAACATTGCTGAGGAGATTCTTGATCAAGTCTTAGATGACTCCATTGACACACAGCTGGGAGAAAAAGTACTTGAGGTTTTGGCAAAACGTGTCGTCAAACACTTTCAGGTTGACACAAAAACAATTTCAAATGACCTACTGAACAGGCTGAAACTGCCCAGTAATTGTGCTGCAATAGCTGTGCCCATGATGAATACAGAAATAAAAAATCTGACCAGCTTTGAATCAGTTTGTATATCAGAACGCAGATTATATAATACACAACTGCACCTACAACGTGCTACGTCTGCAATTGCAAATATGGTTAACCCTATTTTGGTTGGGGGGGGGGCAAATTTGCCCCCCTAGTAGATTTTTTTAAATAACTCTGCGAGGAAGAATTTTATAGCTATGAAACTTCTTGACTTTTTGCAACTACTTATTGTGCAACTTCTCAAAAAGTTTCATTGAAATATTTTGAAAAATGAGGGGGCGGGAGACAATTTTCTGGGACTGACCCAGGAAAGATCGCAAATTCTCAAATCTCAATTATCGCGAAAAAAGGAGCAGAAGTGGAATATTTTGCAAATTTCTTTTTTAATGTTGTGTTATTTGATGCATTCTATCATAAATACCATGTTTGGATGGAAAATATGCTCCAAATTTAATTTTATCTCGATTTTCCTGATTTTGGCCAATTTTGCCGCTTTTCTTGACCACACAAAGGAAAATGCTGACGTAAGCAAAAATGGTGGCTATTTTTAAGTAAATTTTTATATTTACAGAAAGTACATGCCTGAGGCTTTTAGCACACCAAATTTGGTCGCTCTATCTATTACCAGTAAAGAGTTAGGTAGGGGGGGCTTTTTTGCCCCCCCCCCAACCAAAATAGTACTATCAAATAGCCCAACCACTATAGGTTTAACATGTTGCTTATGGCAGATCAAGAGGGTAAGATGGCTGATTCTAAAGCTCTTACCCGTATTGCCTTAGATGGCATAACAGTACTGGGGCAGGCACAGGCCAGTTTGTCACTTGCGAGAAAACAAAATATCAAATCTATCCTTGCAGATGACGTCAAGGACATTTGCAGTGCAAACCGAAAACCAACACAATTCTAGGCAAAAGATATCCACAGAATGACTAACAGTCTTACAAACAGGAAGACGACCACTAGCAAGAGACAGGCTGGTCGTAGCTTTGCAGCAAACAACCAAAGAGGTGGCAAGCACACTCCTTTTTTAGGGAGGGACAGAGCTGCAGCAAGGGGAAAACGGAACCCGCAATACAGAAAGCAATCCCAGTGACAAAAATACAGGTAAGCAAAGTAACGTTCATCCATTATTTAGAAGCAAAAGATGCAACATTTAAAGCAGGATGTATAGCGGGATATCTAAATAACTGGACCTCTTTGACATCAGATGAGGAAATTTTGGCTACTGTCACTGGTCTTCCATTAGACTTTGAGACAACACCCCAGTGTACTTACACTCACAAATATCAAGACTTCAATAAATCTGAGGCAAATTTTGTAACATTAGAAATTGAAACTTTGTTGAGGAAAAAAGTGATTGCAAAATCAGCTCATGAGAAAGGAGAATTTATTTCACCAATCTTTCTCAGACCTAAAAGTGAAGGCTCGTTCAGGCTGATTCTGAATCTAAAAAAGCTCAATTCTCACATGCCAAAAATTCATTTTAAAATGGATACCATACACTCTGAATTACAACTGGTTCATGAAAACTGTTTCATGACAAAACTTGACATAAAGGATGCTTATTACTCTATACCAATAAGGGAATCTGACAAGAAGTTCTTGAAATTTATGCATGAGGGCACCTTGTATTCTTTCCAGGCTCTCCCGAATGGTCTTTCCTCGGGGCCAAGAAAATTCACGAAGTTGCTGAAACCACCGCTTGCAGCCTTAAGGGAACAAAATATTAACATTGTTGCATACATTGATGACCTAATCATACTGGATACCAGTTACGAAAAATGCCTCAAAGCAACCCAAATTTGTGCTCAACTATTTGACTCCATGGGTTTTGTGATCCACCCAGACAAATCAAATTTCACACCCTCCAATGTTATAGAGTATTTGGGGTTCGTTATCGACTCAAATAACATGGTCATAAGACTAACAGATAAAAAGAAACTAAAAACAAAGGAAAATTGTTGTAATATTCTCGAAATAGAAAAACCCACCATCCGTGAAGTTGCCAGACTTTTGGGCACCCTCACTAGTTGCTTGCCTGGGGTGAAATTTGGGCCACTACACTACAAGGCTTTAGAGGTTTGTAAGATTGAGGCATTAAAAAGGGTCATTCAATGGTGGATTGGAAATATCAGTAGGTCCCATAATCACATTTCATATGGCAATACTTCGATCACCATTACAACAGATGCATCAAATAAAGGCTGGGGAGCCGTAAGTGGTACATCCTCGGCATCTAGTCACTGGTCTCTTGTGGAAATGTCATACCACATAAATGTATTGGAGCTAAAAGCAGTAGATTTTGGCCTGCGGGCACTTTTGCAAAATGTGTTCAAAGCTCATATTAAAGGGAATAAAAGCATATATCAGGTGCTGTCTATAAATAGATACACCAGAGCATGCGCATAACTATCGCTTCGAAACTGTGCACATGAAAGTGAGCTGTCCAAATCTGTGGTGGGACGGGTGGGACGACAACCTTGATTTTGTTGTGCACTGTGGCTTCCCGACGGGCGAGATTCACTCTTACCACCTTTCAAAATTCTGAAGTCATAGAATAATGACCAGAATAACAGGTAATTTAGCTTCACTTCCTCAATCGTATGAGTTGTTCGTTTGCCATTGCCATCAATGTCGCGATCAATCCTGTATTGAAACTTAGGCCCAGCTGCTTTGTTGAATGTTTGAATGCGCTTTATTATCAATATTCCTTCTGGAATACTGGCCTTTTGTCCATAGATTCCGTTATGTTAGCTTTGGTGATGAGTCCCCTGTCCCAAGATACGCTTAGGCCCAATGAGATTTGCTGTGTTTGCCATGTTACCATCGACTTTAGCAATTCGTAACTGAACTCAAAGCGCTTCGATTTATTCAGGAAATTGAATTCCTCAGCCACCAGCTCTGCTTCACCATGGTAGGCAATGAAAAGGGAACACTTCTTTCCATTTCTTGTCTGTTTTGCCCTTCTCGGCGGGTTGACAGGGAAGCAACTTCCTTGGCCAACTGATCGCCCATTGCGTGCGGGCCGCAGTGAAAGTGATCACGTGAAATGTTAAATAGCTTCTTGTGATTGGTTAAAATTTGATTGACAGTTTCAGCCTTGTGGCTCGGAGCCACTTATATATGCTTATATTCCCTTTAAAGTGCTTTCAGATAACACAACAACTGTGGCTTGCATTAATAAGATGGGTACTACAAGGTCTAAAGATTGCAATAAAGTAGCCCAAGGCATTTGGAATTGGGTTATTGCAAATGGAAACTGGTTAACTGCAAGTCATATTCCAGGGCGTGTTAATACAGAGGCTGATAAAGAGTCAAGGAAAAGTTTGACTCGTACAGAGTGGAAATTGAATCCATCAATATTTAAAAGTGTGATGGAACATTTTGACTGGAAACCGGAGATTGACCTCTTTGCCTCTAGGATAAATTTTCAAATTCAAAAATTTGTGTCATACCACCATGATCCAGATTCTTGGGCCGTGAATGCTTTCACCTTGGACTGGGGCTCAATGAAATTTTATGCATTCCCACCTTTCTCTTGTGTAAACAAGATGTTGAATAAAATTGTAACTGACAAAGCTGAAGGTATTGTAATTGTACCTAACTGGCCCAGCCAATGTTGGTATTCCATGCTGAAAATTATTTCAGCTAATGAGCCTTTTATTATTTCCCCCAGCAACAACCAGTTACATCTCCCCAATCAACCAATGGATGTTCATCCTCTTCACAAAACACTAGAACTACTGGCGTGCCATGTCAACGGGAACTTGTACACTCGCTAAAGCTGTCAAAAGAGGCTGAGGACATTATGTTAGCCTCTTGGAGTGATTCAACATTGAAACAGCATGGATCAGCCGCACGCAAATGGCTACGATGTTGCAGTGATAAACTTGTGAACCCTTATAAAGCAAACATCTATCAAATCATAGAATTTCTGACAAAGACATTTAGTACAACTACCATGCAGTATTCAAGTATGAACACCATAAGATCGATGTTATCAACCATTGTTGAACCATGCGATGGAATTACAGTGGGGAGTCACCCTTTAGTAAAAAGATTTATGAGAGGAGTCTTTAAACTCAGACCCTCATTACCAAAATATACAGTTACATATGACGCCGGAAAAGTATTAAGATACCTTGCTTCGCTTCCACCTCCTGTTGAATTATCATTAATGGACATCACAAAAAAGATGGCGACACTGATGGCCTTTTTAAGTGGACAAAGAGCACAAACATTGAATGCCCTGGACATCACATGTATGGATGTGGACAATACATGTTACACATTTTTCATCCCATCCTTATTGAAAACATCCAGACCTTCTTTTCACCAAGAGCCACTAAGATTCATTGAATACCCTCAAAATCAGAAAATCTGTGTGGTAAGGAATATTGACGAGTATATTCTGAGAACCAAAGAACTGAGGGGTAATGAATCTAGACTCCTAATTTCCATTACTGCTCCACACCATGCTATCACAACAACCACGATAGCACGTTGGATCAAAGATGCATTAAATAAAGCAGGAATTGATGTAAATACTTTTGGTGCACATTCTACAAGGTCTGCCTCAACATCACTGGCAAGATCTAGAGGGTTATCAGTTAAAGAAATAGCAAAAGCTGCAGGTTGGTCAAATTCCAGAACATTTGCAACTCATTATAACAAATTTATAATAAACGATGAAGATGAAAATTTTGGTAGGAAAATCATGGGGAACTGATGTAGGAATTGAAAGTACTCTTCTTTTTGTTGCATATTGATTTGTGTTAAATTTGATGCTGCTGGTATGTTACAGAGACAGTGTATCTCTCCTAATTTCTAGCATTATCTTCAAGCTGCAATAAACTCACACCAAACTGACACATCATAGCTCAATTCTTTCGAACATGGTGCAACAATAAAATTGCTACAGTTATGTCATCAGCCAAAATTGAGCTGATAAAAACTGGAACCTTCTGTGGCACCAAAGATAATGTCTCTTGCAGTTGTCGGAAAATACATCAGGTCCATTCAAGCAGGCTTTAAAATCTCATAGGGGTTCTGGTCAGGGGTCTGGAGCGAGTGAGAAACAATTTCCAAATTAAACAAGCGGCAGTGCCGTTTGATTGAAATTGTTGCTCACTCGCTCACCCCTGACCAGAACTCATATGCCCACCGCTCAGCCCACCCAGAATTGCTTGAATGGGCCTGGTATGTGCTTCAAAGGAGGATCTCGTGGGGGCCTGGGTCTATCTTATATGAGTTTTGGTCAGGGGGGAGCGAGTGAGCAACAGTTTCAATCAAACGGCACTGCCGCTTGTTTAATTAGGAAAATACTCTATCTGTAGAACTTAGAAATGCCCCATCTAAGCTTTCCTTCAAAAGAAACCTGAAAATTTACTTATTGAACAAGATCAATTAATATTCTGAACTTTTCTGATTCCTTACTGGACCGGGCTGTGGATGGGGTGTGGTTGCTTCAGGGCGGGGTCCTGGGTGGGGCTTTGGGGTGCCTGTGGCCCTGGGGGTCTTTGGGCGTGGTGGTGGTTGGTGGTTTGCTGGGGTTTTGGGGGCTGACAGGGGTGGGGGTTTGGGTGCCCTTCTGCAGTTGGATTTCTCCTCTGTGGGGTGTGCCTGAGCTTTGGTCCCAGGGTTTGCTCCCAGGGCCCTGGTGGATTGCTGATCGTTGTGGCGACTTGCGCTGTTTGGGGTTGTGGGTGCCTTGGGGTTCCCATCTGGGTTTCTCCGTTCTGGAGTGGCCCTTGCCACATGCATAAGCCTGGTTTGAAAAAGTATTCATTCATTCTATGGTTAATATTGATAGGGGGGGCTCCCTCCTCAATTGGTTTACCTATTGAGGGTGCTCCTCCTTCAAGTAATTCTCTTTTTTTTCCTTTATGTTTAGTATTTGTTAATTGTAGTAATATCGTATTCAATTGTATTAAATTTCTTTAAGTCTTGTATTTTGTTTGTAGAGTAGCATATTAGAATTGTATGTATAGAATTTAGAATAAAAACTGAAACTGAAACTGAAAAAAATCTCCTTATTCAACCCCATTTTGATTACGCATGCACCTCGTGGTACCCAGCATTGAATAAGAGGCTGTCCAAAAAAATCCAAGCTGCTTGAAACAAATGCATTCGCTTTTACCTGAATTTAAAAAATACAGCCCATATTGGTGCCACAGAATTTAAGGCTATAAATTGGCTCCCAACAAAGAATAGGATGGATCAATGTGTTTGTGTTAATGTAATGAAGTTTTTTAATGGAACTGCCCCAGCTTACAGTGCCGAAACATTCCATCCAGCTAACCTAGGGCGAATAACATGAAGATCCAAGTTTAAATTAGAATTTCCACTTCGCAAAAGTACTGCTGGACAAAAATGCTTATCTTACCGCAGACCGAAAATATGGAATAGTCTTCCATCTGACTTAAAATCAGCTGAAAATCCAAACACATTCAAACATAAGATCAAAGAGAATTTTTTCCAAACAATACAAAAAGAGGAAGATGACATATACGTCTTCTACTAAGACCCTTCCTCATCTCTCCCAACCATGTTTCTGTCGCACAAACCGTGTTATGTGCTGATAACAACTACAGTACTTTCCTGTTTTCGTTATTTATTTATTTATTTATCAATGTTATTATTTTTTATCTTTTCTCTGTTATACCAGCACCTCTAAGGGGACCATCATGGAAATAAGGTCAGCTTGACCCTTTAATGCTAAAGGATGATCAGACATGGCAATTATTTCGCAACGCAAGAAACCATCTTAAAACCTCAATAAGAGCAGCCAAGGGAGATTTCACACAGAAAATTTTATCATCTAAAAAACCAAAGGAGGTTTGGAAAGTGATTCACCGAATCCTACATCCTAATCCAAAGCGTCTGGCATTTGACCCAAACAAACTGAACAAGTTCTTTGCAGCAACTGCAGAACGAACTTTGGGTACAACCCCTAGTCAAGAGGATGAACATGAGGAAATTGAAAAATTGATTGATAGCCTTCCTTTGTCAAGTATAAGAAGCTTCGACATTAGACCCGTGCGTTATGAGGAGGTTTTGAAAGAGCTGCGTGATCTCCGAAATGACTGTTCAACGGGCCCAGATCAGATACCAGTCAAGATGTTGAAGCCCGTCGCTGATATTCTGGCTTCTCCATTGACCAATATAATTAACACTGGAATCGAAAAGCACGACTTTCCTACAGCATGGAAAACAGCACGCATTTGTGCTATCCCCAAAGGGAATCAAGTCACCAGTGAACAAGATCTGAGGCCAATATCAATCCTACCAGCATTATCTAAAGTATATGAGAGACTAATTTTTCGACAAATTACGACTTTTAATGAAGAGGAAAAGTTAATGGAGAGTAATATATCAGCATACAGGAAAGGCCAATCAACCATGCATGTGCTACAAGAAATTCGTGATGACATTATAAAAGCTATGCAACGTGGAGAGGTAACAATGATGATACTGGCTGACTTTTCCAAAGCATTCAACACAATCAAATTTCAAAACCTTATCAAGAAAATGAATCATTTGGGCTTCTCGAAAAACTTTCTGAAGTGGACCTTGAACTATGTCTCGAAGAGAAAGCACTTTGTTCAAATTGACGATAGGGTATCCGAGAGAATAGAAGTTAGATTCGGAGTACCTCAGGGATCCATCCTTGGACCAGTGTTGTTCAACATTTATGTAGCTGACCTCCAGTCAGAGATGAAAATGAAAGGATATCAGTATGCTGATGATACAACATTATATTGCCATGCCAAGCCCAAAAATCTCGAATTCCTGTCAAGAACTACCAACCAATCAATTGAGCAATTAGGAATGTGGGCCAGCAACAACAATCTTGCACTGAACAGGGAAAAGACTAAGCTCATGGTTCTGTCAACACAAGAAATGTCAAGAAGGCACGGCCTGGAAGACATTGAACTAGATATCCATATTAAAGGAAAAAAGATGGAAAGAACAGAGACATGTAAGCTGTTAGGGGTAACAATAAACGAACACTTAAAATGGGAGAACCATGTTAAAATTATCACTAGCTCATGCTACGGAACCTTATCAATTCTAAGGAAATTAAAAAATGTTGCCCCGTTTCGTCTTAGGAAGCAGCTCGCAGAATCACTCGTCTTAGCAAAGATTGATTATGGAGACCAGGTTTATACGCCGCTAACTGTGATGCTGCAGAAACGTCTCCAGAGAGTACAGTTTGCAGCCGCATCCTTTGTTACTGGTCACTATGTAAAGGGCATGGAAGATATCTTGAAATTAGGATGGCTTCCTATAGAGGAGAGAAGAGATTTCAATCTTCTTAAGCAAGTTTTCAAGGCACTAAACTCGGAAACGTGGCCTGACTATTTGCAACTGAATGTGAGAAAAAATAAACGAGACCTGAGATCAAATGGCAGCAAATCGCTGGAAATACCGAGGAAAGAGAGCCGAAATTGTCAAGATAACGCAGCTAAACTATTTAACTCCCTTCCAGAGGGCATAAGAAACTGCTCAAATTATAACACATTTTTATCTTTAACAAACAAATTTTTAGTTAATAGAGCTCAACAATGTAATTGAAATTCTTTCAAGAGACATTCCTTTTTTTGTAAATATTTTAAACAAAATGTACTATAACTTTAACAGTGAAAAGCCATTTGTATTTGGATCTGTTAAATATTCATTATTATTATTATTATTATTATTATTATTATTATTATTAAAGTTATAGAAAGTTTCAGTTTCTCTGAATAAAGAAAGTTAAAGAAAGAAAGTTAAAGTTAAAGTTAAAGTTAAGAGAGGTAAAGAAAGTTAAAGTTTCTCTGAATATCCAGCTTTTAGACCCCAGAGTAAATTCAACCCACGGCATAAAGATGTTGCGATTGAGCTGTATTTGAGCAAATTAGAGGAGGAACTCATGAATATATCGGCACAAGGGAATAATTATAGAAATGTTAGTAGGGAGGAGAGTGAAGCAATTAATAATCTTAGATCGGACCGAACGATCGTCATCAAGGAGGCTGATAAAGGCTCGGGGGTGGTAGTTTGGGACAGAGATGATTACATCATGGAAGCAGAGAGTCAACTCGGTGACTCTGAGGTATATAGTAGGCTTGATGACGATCCTTCGGAACGGCTTCACCAAATTATTTCGGACACTCTCAAAATTATTAGTGATAGAGGAGATTTGGATCAAGCTACTTTAGATTACTTAATGGTGAATAACCCTAGGTTAGGACGGTTTTATCTCCTCCCTAAAATCCACAAAAGATTGAATAGCGTACCAGGGAGACCTGTTATTTCGAACTGTGGTTTTTTTACGGAAAACATTTCAGCATTTTTGGACCATCATTTGCAACCATTAGCTAAAAAGGTGCGGTCATATGTTAAAGACACTAATCATTTCCTTAGAAAAATCATGGATCTAGATGGTCTCCCTGAGGGCGCTATATTATGTACAGTGGATGTGGTGGGGCTTTATCCAAGTATTCCGCACGAGGAGGGATTGGAGGCGTTACGAGATGTACTTGAATGTCGAGAAGATAAAACCATTTCCACAGATACCCTTCTTGAGTTAGCTCGCGTTGTTCTTAAGAACAATTTTTTCGAATTTAAGGGCGATTTTTATCAGCAGCTTAGGGGTACAGCGATTGGCACCAAATGCGCTCCTTCATACGCGATTCTGTTTTTAGCCGCGCTAGAAGAAAAATTACTGGCTGAAGCTCAAGATAAACCGTGGGTATGGTGGAGGTATATAGATGATGTTTTTTTGATTTGGCAGCACGGGGAGGAACAACTTAGGGATTTTATATCTTTCTTAAATGGGGCACACGACTCTATAAAATTTACAGCGGAATGGTCAACAGATAAGGTGAATTTTCTCGACGTTCAAGTCATCAAACAGGGTAACAGACTTATAACGGATTTGTTTACAAAACCTACGGATACCCATCAACTCCTGCATCGAACTTCATGTCATCCAAATCACACCAAAAAGGGAATTCCATATAGCCAGGCCCTTAGAATTCGCCGCATTTGTTCAGAGGAACAGTTTTTTATAGATAGGGTAGGAGATTTAAAAGCTTGGCTTTTAGCTAGAGGTTACAGTGAAAACGAGGTCGACAGCCAAATCAATAGGGTGCGGGACAAAAATCGTGCAACTTTGTTAAATCCTATACCTAAGGAAAAGGATGATATGAAAATACCTTTTGTGTTGACATATCACCCAGCTATGTACAAGGTTTATGACATCCTTCGCAAAAACCAGAACCTATTACTGGTAGACAGTGAGCATGAGACAGTTTTTAAGGACAAAATATTAGTTTCTTTCAGAAGGGCAAAAAGTTTGAAGGATAAACTTGTGAGGGCTAAGCTGCCAAGTATAGATGTGGAGTTGATGGAAAAGGGTACTTTTAGATGTAATGGCAGAAGGAGTTGCCAGATTTGTCCTTTGATGAGGGAGGGGGATACATTCCACAATTTTGATTCCACCAGATCTTTTAAAAATTTCTCGGGGCGATACGATTGCAACTCTGATCATGTTGTTTATTTGTTGCAGTGTGAGTCATGCAACAAGAAATATGTAGGGAGTACTAAGACTAAATTTCGGCAAAGGTTTAATGTTTACAAGTCCTATTTTAGGACATACGCACGCAAACACGACGAAAATTCTCTTGATAAAGGGAAGCCTGTCCCACAGGCTTGTTTTTTCAGTCATTTCTTTGAAAACGGACACAATGGGACTTTTCGGGTGGGTATCACAATTATAGATGGGGCAGATGATGTTTTTTCGCTTCGCCGAAAGGAGTTGTTTTGGCAATATCGACTCCAAACTTTTTCACCAAAGGGTCTTAATGAAAGAGCTGCAGACGTGGAATTAGACATATTTGCGTGCGGAGGAACAGCTTAGATTCTGCCAATGCATCTAAAGGTCCCTAGAGGTTGCTCTTGTTTAAGGAATTAGTATCAGGCCATCTGGGATTCAGCAGTTGCTAAAAGAAGAGTTAAGCATCATGCGAATCTTTCGGGGGGTCACTTGGGTGTAACTGTGAGTTGCCAGAGCAGCCTCAAGAGTATCGGAAAAAATTGGAATTCGTATCTGGCAATCTGGAGTGTAGCTGTTGCTAAAAAAGAGTTAAGCATCATGCAAAATATTTCGGAGGGTCAGTTGGGGGTAACTGAGTTGCCAGGGCAGCCTCAAGGGTAAAGAATTAGTATCAGGCCATCTGGGATTTAGCTGATGCTAAAAGAAGAGTTAAGCATCAAGCGAATATTTCGGAGGGTCTTTTGGGGGTAACTGTAGAGCTGCCAGGATAGCCTCAAAGGAATAACTTAAACTTTAAAACGCTTCCAATCCGTTCTCTATTGGTCAGGGACAAAGGGATCAGGTATTTTAATCTGTAAATAGACTCGTTATGTATAATTTTATCGGTAAACAATCTGTATAAATTCTCGGCTGTCCCAGTAAAGTTTTACTCTGAGGAAGATTTTTAATTGAAACGTTAGCTTTTATAAAACAGTCTTATTTTTCATATTTTCTTTTCTGTTTTTCCTGAAGGTGGTTTTAGTTTTCATATTATTATTATTATTATTATTATTATTATTATTATTATTATTATTATTATTATTATTATTATTATTATCCCTGCCACTGTAAATTAGGGGTGTTTTATGGAGTGTTTTTGTGCCAAAATTCCCTATTTATTTTATACTGACATGTGATATCATTTTTTATGTCGTAATATTTCTTTTCAGAGATATCATAACATTTAGTGCATTACATTAGCGCATTTCCATTGTATCCAGTGTTATTAACTGCAGTTTATTTGTATTTTATTCTGCAATTTCATGTTATTTTGTGCAGTTCCTTTATGATTTCATGCAGAGCAGCATTTTTATTTCCATTCGCATAATGCATTTCGGCATGGCATAATGCATTTCAGCATTACATAATGCATTTCGGCCAATCGGAAAGTGGCAGGAAAACACCACACGTGTCATATGACAACTTCACAACATTGCGTCAAATGGTGAGCAAGAGGGGCTCGAGAGTGAAGCTATCTGCAAGTTGGTATGGCATGGTATGATACTGTATTTCGGTCAACAAGATCTATATGTGGTTTAGTCAATTTTGAATATGGCCACTGTTGCTGCGAGAGGTAATCCTCGACCACAGCGCGTGAGGCACACGCAAGAAAAGGCCTTTGCCCAGTTTTGCGAGGCAGCCAAGGGCCTGCTGGATCAGATTCTGGAAGCTGACCTCAACGATGAAGATATGATACACTTTTTCATTAGAAAACTTGATGATTTATATGAAAGTTTACAAGTTATCCGTGCACATCCTTCTTTTCAAAGTACACAGGATTTTGACCGGTTAATTGAAATAACATCAGAGATTAAGAGGCTGTTGGAAACTACAACAGGTCAGGGCGATCGCTACCCACTTACGTCAATGCGCCAAAGTTCGGGTCGTGGTAGACCACAAATCGAAATAAGTGAGGAGCAGCTAATTTTTCTCCGTGAATTCAATTTCTCTTGGACCGAAATCGAAAGAATTATGGGTATCTCACACAGGACATTGATCAGGCGTAGACACGAACTGGGCCTGGTTGGTAATGAAAGGTATCTCAACGATGATGAATTGGTCAGTGTCATGCAAGACATAATGATCGAAAACCCGAACATTGGCCAAAGGAGAATGCTTGGTGCTATTAGGGCATGTGGGTACAGGGTGCAACAGGGAAGAATGAGAGAGATGATGCGAATACTAGACCCCCAGGGTACAGCCCTGAGATGGTATGGCTTTGTGTATCGCAGAGCATACAGAGTCTCATCACCAAATGCTCTCTGGCACATAGACAGTTGCCACAAGTTGATAAGGTGGCGATTTGTGGTCCATGCCTGTATTGACGGTTACTCTCGCTTGATAACTTATGCCCACTGTGCGGACAATAACAAGGCAGAAACAGTCTTGAGTCTTTTTGAAAATGCTACATTGACCTTTGGAATTCCATCACACGTGAGAAGTGATCATGGGTTAGAGAATATTCATGTGGCAAGGTTTATGCTAGAGGCAAGAGGTGTTGACCGTGGCAGCATGATTACAGGCAGCTCTGTGCACAACCAACGCATTGAAAGGCTACATCGTGATGTCTATGATGGCGTCTTATCATTTTATGTTTCGATTTTTGATGTGCTGGAAAACAATCATCATCTTGACCCACTTAATGAGAAACATCTCTTTGCCCTTCACTTTGTTTATCTTAACAAAATTAATTACTCACTGCAGCAATTTGTTGAAGGTTGGAACCACCATCCACTAAGCTCTGTCAACAACAGAAGTCCATATAATTTGTGGATTGGTGGAGCAATTGATTTAAGAGACTGTGGTTACACAGGTGTGCAAGGAATACTTCATGACGATGAAACAGTGCAGGATGAGGAAGTTGGATATCCAGTATTAATTGATGATGAATATCAAGTTCTTGTCCCACAGTGGACAGTATCAATCAGTGCACAACAAATACAGCAGTTAGAGGAAATCGCAACTGCTGTTAGGGAGAATGCAGACGACCAGTTTGGGACCAATGAATATCTGCAAGTTGTGCATGCATTAGAGTTATATTCAGTTTAATTTGCTTCATCTAAGCAACATGACTTAAATCAAGTTTCTCATCATGACACAGGGAGGGCTGTTGGAACAAAATTCATGTTGGGGTGCTAGAACCAGGCAGGTGCTAGCAAAGGGAGTAAAACTGGGGTGCAGGGCTGGGAAACTGTTTGTAACCACACCCTTTAGATCCTTTGAAAATGTCCCTGTTGTTGTTAAGAACTCGCCATTGCAAAAAACAGTGATCACAAATAATGACAGGTTTTTCTGGAAAATTTTGAAAGTAAGGCTTCTAAATCATACCTTGAAATCAGCTGGTATCTAGTTGTCATTAAACATAAACGAGATAGATTGATAACCTTCTAACAATTTCCTTGATGTTTTTAAATCTTCTTTTCCATCAGCTTCATTTTCAGAGCCTTTTTCAACAAAATTGGCACAAACTTCAACAAATTATTTGGGGGTGCTGAAGCCCCCAGCCCCCACATCCAATGGGCCTGTGACAGGATTTAGTATGACTCCTATTACTGTAGGTGCACTTGGTTTCCATTTGTTTGGGTCAAGTACTCAAGTTACAAAATCCTCATTATTAGCATCATTTACAATCAATTCCTCAAAATCTTTGAGTGAGTCAAAAAGCATTTACTGTAGGCAGTCCAGACACTGATTGTTAAAGCTCACATCCTGGGGGGGGGTACATGACTTGCGGAAGGGGGGGGGTGTGCTACCCACTTTTCAGAAAGGTAACCTCTTCTAATTACCGAAACTTGCTGTCATACCCACTTTTATGACTTTTTTTGGTGGAAAACAACCCATTTTTGGCTATTTTTCACATGGGTAACCCACCCATGTTTATGGGAAGTCTACCGAAAAAGGGACCCTTGTTTAGAGAATTTTGAGCCAAAAAACCCAACAACATGGGCAGCACATACCTGTACCATCAGCATGTTATGTACCCCCCCCCCCCCCCAGGCTCGTATCATGATTGTGTGAAACTGTGTGACACTGTGTGAACATTAAGGTGGAATCCTACCTTCAGGGGTGAATTTTGTTATTTGCAACTCAATTGGAATGTTTTATGCATAATTGGAAACTACTCATAAAAAGATTTTGAATTCACTATTTGCATTGTTTATTGTTGCTATGGTAACCAAAACAATGGATTGCGCAACTGAAAAAAGCTGTTTTATGGGAAGAAAGATTTCATGAAAATGCCTGAAGCAATAAGAATGAAACTTTGCACACATCTTTTACATAGATAGATCTTTGCAAGCTACCAACAATTTGATAGCAAGGTATGCATTTCTTGTCAGAAGCACCATTAGAATTTTTTCGGAAGAATGCGAAGGATTTCTTGTGATCATAATTAGACCCTTGTGAGGCATAAAGTTCAATTAAGTGGTGGATTGCACAGACATTGGGTTGATAAAGATGTCTTGAAAATTTCAGATCAATTGGTTTTGTGGATCCAGAGATATCCTTTTTTCTAACTGTGAAATGGTCGCAAATTAACTTTTGAGAAAATGCCTGTTAAAGTTTTTGCTTGAAATAGAAGTGTGATAATGGATATATACTTGCATTACTACACTGCAAATTCTCCAGCTCCATATTGCATTCCCTCTCTTTGCTCCACTTCATCAATTTTCCTTTTCTTTTTACCTCTTATTTGCTTTCTCCTTTGTTTTACTTTCATTTCTTCTTTGTATTCTGAAATACTTATTCGTCTGAAATCAAGCTTTTTGCAAGCATCTTTTGTATGTTCACCAACTTCGATTCCAAGTTCTTTTTAAGATCCTAACTGATGCTTCTGCTCCAGTGTTGAAATGTGCTATTGCATCATATGCTGCAGTCTCAACTGTACTAGACCCGGCGAAAGTTTCTTTGGGAGCTCTGTCCCAAATCATTGCATTCAATGACTCGTTTTGGTTCTGCGTCTTCCCATGCAAACATTGTTCCAGTAAACTGTCCTGACTCAGCCTGACATAAACAGGTTTGACTTCTTTAATAACACTCATTGGCAATCCTTTTGAAGGTTTATAGGTATTTGTATTAGCAGCCTTATCTTGCTTAAAGCGACACCAGGAGTCTTTTCCATCAGGGCAATGCACATGCATATGAGGACTGTTCGCTGTTGCTATGCAATGAAAAAAGCTTGCATCTATGGCCTGTTTCATCCCTTTTAAGTCTCCAACATTTGCTCTTATAGCTATTCCATAGTAATTTTGGAGTTTGTCAATGAGAGCTTTGGTAAGTTTGCCCTTTCCCCCCAAGCCCTTTACATCCTTTTTAAGTTTTCGCAATGCTGTACCTAATCGTTTTTGAACATGACCAACACACTGTAGCCGCTTGACTTCCTTTGAGTATTTCTCTTTGTACAGGTTTTTTACTCTGTCATGACTCTTACTGTCACCGTCACAATACAAACTTGTGTATAGTAAGCCATGTTTATCAATGGACCTTTTGTACATTTTCTCAATTCCAGCAGGCTCCATAGAGCCAGATGACCCTTTAAAATTGGCTTTACATTTTATGGCATGCTCTGCCTTCCAAACTTGATATGCAATAGTATCTTTGTCATCTTTTTCGTGTAATGCACATGCTTTGCAATACTGTGTTAATATTTCAGTGTCTAGAACTTTGCCTGTATCCATGGAGATGGCTGTTGACACCCCATGGAGAGAGGAGTACCCACGCTTCTGCCAAGTACCATCAGCAGAGATTCCAGTCTCAATAACATCATTGTGTCCAACAGCTGAATGAATTTCTGAAGCTGCTTCAGCCATTGTTTCATTTGCAACTGTTTTGACAGCAATATTCAGGGCAATTTCTAGTGACTTATATGTGTTGCTACGAGGAGGCGGTGGCAAATTCATCAAACAACAAAATTTGGCAGCAGAGCTTCTACCTTTCCCAATAGCCCTCATTGCATATACAATACGCCTGTTTACTTCAAAGGCTCTTCCTGCCTTCTTGCTTGTGTAAAATACATACTCCCAGTGACAATTATCACAGACTAATTTCAAGAATGATGCACATCCATATCGCTTCCGGTTTATTTCCTTCAATGAGATGCAAAGTTGGAAGCACTCTGGGCAGGCAAGGAAGGAGAAAACACTGCCAAATATTTCCATATCAGTGAAACGAAACCCGGCTGGCTTACAGTGATATCTGTCCTTTTTTAGAGGTGACCAGGACTTGCTTTTCTTCAGTAATATCTTCTTTGATGATACCGATCGTATTTCAGGAGTATTAGCTGGGCCAGTGGGGGTAGCAGCCTGAGAAACGTGTTCAGCATGTGTGGGCCTAGGCACCGTTGTGCTTTCAGCCACCACATCTTCCATCAAAGTAACATGACAGTTTCTTCTTGTGTGCTGATTCCCTCTGAATTTGCGCTTAGGGCGATAAACGGATCGAAATTTCTTCGTTTTTTCCTGTCTCCTTGAATCCATTGTTCACGAAGATGTTAGAATTAACAAAATATCCAAATTTTTTGCTGTGGCTGTGATGAGCAACGATGACTGCTTCAATGATGACTGCATGCAATTTACTGTGTTGCTGTTGTTGTTGTGGGCTTCTTCCCACAGGGCAACAAGAAAGGAATCTTCCTCTTGCAACAACTCTGCTTGGCCCCCTCATGTAACAAACTTTTGGGGAAATAACAATCACACAATCAGCTGTTTTTTGGTTGCTAAGGTGTTGCTAAGGAAAAAATTGAGGCAAGGTGCCAGAGAAACCTTCAATATCTAAGGAAATGACCATCTTTTGATGAAGAACACCTTGTGACAATGTCTTACAGGCATGTATGTGCCCAAAAAAGGTGAAATTCAAAAAATGATTTTTTGGAAAAATTTTGGTCCTGAAGGTAGGATTCCACCTTAATCAATTGAAATTCATGTCATCCAACAGTCAATGTTGTTTGTGAGTGGAGGCTCTTTTTGGCAGAACCAGGAATGTATTAGAAGGGGCAGTTGCTGGAAAAGGTAAACAAACATAGTGCTAGGCATGTCAATATCATCATTTGAATATTATAGATTCCTTTTCCCAATGGTGCTTGGATAGCCTAAGCAACTTGATAAATCATACTCCCAAATCTGCCTGTATCTCAGCCATCACTGCAACTATCAAACCTTTGAGGGTGGGGGTGAATTCTCTGATACCTGTTTACCAATGAAGAATCTTTTTCTATTAAACTATACAAATTTATGAGAAATATGCCAGAACCGAGTAACTGCCCCTTTAAAAATAACCATCAAGGTTTGCCAGCTGTATCAGCTGTACCAGGTTTCGCTCCAAAGAATTTCCACAATAGAATTTCCTTATTGGTCATTTCATGAAACATCAACAGAACTCATGGTAAATCTAACTCATAATTCACATCCAAGCATTGCAATTCAATGAAGATGTTAAAGTGTACATTTAGGTAAAGGTAAAAGTTAGTCTAACCCTATCTGACCTGAAACACTCAATGCGCCCCTCCCCCCCATGTTTATCTCTGTTGTTGCTTGAGATATGGCAACCAAATTTGGTACAAAGATTGTTCATTATACCAGAGTCAAAAAAAAAGTTTAAGGCGTTTGGAGGGCTGTGGAATATGTGACTGATGTTCAAAACTAAAATGCTCATCTATCATTCAAAGGTCAACTTAGATGAGGCCGAGTGGTTAAGGCGTGGCTGAGTGTTTAAGGCGTCTGACTCTTAAGCCAAAGGTCAGAACGGCCGTAGGTTCAAATTACGCGCTGGACAGTTTGGTCGCTGTCCGTAACTCTAGCCCGGGTCGACCAGAGCCATGTGAGGGAAATCTGGTAGCTGTGGCGGGCTGCGGCGTACTTATGGTAAAACATCCGTGGCCCCTGCTGGAAATAAGTCTCTCAGACTTTCGCAGGCTAGCCACGTTAAATATAAATACCTACCTACCTACCATATGGAAGTATCTGTCATCTTACAGACCAATAAATTAGGAAAATGCTGGTAAAGGGCATGTTTGGGAACAAAAATTCCACATTTCATTCTGGTCCATGATTTACCTTCTATCGAAATTGGAATTCAGCATCTCAAATTGGCAATGTAAACTTCAATGCTACATAAATCTGGACCAGAATGGAATGTGGAATTCTCTATTCCCATACCAACCCCCTTACAACCATTTTGATTGTTGTTGGGTCTTAAAGATGTTTGATTTTACCAACCAAAATTTTCTCATCTAAGTTAACCTTTGACTGATAGATTAACACCTTAGTTTTGAATATCTTTATTCCACAGCCCTCCAAACGCCTAAACTTTTTTTTGACTCAGCCGGTATAAACAATGAATTGTTGAAACAATAGACTGATTAGCATTGTCATTGTTGTTACTAGAGCATAATTAACATTGTGATGTCATATGACATCTGCAAAATTCTTTCGTTCCCTGTTTCCGACTTCCATTGAATGGCAGTTTGTGTCAGTATATTGGCTCTTAGGCAAATAACAACAGGAGTTATTGACTATGATGCAAGGACCCTCTGGTTGACAATGGGCACCAGACATAGACACAGGATCTAGATATAAGGTGCCGTCTAGATGCAATACGTCTCGAGGCGGTTTTTCAGACCCCTACGAGCCACTGCACAGCACACTTTGAAACAAAGGAAAGAAAGCCTGGAGGCAGGCATGCGCAGAGTAAGAGAGTTGGACTTCAGATTTTGATGAAATTTCGAAGGCTGTTGTTTACCCGTTGTTTCACCCAGATCATTGTAACATTTTTAAACCTCCAGACATTGTAGCTCTTTTATTTTGCAAATTCTACATGTTATGAGCAGAAATGGTTCATGTAAACGAGAATGGGAGAGACTTTACAACTCTGGAAAATTTCTCTCGCAGCAAGAGCTTTCTGTTGAGGCAACATTCACATCAATGTTGTCTATGGTTCCACCTGTCTGAATTTGAACAATCAAAAACACTGCAATTGCTCAATATTTCAAAATGCTCCTTTACTTCCGTTTGTGATGCATACCAGGAAAGAGAAAACACTTTTGTTTGTATGAATCGTTTGCAAGAACAACAATCGTCTGAAATGAATCTTGCCAATTGTTTTCATTTCTATCGATTTCTATGGTGTTAAAAAGGAAGGTTTCTTTGTGACTCTGCGCATGGCACACACACCATTGTTTGGAATTGTGCTGCACAGTATCCCGCAGCGGTCTGAAAAACCGCCTTGAGACGTATTGCATCTAGACGGCACCTAGATATAATGCCAATTCCTCATCACTTGATATCGTTTCCAGGCAACTTATGCTCACACTGTTTGTATTTTGCCTATTATAAACTTGTCTAAATTGTTTGTTATTCAAATTTTTTGTTTCCATAAATTGTACACTTAGGGTACAAAAGTATGGAAACGATGGCCTAAAACATGGCGGCAAAGATGTCCTATGGCCTATGAGCCTCGTAACAAAAGGGAGATTTTCTCTCCAACCAGACCTCAATTTAAACTCTTATGGCGGGAAACTATTCGCCATCTCGTCTTCTGTTTATCAAACAGACAAGGACAAGTTTTAGAAAAACTTTTTATGAATTTTGAGACGAAAACTTCGAAGTAGTGTTGTTGTCTTGAGCTGCAAGAAATGGAGGAGATATGAAACTGAAAAGTTGTCAAAACATGAGTTTGCTTCAATGAAGAGTTGGTTGGGATGGCTTCATTTTATGCTGAATATGCTGGACATTTTGATTTTGAAACAAACTTTTGGGAATAATCGAGAAATTTTCAGAATTTTGGCTGTAAACTCAAGGCAAGTTATGAGCAGGTAAGTTACATTATTTTTTCAGGCGACACTTTTCTTTTCGAGCAAGACAAATCTTTATGAAAGTACCTTAAAAAGCTGAAATCTGAAAACAAAATGTTATTTTGTTTATTTCTGGTTTATTCGTGTTGACTGAGCCATCGGAGGTTTGATGAGAAGCCATTACAAGGCAACAACTGCAACGGTCGCAAGGGAAATCGAAATTACAAGCTTACCTGTTAGCAGCTTTCCTTGAGTTTACAGCCAAATTTCTGAAAATTTCTCGATTATTCCAAAAAGTTTGTTTCAAAATCAAAATGTCCAGTGTAAACAGCATAAAATGAAGCCATCCCAACCAACTCTTCATTGAAGCAAACTCATGTTTTGACAACTTTTCAGTTTCATATCTCCTCCATTTCTTGCAGCTCAAGACAACAACACTACTTCGAAGTTTTCGTCTCAAAATTCATAAAAAGTTTTCTAAAACTTGTCCTTGTCTGTTTGATAAACAGAAGACGAGATGGCGAATATTTTCCCGCCATAAGTGTTTAAATTGAGGTCTGGGTTGGAGAGAAAATCTCCCTTTTGTTACGAGGCTCATAGGCCATAGGACATCTTTGCCGCCATGTTTTAGGCCATCGTTTCCATACTTTTGTACCCTAAGTGTATTTGTGGAATGTATACAGTGGAGTTTAAAAGAGGATGAAGAACCTGTTGAACAATCCCTAAAAATTCACAAGATGTCAATTCTGGAAAATTCTCCTTATGTCAGTGTTTGCAAGGAATATAGGGTCTACATGGGTGAAATGGGTAGGCTGGGGCTAATGAGTAAAGTGTTAATTGTTGGAAAATGGTAGACCTGAACTGATCAACATTCACTGAGTCAAGTTGGGTGAACTGGAGCAGTCCATTGACAAAGATTATAGCAACATTTACCCAACTTTTTCAGGGTACCCATTTTACCCCATTCTACAAACTTACCCTGCTGTACAACAACAAAAAGTGAAAAAAATTTACAACAAAACTTGGACATTCAGCTAAATCAGGCCAAACAAACAGTTTTCTACTGTAATGAAACAGAAAACTCTTTAAATCTTTAAAACAAACAAGCTAATGAGCTATAGTGCCTTGATCGAGTGCCCTCATGAATATTGCCTTTCATGAAGGACTTAACAGTTAAAAGCAAGCCACAAATGAATGGAATGAGACACATTTTCTCCTATTTCAGACTTTATCATTTGACCTGAAAATCCAATCACATAGTCTAGCTTAAGCCTTAAGCAAAATATGCTTTCCTTTTCAAATGAGCTTTCAAAAACAGCATCTCCAAATTCTCTTTGTTTCTTTGTGATGTTCTTGAATGAAACAAGTATACCTGTTGGATAAAGGCACTCACCAAGAGAACTATGCTTAAACAAAACATTGCTTATAGTTAAGTAAGGCATTGTGTTGGATATAGCTATAAAATTGTAAACATTTAAAGGTTACCAAATCCTTCACATTCGGCTTCCAATGCGCCATGAAGCACTTTAGCAAAACTGACATATGTTTCATGGCATACAGGCAAAAACAATAGACCTCATAGCCATTCTGCAAAAGAGCCTGGATCGAGCGTTATTTTTATACATTTTTACACACGAGATTCGATCGAGTGGCGTTAGGGCTTCTATCACTATTGTGCACATTCGAAAATTCTACAAAATGTAGCAAAGTATCGTTCGATTGAGATTCTTTTTCAGAATGGCTAAAAGGTCTATTGCCTGAAACACACAGCTGCCTCAGGAAGTGACTTTTCTGTGGCACTCTCTGCATGAAAACTGACAACAATCTTTGGATTCAAACCAATAACAGGAACAGACTTTAGTGAGGTTGCAAACTGTAACAGCTTTACCAGTGTTGATATATCAGCACTGTCAATAAAATCAAGAAACCATTTGTATGCATGTTCCTGTTTTTCTGTCAGTTGGTCATCTTTGAGCTCCATATAGTTCTTTATTAGTGTGGAGCTTATATGAAGTTTTGTGGCAAACAATGGCTGCATGACATCTTGATGGATTTTAATGTGCTTTAGCATACCAGCACAGTCAAGACCCTCCATGATTGCATTTAATTGTGGGACCCGTTTTCTTAAGGCTTCATCAACAATTACCTCAAATATAAGCACCCCTCTGTTCTTGGAATTGATTTCTTTGGTGATATCCCAAGATGAACCATTCACAATTTGTTGATACACATCACCAGTTGTTGATCCATCTTCTAGCAATTTGTCAACTTTTTCATCTGTATCTGCTGATTGCATGTCTGTGATAAAGCTGTGTATGAGTGCTGTTGCTGCATTTAGAGGAATATCATCCTTGGACAGAAGCTCTGAGGCACTTTCAAAGCTACCAGTGGCAATATACCTGTAGCACCAAGGTGGTAATATTCCTAAGCCTGGCCCCCCTTGAATTATAGACTGGTCAATTAGGGCCCCAAACAGTTTGAAAGTTAACAAGCTCCCAGCTGATTTGCAGGGGATCTTTGATTCACCAACATCTTCAAATAAGTTTTTCAAGCCTTCATCGATGCATCTTTGGAAAAACTCTGTTTTCAAAGCACCAAGATCTACACCTTCTTCACCATTAAACTCTATTTTCAAGTTTAACCTTAGTCTTGACGTATCAGCCAGTGCCATTTTGTAAAAACCTAAACACTGTCGCCACAGTTTTGTTCTATCAATTGTTATTGGAAGTTCCTCAGCTTCCAAGATTGGCCTTTGAATTTGATTTAAAATTGACTCAAGTGAAAGATTGCTTTGGAGAACAAAATCAACAGCTTCCCCAAGGCTATCAGCCTTTCTTAAAATGTCTGTGAGTATGATTCTTTCATGATTTGGGAACATTATCTGCAATGTGGACAGCTTCTCAACAAATGAAGGCTCTTTCTCTGAATCAGTTTGAGGCATTGAATGTGCTTGTCTTGCAGCAGAAGTGCATGGGACCTCATCATTCAGTGTTTGTCTGAAAACAGATGCACATGGATCATCAATTGGTGGATCATCAATTGGTGATGTTTCAAGTAATTCCAAATCGATGATGTCATCCTCGTTGATGATTTAAACTCATTGTTGTTTTCCTCGATGCTATTTGTAAACTTGTCACAGCATTGACAATATATTGCTCCTTGCCCAGAAAGGCGGAGCAGGCGATCACAAGTTAGTGGAACCTCTTCTTGTAAAATAAAACCTGTTAGCTTACCATAACTGGCCTTCATAAATTTGATGTCTGCAATTCTATGCACAAGTGGGAGCTTGTCAATGATTTGTCTCTTTGTTTCATCTTCACTCCATTGTCTGTTGAGTTGAAATTGGTCAAGAATGAGGCCATCAGCTCGCAGTTGGGTACGCCAGTGATGTGTTGGAACATCAGATGCAGATGGGTCTGGAATTACCACAATTGTCTTGTATGTGATCTGCTGAACTTGCCTTCCTCTCCCCCTTTGATAAGGGTGCTGTCTTTGAGATCTGGAATGAAGTTTAGGACTCAGTTTTTATGATATATTTCATAATAGCATTTTTTACAAATTGAAGTTCTGGCAATTTCAAAAGTTCTTTTTCATTTACCCACTTAAGTTTAATTTAAAATTTAATTTAAAAGTGTTGACCTGTTGAAGGTCAGCTTCCACAATCCTTGTGACAGGAAGACTTAACCTCTTGCATTGCATTGCAAGTCAAGGTTACCTTGAAATATGCCAAAATGAAGCAAAATTTCAGTCTTAGGAACCGTTCACAAGAAACCTCCAGCACCTCAAAGTACCGTTAATGACCTGTAACATGGGGCACTTTCAAGGCTGAAGGAAGCAGATTTTCCTAAAAATAGAATGGGCCCTTCTTTGTTTGTTCCAAAATCTTATGGGCTATGTGCCCTTAGTTCACCCAATTCCTCCAGCGATGAGCACTTGTCTAGAGACACCTAATCTGATCTCTCCATTCTTCCCTTTAGCTTTGCTTTCTTATGTCGAAAGGTATGAGACAAATGGGCTAACCCAATGTTTATTGCCATGTCTGATAAACATGGAACAAAGCAAAATATCAGTCTCCTTCGTCTGTCACAGCGCATTCTTTGTTTATGAATGACGTGGGAAAAAATTTGATAAAGAAAGCATGACTTACCTGAACGAGGAGCCAAATGCACCCGACGTGCTGGACGTGGTGGCAGTGGCAACTTGAGCCATCCTCGAGTGACTAGAGTGAGCACCGAAGGCTGCAGACTGCTGCCTCTGCCCACGTATTGTTGGAAATAAATTCCTTAATGATTGATTTATGGATAGCCTTTGGCGATCCATGCTCAACATGGCGGACACGGGCCGCCTGGCAGACGTATTCGCCCTAATGACAGAATTTGTTGCAGTGGGATTATTGCTTGATTCTGTTTCTGCATGATTTAGATTTGCTCCAATACCGAGAGAAGACAGCAGACGCCGTCCTTCGTTTGCCAATTCACTGATAGCGGATATAGCGTTCTCTAACCTTGCATCACGTTCGTTCGACGCCATCTTGTGAATCAGTGCTGGTGCCTGGGGTTGTGCCCATGTGACACGTGTGGTGTTTTCCCGCCACTTTCCGATTGGCCGAAATGCATTATGTAATGCCGAAATGCATTATGCCATGCCGAAATGCATTATGCGAATGGAAATAAAAATGCTGCTCTGCATGAAATCATAAAGGAACTGCACGAAATAACATGAAATTGCAGAATAAAATACAAATAAACTGCAGTTAATATCACTGGATACAATGGAAATGCGCTAATGTAATGCACTAAATGTTATGATATCTCTGAAAAGAAATATTGCGACATAAAAAATGATATCGCATGTCAGTATAAAATAAATAGGGAATTTTGGCACAAAAAAACACTCCATAGTGTTTTCCTTTTTACGTTTTTAACCGAAAGCATTGTATTGTATCTATTTTTTATATTTATTATAGTGGCTTGTATATATACTTTATGTGGCAAATGATACATACATACATACATTCTGCCCTGCCTGTCCTTCAGGAGTGGGCCTACTTGTTTCAGAACGCTTGTATTTGTCATGGCTGCAAAATTGGGATGCAACATGACACAGTCATGGTCTAGGCCATCGAAGAATACTTTGTCATATACCTTGGCAACCTCCCTGCAACAGCGATATTCCCACAAACCAACCAAAGAGTTATCTCTGCATTTGGTACATGCGCACCAGGAATCCACAGGAATCCATTCTTCAAAACCTCGCCTCTCGCATCGCCGGCGTCAGACCATCTTCATCCGCATCAATTGGCTGGCCTCCATTATTGTTATGGCCTAATTCTGGCTGAACAGCTCTTGACGGTGGCTCATCCATACACGGTTCGAAGATGCTACAACTGGTGTATTCTCTGCCCCAGAACCTTCTGCTGAGCTGTCACTTTCTCCAGAAAGGTTTGATCCCACATTTTGAGAATATGAAGACATTTCAAACGCAAAAATTCAACCGCCACTCTCTGCCTTGCAACTTCACAACTGCGAGGGTTGCCTTTGATTGATCAACTTGACAGCATGAGCCACAAGCAAACAATCTGAGGTCACAAAATTCTTGGGCTTGACCAAGACTCCGGCTTCACTCTTAGCGGACAAATTTGAAAGTTTAAGGGAGAACAAAACGCATTAGCAATCTTTATCAATGTTTTAGATAGCAGATTCGTGTTCAGCACATCTGAAAACGTGGGATGGCTTTAAATTTCATCATAGGTCATGTGCTCTTCAAGTAGGACAAAGTCATGAAAGCAAGTAGGTGAAGTTTTAGTAACAAAATCAAACACAAAAGTTAGGAGTTGGAGTTCAAAAAGCTCAGGAAGTTTCAGAAGTTTAAAATCATTGAAGATTAGAAGAGAAGGAGGCATGCAAGGCTGAAATGAGATGGCTCTGACAGCTTTCTTCTGTGATTTGAAAGAGAATCTTCTAGAGCTTCTTGTACCATGTGGTCCTTCATAGAGCTTCTTGTACCATGTGGTCCTCTATTGATTGGACAAACAAAACTATCCATTACCAAGTATGCAGCACGACCATGTGCTCTGGCACTTAATAGCTCTGGTATGAGCTTAGCTCTTCTTTCCAGAACTCTGTTTGAGAAATCCTCTTTAAAACTGATATTTTTTGGTTTTTTCTTCTGTGCATCTTTGATCACTACAGACCCTTGCATCCAGCTTTGCATTTTTGCCACAATTGGCCTTGGACCTTCATCATTCCTTCTCCCAGCACAAGCCTGTTGATTCCTGGAGTGTGCACACTTGTCACCATTTTTAGCAACCCTATGTGCTCTCTCAATAAGAATTTCTTCTTTTATCTCCAACTTTTCTGCGATAGCCTCTTTTATTTTGCTTTTGCAATCATCACATGTTTCACTGTGTTCCTCTGGAATCCCAAAAACCTTGATGTTGTTCCTTCTACTTTGGTTCTCGAGGTAGTCACTTTTCCCCTCAAGTTCATCTAGGCCCTTAAAAACATAATTCAGAGCTGTAACCTGAGCAGCAATTGTAACTGCTATCTCAGAAACTTTCTGTTTCTTCTCATCCACATCTTTGTGGGTGAACTGAATAATGGCTTTGACATCATTTAAATCTTTTTTAGCACTTTTAAATCTTCTCTGAACTCGTTTACCACCATCTCTATCATGGACCGATAGCTCTTGGCCTGAACATGCAGCAGTTCTATTACATTACCTTTCACCAAAATTGGTTCATCCATTTGATATTAAATTCATCAACAAATAAATTATAACTGAACTGAATAGTTCTTATAAAAACAAAGTAAAGTAACTTCAGCAACTTAAAATTAGATTTTGTCACACATGGTTTGACCACCGTCCGCCATCCTGCTCGCTCGTTGTCGTAAGTCCATGTATCTGACTCGAAGCTTGAATTTGCAGCTTTCATTGATTGTGGGAAAGGCTTTGTTGCAACCACGCATTATCTTGAGGGAGAGGGCTCATTGGTGATAACATGCCACTAGCAATTGACAGCTTTGGCCCAAGCAGTTGGGATCGGGTCCTATCCAAATGCAGTTGCACCAGAAAGAGCAAATGGTGATCAAGCTCTGTTCAATCACGTAGATTCAAGCAAGACCATGCATCAGCATACAAGTCAAATCTTTCAATAGGGCACAGGGAAACCCATAAATCTTCCAATTTCACGCTTATCAGCCAATGGTGTTGCCGTATTCTCGTCACATGACCGAAAATAAGCTCTTTGAGACGAATTTTCGAGTACCCTTACGAAAATCAAAATGGACATTCGAGTAATAAAGATACAGAGCTGCTTTTGCCACGAGTCGATTCTACAGGCCCTACTCCATACTTTACATTTTGCATTTCAAGAAAATCTCATCAGGGATCAGCACTACATCGAATTTCATGCAACCGAAAATAGGCCTATATTCAAATATCATTTGGGAACACAACAAATAAGATATAGCTTCCAAAATTTCACACCTTACGTGAATTATAGCAAGGAATAAGCCGAAGATGTTTCTTTGCTTCAGTTTCCCAAATCCTTGACGAGTCTCAGCTATTTGCGACGAAGAAAGCTATTAGGCCTACCTTCATCCACTGCATAATGCCATTATTCTGTTTCAAATCGGCTTCTTTGCTGTAGCAAGGTAGCAGAGCTATTCACCAACAACATAACACCAATTTCCACTATTCTCCGCTGAAAAATTGCCATCAACTTTGGTAAAATGCGATGAACTTTCAACAGCTCTTCGCCACACTATCTATTCCAAGTTTTGAAAGTGTGCTCACATGGAAAAATTTCTGTTATTGTCAAAGCGCTCATGGTGTCATGGTCAAGAAGTAGGTCTCGTATCATCCTCGCTCTACAAGATTTGGCCTTTGTTTTAGTATGAAAAAGTGGAAGGGATTGAGGCCGGGCTTTCAAAATTATCTGTATTTCTTAAAAAAAAGGAAAATGATGAATGAATATTTCAAATGAATTTGAATTATTCAAATGATAGGGGGCCTAGGTATCTTCGCAAGCTCCAATACCCTTTCACTTCCATGAAAAAGCCCTCATATTCATTCAAATTATTTTGAAATATGCATTCACCATTTTCGCTTTTTTAAGAAACACAGATAATTTTGACAGCCCGGCCTCAATCCCTTCCACTTTTTCATACCAAAACAAAGGCCAAACCTTGTAGAGCGAGGATGATACGAGACCTACTTCTTGACCATGACACCATGAGCGCTTTGACAATAACAGAAATTTTTCCACGTGAGCACACTTTCAAAACTTGGAATAGATAGTGTGGCGAAGAGCTGTTGAAAGTTCATCGCGTTTTACCAAAGTTGATGGCAATTTTTCAGCGGAGAATAGTGGAAATTGGTGTTATGTCGTTGGTGAATAGCTCTGCTACCTTGCTACAGCAAAGAAGCCGATTTGAAACAGAATAATGGCATTATGCAGTGGATGAAGGTAGGCCTAATAGCTTTCTTCGTCGCAAATAGCTGAGACTCGTCAAGGATTTGGGAAACTGAAGCAAAGAAACATCTTCAGCTTATTCCTTGCTATAATTCACGTAAGGTGTGAAATTTTGGAAGCTATATCTTATTTGTTGCGTTCCCAAATGATATTTGAATATAGGCCTATTTTCGGTTGCATGAAATTCGATGTAGTGCTGATCCCTGATGAGATTTTCTTGAAATGCAAAGTGTAAAATATGGAGTAGGGCCTGTAGAATCGACTCGTGGTAAAAGCAGCTCTGTATCTTTATTACTCGAATGTCCATTTTGATTTTCGTAAGGGTACTCAAAAATTCGTCTCAAAGAGCTTATTTTCGGTCATGTGACGAGAATACGGCAACACCATTGGCTGATAAGCGTGAAATTGGAAGATTTATGGGTTTCCCTGTGCCCTATTGAAAGATTTGACTTGTATGCTCCATGCATCACGCCTGGCTTTCAATATCACTTGGAAAAGTTTAATAATGAATTTCATGATGTTGTTGACACTTTCAGGGGTGTACGCCTTTGCTGCCCTATTCAGGTTTAGGGCCTAAATCCAACTGCAGACTCTTTGCAGTTGCTTTGGAATTTCCCTTTCCTAGATGATGATACCATCATTCCTGGACTTGTTGAGGAGCTTCCCATATACCTAGTTTTGGTTGATGGTATGCAAATTCAAGCAAAGGATGAAAAGCTGGAATGGTAGGAAAGGAATGCATACAATCTTCCAAGATGGGCAAAGACTATGAAAGGGGTGTTGGTTGTGAAGCCAAGTTTTGCAGCAGCTTAGAGAGTTTTCAGTTGCGTGAAAAGCTCATTCTCAAATGAGCAGCAGTCTGCTGTGGAGGAAATAATAGAGGCATTTGTGATGCTGAGTTACAATGACAACAAGAGAGCAGAAAACATGGACAGAAAGACAGACTAGCCTCAAATTGTTCAATTGCAATAGGAGAATGCAGTGATGCCAGTTTCCATCTTGGTTTCCATGTTTTAACATCCTCTTTGCAATCAGCCCAAGTCCTAGGTCACCCTGGTCAAACCAAGGCCCCTGTGGTCCTCTGGCTTTCAGGTATGCTCCGTTAAAATCCTAAACAGGGTATTGGTGCTTTACTATGCATTTTGTAGTTCTACACACCCGCAAAAGTTCAGGGTCGCCCTTGCTCCTGCAACAGGCTTGGTGGTGCATGTGTCCAACTATGTTTCAAATTGTCGTTTATCACTGCACTTTTCTGCCATCGTATCAAGAATGGATTTATCGATAAGGACAAGGTATTGCTAGTGACACCACTTGTGCTATCCTGACTATGCTATCACCTAGAGCAATATGTCGCCCCAGCCGGACTTCAACCCTGCCTAGCAAGATTTTCAATTCTTGCCTTGTAGGACCATAGCTACCCCTACTATGGGTTCTGGTCAGAGCTTCCCCCTCAGTCAGTAGAGGTGTCCCCACCTTGATAGCATTCCACATGCTGCCCCCTTTGAGGCAATTCTCTTCACAGTCTAAGGATCCCTAGCCTGCATTCTGCCTACGTAGCACTGCCCTAGTTTTGTGGGCCAGTTTCATGGGGATCATATGCAGCACCTACCGATCATAGTTCAACAGTGCAATGTTCTGAGTGTGGCAGCTGCTTCTCATATTGTTCTATTTCTGACATATCAGCAGGCTAGGACCCAGCACCACAGTATCAATACATTTTCCACATGGTTCACCACTCTGTTTAGGTCATTGTCAACGGCTCGTGTAAAGTGCAGGTCAACACAGGTCAATAAAATGCAGGTCAAGTCGTGCAGCTCAAAAGTAGTGGCCATGGGCATACTGGCTGTAGGCTTTCTGCCGTTTGTGCAAGAGTAGTGCAGAAAGTTTGATTTGGAAGACTGCAGGACTGTCACCTTTTCGCATTCACAAATCACAACATTGACATTGACTTTCTCCCTCAATCTGGTCCAGTTATAACCTGCAGCATCGTACGATTTGGTGGCCTTGTCTTTGTTCCTTCAGTTCCGGTAGAAGAACAATTTCAATGTTATTTATAAACGTTGCCTTCTCAAAACTGCCACGAGGCAGGCCAAGTTTCCTCGGCACCTGTTGGCCTATATTTACATAATAATCTCTTTGATGATGCATTGTGGGTGTTCCTACTTGTGATATATAAAATTCGGACCAGGAAATGACTACAGGGTGAGGTAGCCAAGTTTATTTCAATGTCATGTAAATTTTGTAATCATTCTTTGCTTTGTGGAAACCAAAGAACTGGATGTGGCACAAGCAAGGTAAAAGAGCCATGCCCGCTACAAAGGCCCCTGCTGAGATTGGAGAAAGGGAAATGTCAACTTTCGGACTCTACGTCCTTGCCTTTGCCTGCGCTTCTCTATGCCAAGACACATGACAACACATGATCTTTTATGCGCAAGGTCCGGTTCAGGGGCTTGGCCCTGGAATTTAGAAAATGCCTTTTTGTGCGAATACATTGCCAATTGGCCGTTAAAAAGAAATCTTACTTCATTGAAGTAAACTGCATTTTTGAAGTCAATGATAGCATTTACAAGTGAATAACGTCCTACAACCACGATCGTTGAGCCACCTTGAAAAATGATATGCCCTTCTGCCATATCAATGTGTTTTGAATAAAGTTCCTGATTGAGATGACACACGTGATTTGGCTACTTTATTGTGGTACTTTATTGCAACAAGTCAACTTGCTTCTCTTCAGCTTTTCCTTGTACTTGGTACTCCACTGGTTCCTCCTCTTGCTGTTTTGTTTGCCTTTCCATCACATTATTTGGAATGACAAAATTTGCATTACCATGCATCGTCTTTGGTTGATGCTGCTGCTGTTGTTGCTGCTGTTGTGATCCCTTGTCCTCAGGACATCTCGTTGAAATATAACCAAGTTTGTTACATCTGTAGCATCGTAGTTGTGAATGTAATCTTCTTTGATTAACTGCCGTTGTTTGTCCACCAGTCACGTTCACCTGCTTCTGCTCTGCCGATGCTGTGCTTCCGCATTCTGCTGTAATATGGCCAACCTTGTTACATCTACCGGGAGAGTCAGAAAAAACATGGCGTTTGTCGGACTGTGGCATTGCATTGAGCCACTCGATCATTGTCAACTAAATGTTTTCATTGTGCCAATAGTCTAACTTAAATCATAAAACATCCCAATGAAATCAGTCTCTTGATGCATTTTTTAAAAAATATTTTGTTTGTAAGACTGTGTATGGGATTCTGGCAAACTGGTGAAATCTTTGACCAAGCTCCTTCAGCATTTTAGCATTGCAGATTAGCAGGTACACATTGTATTATCAGGGGACACAGAAAAAGTTAAGCGTGGTTCACACTCTCGGTTATTAAGATCATGCTGAAAGACCCAAGACAAAGACCCAGAGTTTGAGTCCTTTGTCTTTTTGGTTTCTCTGCACAACTCTGACGACTCAAAACACCTGGTGTGAACCAGCCTTTAGGAAAAAGTTTTCTCTGCAAGACGTCCCATTAAGATTTACGGAGCGTTAATCTGCTTGAAAGAAAGAGTAAAAGAAGCACCCATCATTGATGTCTTTCAAACATTCTGTAGGCAGGGCAAGTCATGATAAGACATCCTAGGGGAGAAAATACTGTCTCCTAACTATTTCATTCTCCCCTGATAATACCATGTGCACCTGTAACTTTTTCCAAGATAAATTGTGGAAGGGGCTTGGCAAAATATTTCATGAGTTTGCCAGACTCCCATACAAGGTCTTACAAAGAAAATCTTTTTTAACAAATGCATCAAATGGCCGATTTTGATGGAAAAAGGTTTACGATCTAAGTCTTGGCTGAACGAAAAAATCTAGTTCACAATGATTGGGTGTTGTTTTTCTGAAGCTCCGTTGACACAGATGTTCTAAAACATGACTCAACGATTTCAAACAGTCTTGCTAGTGTGTCATTGATCTCAACCAGTCCCCCTCTTGTCAAAGTGTTAACAAGGCTATCCTGTTTTGCTGATACTCCTTTTTTCAAGCATGCATCCAAGAGGCTGGAGTATTGCTGTTTCACACTACCATCAATTGTCTTACGGGACAGCTTTTTCCGCAAATTTCTGATTACATATCCACCAATGTAGGCAATGCATTGATTTTCTTTTTATGTCATAGCTCTCTTTGTTTCTGCAGCGTCTGCAACTACAGGTTTGTGTGCATGGTGAACCATTTTTTCACCAAACTGCATTGCAACTTGGACTGCTGTAGCTTCTTCCAAGCTAGGGAGCCATGCACTAGCTTTGTGAACTATATTTCCCATATATTCAACATAAAATGCGTCAATGTTTTTCTTGCTGCACAGTTCACCAAAGAGGTTTGCGACAAGTTCTGCGTTTACAAAAGGGTGGTCAACAGGAAAATTGCATTTCATTGCATCTTCTCGTATTTCTTGGGGGCAACATTCATCCTGGTTCACTTTTTGTACTGGCTCTGAAAGCAGTTGAGCTAAGATTCTTTTATCAATAGGATCTTTCTTCTTCATACAGATCTCAGTGTGTCTTTGCAGGCCCCTCCTTGTTTTATAAGACTTCTCACAATGAGAGCACTTCAGTAATTCTGGATTTAGCTCCTCCTGGAAATAAAAAATACACTTTCAATGCAGGCTCATCAGGACTAAAAGGCAGGCTGAAACTGGCAGGAATTACAGTTGCCACACGCATATTCCTTTTAAAACTGATTGTAAAATAATTTCGAATCTTTGAAACAAGAAGTTCATGGTAAGGTCCTTGGGTTCGGGACTTCAAAATATTTGTTTGAGTGTGCCGTGTGGCCTATAGGTGGCACCCAAAATTCTGTCTAAAAAGTAGATTATGGCAAAACTTACCTCAAGGGAAATGGCAGCAAGTTCTTTCTCAAAGTCTTCATCATTGTCGAGTAAATCATAGTCATCCATGAAATCAAAGATTAACTGAAGCTCAGACACAAACGTCACAGCAGGTTCTTGCGAAGCCATTTCGCCTTTTGGAATGTTTTGATTTTGATGCACTCTAAGAGTCTGGGACCGATTGGAAACATGATCAGGAGCTTTGAACAATAGAGTTTCCAGACCATCCGTATTCTACAGACCCTGATAGCAGCTATCGGCATCCTTTCAAAGGAGAACAAAGGAACAATTATTAAAGTTCCTGAACCCTGACATGCAAAGCCTGTCAATGTGTTTGTGAAGAAGCCACCCTCTGAAATAACATTCGCCCAAGACTGCGATCTAGAATTTTATCAAACGAGATACATTTTGCCAGTTCATAAAGTAATTTCTAATGGCATTAAAAACAGACTGAGAGAACAAGGACAGCTGAAAGGTCAAAATTAGATAGCCGTAATCACTTTAGACTTGCCCCAAGTCCATTCTGTCAACTGAATCAAAATATGAATAATAATTGTACCAAGGTGTTTTTGCAGCTTTTTTACCTCATGTTTTCACATTTTGACTGGCATACAGGAAAAACCAGACCCTATGACCCTGAGACCCTTATGACCCCTAGGACCCGTAAGTACTGAGTTATAATAATAATAATAATAATAAATTTGTGTTCACCCTAGTGTCCGAGCTGACAGCTCAGTTAACATAAAAAACTATGTCTACTAGGCTTGCGTAATCCACTACAATCAGTTCATAAACTCTTTGTGAGACACACAATTTAGAAGTCATCCAATGTGAAAAACACGATATCTATAGTTCACAACAATAAAAAACACAGTATCTGTATTACGTGACTTAGCGTATCTGATCATATGCAAGGACCGAGAGAAAAAAAAGATTCACATGAATAACTTCTTAACCCTGTGCCTCCATGTGTAGTTAGCCATTATCAGATTTGAAACTGAGCACCACTGTAATGTGTTCTTTACAATTAACTTATCTACTGACAATGATCTCATAACAGTCCAAACATGTTGGTGTTCAGCGCTTGTTCAAATATAGATCGTAGCAGACAGTCACCTCTTAGATAATGCATTTACGTGACTGATTGTCAATGATAACGATGTCAGGTTTACGATGCGTAATACGCTGTAATTCATCACCATGTTCCATCAAAATTGATTCTGCAAGTTTGTTTGCATGAAACTGAAAACCACTTAGACTTCCTGAGATCATCTCAAATATTTTGTCAGCAATTCGATTGTGACGCCTACTGTAAAGTTGTGAAACTCTCTACGAGCATTCATCAAATGTGCAACACTTTCCGTGTGCTGATGGCAAAAGGGGCAAGAAGGGTCCTTATCACGATTCCATACGTGCTTTGTGAAGTTTGTTGGAAGTAGAGTAAACCGTGCTTTTATTGCAAACTGCACCAGTAAATCACGTACTTTTCAGTTGTAAAAAATTGAATGGGAAGATTTCAACTGAACATCAGTTATACAGAGGGGGGTCCTTGGATTGACGATTGCTTTGCTTTTTGCAAATCTCGATTAACTGTCTGTTTGAACAGTAACTTCTGAAGTGGAGCACCTTCATCAAAGAATTCACCATTAATGATTACTCCAGCCTTTCCTTGCCTTAATTCAATGGAAACATCTAGCTTTCTAGCATATCTCAAAAGATCTGACCAATCTGATTGACACCCAAAGTTGGTGTGACTATTCAAATAGCCATCTTCACTAATCTCAAACCCAAGAAAATTCATATCGTTATTGGGAGTCCCTAATTTAAGATTCAAGAACCAAGAACCAGAACCAAGAACCAAGAACCAAACCACCCTAATTTAAGAACCGGAATTTAAGAACCAAGTTTGGATATCCTAATTTAAGAACCAGAATTTAAAGGGTCTGTTTCATCCAGCATGCCTTGCACGTGTCGTCTCTTGGTTTGCCATTGTTGTCGCCATTTTCATGGCCCATGAAAATAGCAACAAACAAAGGCCAACCAAGAGACGACACGTGCAAGGAATGCTGGATGAAACAGACCCTTTAGGAACCAAGTTTAGACACCCTAATTTAAGAACCGGAATTTAAGAACCAAGTTTAGACACCCTAATTTACAAACCGGAATTTAAGAACCAAGTTTATACACCCTAATTTAAGAACCGGAATTTAAGAACCAAGTATAATCAATGTTTAATCCAAACAATAGTTGTCATTTCTTATGCGTTGTATTGTGGCGTTCCTGCCTTCAAACAAGTTTAGACACCCTAGTTCAAGGACCGGAATTTAAGAACCAAGCTAGACACCATAATTTAAGATCCGGAATTTAAGAACCAAGTTTAGACACCCTAATTTAAGAACCAGAACTTAAGAACCAAGTTTAGACACCCTAATTTAAGAACCGGAATTTAAGAACCAAGTTTAGACTCGCTAATTTACGAACCGGAATTTAAGAACCAAGTTTAGGCACCCTAATTTAAGAACCAAAATTTAAGAACTAAGTTAGACACCATAATTTAAGAATCGGAATTTAAGAACCAAGTTTAGACACCCTGACTTAAGAACAAAGTTTAGACACCCTGATTTAAGAACCAAGTTTAGACACCCGAATTTAAGAACCAGAATTTAAGAACCAAGTTTAGACACCCTCATGGCAAGAAATGAGTACATTTCCCTTAGTTTCTTGCAAGGGAAACGCCGCCATTTCCAGGTAGTTTCCATGTCGGTAACTCTGCGTTTCTGATTTCCCCATGATTTCCCTAGTTGAGAACAATGCGTTGCAATTTCTACTCAGTTTCCAGACGGGAAATTCACACTTCGCATTTCTTAGGTCTACACTAGAAATTTCCCCATGCGTTAAACTTTAGGTTTCACCCGTAGGAATTGTGAAGTTTCCGTCTCCGGTCTTGGAGCGGCAGAACGATAAATCTCTCTGAAAACCAGAAAGTTTTTGTGTCAAAATCAAGTCGGCAGCATACAAGGAACTTAAAACATCATTCATGCATTAAGAAACTTTTCGTACTATATAGGCAGAACCATTCACGTTAAATTGAGAAATTTTAATTCTATCTGGAGGATCTCAGCATTCGTTTCAAGGAATAGATGCATAAGAGTGACCAAGCCAAAGAGTGTCAAAACTTAAGAAAAAGCTGCAAAAACCCTCAAAGTCTTTTTTGCTCAGCAGGCCAAAATTTGATTATGCACTGCACTGCTGTCCTTCTCCCCTGTGCAGTCTCCACAGGGGTTCCCTTATAGTTTTGCATTACAAGGATGAGGGTGCTGCGCAGCGGAATCAGTGCGAGGAGACCTCTTGTGCTGAGTGCGTACTGCATTACAATAGCTATTTCTGTTCCTAATCCCACCTGAAAAGTGCCACCTTTGTGTCGGTAGCGGCCTGCTTTCCTGAGAGGGCTATTAACAACATGTGACCGCTGGTGTCAACTGCCCAAATTTTGAACTTTTGTCTGGTGAAGAAGAGCGCCATAAACAGCATAAAGTTAGCTTGTGTTGACGTCGACTGGTGAAGGGCGATGGCAGTAAATTAATCGACAAGTTTTCATGGAAAATCAATCGTCAGGTTAGCATTGCTTAGCATTTCTCATCTCCTTTTGTTACTGCACCAGTTTGTTAATTAACTGACTTGATGCTCCAGTCCTGCATACGGTGACCTGTATGTGTTGCCGATCTGCGTCTCGAAGGCACGATCTGTGCAAGAGGACCGAGATTTTCAAGGCTGTCTATTAGCAAATTCGGGATCAAACATGTTATGACCAACTTAGCTCATTAACCAAAATTAACCATGAACTATTCTCTTCGTTTAAGCTCACATGGAACTGCAATTGGCTCAAAAAGGAAAGATGACAGGTAAATCTTAGCGTTTATTTTATTGCACAAAATTTTGTGTTGTCATGTGTCATGTACACCTAAAAATACTGTCTACTCTAGGAATCAGAAAGAATAAGAAATTCATTAAAATATGTGCAGGATCATGAATTTCCTTAAGCTAGGAAAAGAGTTACAGTCACAGTTCTTTCAATCGCATTACTGTATTTGCTGAATAAATTTTATTTCTTTCAGTGAAGAGTGAAACTGCCCGCCAACCCGCCAAGTGCAACAAGAAAGCCAAATACTCCCTCCGAGCAGAAGCAACGTACACAATTTGGAAGGTATTTATTTCAATGACATTCAATTTGACATACTTTGCTGTTTTCTCTGGGAACCTTATCCCCGTTTTAAGATTATCACAAAATTATCAATTTTGCCTGGTCTGCTCATCATCCGAGATCTCGCTCTCTTGGCCAAGGACCACTGAAAATGAGAATCCACGAAAAAACTTACAATGATCCACAAAAGTTTCCGAGCTGCAGGACTTCAACGCTGGTGTGAAAAGAACTTGTGATTCTGCTTGCTGTGCAAAGGGATGGCTAGGCCATAAAAAGACCAGGACAAACCGTCTGTGAGTTAACCTTATTGCCCTTAATATTATAGCACTTTGTACCTTCATGTGATAAAATTTATCAATTTGCTGTATCAATTTACAAATTTGTGGACATTTTTGCAGCCTGGTGTTAACAATGTTTTCAATGAGTAGATTAGTTGTTTCTTACATTTTTAAATTTTGTCTTTGAGTTTCTTATTTTGCTAATTATGTGATGATTTAATCTTAGCAAACCATGCTTAATGCCGAACATCAACTTGTATGTTATTGCTGTGATTTCTTGGTGTTTGTTGGTTGTATGCATTTAGGACCTTTGATTCTCAGAGCTGCAAAGTAAGAAATACATGCTTTGTTCTTCCTTAAGAATCCCTCGCTTGTGGCCAATGCCCATGGAACTGCACCTAACAGATGACTTGAAACATCTTTCACATTCAGCTGGTCTGTTTATGCAATTATTGGCATCTTTCCAAACAGGTGCCTGTCGATTTTAAGCTTACGTTCTTTTTGGTTCACCTTGAAAGACTCCCTGCTAGGTAAAGATACAAACAACTTTAACCCTTTCATGCTCATATGGACATTAAGAGGGGGGTGACAGGGTAGTGGTACCATGGTACCAGAGGGGTGGTACCTGGTACAACATTGTGCAAATGTGGTGGAACCTGGTACCAAAGGTAGGGGTACCGGTACCAAGCTTATATGAGTCGGTACCAATAAAAATTTCATCCTTGGATGATTTTGGAATTCCTAGAACGAATTTTTAGCTTTTACAGTGCAGACAGTGACACAGATACCACGGTGACGTGCTCAGGAGTGGTTTGGTCTTGCCATTGGTCTCACGAGGAACTGACATAGACCTCATTTCAGAATTTGTCATATTCATGATAGCTCCTTCCCCTAAACAAAATTGGTGGTACCAATACCTTCAATTTGGGTGGAACCTGGTACCTTATGAGTTGGTACCGGTACCAAAGACTCCCTCTGTCACCCCCCTTCATTAATGTCCATTTGAGATGTTCAAAAGATGTGACTTGCAGTTAGCATACAGGGCTTTGGAATGTTGTTGCTGCATCCTTGTCACCGCTTCATTACACTTTCCAGCCATGTTACCAGCTCCGTCGTAGCCTTGTCCACAACCATTTTCCATACCCAAACCAAGGGTCTTTACAGTGTCAAGTATCTTTGTTGATATTTCTAGACCAGAAAGGCCTTCACTGCAATGGTAAACCCTGAGGAAAGCCTCACGAATTACAGTCAAACGACCTCAAGCGCTGGATGAGTTTTCAAACATCCAAAGTGTAACTATGAAATTCAAATTGGCAATTCCTTCCGAGTTTTAAGTACATAGATTAAACCAAAATTTGGCATGGTTAGAGTGCGGTAAGGTCTTATTTGAAGATATGAAAGCCCGCACGAAAGTTCATTTGGATATTCAGATTTCACTTTCGAACTTCAATATGCCTGTTGCAAATAAAGCTGGTGGTGTTTACTTTCCAGGTACACACCTGCCTTATTACATGAGAAGGCTGATGGTAAATTATCAATACCTTTTTGTAGTTTCTTGGATGTGAATTTTTTACTCTTTATGTGCAGACTCAGCTCTTATCGCTGCTAGTTTTAAGCTTTGCTCCCGAAAACTGCTAACGGGAACATCCTTGCGAAGAAACGAATAATGTTCGGCAGTATGTCTCTCAATTCTTAGCATTGACCTGCGAATGGGTCGTATGAAAGCCTTTCTTGATAGTCTTCAACTTGTAGAAGGAAAGCCATGGTTCCAAGACAAGTATATACCTTATTTCTATCATTGTCTGGGCAGCATAAACAAATTTGCAAATACAACAATTCGCAACAACAATCCCTAATCTCCAAGTGATATTCAAAGTTAAAGCGAAAATCAAAAGTCTTATTGACAAATTGTATTTGCCTTCCAGAATTACGTTTGGCGTGCGTAACAGAAATAGAAAACCGCAACACGATACTCAAGATTTAAAACTTGGCGCCAATTTGAATTATGAAGTTACACTTCGGATGTTTGAAAACTCATCCAACGCTTGAGGTCGTTTGACTGTAAAGATGACTGGTCAGCAAATCGCAAGATCAGCAAAGCTCAGCATTGCTTATGTCTGCCGCTTAGTCAGCACTAATTGAAAAGAATTTTGCCTCTTTTACTTCTTTCACCAGGGTGTCTCTTATCATGTCTTCACAAATATTCATCTTGTGACATCTTTGAACGACTTGGAAAGGTGAAAGGTGGCTGATTTGGGAGCGTTAGCAATAGCAATCTGATCCTTGAACAAGGTATTGTTTCCACACCTAACGAGATACCCCAGCATAGCTTGAAGATTTCCTGGGTTGTTCTTCGTGTCATCATCACGGTCACCCCTCAGAGCGATATTTTTTCTTCCGCACAGTATAATGGCCTCAATGATTGGCTGCAGCTTCTTTCTGTTGATCTCCACCTGCTTTGAAATCATGCCACTGTACTGTACGTCAATAACGGTCAACTTGTTTTCCATACAGGAGCGAAATTGAGTTGCTCTCAGTGTTGCATTGCTATGAATGGGAGATTTCATGGCATGGTCTCTGAATCTTTCAAAGTAACATTCCAATTCCAGAAAGCCCAATTGTACAAGTGCTGCAGCTTTGAGGATCTGTCGCTTCGCGTTCCACTCAACAAGACACAATTGATGCAAAAGGCACCACAAAGCTTCTTGGAATAAAAAATCAGCTAATAGAAGGTTTTCAACCATTTTGACCGAAACGTTTGACCAGAGGAGTTTGTGGGAAAGAAATAAGAATCATCAGGCTTCCAAACATTGCACATTTTATCAAATCGCTGACAATGGGTTAATGATGAAGCGGTGGCATAAAAATTTCCAAGGTCATTGTCATCATACGTTGCTGATATTTCCTGTTCTCTACATGTTTCTGTTATAACAAATGATGGTTCCGAGACGTCAACTGGTTCAGGGGTCTTTGATTGTTGAATATGATTATATCCTCATTGATCATGTGTTGATGCACTTCCTGAACATGCCCACTCTTAACTTATGAGTATGCTTTCCGAGATTTATATTGGCCTATGTACTCTGTCTCAAATGCCCTCATTTCCCATACATACTGGAAAATTTTACCTAAGTTAACCTAGTGAACTCGACTGCATTGTGAAATGGTCACCCAAGAACTAATAGGTTTAACATCATCTTTGCCACGCTACACTTTCTCAATGTTTACAGAAGGCAAATCAGTAGATTAAAGGGGCCTGGTCATAATAAGGCCTGGTCAATAAGAAACTAGACATCAGAAGGGGTGACATCAAGATTAAACAACACACGTCAGTGACCTATCTGGGCTGCATTCTTGATGAAAGCCTGTCTGGTGAGTCAATGGCAACCAGGATCCTTGGTAAAATCAATGGCAGGCTAAGGTTCCTCTATAGAAAGCAAAATTCTCTTGACTTCCCTCTTCGTAGGCTACTTGCAAATGCACTGATCCAGCCCCACTTTGACTATGCATGCAGTGCTTGGTTCCCTTTGATAAATAAAAGATTAACCAGGAGAATTCAAACCGCCCAAAATAAATGTGTCAGATTTTGTTTAAACATGAATAACAGAGCACATATAGGAGTTAGGGAATTTAAAAACATAAATTGGCTCCCTACTAAAGAGAGATTTGAACAATGTACTGCTACAAGCGTTTTCAAATTTTTCAATAACTCGGCCCCATCCTATATGTCGGAGATGTTCTTACCAGTTGGCCAAAGCCGGGTTACTCGAAGATCAAAAAACAAATTAAGCCAACCTTTTAGAAAAAGTAACAAGGGGCAAAACGGTCTCTCCTACCTAGGACCTAAAATCTGGAACAATCTACACTCTGACCTAAAGTCAGCTGAGAGCGTTAACAGTTTCAAACATAAAATTAAGAACAAATTCTTTAAGGACCTCCAAAATCAAGAAGACAACCCTTATGAATATTACTGAATTTCCAAAATTGCAAAAAAACAAGACTCCACCATTACTTTCTACTTTGATACAAAATATACATTTTTTTTTACACTTTCCTTTCAAGAAAACTTTTCTTTTAATGGCACCTCTGGGGGGACCATTATGGAAACAAGGTCACACTGACCTTTTAATGCTATCCCTGCCATTTTAAACTGGGGGTGTTTTTATACTTAGGTTTTTATATCAGATCTTAGTTTTTTGTTTTTCTTTTTATCATTATTGTTTTTTCTACGCATGTAATTAGCTTTATGTTTATTTTGCAGTAAATTTTATAATTAAGTTTTTAATTTTAATGGCATAATATTACATACATACATACATACATCGATGCTTTGCACGCATAGCTCACCCTCGATACCCTGCGTTCTTGAGTTTCTGACGTTCAGAAATTAATATGGCTGCTCGCAGTGATCGAGCAGTGAAGGGCCACAGTGATCGAGCTAGAAGTTTTCATAACAAGGAGAGTCAAACAAGCAAATTGCAACTGTTTGTGAACTCTTGTCAACTGTTAGTGTATTGTGCACTTTCTCATTTTCTAATTGACCTGTGCAGTTTCTTTCAAATGGTGATATCAACGGTTTCCATTCCTCATAGCATGATATTAAATCTTATCATTCGAGTAAATCATAAAGGATTTGAAGAAAAATGTAGGTTAAGCAGTAGGCATTCCCTGGTCTCAAACTTGGGTTGCGTGTGTGAAAGGAGCAAAGCCTTCCGAGGTGCTGCCAACCAGGCTATTTGACAGGAACGAGGACTGTAATGTTTCATATCAATAACAGCCCAAGGCCACAAAGCATCGATGTTGACCAGGGCTCTTTAATATAGGAATCCTAGAATCTGTTCATCTACATGCTGGTAATTCTAGACAAAAGCAGCCTCCTGGCCTGAGATTTATTTGGCTTCAAAAGAAAATGTAGGGTTTTGCATAAAATCCATCATCCACTCTTCAACTGCACTTCTTGAAGTCCCTTTACTTGAGAGGTTTGGCTTCAACTGAGAAAACAGATAATTTGCATCCATTCAAGGGAAGAAACGTATACCATATCCCAAAAGTGTTGATAAATGACAGCAGATTGTACCGAGGACACAGTTCTTTGGGGCTTTCTGCAAAACGTGGCCTACACTATGGCGGCCTAAGACTGCCATTGTGTTTTCCAAACTTTTAAGATAAGATTATTTGTTTCTTAACTTAAATTGAATAAAAACCGAGTTCATTGTCTTTCTGAAACCAAATTCAAAGTGAGTGTCAATTTCAGTTTTCATGATAAAAGCAAAGTAAAGCAAAACCAAACTTCGTATTCTGTTTTTTCAAAATAAACTTTCATTATAATCTTAGAAATGAAAATAAAGTAAGTTCATTTTCAGTTTCATGATAAATGCAAAACCAAAGTGAAATTCATTTTAATTTCAAAATTGGAAACTAAAGAAAAGTGAAATTAATTTAACAATTCAAACAAAAGTAAAATCAAAAGCCCTCTGGCCTATCGCTGCCACATGATGCACTGCGGTTGAAGACTAGCATGTCCAGTATTTGATTAGGGCTTTCAGCAGTATTCCCAGTCGCATTTATTACAATATCACAAAAACAAATAATTGTTGTTCATTGATATATGAAATTCATTGTTAGGAATAAACTGTAATGCTGGGTACTTGATCAAATTTTGGATGGGGACTTGATGCCATTGAGGGTTCAAACACATACCCGTTCCTTATACTAATTTTTCCAGAATGTATACCCGACTTTATACCAATTTTTCAAAAACATATACCCGACTTTATACCAATTTTTAAAAATATATACCCGACTTCATACCAATTTTTAAAAATATATACCCAACTTTATACCAATTTTCCAAAAATGCATGCCCGACCTTATACCGATTGCAAAAATTGCGAAAGTGGATACCGTTCCTTATACCAAAATCGTGAAAATTGATACCCTTCTCGATCAACAACAATGTATGGAACTGCTTTTAACTCAGTGCCAGCGACAGCCGTGACAGGCCTCTGCCTCGTCCCCGTCGCTCATTTCCCATTCCTGGAACCGAGGTTAGTAATTCCCGCCAAAAAATTCACATCCACGAGGAAAGGGAAGATGGCTGCAGGACGGTGGAACAAGTTTAAGGCAACAATGAAAGAAAAGAGAGCTGGTGGTGGCGGAAAAGGAAGAACAGGAGAGATACTTAGCAAGGGAGAATTAATTGTCCAGCGACTAAGTTCAGAGGTGTCTGGTAAACAGCAGAAATACAGCCGAGTTGGACCAAGGGAGTGCGTCGCGTATGAGTACGAAGAGGTTACTGCAGAAAACATCAAGGCCGCACGCAGAAAGCATTTTAAACCAAAACTTGGTACAGTATGTGACATCCTAGCTGGTGAGCAAGGCCCCTCTTGCAAGTCAGTGGATCAGATTCCGGACCTGAGAGTAATACATATCCGATTTATCGAAACAAGCTAGGGAGGTGGAGATTCTGATGATGCTGCATTTAATGATGATGATATTCTTCTTGCTCCTGCTTTTAAAAGGAAAAGAAAGGGTTGCCATACAAAGGGTTCATCTGCACACAAATTTCCTGAACATAAGCAAGTTGTTAGTCCCAGCAAGGCGGTACCAAAAAGCCTATCAGTTTTGGATATGTTGAGACTTGGCAAGGTAATTGGTGACTCAACTGAGCCAATAGCCCTTTCCCCGAATTACATCATAACTCACTTGCGTGCAATGCATTGTGGGTTTCGTAGTCACGCCTTGCTTTGGTCATACTTGTTCACATTGGATTTTTGTACGGGAGCTATCAAAAGTTGTAAGAGAAAGTACGAAGAAAATGGCAAAAAGTGCAGATGACGAAGAAAATTTAGCCGCAGACCATTGCCCTAGTTTTTTTCAAAACTCTTGCCCGGGCTCTGGTGACACAGAAGAAACAGAGAACCGCGATGGATGTGCGGTAGATCTGTGTTTAGGCATAGGCCTTAATACCCATGCGTTGCCAAATGCCAACCAAGGTGATCAGGTCCTTCGTGAAAGACAGGACCCTTACAACAAAGAAGGATGGACAAAGTCTTTGCTCCACTTTCCTGGTATGACAAATGAACTCATTGACAGTAAACTGATTGGTGATTCAAGTACCTTGCCAGGAAAATCTATTGCACCAAAAGCATACAGAAACAAGAGACAAGGGTATAGGTTGTGGAAAGAGGGCTACGTCAAAAATATTCTCGTCAAGCCCAACGTGCAGGGGAAACATCGCTTGTCCTTGGTCAAGTCGAAAGTTCATGCATCGATGAAGAGCACTTTTTACCTTGTTTATGCCCACTTGAACCAAGGAAATGGTGATATTTTGTATTCCAAGTGCAACTGTAAGGCTGGTCAAGGGGGCTGCTGCAAGCATGTAGCAGCCCTGCTCTACACCTTGCTTGACTACAAAAACATGGAGTTGAAAAACATTCCAGACACAATTACATGCACACAGGTTGCACAAAAATGGCATGTACCATCAGCTGCAAATATGACTCTACCTAAGGCAATAAGATTTAATGGTGTGACATTTCAGAAGGCAGAGGAAAACAAAACCCATAAGCAACCCATCATTAGTGGGACTCGAGAAGATTATTGTGCAACACCACCATTTGCATATGAAATATCAAGTGAGGCATTGGAAACCTGGACTGCAGACTTGAGGCAGGCAGGAAAAGCTAAGCTATTCTGTGATGCACTTGTGTCAAATGACTTTGAGCCATCATCTCAATTTGAAACCTCATGCAGGAAGAAAGAACGGTCAAGAGCATCAACAGTTGCCCCCATCATTGACTCCATCAACTTGTGGTGGACAAGATGTGGTTGAAATGCTATTCAAGACGGTTGGAAATATAGTGTTTGATGCAGAGGATTTAGATGATGTGGAAACTGGGAGAAAAGTGCACGAAGTGGTTGGCATTTCTGTTGAAGATGCCATTGTACTCAGCAAAAAGACTACCAGGCAAGCAGAAGAAGCAAGCTGGTATGATGAGCGTTCAAAAAGAATCACTTCTTCGAATTTTGGCAGAGTTATCAAACGGAGAAAGAACATTGAGCCAATCTCAATTGTGAAAATGATAACGAGCTCAGGAGACAAACGAACCAGCAACCCGTACATTAAAAGCTCAGAATTTCCTAGGAATTCCGAGGAAAATTCTCGGAAAAAAATCCGGGCTTTCCGAGAAAACCTAGGAATTTTGAGAACTCGGAAAATGTGCAAAAATCCGAGGAAAGCTCGGACTATTGCGGGTCCGAGAATTCCTAGGAAGCTTGGAAAGCTCGGACAAATTTCGTCTCATGAAAAGCTCGGACAATTTTCCGAGGATTCCTAGGAAGCTTGGAAAGCTCGGACAATTTCATCTCATGAAAAGCTCGGACAATTTTCCGAGGATTCCTAAGAAGCTCGGAAAGCTCGGTATGTGTATAAAAATCCTAGAGTTCGAAAAATTTCATTTCACGGGCAACTTGGAAGAACACACGAATTGTTATTAGAAGAAGCTTGTCTCTTGTCTTCGTAGTCAAATTTCCTAATTTGAAGTACCGTTGTTAGCTAACAACGTACCGTTGTTGCTATAGCAAAACTTATCACAACTTCTTAATTTTTTTCGTAGTGAAATTAATGACAGGATTTATCTAATCCAAGACCGCACTGAGGCTTTTTGGGCCTAGAGAATTAGGAAAAGGCAAAGGATAAAAAATACGACTTTCTAGTAATATCTCCATTGATGAAAGAGGCGAAGAGGCTACTACAGTTTCCTTCAAAAGATAAATGCATTCTGATTAAATATTCAAGAAGGCCAGTCAAAGTCTAATTGTCCCAAGAAAAACGCAGAGGCTATTTAGGCAGTTCTTTTCAACGTACTTGACGTTGGTTCATGTGTTGTCACCTTGAAGGTATGCAGGTCTCTCCACCACTCTTTCTCCTCCAGCCTTAAAAACAAACATGTTAGCATTAACTACCGAACATATTTATTTTTAATGAGAACTGCAAAAATTCTGTGGTTGTTGATATCTTTGCAAGTCTTACTCAAAGTATCACGGAGAACACTGAGGGGCAATTCTCTCAAAAAATCTCATACATTCTCGTAGAAAGCCTAAAAAGTCTTCAAAAATCCTGGAAATCTCGAAAAATCTCGAAAATCCTCTGGTATCGCAAATTCTTATGAATATTTAGACTAAGTGGACTAAGATTATCAAGAAACTGTGAGCAGATAAACACTGACAGAAAATTTGACGTAGGAGCACTTGCGTACTAGGCCTAACAGAAGTCTTGCGAGTGGTTCTCGATGTGAGATTTTTGCATTTAACCATTGGAATAAAAGTAACGCTTGGAATACACTTACCGACTTGCTTGCTTGCATCTTATGCTACATTCTCTTCTTCTTCGTTCCTTGTTTATTTGAAGGCATTCTTGTGAGTTTTAGTGAGTTACTGAAAGGCCTTCCCTTACCAAAATCGATGACAAAAAAGATGATTTCACGCTGACGCCAGATCGAAGACTTCGCCAGATCGAATTCGAAATTCGCGCTTTTTGCAGTCACATGACTCGAAACAATCGAAGAGAACAAAAGACCACGAAACAACGAGTCTATGAGAAGAAGGAGGAGACAACGATTCCTTGAGGTGTCACTTCGCAAGAATGCAAACTGGAAATGAAAATGCTGAGCGGGAAATAAGTCGTAAGATTCATTTTGATTTGCCCTGGGCATGCCCTCCTAATCATTGAATTTCTTGTTTCTGATAGCAATTGGAAGTTTAAAATAATGTTCTTGAAACATGGGGGAGGACCGCTTTTCTAGTTTTTCATCAGCATCATGAACTGGCGAAGGAGTTCATTTATTTATCTATGCGATTTCTGCAAATTGGATTGCAACAAGAAGAGCAAGCTTCGCATAGTTTTCCATAAACTTTTGAAGAAACAAAACAAAGATGATTGCGAAACTTGTTTTTCCGAGTTTTCCGAGCTCTTGCAATTTCTCGGATTTGCTGCATTGCTGAAGAATCCGAGAATTCCTAGAAAGCTAGGATCGCTGTCGATGTAAATCTTCATTTTCCGAGTTTTCCAACCTTTTGAATTTTCTCGGACTTGCTACATATCTGAAGACATCCGAGAATTCCTAGAAAAGCCAGGACTCCTCTAGCTTTGAATCAATATTTTCCGAGCTTTCAGATTTTCTCGGACTGGTTACAAAGCTCGGATTCCTAGGAAATTTCTCGGAAATCCGAGTTTTCCGAGCTTCTTACCGAGCTTTTAATGTACGGGAATCTTCCAGCATCCTTACAGTGGGGAATTACAAATGAAGCTGTTGCAGTGAAGAGATACGCTGATGCCACATTTGAGAATGAAGAAAGTTTAAAAATTGAAAGTTGTGGCCTTGTTGTCAGTGTAAAGTTGCCATGGCTTGGCTGCAGTCCAGATGGCATTGTATCAAAAGGGGGATACCAATTGGATGCATTGAAGTAAAATGCCCCTATGCAAAGAAAGAAATGCTTCTTAACAAAGCTGCAGAGGAGGATAAGTCATTCTTCTTGCAATTAACAGATAGCATGCTTCAGCTCAAAAGAAACCATGCCTATTATTTCCAGTGCCAAGGTGCAATGAACATCTTGAATTTGCCATGGATTGACTTCATTGTTTACACTGAGGTGGACCTACATGTTGAGAGGATTCAATCTCTCTGGGAGGATAAAATGGTGCCAGAACCAACAGACTTCTTTCTCAAGTACATCCTTCCAAAATTTATGTAGCTGGATGTTTGTAATCGTCAAGTACAGCATCAGAACTCTTTTCTAAGTATAGTGTTTCCATTCATGACTATTTATTGTTGCTCAGTGGTCCAGTGCTTAGGGCAGGGCTCAGAACAATTTCAATGAATGATTTACAGCTTTGAAACAGGCATTTTAATTTGAAAGTTAGTGGAAGACACTTAGCCAAAATACTTGGGGGGCAAAGCAATATATAGAATTAGATGATTGTTCTGAAAATTTTGTTTGGGAATTTTCAACCAAGATCCTTTGCGGTATTGAAGAAATCAACAAATTAAGTCAGTCAAAATTCAATGTGACACAAAGCTGCATGGTAAAAATTCCTGCCCACTACCTTTCACGAAACTGTCTATTGCTTGTTATCATCACTAAATATTTTCATATGAGATAGTTTGTTCTGGCCAAAATTTGGGGGAGGCTGTACCTCATTCCTAAGTGTCTCCCACTGTTGAAAGTAACTTGTGGTACAAATGTTGACAATCGCCCTTTCAGTTCTCTTACAAGAGCTTTGATAGACAAAACCTGCCAAGGGTTGTTTACTCCCACTTCAAGTCGTGTGATTAATCTCTTGATTAAACATCTTTTGATTCCTCTGACATATTTTGTACAATACAAAGTTGTTGCATGAGTGCAAAAGGTTGCATAATATTCAAACTCCCAAGCGTATGGTCATATGACTTGAAATGGGTAATCAGGTCTATTGAGCATCATTTCTACAGTACGTATTTCATGCACAAAGTTTGAGCAAGTGGTGTGCACATTAAAGGCGTGAGGTCACGTAACCGTAAACAGAACTGTTATCTCTAGAATCTACATTGTTGCTGACACGTGACCATTGTGTTCTGCACAGAACTTTGTGGAAGGGGTGAATCCACACTAAAGTTACTTCTAAAAATCATATTTCCGCAATCGTACAAATTATGAGTGTTTCATTTGTTTTTCTACGAAGAAAAAGAGTCCATCTCCAAACTAACACTTTCATGTTGAGAAAACTAGTGGAAAATGACTGTGATGTAGCCTATCAAAAATACTGCAAAATCTTCACTTTGAAAGAAGTTTGTTTTCAATGCATGACCCTGCCCCTTTAAAGAATCCAACAAAATTTAGCATGATATTGTTTCATCCTGATTCTTTTCAGAATAGCTGAAGGTATATTACGGTGAAAGATTTGCAATATGTTTTATTTATCACTGGTCACCAGCTTTGCTGATGATTTGCCCATTGTCAGATGAGTGTCTTTTGTAAATTGTTCAAGCTTGCACCAGTGTACTGGTACATGCACTGGTTAAATTTTCTGGACTTTGACAGCACATTCATCACACTTTTAGTGCTTTACATATACAATAGTTTGAAAATTTTACAATTTGATGGAACATGCTGCAGTTTCATTTTGCAATGTTAATACTTCAGATAGATTTCGTACCCCAACAATATGGTGCTCAAAGTTTTCATACCCCATCAAAATCCTGTCTAAAATTTTCATGCCCTAGCACCTTTCCCTCCGCCCCGGTCCCGGCCATACTTTATGACAGCTCCCTTACTGACATATTTCAAACTTGATATTAGAAAAATTTGCAGTGTTAGATTTGCATCCCATGGTAAATTTGATTCCAAAAGTTGCACAAGTTTAAAAGACAGGAAGTTGAGAATCTAGTGCAGACTTGCTCTATAATGTCTTCAGAAAGGGTAATATTTGGTGGCAAGGTTCCTAGCAAAAAAAATAGTGTTTGATCCAAATATTTTCTCACACATAAGCATTATTTATCATCAACAATCAATGGAGGTAAGAAATTTGTCAAATAGGCGCAAATGATCCAAATTTTGTTCAGTTCTGCAGCCATAGTTAGAGGGAACACAGTGCTTAAAATCCTAAAAGTCTTTATCCGTGCTATGGCTCTTTCAACATGAATGCGTACTGAGGCAATTTTCCTTGTTCCTTGCTCCTCTTCAATTTCAAGGTGATCTTTCCCTCTTAGGAATGCCGGTATGTTAAGTAACACTCCCTTGGGGAAATGCTCTCAATGTCAAATCCTTTATCAGCCATTATGGAATCTCCACTCTCTACCATGGATAAGATTCCACAGTCTGCTGTTGCCTGTTTGTCACTTGTCCTGCCAGTGTATAAGTCAGACACAAACGATACTGCCCCTGCAGGTGTTATGCCAACAAGCCCCTTGGCAGTGTTATGGTGCTTGTAGTTAAGAGTATGTCACACTCTGTGAACGGACTGAACAAGCCTTTTCAATGTAAATTTCCGTGCAGTCAATAACCACTCTTGTTGTTGGATATGTCTCTCTGAAACACATAGGCATCGTTTCATCAATGCATGCTCTTGTTGGCCAGATTGGAAACATGCGCATAACGTCATGCAAAAAGTCAAACCAAGTGATGCATATTCTGGACACATGTTGCACTGATATGGATGCCCTTTTTGCCAGATCTTCTTCAAGAAGGCCTAAACGAAGTCTCACCAATACAAGGAAAAACTCTTGTTCTGGTTTCAATGTTCTTTTTGGTCCACGTTTATTGTAGTCTGGTCCTACAAGCTTCTCTGGATTTGTACCTGAGTCATGATACACAAGTTTGTTGACAGCATGTCCAAAAGATTTGAATAATGCATTGAAAGTTTCATAATCTGGCAGTCCAGTGTAGAATTTGAAAAGCTTATCATCCTCTTTAAAGTTCTCCACTGAAAATGCATTGAAACTTTTCTGTTTTGTAAGTTTATCATGCAGCAGGAGATTTTCACATTTTAGTTGCTCATTTTCAGCCTTCAGTTTTGCATTTTCAGCTTCCAGTTGCACAATCTTTTCAGCTTGGCTCAAATTTTCTTTGATTTCTTCCTCAAGAAATTCTTCCATAATGTCTTGTTCTGCATTGCTCAACAGTCCTGCAAGGATTTCTTCTCCTTCCATCTGATCTTGTACTTCTTTCTCAGTCGATCCTCCAGTAGATCCCCCTGTTGTGTATTTGACATTGTTGTTGTTGTTCATATTTGAGATTGGGCCCAGGCCTCTGTTGTGTGTGTTGAAGTTATCATGGCGAAATAGCCAGACATGTTGTTTCTTACTGTGTTTGAATTCTCAAAGCTACAACATGGTACCAGAAGTGGGGTACCAACAAAGTGTGCAGTGATGAAGCTGCAAAGCACTTGATTTTAGAGACGGGTTTTGACTTGCATTGGAACACAAATAATTGCATTGCAATTGGGCCTAAAAGAAGCAGAGATTCAACTGGGTGGGCCTAAGTCTGTACAGTCACTATGGCATCTGCAATGATGTGGGCAGTGCCAAAGGAACTGGTTTTGGAAGGTAATTTAGCTGCTAATTATTATGTTTTTGAGGAGCATTTCAAGCTCTTGGAACGAACAGAGTTGGCAAACAAAAGTGAGATGGAGAAGGTCTCATATTTTTTATTATGTGCTGGAGAGAGGGCAAGGGAATTATACAGTACTTTTGAATTTGCAAACGCTGAGTTTGTAACAGGTGAAACAGGAGAGGTGTGGAAGAGGACCTTAAAGGAAGTGAAGGATAAGTTCAGGGATCATTGTAATCCAAAGAAAAACTTGACTTATGAAAGATATGTATTTAATTCTAGAAGTCAAAATGAGTCTGAGTCAATTAACTCGTATGTTACAGAGTTAAGAAATCTTGCTGCCAATTGTGAATTTGGGGATTTAAGGGACAGTCTGATTTCAGATCGTGTTGTGCTTGGGATTAGAGATCAGGCTATGAGAGAAAGATTACTTAGGGTAGAAGATTTAACTCTGGAGAAGGCAATCAGTATGATTCGTGCTGCTGAAATTTCCAGACAGCAAACAGCAAATATAAAGACAGCTGAGAGTCCAAGTGAGGGATCAATAGAGGAGATAACCAGAAAATACAAAAAACTTCAAACAAAATTTAAGAAGTCACAAAAGCAAACTGAATCATGCAAATGGTGTGGATTGAAGCATGAACCACGAAAATGCCCCGCGTTTGGAAAAGTTTGTTCTAAATGTAATAGACGCAATCATTTTGCAAAGTGCTGCTGGAGAAAGGATGTTCAGGAAGTTCAGGAGTTTGATGATGATTCAGATGTTGGGGAAATTGACACAATCATCATTGATGGAATTGAGAAAACTACAGAAACTGCTAAGATTCAAATTAATGGGCACATTCTGGACATTAAAATTGATTCTGGTGCTGAAGCAAATTTGCTCAGTGAAAAAGATTTTAAAAAAGTTGTGCCTAAATTCCAGCAACAAGCAAAGCTCAGACCACCCAAGGAAAGGCTTACAGCATATGGGGGGCACACTATCCCAGTTCTTGGAAAATGTTTTTTACGCTGTAGAAACATGAAGGGACAAGAAGAGATTCTAGAATATCATGTGGTCAAAGAACACAAATCACTTTTGGGATGTCAAAGTTCAAAAAAGTTAAAGTTCATTACCTTTAATGCGGATAGCGTATGTAAGGGTATAACAGAGGATCCGGATGCACTCATTGGTATGACAAATCAAGAGATTTTGCAAGGATACGAGCCAATTTTTGAAGGAATAGGGTGCATAGCAGAACCTTATCACATCAAAGTCAGAGAGGGAGCAGTGCCTGTGGTGCATGCACCAAGGAAAATCCCTGCTTCATTAAGAGAGGAGGTTCAGGATGAACTATCAAGTATGGAGAGAAAGGGCATCATAAAGAAAGTCGAAGAGCCAACACCATGGGTAAATAGCATGGTGGTTAATGAGAAGAAGTCTGGAAAGCTCAGGATTTGTATTGATCCTCGTGACCTAAACAAAGTGATTAAAAGAGAGCCTTATCAGCTGCCAACTCAACAAGAAATTACAAGCAGACTTGCTGGAGCACGCTATTTCAGCAAGCTTGATGCTACATCAGGATACTGGCAAATTCCATTAGATGAAGAATCCTCATATTTAACAACTTTCAATTCACCAATGGCTAGATATAGATTCCAGGTAGTACCATTTGGAATTGTTTTTGCACAGGAAGTATTTCACAGAACAATTGATGAGAAATTCAGAGATTTGAAGGGAGTTGAAACTGTCATAGATGACTTCCTGATATGGGGAAAAACTCTAGAGGAGCATGACAGAAATTTGAAGAAATGCCTTGATAGAATTAAGGAATTTGGTCTAACTCTGAACAAAGAAAAATGCCAATTTCGGCTCACAGAGATTGAGTATCTAGGAGAAAAGCTTACGCAAAGTGGAGTTTTGCCTGATGAGAAGAAAATCAGCGCTATTATGGACTATCGTACTCCGCAAGACAAGGGTGATGTGCAAAGATTGCTGGGGATGATCAACTATGTTTCAAAGTTCACAAAGAACATGTCTGATATTGCAGCACCATTAAGGGAATTGATAAAGAAAAATGCACATTTTGTATGGGAGGAAAAGCATAGCAATGCTTTTGATGATGTTAAGAAAGCATTGATAAGTCCTAACATTCTTAGGTTTTATGATGTGACCAAAGAGATAACCTTGCAAGTTGATGCAAGTTATGGAGGTCTTGGGGCAACTATCCTACGAGATGAAGGCCCAGTAGCCTATGCAAGCAAAGCTATGACTGCAACTCAGAAAAAATGGGCACAAATTGAAAAGGAGATGCTTGCAATAGTTTTTGGGTGCAGCAGATTTCATCAATATGTGTATGGTAAGAAGATAAGAGTTGAAACAGACCACAAGCCCCTTGAAGTGATACTGAACAAGCCTCTATCACAAGCTCCTTCGCGGCTGCAAAAAATGATGATGCAGCTACAAGCATATGATATTGAGGTAATTTATAAGAAAGGGAAAGAAATGCATGTTGCTGATGCTTTAAGTAGAGCTTATTCAAAGGAGATTGTTGAAGAGCAATTTGACAGAGACATAGAGCAAGAAAAATGCATACATTTGATGTCAAAAAAGGCATATGTCACTGACAGAAGATTGCAAGAAATAGCTAAAGAAAATAAAGTTGACAACTCCATTCAGAAACTTACTGGGCAAATAAAGTTAGGATGGCCAGAGAGAAGGGAGGATGTAGCTCCAGAAATAAGATGCTATTATGACTATCCATTTGAATTACTGGAGGAAGATGGGCTTGTTTACAAAGGTCACAGAATTTTGGTTCCCCCAAGTCTTAGGAAAGATATACTGCAAAAGTTACACATTAGTCATCAAGGGATTGTAAAAACAAAACAGATTGCTCGTGACACTGTCCTCTGGCCAGGTCTAGCTCAACAAATTGAATCCATGATACAGAAATGTGATCCATGTCAACAGCTAAAGAACAGCAATCAGAAAGAGCCCCTACAACCACATGAACTGCCAGAGAGACCTTGGCAAAAGGTGGGAACAGATCTTTTTCAGTGGAACAAGAAAGACTATTTAATTGTTGCAGATTACTATAGTCGATATTTTGAAGTATGTGAATTACGCAGTACATCATCACCTGCAGTGATAAACAAAACAAGGTCATTTTTTGCTCGTCATGGTATACCAGAGATTGTTGTGAGTGACAATGGGCCACAATTTATTGCAGAGGATTATAAGAACTTTGCAGCTAGTTATGGGTTTTATCATGACCCCTCAAGCCCCAGATACCCACAAAGCAATGGGTTTATTGAACGTGTTATACAAACCGTGAAAAACACGCTTGAAAAGGCCAAACTTAGCAAGGAGGATCCTTATTTAGCTCTGTTACAATTACGTAATACACCAGTTGATGGAAGAGAACAGTTCAGCAGTTACGTAACACACATGTACTCATGGGCAGGACACAAAGAACAAATGTTCCTGTTAAGCAAAATAGTTTGAAGCCAAGGGCTACAGGCCATAAGAAATTCAAACAAATTCGTCAAGGGGTACAAAATAAAATGAAAGAGAGTTTTGATAAAGGTGCAAAGAAATTGCAAAGGTTGCAATCTGGTCAGGCAGTAAGAGTTAAAGTTGAGCCAAGTGGCAGATGGAGAAGAGGGATTGTGCAGAAACCACAGGGTATAAATAGCTATATGATTGAAACAGAGAGAGGAACATATCGACGAAATAGAAGGCACATACGTAAAACATATGAGGATATTATGCCAGAGCAGAGTGAGCCAAAGAGTAAGTGCTATGAGAATAAAGAATTGAAAGAGAACAATAGTGAGCACTTTAAAGTTGATGAAGAGAACAGTTCAGCAGAAAATGTTGAAAATGGTCCTGTTCAAGATGTTGGAAACCAAGTTCAAGGTGACCAGAGTGCAAGGACATTATGTAAGACCAGAAGTGGACGCTCGGTTAAACCAAACCGCAAGTACACTGAAAACTTTGTTTGAACAATAGGGTTGTTGTGTATTTGACATTGTTGTTGTTGTTCATATTTGAGATTGGGCCCAGGCCTCTGTTATGTGTGTTGAAGTTATCATGGCGAAATAGCCAGACATGTTGTTTCCTACTGTGTTTGAATTCTCAAAGCTACAACGCCCCCAGCCCCTCGATTCCTTGCTCTTTGTGTTGACCATTCAACTGGTGGCTTTGCGTTCGCAGTCTTCGGTGTTACTGTTGGCACATTGTTCATATACGTCTTCTTGCCCCCCGGAAAGTGTTCTGAACAAACCCTATGCCCCACCGTGGGTTTAAAGTCATTCCTGGAGATAAAGTGGATCCATCTCTTCTTGAGCAGCTGTTTTTCTTTACTTTTCCCATTAGGGAAGGCATAAAGTGAAATATTTCTATTCCTTTTGCTGTTGTTAAAACAATTCGGCACACAACAAGTGAATCCGCCTGACCCACCACTTTTTCTCGTAGCAGCGTTAGGCACGTCCTCGGCACTTCTTTGCAACTCTCCAGCCTTTTCTCCTCCTTCAGTGTCACCAGAGCCCGGGCAAGAGTTTTGAAAAGAACTAGGGCAATGGTCTGCAGCAAAATTTTCTTCGTCATCTGCGCTTTTTGCCATTTTCTCCGTACTTTCTCTTACAACTTTCGATAGCTCCCGTACAGAAATCCAATGTAAACAAGTAAGACCAAAGCCACGCGTGACTACAAAACCCACAATGCATTGCGCGCAAGCGAGTTATGACGTAATTCGGGGAAAGGGCTATTACGCTGTACAAGTTTGACATAGGTACTATGACATGGTGTGGAACACCAATTACAGTTGAATTTAAAGTTGAGAAGGAACCATTAGGAACTGGTGGATTTAGAGAGGCATACAAAGCAACTAGTATCTCTTATGTATTTGGAAACAAAAATCAGGAATGGGTTGTAAAGAAATACCTGTAAGGAAATATGGAGCTAAAGAGACCATAGAGATGACAAACCAAACAATTGCACAGCATTCAAAGAAAGTGGCTCAAATGCATATGTTGGCAAGAACCTTTGCCTCTAAACTTGAAGAAAAATTGATAAAGAACAACAAGTCAATGCTGTACGTTGAAACCCTGAAATATAAAAAGCTTCATTTGGGAGAATATAAAGATGCATCTGTTACAGTTGAGGAGTTCATTGAAGGAGACTTCACGAAGCACATCAACAATACTGGTGTAAGTTGTGGACAAGAGAGTGAGATCAGATCAAAAGCTGAAAGTCTTGCCCATTTCTCATATGAATGCTCTTCTCGCAAGCTGATGGTGGTAGACATGCAAGGATGTGGCTGTTGGCTATGGGGCGCCAATGCAGACAATATTCGGACTTTAGATATTTGTTCCTGTTTTCATTTATATGTCCCGTTTTTCAAATTTATCTGCAGCTTTTAGTTCATTCCTTGGTATTTTCTGCTGAAAATATTCTTATGCTGACCGCTGGTTTCGTTTTATGTGCTGTTCAAATTTCTACATGCTGTTAAAAGTTTCTTGTATGCTGTTCAAATTTTTTATGTGCTGTTCGAATCTTTTCACATGCTATTCTAAATTTTATATGCTGTTCAAATATTTTATGTGCTGTTCATAATTTTTATATGCTGATATTCAAATTTTTAAATGCTGTTCAAAATTTTTATATGCTAATTAAAATGTAGATTTATGTACATAATTTATGTAGTTATTTTAACATGAAGTACCACAAGAAACTTTTTCGCGCCAAATCTTGTTCGTCATTTTCAAGATGGACGAGGCCTCAAACGTCAACATTGAAACAGCTTTGAATGCCCTTCAAAACTTGCGAAGGGAACATGTAGGGGCATCGTCGGTAACAAGTGTGACCAATCCAAGAGAGGGTGTTGCTTCGGAGCTTCGTAGAGCCTTTCCAACTCTACGAAGAGAGGGTGGCCAAAGTTCTTCAAGCAGTTGGCGGCCAAGGCCAAGGCCTAGGACATCGTCTACTTCGTCAAGTATGAGACGCCAAGCAACTTCGTCAAGATCTTACACGACCACAAAGCCTGTCTACAAAGATTTGAGTTTGATACCAAACCCAAACACGGACAAGGTTCCCATGCACAACAATCGTGTTAAGTTGGAGAAACGTGGCTTCGTTGTGCACGAGTTCCCCTTCGGGAAACATTGGAATGAGAGTTATCTTGAAGAAAAGATACTTCATGCATTCAAAGACAAAGATTTGATGGCTTTTGAGTATGTTAAGGTAAATTCTAAGAGTTCATACAGTATATTTGCAGACTACAATCGCGGACAAAACTCATGATACATTTTGTATTTTGGAGGAAATTTCGAGTTGAGATCCCCTCCACCCGCCATTGCAATGTTGAAAGCTGATGAAAATTTCATAGACGAGTTGACAAGCATGTCTTCTTTCAGCAACCAACATTGCAATGGGGGGAGGGGGGCATTAGCAGTGAAAGGTAGCAGTTTACATACAGGAAAGGCCTCTTTTAAGGCAAAAAACATCTGTCCCAACGAGTTTTGTCTGTGATTGTAGGTATTTCGGGAGCTTCCGGAGGCTTCCAGACACAACGGGAGCTTCCAGACACAACACGACACAACGGGAGCTTCCAGACACGACACAACGGGAGCTTCCAGACATTTCGGGAGCTTCCAGACACAACAAATACTCTGGCCTGGTCAGCATATGCAATGCTTTTACTCTTCCTGCAACTGAAATTTAGATCTGAACTGGCAAGGATTTGAGAATGATAAAGCAGTCCAGTTTCCAACCAGTTTCCAAAAGACCTAATCAATTTTTTTTAAGGGGAAGTATTTGAGGGAGAAGTATTGTCCCTTGCATCATATCACACTTATTTTCTTTGCTAATTTTTCAGATTTTATGTACATGCTTTCTGTAGTTGCAAGACTTGGCAGTGATGTCACATATAAAAGATCTAGGCCACTCTGATCAAAACCAACAATAATCTAGGCTACTCATCTTTACATGCAAATTTATTCATTGTTATAGGCATGCTATGGTGACTTGGTGACATCAAACCTTGCTTCAGGAGTTAAGCTCAATGGAAAGTTGTTGCTCAAGATGTGTGGACAAGGATCAGTATATATAAGGTCATTAATCAATCTTGATGAAGAGGCAAGCGAATCCGATGAAGAGCTATTGACGTCATTCTTGGGCAACAACAGCACCAGCCAACAACGAACATCACCTCCATCAGATGTCCTTGAGCATGACACATCAGCACCACCAAATGATACACAAGTGCCTGACTCTGCTACATCAACAGCTGATTATCAGGCAGATATCGTAGAGCAGATACTTTATCCTGAAAATCATGGTCAGTCATCCATTCAAGAACCTATCATAAACTTTGTTGTTGAAGATCAGGAAAATGCAACTATCACAGGGGATGTGAAGGAATTAAAATTTGTTTCTTTGCACAGAACAACTAGTCTATGGGCTGAGACCTGAAAATAAGGGTTGTTGGTACCACTTGGAGGGAATAAATGTGTTAGTGATTTTTATGAAGTTCAACATGATACAAAACACAATTCACATGATAGACATTTCTAAAGTGGGGCAATGTGCTTTTTTGGGGGGTCATTCGAAGGGTACTTTTTTGCTGAAATTTCAATACGCACTTATTTATTAGTGCCTTGTAGATGCGTTTACTAGCTTAGGCAAATGATTTACAACGTATGATGACAGCATCAAACATGGCAGCATGGCAAAGCATTGGAGAGCGTGAAAAATTTGTGATATGATACAAATGAGGAAAATGCCTGGTTGTCATGGCAACAAATATTTGATTTATATCTGGGGAACAGAAGCACCCAGGGGTTTGAATTGTGATGCACCAGCAACATTGATGTCAACCGTTCATGAAGTCTTATGTCAGACAGTAAGATTTATGGAGGCACTTTCCTTTGAGACCACTGTGATATTTCTTGGCCAAGCACTATATGCTAGGGCTTTGAAATTGCTTGGGAGCATACCTATATGTTTCAAAATGACAATTTTCGGCTCACGCCAATCCATACTGCATGAACACTGAAAAAAGCCTAACCATTGCAAAGTGATTTGGCGATGCATGCAGGCCTGAGGGACATATTTCGCATATTCAATCTTAAAAGCCGAGGGATAGGTCAATGGTAATTCTCGTTGGGAAGTAGTATAACCGTGCTGTTAGATTCCATTAGCTATTTTGATATGTTTGATAAGTTAATTATGAGTCCTGCATGACAATGATCTGGGATGGGAATGTTTTCTTTCTTCAATTCAAGCTTGTGATGAATCAAGGGAGAATATTGCAGCAATTGCTGTCCTCTGCTGTCCTCACGTCTTATGGTAGAGTGAAATGGACAAAAATATGCTTCAAACCCTCTGGAGAGTGAGTCTCTTGTCTATGTCGACACACTGGGTCAGTAATTTATTGATGTCCTCAGATGCCAGACTGTCTCACTTTTGGATGATTAATGTGGATTTGGTTATCCTTGGTTCCCATACTGCTTATTTCGATAAGAGCATTAAGGGAGGTCATTGCGCTTTGCACCTTACATCAGTTGAGTATGACCGTACCAATTATGGACGATATCCGCCTTGGTATCTTTGAAGCATGACGAGTCTAACTGCGACAAGTCTATCTGCGACACATCCTGATGTTGATCAATATCTTGAAGTTGGTGGATTTTTAAGCACAGATCAGTGATCTAAATGCATTTTGAAGAATACCCTTGGACCAAACTAGCTGCTGGTTACCAATGTTTATGGAGCTTAAGAGAAATGGTTGATATTAGTTAAGTCAGCTCTTCACATCCAGGTTTGCGCTAGGGCCAAATAAGTAAAGACAAACTAGACGTGAAATCACTTGTTGGCATGGTAACAAACATGTGGAGAAGGTCTTCTTTTGCCATTCCTGGTGAACAGCCAAGTAGATTTCAACTGGGCCGTCTCCACCACAAGATGTTGTCTTCGATTTGTGCGGTGCCGAATAGAGAGCAAATCTTGTTTACGAAGCGTTTCAGACATTACATGAGGATAGAAATTACATGAGGATGGAAGTGAGAAGTTTTTAGAAAGGATTTCACGGCTTAGATAAACTAGGTTACTTTAGAAGTTAGCAGGAAGTCTTTCACAGTTAAAGAAAAAGCATATATTTAATATCTATAGACATCTGTTGGAAAAGATGGCAATAATTGCACAAATACGCCAATGAAATATAAAATATTTGTTCAACCCGTCCTTTAGGCCCAGATCCAGTTTCGTGGGCACTGACCACAAGTGAAGGGTTTTTAAGGAAGACAGTCAAGTTGAGCTAAAATAGCTATCATCGGCCACAGAAGACTTTCTTTTACAGCTGCCAGCATCATTGAGCACTAAAGATGCTTAAAACAAATGGATAATAACACAACCTGTTTGCATAGGCCGTAGGACAATTATAGATGTGTCCGAAGAAGCTGTATGAGTTCGAAGTGTTCCATTGTCACTTATATGGAGAGGAAAGCATGACGTACATGAGCTACATTATACAATGTTCTGCACCAAGATGGTCCAGTTTGAGTCACATCAACTATGTCCATGCAGACATTACTTGTTGAATCCCGTACCCTGTGCCACCTATCAAGCTTTGTGTGGAAGTCATGTTTGGAAGGTTGTAAAGTCATTCCATCAATAATTGTACATGGTTTGAAATATGAAGGAGAGAAAATGATGCCTAATAGCGTGAATCCAGCACCAAAGGATGTCCTTGAGCAGGAGTGGCGCAGAGCAGGTGACCTCCCCTCCTGCCCTCAAAAAACTGGACCAAATCTGCTATTTTCCTATTCTTTTGTCCTCAAACATGCTGTAATGCCCCTAAAATGCGTCTCATCCGGAGTTCCTGTTTTTGAATTTATTTCACGCCACTGCTTACAGTCTTGAGTAAATCCAATAGCTGCAGTTGTGCTCCATATGGTTTGAGCTTCTAACTGGACCTGATAATGAAGACGCAATGCAAGTACAGACATCACGAATGCATAAATTTTATGAATTCACCCGTTAATGTTGACATAGGGTCATCATAAAAGCGAGAATCCAGGGTTAACATACTTGAAAAATGTGCAGTATTTGACAGGTGGCGGTTTGGGGTGAGCATTTTAACCTATCTAACCTTGCTATATCTCGTAGCTGCTATAAATAGGCTAAAGAAGCAATAGTTTCGTTAGTATCAAATTGAAATGGCATCCTGCAAAGTTGTCAAACGCTACGGATTACATATTTTACCGTGGTGCAGGCCTGCTTTTGAGTTCCCTTTACCATGCTCTTAAGACTTTAGGGTTAATATCTTTAGTTGATTTGTATTCATTTGTTGTTTGTGAAAAATTTTTGACTCAGTTTGGAGCAGGGACCATTTAAAGCCGCAGAAATATTCCTTGAATGCCTCGTTGCTAGGGAGTATCTAGGGTGTGACGTCACAATATTTGTACCCAATGATAAAGCTTTAGAACTCAAAAAGAGCATTTAGATGTTTCAAAATTAGTTACATTCATCTTTGCAAGTTATTTTGGCCGCCATTCATTTTCTTTATCAATTATGAACTGCAAGTCTTTCAGTGTAGCACCCTTCCTTTGAGAGTATAGTACTAACACATATGAAAATTTGTACCCCCGTCTTTACGGCAAGCCCCATTTTAAAAATGTCTATCATACTTTTTCTGTTTGTTAGGATCATATACTTGATAAAAATCACCGTCAACGTTATTCCCGCCAAGTGGTACCAAAAAAGGTCCTCAGCCCATAGACTAAACAATGAAATGGGACATTCTGAAGATATTTTCAGATCCTGAAATATTGAAATATGATTTGCAAATAACATTTATCAATGTTCATGGAGAAGCTGAAGAAGGTCAGGGTATTGGATTGAGTCGAGAAATGCTTTCGTCATTCTGGATGGAATATTACACAGCCTTCTCTGTTGGGGTGCAGCAAATGGTACCTGTGATAAGACATGACCTGCAACAGGCAGAGTGGCAAGCAATGGCCAGGGTTTTAATCTATGGCCTTAGCTTTGATTATTTTCCTGACAGACTATGCATTGCATTCCTGTCAAGTTGCCTTTTTGGAGAAGAGGTAGTCACTGATAATATGCTGCTGAGCTCATTTCAAAGCTATGTTGCCAAAGATGAGGCAGAGGTATTAGCAAGATGTATTTCAGATTCTGATGTTGACCCATCAGATGATGAGGATATCCTTGAATTCTTGTCCTCATACAAGTGTTATAAACTTCCAACAAAGGACAACATAAAGCAAATTATCGTTGAACTGGCCCAGCAAGAAATCATTCAAAAGCCACGTTATGTGGCTGATTGTTGGAGTCAGGTGTTCAAAGACAACATCAGTTATCATACGATCAAATCTCAAGCTGACTTACAGCAGCTATCTGCAAAATCTGCAGTCTCCGCCAAGAAAGTTGTTAGCCTTTTGCAGACAAACCCTGCAACTGATGCAGAAAGGGCCAGCTTCCAGCACTTGAAAAGGTTTGTCAAATCATTGGAGGGTAAGGATTTGGGTATTTTGCTGAAGTTAATGACAGGTAGTGATGTCATCTGTGTGAATTCCATAGAAGTCTCATATGTATCATTGGCTGGATTATCAAGAAGACCAACTTTCCGTACTTGTGGACCACTCTTGGAATTGCCCAGCACATATGACAGCTACAGTGAACTATCCGAAGAATTCTCTTCCATAATCAGTAATGCAAAAGGTGGATTCTTTGACATTATTTGAGTTTTATAGCGGGAGAAGTTTACTTTTTAGATGGTTTGTTAGCTGAAGGTGCTCTGTTATTTGAATAGGTACTGGGAACATCTTTGTCTGTAGATGGTTGTTAGCTGAAGGTTCTTTTCAAAATGTACCGTAGTTATCAAGAAGTTGCTGATAGCTGCAATTCAAAGGAATGCATTTGCCTCTAATTGAAAGTGATAGGATGAATAGAAGTTGATAGGTTTGTCAGGATAGAACCTGTACCTGTTAAGGACTCCAGCTGAGTTGCCAAATACACCCGGCAAATTGCATTTTGCACAGTTTAGAGTTGGTTTTGAAGAATTTGTAGATACCACATTTGTTAAAAATTGTGCTTTCACGGTTCATCAAGCTAATAATTCACAACAATAGGTATGAAGGTTTGTTCAGCCCCCGGGGGGGTACTCATATATTTTTCTGTACGGGGACGTGCCGCTGAACAGGGTATCATTTTCAGGATTCCGACTCCGGGACAGGGTATCATTTTTGTAAAAATCGGCTCCATGACAGGGTCCATATTTGTCATTTTTGACTCTGAAAGGTCATTTTAGGCCATTTGCACTCTGCGAATGTGATTCAAATCGCTTGGATGGCAATATTTTTACATTTTCGATAGATTTCGTACAAATTTCCTTGCAGAATACAATTTTGTTCGAAGAAACTAAAGGATAGGGTACTGTTTAAGTAAATTTGACTCCGGGACAGGGTATCATTTTCAGGAATTTGACTCCGGGACAGGGTAGCTTTTTAGATTTTCCAGCGGCACCTCCCCGTATGTTCGTAACCCAAGTACCCCCCCGGGGTTCAGCCTTACATCACAGGACTTACCAAAAATAATTAAAGTGCAGTAGTAAGCATGGGGACTCACTATACAAAAACTTTAATTCAAGTAGGATACCAATTTTAGGAAGAGCACATTGACTTGGCAAGTTTGAGTACTAACAGATTTGGAAAACCATATGATAATATAATTTCTTTTTCATTGTTCCTTGAAGATGAAATATCCCCCCAGAGGGTAGGCAAATTTATTTCTTTAATTATGAATAATTAAAAATGCATACGCATATCAGAAGTTACATGTTACTATTCATTTTGAAGAGACAATACCTAAACATGATTGTTGCTTTCAAGACTAGGCCACAACTGTGTTTCATATTTGCTATGATATACAGGGTGTCCAAGAATGTCCTTATTTGTGTGGCTGCTGTGGAGGAGCTGTAACTTGATTGTCACATTTATTACTGTTGCATATTATAGGCGTTAATGTAGAGTTTGAGACCTTGTTTGAACTTGACAAGTGGCTACTGATTTATGGGATTAAAAAGGCAAAGTAAGTAGATGCTGCAAAAACAACGCTTATATTGTCCCCCAACAATGTCAAAGTCAAGTAATGTTTGAAAGAACAAATTTAAGAATTGCATTCAGATTTTGCTGCTTGTAAAAGGGTTGACAGTGTTGTCCTATGAATAGACAAATGAATTTTGCTAGGTTAAGCCCTTTCAATGATGTAGAAAAATGTAAACACAATACTTAGAACCCTTTCTTTTGAAAATCATTTAATTATGACATTGGTGGAGAGCAAACAGAAGTGCTGTACTTAAAGCAACCAGTTATTTTCCCCAAACTCCTTTGCCATGAATCAGCAACCTCTTGGCAGATTGACTCAAGTTCTCAACCTTTAAATGCCTGTTCCATTGTAACAATGTAAAAACTACAGCTCCACAACAGCAACCACCAAACATTATTGTTTGGTCATCAAGTGGTATATGAAAACATGTTGTAACCAAGGGCACTTGCAATATTGCAAATTAAAGTTTTGTTTTGTTATGTTTGGCAGTTATGTTCACATCTTTGATATCCCTTTATATCTTCCTTTATTTCTTTGCTCGTTGACTTCAAAGTGGGTTGTGTTGTAAGATACTTCAATGCAATTTATCTTGTGGTAACCAAAAAAAAACCAGCAGTGGCTTTTGGGTCCAACTTTTCCAGGTGGTAGGTAACACCAGAGAACTTTTCAGTTTTCCACATGGCCACAGCCTCTGACCTTAAGAATATGTTGTTTCCATTCATGCTAAGCCGGATTTGTGACCATTAGTATTACCATTTATGCTCCAAGAACTGTCAGAACTGTATTAAAAATGTTTATACCAAACCAGTTGTCATCTTCCAGTGGATCAATTCTTTCAAGCACTTCTCTTTGTACATCTGTAACGTCTACTTGAATGTCAGGAACAAAAACTTGATAATTTTCATCTTCTACTGGTTCATCCCTTTCACCCTCATCATTTCCTGTCCCAAAATGTGGCAAATCCTCAGCTAGGATACCTTCAACTTCTTCCAATGATGTATGTGCATTGGCTAGTGTGCCAGAAATGAATAACTGTTCAGGGCTCTTATTTTTCTCTGTGCTTAGAGGCAATGCAGTGCAAACAGGTGACATTCATTGTCACAATTCAAAATACCAATTTTTTCCATCTCTGTGAAGACATCTATGTAATGTGAGAGAACTCCTTTGTAAACATCACCATGTAACCTTTCTACTCTTACATTATGCACTGAGTTTCCGGTGAGAATGCTTCCTCGTCCTTCACCTCTTTGCTCCAACATGTAACGTGCCACAGCAACATTTTCAAGGCCGTGGTCTGATCGTACCCTAGAAGGCAGACCATATTTCTTGACACCATCCTCAAATAGTGCTAGAACTGTCTCTGCACGATCGTTGTTTGCGCAGAAGGCATAGATCACCATTCTACTAAAGCCATCAACGCAAGCTTGCACAACCAATCTCCAATAGATCATTTTATGGTTTCAATCGATGTGCCAAAGTGAGTTAGGTGCTGGAACGTAGTACTTGCGTCTAAATATTGTTTGTCCCCACCTTAGAGTTGTGCCAATTGGATCTAAAAATCGGAGATGTTCACGTACTTTCCATCTCTGCACACAAATTCCTCTGCTTCTGAGAGCTCCCATCATGCGGCTCTGTCCAATGTTGGGTGTTGTTTCTTGGATAGACCTCATTACATTTTTTAGCTCATCGTCAGAAATTGCAGAAAAGTTACTATCATCAATACCCATCTCCACAACTTTTCTCCTCAGTGTGCGAGAAGAAATTCCTAATAATTTGGCTATATCTATCCACCTAAAATGCTTTTCACGGAGAAATAAGATTTGTGATGGTGACAAAATGATAGAAGGTCGCCCACGTTGTCCACTTATTGCAACCTCTGCTTGATAACTTGCATCATTTTCACCCTCACGATGCATAGCGCCTTCCCATTTGGTAAGGAAGAAGTGATGAATGTGATGGAATGAATCATTTAGTACGGTGCATTGTGCATGACCTTCACTGCCTTCTGTGAGATTCTGTGAGAAATTTGAACAGCACATAAAACGAAACCAGCGGTCAGCATAAGAATATTTTCAGCAGAAAATACCAAGGAATGAACTAAAAGCTGCAGATAAATTTGAAAAACGGGACATATAAATGAAAACAGGAACAAATATCTAAAGTCCGAATATTGTCTGCATTGGCGCCCCATAGTTGGCTGTTTGACCATGAAATTGCTTCGCAAAACATCAAAGAAGGAGATGAATTACTTTTCACAACTGGAAATCTTTCATTCAAAGCAATAGAAAACTTTTTGGAAGCACACAAGTGCAACAAACATCGTAACTTTTTGGGATTATCGTCTTCTTTTTTGTTAATTTCCCATGACTGATAACCTGTTACTGAGGTCTCTTTTGCTAGTTCATTCATCAAAATTTTGACAAGAGTTGATAGTCACTCATTGCTGCATTTTGGTGGAATTGCTCCCTTATGACTGCTTGGTCTTTTGTCAACACAGATGCTTAAGTTATTCTGAAGGAAACCTAGCTCTGAAGTTGTTCCAGGGTAATATGAAATATGAAAGTTATAGTCAGCGATGTTGTTAATTGTTTTAATATTCGGTATTCTGGAGGAACACGAAGGATTTCTGATACTTTTAACACTTTGTAAAATATTGCTGATTCAAACGACGCAATAGAAGATCCACATTCAGAAATATGATACTATCTAAATTTGTCAAGAATGTGTTTCAGAGAAATAAACTCACAGGGTATAACAACTGGAACAGAACTGTAACAATTAAAGAAACTTCCAAAAGAACAAAACTGAACTTCTTGTTCAATACAACTGGGTAAATCAAAAGAATGTTCTTGCGACTGCAAGGCTCTTCCTCACCTCAGCCTCCCTCAATATCTAGAAAACGATGTACAGTAGCCTATTGCATTCCAAATACTACCCCAGATGCAAACTGAAGTCTGGGATATCGTTCAACAAACATTAACGGCTCCTAAACCCTGTATCATTCAGGATATCAAGTAAGCTTCCAAAGACCATGTTTCGATGCCGAAATTGGAAACCAAAAATGCCGAGATCTCCCGTGTTAGAATTCAGAAGTGTTTTTCCAAAAATAGCGAAACCCGAAAGCTGAAACTACTGTAATGCAAGTTTCATGCTCCTATGCAGTAAATACTGTACACATTTTGAATATCCCTGGATTTGTCAAATGCCCGGGGGCCGGGAATTTTTTCTGTGCAAATGCCCGGGGGTGTCCCGGGGGGGATGGTCAGGGTAGGAATTGAACGCGACATTACAAATCCATAACAAAGGGTATATGGATGCATCTGAATTTTGGACATTAGACTATGTTGAGTCTATGTTGTTGTTAAAGGAAAGCGGATGTTTTAGTTGCATGTTTCTTATGACTTGAAAGCCTGTTATCTATTTCTGACATAAACATGCTTTGAGATGTTTGCAACTTGTTACGTGACTAATTTCACTTCAGACGTGGCCAAATGGTCTTTGTTCATTGCTGAAATACAAAGTTAACCTCTTTCTTTTCCATCCAGGCATCACTTTTGGCAACCATCTAAGGCTGTGAAAATGGACTGTTACAATGTTTGAAGATCTTTCAGGCTGGATGCCTTATCTTACAATTACAATTGATTCTGACCATTTTCAAAATGGGCCATGATACAATGAAATTCAAGCAATGGTATAATTTTAATGGCAAGATTCTGTAACTTACAAAGATGTGAAGGAATGTGGATGAGAGACCAAGAAGTTAATAGACAGTGATTTAACTAAACTGGAGGAAATTGTGTTTGCTGACTCTGGTTTGGTGATGAGTAAATGAACTTACAAGCTTGTAATGTTATCTGGAGATTTGTTGATGGAACAATGCCACCATGAAATGAGCAAATGGTTCATTTTGATAACAATTTAAATTTTCAAGAGACAAATTTCTTGTTGATGGGGTTTGCAGATATAGCATTTATACTTTTGTTAGATTTTAGGTAATGACCCTAAGGGCAATGGACACACATCTCTTTCATACCTTAAGAAACCTTGAGTATGGAAAAGACACCCCCCCCCCCCCACTTGCTACTTTTAAGAAATAGCCTGGAAGTTTTTGCCCTTGTTGTTTATTAATTGTGAGCTTTTTGAAATGTATAAAACATGCAAAGTCATTTTACTATAATGTGTTTCAAGCTGTGGTTTCATTCAAAACTTAATGTTTGCTTGGATAGTACTTGGGTTTTGTTTTTGCAATGAAAGAATCTTGGGTATTTTGCCTAACCACAAGAAAGTTGCTTACACACATTCTCTTTATAAGAAACTAAGAACTTTGGGCCAGTGCTGAAAGTTTCTTAAAATTATCAGATTTTGAGTACTCAGAGTTCCTTACAAGTTTCTTAAAGGTTCCATAGCAGTCTTCATGTTCATTAACTGTGCCCTTGTTATCTTTTCAAAGCAATGTTATTTGGAAACTTTCCTGGCCTCCCATTCTTTCGGATATGGAAGGTTTTACACCCACCCTGTTTATTTTCTGTGTATCCCTGTAGACCTGCCTTTTCTGAACTGAGAGTAACATTGGAGCACATGGTTGAGGAGCAAAGGTATCTCTCAACCTTCAGCCTGAAATAAAATTCACTGCAATTAATGGCATTAGCCTGATAAGACTCTTTTGCCACAAGTTGCTTTGTATGACAAGAAATGTAACATATCTTTAACGTTGGTAGAATCTGGATCAATTTTATGCAGTGGAAAATAAGAAATCGATCCAAGTTTTATAACTGTGTATTGAGCACCTTCTGCTCTGATTTATCTTGTAATGCAATCAGTTTGAATTTGATTACCACCCATGATACATACCCATACGGTCAACATATGTACCCCCAGAGAGACTCATAAGGAGCAGATAGTTGGCATGTGAGAAATTTGAAACATCAGTGCTCAAATAAAAAATTGAGAAATATCTGGTTTTACGTTCGCATGCTTAGTTATATCCCCTTCTGGATTTATTCAAATAGTTTACTATATTCTTGTTTACTTCGAATCATATTTTTTGCAAATTAGCAATTTTCTTCCACTTTCTGAGTTTCTATTGTCGGTATTCCCTCGCATTTCTCTTTGAACAATTCATAGCAAAGATTAGGACAAGGATGCAAGACAGCTATCAAATGATGATATTAGCAAATGCTTAAAGATAATAGTTGGCCGTTCATGATCATTTCCGAAGAAAAGCGATCGCATATTTATGTTTCTTCTTGTCACGAAGTGTCAACAAATCTGCTGTGTTTTCAGCTTTCCGCCTTTCAAGCATCACGTGAACAAGTAGCCTCGTATCCAAACAATGATTATGCAACAATGCGCACGCATAAAGAACATTTCTGTCCCTTGCTGGCATAAGCTGCTTGAAGAGCTCGGACGGGAAACACTTTATAACCGAAGGTGGTGTCAAAGATTATGTCATTTCTTTTCAATAACCACATCCAAAAGCCCAGATTACCTTTTCAATGAGATACCTGAACATCGCTCAGTTGATTATAGTTTAAGGCGGCATTACACTATCATATTCACGTAAAAGTTGCTCCACATTTTTTCTGTGATCGTAAAATATGATAGTGTAAAGCGCCTTAAAAGTTGCTCGTAGTTGAACGATAACGTCGTTAATCCGATAATTTCACACCTTTATAATTGGCCATCACAGAAAAAAATTTGATCAGAGATCAATTTTTTTTTCTGCGCTACAAGTTTTTCAAAGGAGCCGACAAATGACCTAGCACGATTGCCTACGTGAAGTACTACAATGTTGGAGGGAAATCTTTTGGCGCGCTAGGTTTCTTCCTGTTCCACTCCGTTCTCATGGCGAATCAATAACTTCACAGACACTTTCAACAACAGCTTGAAAGGAAATATAAAGAACGAGGGTATGTACTCATTGATTGCAACATTAGAGCCATTCTTTGTGTTTATGCCAGGAACCTAATCGAGATGGATCCGAATATACACATTTGGATCCTGTTAGGCCTAAGCATTTTTTTATAAGAAACTGGCTGATAAGAAACTAGTACTAAGATGGCCAAAATTTTAAGAAACCCTAGTACCATGTCTGAGAAGTATTCAAAAACTTTTAAAAGTTAAAAGCATGGATATTATAGCAAATGTATCGTTGAACCTTTATTCTTCAGCAATATCAACTAACCATTTGTGTTTTCAACATAATAGAACACTGTTTATTCCTATATGATGTTTTAAATGTCAAGGAACATATTTGCAGCAGTATTAGTGACCACATTGATAATTCTATATTTAAAAAAGTAAGAAACCAATTAAGGGACTTGTAGCACTAAAATGGACAAAATTTTCGTGTCAAATTAAGAAACTTTTAGTACTATGGCCTGATCCAAGTTTCTTATAAAAAAACGTGAAGACCGCTGTAGACCATATATGACGGCCTAAAGCTGAGCAAATGCGAAATGAATAAACTTTACGTTTAGCTATACCATCGAAATCAAACACTGATGATGATGTGATGTGTCAGTCAATGAGTACATACCCTCAGTCTTGATATCTCCTTTCAAGAGAAGGACAGGAAGAAATCTAGCGCGCCAAAAGATTTCACTCCAACAAGGTAGTACTTCATGTAGGCAATCATATCAGGTCATTTGTCGGCTCCTTTGAAAAACTTGTAGCGCAGAAAAAAAAATTGATCTATGATCAAATTTTTTTTCTGTGATGGCCAATTATAAAGGTGTGAAATTATCTGATTAAAGACGTTATCACGCAACTTCGAGCAACTTTTAAGGCGCTTTACACTATCATATTTTACGATCACAGAAAAAATGTGGAGCAACTTTTACGTGAATATGATAGTGTAATGCCGCCTCTAAGAAACCCACGTTGTTATGAGCAAAATGTAGGTAGAACTATGCGCTTTTCTAGCTCTTACTTTCATAACACAATATGTGAGTGGAATCTGTTAGAGAAATCAGTACAACATTCTCCTTCTCTCGCCGTTTTCAAGAGCAAATTGCTTCGGATCATTAGACCTGAGAAAAACCCTGTTTACAATATCTATGATATTTTGGGAATCAAACTACTAACAAGGCTTTGAGTTAATTTCAGTCCTCTGAATGAACATGACTGCTTGAGTCCAATTTGTATTTGTGGTACAGGAAAGGAAGATAATGAGCATTACCTCCTGCACTGCCCCAGTTTACAGCTCAGCGCCAAGATCTCCTTGGTCAAGTCTCGGATGTCGGATATGATGTTGCTAGCATGAACGCAAAGGATCTTTGTCATTTGTTGTTATATGGGAACCCAAATGAAAGTACCTTTGCAAACAGAATAATCCTAGAAGCAACTATTTCTTTTATTAAGACTTCTGGACGTTTCAATTAAACTTTCTGGAAAAACAGCAGCCTAAGCCTTTTTCTTGACTGGGGTGCTCCCGATATTTGCATGGGCAGTCTCTGCTCATCGGACTGCCGCTGCGGGGGCGTTGGCTGGGGGAGTCTAGGATTAGTTGGAAGTTTTTTAGTTTCTTTTTCTTTTCTCCTCAGAGTTGATCTCTGTACCATTGATTCCATTCTCCCTGCCGGTGCTCTCGTGCTTGTGGTTTGGTGGGGGGTGGGCTGTTTGTGCGGGTTTTGGGGGTACTTCAGTTTTGATTTAGCTTTTGTCCTTGTTTTTGTTTTGTTTGTTTGTTTTTTGTTGTTTTTTTTTTGTTTCCTTTTCTACTATTAATAAGGTGGTTGCAAGAGAAAAGCTCTAACTTATTTGATAATCTTTAAATTCCGAAAGTTTTTTTCTCCTGCAACCACCTTAAGCTACCGTTAATATTTTGTAGAAAATTGTAAGTGGCATTTGCAGTGAGGACCCGGTGACCTTGTGTCTTTCCTCGCTACAAATGTCACAGTAGTTGTATTGAATTGTTGTTTTTAAAATTTTAGATTGATAAAAAAAAATATCGATGAACAGATTCAACTAAGTCAGAGAAAGAATGAAAACAAGACGGGGAAGTCCTATTCACACAATCATAGACAAAACTAAGCAGTTTCAACTGGAAGAGGTCATGCAGTTTTAAAATCTTTAAGTCAGAAAAGATAGGTGAAGAAGGTGCAGTAAAATGTACAAATGAAATTGCTCTAACGACCCTTTTCTGCAACAAGAACACTGGATTGATGTAAGTCTCATAGGTGAGACCCCAAACCAAAATTCCATACTGCAGGAAAGGTGAAAACAAAGGAGTGTAAAGACAGATCAAAACATTTATGGGTAAGAAGTGTCTCACTTTGAAAAACATACCACAAGTTCTAGCCAATTTTTTAGACAACTCAGTTAAGTGATACTTCCATGACAGATTTTCATCTAAAAGAACACCAAGAAATTTGACATAACCAGTCTGCTTCACAGGAAGGTTTCCAATTCTAATAGTGGTAGTTTCAGGAGAAAAATGTTGAGGAGACTTATTACGAAATTGGTTTTATCAATATTGAGTGACAGCTTGTTGACATCAAGCCACATTTTCACTTTTTTCAATTCTTTGTTAACTACACTCTGCAGTTTAGTAAGACTTTCGGCTTCATAATAGATGTTAGTATCATCAGCAAACAGGTAGAAGGCTAGTTTTGATGATGCAAGGGGTAAATAATTAATGGAAATTAAGAAAAGAGAGGACCAAGAACAGAGCCCTGTGGAACCCCACAGGTAACATTGAGATAACTGGAATTAGATCCATTTATTGAGACATACTGCTTCCTGTCTGAAAGATACGATTTAAACCACTTTTGAGCAGCTCCTCTAATTCCATAATGTTCAAGCTCCCACTGCAAGAAATGTTCAAATTTCTCCATAGTGTTTAAGTTGGGAAACTTCACAGTTTCCAACTAGTTTCCCGATTGGAAATTAACACTCTAAATTTCGCTGCAGTTTTCGAAATGGTAAATTTACACCTCTGATTTACCATACATTTCCAATTATTGAAATTAACACCTCTGATTTCCCAATAGTGTTCGTCCTTGTAGAAACTACTAGTTTCCAACGAATTTCCAACATCAAAATTGAAATTAGGATTTCCACGCAATCACATTTTTTACAAATCGAATCATTTGACATTTTGGTTTTCCAAAGTTGCGATTACATTATCATATCGCTTCATTTGATGCATTGCCATAAATCATAAAAAGGGGAAGTTTTTGATCAATTTCAAGGCATCTGTTTCAGGCTTATCACATCCATGAAGGTAGGTGCCCAGTGTCCCTCGCCCAGTCCCAGCCAGGGCAAAATTCAGTACAATTACGAATTTTGAATGTACGAACGTAGAAATTTCTCCAGTGTTTAAATTGGGAAACTTAACCGTTTCCAACTAATTTCCCGATTGGAGATTAACACTCTAATTTTCGCTGCAGTTCTCGATATAGTAAATGTACACCTCTGATTTACCATAAATTTCCAGTTATTGAAATTAACAACTCTGATTTCCAATAGTGTTCGTCATTGTAGAAACTAATAGTTTCCAACGGATTTCCAAAATCAAAACTGAAATTTAGGATTTCCACGCATAGATGGTAAAGTGCGAGTTGCGAGTTGCGAGTTGGTTCTTTCTGCGAACTGCGAGTTGCGAGAAAGTGCAAAGTGCGAGTTCGTACATTTAAAGTGCGAGTTGCGAGCTCGGAAAAAAACTTCAAATGTTCACCTTTTTAGCCAAAAAACTGGGATGTTTTGGATGGGTCTTGTAAATCAAGGGATTTCAAGAAGAGTGAAGAATCTATTAATGTTCATCAAATCGAAATTCAAAGTTTAGCATAATTCGTAGAGGGGCACTAACATACGGTTTTTCTTTGCAGGGAGAACAATCTCATACTCATAAGTATAGCAATATAGGTATAGGTGCTATTTGAGTTGGTAATTCGCTATTTGTCCAAGACAATTTGGAAATCATAGCCAAAACTGACAAAGTTTCTTAGTTCAAAATTGAACTGTGATCGCTTCTTGGAGTTTCTTAATTTTGTGGAGAAATTTCAGGCTGATCATCACATCCATACGTCCATGAAGGTAGGTACCCAGGGTCCCTCATCCAGTCCCAGCCAGGGCCAAATTCAGTAAAATACGCCTAATAAAGGAGTTACCACCAATCCCAGGCCACCGATTTACGAAACTTATATTTGTTACAAGTTTTATTTGCTTGCTGAATCGTTAGCCATTTTTGTGTGAGACATTACTCTGATTGTGCTCTGGAATCATTCGAGACTCTTCCCACAATTACAGTTCACAGCTTCTTTGGTGTCTCTCAAATCCCATTCTAATAATGCACAAGAAAAGACTCATTTACCGCAGAGACAGCCACTATTGAACTTCAAAGGGAAGGCGATGACGTATCAACTTCGAGCTTTGCACCCAATTCCCAAATGCACGATAAAGGTTTTAAGCGCGCAAAACAGTCAGTCGTTTCAACTCATCTTTGATCTTGTTTACTTTCAGTTTTTGCGATCGCGCTGCTGCATGATTTGAATCGTAGCTGTCTCGCTGAATTCCACAAAGCTCGAGATCTACAAACCAAGTGACCCAGCAACAACAGACGTGATTCAGACAGGTTTGTGTAATTTCATACTTCAACTTTACTCTTTGTCGATCCTGGGGATAGGAGTGATTTACCTCGTTATGTTGTTATCCAGTCCTGCATAAGTCTCAACGCAAGTTTTTACTTATGCGCTGCAGTTTTTCATTTATATGAAGATGGCTGCACTAAGAGGACGGACTTACTCCATACCGAGTCCCAAATGCACAAATGAATAAAATCCAGTGAGGGTGTAGCTGCTCGACCAGCATTCTTCCATAAGTTTGTGCTTTAGTTTAGTGCTTAGACATTTGAACTAAACAAGTGGTCGCCTACAATTCCCTCCGATATAGCACAGAAACTTTTTGTGGTTGGGTAATTCATTAAATGTTTCTGCCTTTGACGTGACATTTTTCTTATCTCTGTTTCAAAGCCCAAATCAAAGCGGAAGCTCATCACCTGCGAATGTTCTTTCAAGGTTCAAGAAATGGTTAGTTGAAATTTTTTCTTCTTCTTGCATTGCTTGCTTGATAGAGATCGTGTAACATTTATGAATCTCCTTAGTTTTTTCTGCGAGGTTTTAGTAAGCAGCGTGACCATGACAGAAATTGACGGGTGTCTCCAGAGAATCAGTAACCGCCATTTGGATGAGCACTCCTTTCAGGGCCAATTTGCCTAAATTGGCGCCATAGTATAAGCATCTCACTGCGCCTGCGCACTCTGGATGTGGCCATATGGGAACATTTGGGCAGTCCTGCCTTTCATGTACATATTCAAGTTTCTTTGTTTGTTTCTGTCTATGCTTATGCCCCTGCTTATGATGTCTCGTTACGATATAAACTGATAATTTTTAATGAAATTATCAAGTGGACTTTCCAAATATTGCATTTGGTTGCTGACGTAAGTGTGAAAACGGTCATCTATCTTTTCATAATCCCAGTCAAGCGTGCATAGACTAGGGGCGCTGCGCTGATGCAGTTCCCCTGCAGATGCAGATGCAGATGCAGATGCAGATGCTGTTTCTGTTCTGTTCTGGACAATTAGAGCCCTGCAATTTCGCATGTGTCTTCATCAGAATTAAATCTATTTTCAGTTCATTGATGTGTCACGCGACCTTCTCATGACCTCACAATGTTGCATTTTCAGATCAGGCCGGGGATGGTTCAGTTCTGTTCTGAAAATCTTCAATCATTGATTTCGAGAAACAAGCAAGCGGAAAAAAACATCAGTCCAGTTTTTTACGGAATTTGTGTGGTTAAATTGCATCTGTTTTGCGAAGAAAATTGGAAAACGAATGATGATGTCATCGCAAAAAATTCATGTCCTTTGCACATCTTTATTGCCAAAATACGCACAATCTTGTGTCAAATTGCAAAGAAATTAGTGGATAGAAGATCAATCTTAGTACAAATTGCTTTGTCCCTTCCTTCTCCGTTGCAACTGCATCTTTTTTCTTTATATGAGAAACTTGGATCAGGCCATGATACTAAAAGTTTCTTAATTTAACATGAAATTTTGTCCATTTTAGTACTAAAAGTTTCTTAATCGGTTTCTTATTTTTTGAATGCATGAATTGTCAATGTGGTCGCTAACACTGCTGCAGATATGTTTCTTGATATTTAAAACATCATATTGAATAACAGTGTTCTATCATGTTGAAAACACAAATGGGTAGATAATATTGCCCAATAATAAAGGTTCAACGATCTATTTGCTATAAAATTCATGCTTTTAAGTTTGAAAAGTTTTTTAGTACTTCCCAGTATAGTACTAGAGTTTCTTAAAATTTTGGCCATCTTAGTAGTAGTTTCTTACAAGCCAGTTTCTTATAAAAAAACGAGCATTGCAAAAGGTTCAAACATCTTCAAGCTGTCCTCAAGCTTTATATTTTGACCACTATTGAAGGAAAGTGACTATGGTGTATCGCCCCAAAATATACTCTTACACCTTGTCAAGAATCTGCAAAGATCAGCAATTAAATCTATTCGAAAATCGACAAATCCACATACCGATAAACATCAGAAAAACAACAAATCCAGTCAACCCCAGAAAAGGTCAATAAACCGTAAATAAATCCAAGAAGAGCGTCAATCTCTGGAAGATAAGGTAAAATACTAAGCTTTTGAACGAAAATAAATGAAATCAATACAGTAAATCATCAGAAATGGGAGGATCTGATGAATGAATGAGGACGAGACATTTTGTTGCTGTTGTTGTTGTTGTTGTTAATGTTGGACTAACTCATGTTTTTGCGACCACCTATCTCGGTTCAATGAAATATTTTACCGTCTGAACCGTCTGGTGACTTGCGAACTTTCAAAGAAGAGTACAACAACACCTTTAAATATCTGGTAAGGAGAGAAGTGCAACTTCCTTGTTCAAAAGAGAGCAAGATAGATCGGGAATTTTCGTCCGATTATTTGGACCTGAGAAGTTGTGTTTTTTCAAATTAGTCTCAAGGAACGATGCAAGGAACACAGCTGCAAACTGTTGACAGAAAAAGCAACGTGAATTTCAAGCCGCTTGATCTAGTATTTACTCCACTCCAGGCCATCTTCAATGGAAACCAAAGTATCAAATCAGAGTTAACTCTGATCAAATACTCGTTTTTAAGTCGTCTTAAGTTAGATCTTCCCACTACTGGAAGTTTTCGAGCTTTACTGAGCTTTTATAATTGTCATTCCATAAAATTTGATAGCAGAAAAGTTCGAAAAAATCGAAAATTCCGCTAAGGATTGGAAAAATTTACAAACCTGCTTTCCAAAATCGAAGTGTTTCTAGGTCTAAAAAAATTATTCCAAAGACGCCTTCGAATGAAAACTTGCAAGCAAAGAGGTAAGATTCCTTTCTAGACGTTTGATGGACATCTAAACATAGCACGAAAGAATGACATGCTCCACTTAGTTTGCTTTTGTTTCCTTTATTGAGAACATCGAATACAATAGATTATATTTGACAGACTCAGTCTCTCAAGCAAAGTCATTTCAACTCCGTTGATTCACAGTTTCTTACGAGTTTCTTCTAGGCTTCGTAACAATCTTCATGTCTACCACCGTTCCCTGGGGGGGGGGGGCTGACGCCCCAAGCCTCCTACGCCTATGCTCAAGTACTTTCCAACTAATATTATGCATGCAAAAAATAAGTGAAAATAACAATGCTGGAAGGGCATCTTTGACTAAGGGAATTCATCCATAACCATTTTTGTTGCAGTGCGCGACGAACCCTTCATAAGAAAGTCAACCCTTGGATCTCTAACGAAATCTCTTGTTCTTGTAACCATATAAATGCATTGATAACAATAAGCATTAATATCCTTGTAGCAGACTTTTTATTGCCCTAATACTTGGGGCTTTTGAGCAATTTCACCCCAATTTCACCCGTTCGCGGAAAAATTCACCAGTAGTCTTTTTTTTCGTCTTAGCACTGCCTCGACTGCTGCTGCTGTCGGCACTCCAATCCAGTCGAAGAAAACAAAGAAGTAAGTAACTTATTCAAGCTGCTCATACTTTTGTGCAGCAAAAGCTATTAAAAAACTTAGGTTGAGTTGATGGGACTTCTTTTCCATTCCATAACAGGTAAAATGCAAGTTACATATATCTAAGATCACTTTTTCCATGCTTTTGTACTCACTTTCATATTTCTTGATAGCGACTTGGCTCGAGAAGTTGTAGGAGATAAATCGTAGTGCATTTTAATAAACGTATTTAGCCGTTTCTTTTCTTATTAAGCATTCATTTTTGTATTGTATTCATCGTAATTCCAAATGGAAGGCTCTTTGAACAACAACCTTTTGTTGAGGGGTTTGAAAAATTATTGAAATAAAATGAAAATTAACTGTTCATAAGAAGGCAATCAGTCTGGACTCTGGTTTGTAGAAAAGTATGTTCTTATTCACGGGGTCTTCCTGTATAGTATTACTATGACAGCTGTACCTTCCGCAGGGAAGTATCAGTGTGGAGAAGCCATGTGACAACTTCCCACTCTAAATCATTGGCTCTATCCCAAATACAAACTCTCGCAATTCATCCATTAAACAGTCGATATTAACATCTTTCTTTCAATTTCTGCTACAGTTCTTCGAGTGCCGCAGTAAATTTGTGGAAGAAAGGGGGTGGAAATGATGGCAGAACGTCAAACCCAAGAATTTATGTCTGATGAGAAAGATCAGGGTAACATCCTGAAAGTCAGTTCCCCCAACTGGCAACGTGCAGTAATTAGACGAGCTAATTGAAGACTTGATAGAAGAAACGAAGAAGAGGCTTGGACGAGTCCAATTAAATTTTGATGAAGTGAAGAGTCGTTGCTGAGTCTTCTATGAAGAAGGAGACCATCTAAGTAGTTGAAGTCAGCTTTAATTGACAACTACCGGATGTCCTAAAAAATTTATGCGTTTAAACAGTTCCTGCAGAGAAGCTTTCCTTCAAAAAGATTTCCGTTAAATTTATGACGTAGATGTGTTCTGAACTTACTATTTGTGTCCTCATAGAGCAATTCACTTAAACATGCAATATTTCTGAAGAAACCTAAACAGATGGTTTTTGAATTTTGCTGCTACTATCCGAGCCACTGTCTATTCGTATTTGGGAGTAAATTTTGAGTCAGATCAGCGATTTAAAGCGTCAGTTTTTAAAAGTTTGTTGCTCAATCAATAGGAACGGTGTCAAGCAGGGTACACTACTAAAAGAAACTTTCTCACCCAAGTTTTGTTTCAGTTGTAGTTGCTCAGTCATTATAATGAAACATTAAGGCATTTGACTTCAAAGCACAACGAATTTCCAAGGAAGGATATATTTAGAAGAAATCTGAGCTGCCCCAAGAAATCTTTGTAAGTCACCCAAATACCCAATTTCACTACGTGGTTTGATAACCATTTGTCGTAGGGTGCGTTATAATTTTGGGTATGTAGATGAATCACTCCGAGAAGGCGATTTTGAATTGGAGATGGAAGATAGCAAAATCTACGAAACAAAAAAATTGTTTTAAATCCAGGCTCCTTGGCAAAACTGTTCAAACGCTTAGCCTTTTCTGGGACACTCAGTAGTAAAGTAGCCATTAAGGACGTATCTTTTGTCATGTAGTAAAATTGTGAAAGATAAACAAGTAAATAAAGTAAAATATAAAACGCTTTGGTATGATACGTTTTAAGGATAGAATATTGTCAAGTCCTCTCTTGATAATGGGCTATGCTAGAAACGTCATTCTTAATTCAGTGCATGTCAAACTGCTTCCATTTTACTTTATTTACTTGTATAACCATCAAATATACTCTTTTAATCTTTGATAACTGGCTTTGGACTCGCACAATCAAGCTCCTTCATAGAAGCGAACTCGAAACCCTTAAAGGGAATCTAAACACACATACAAATATTTCTACAAAAATGCAAGTGGCTTGACGCTTGACCCACGTTTTTATGCTTAGATTCTCTCTAATAGTCAGATCATGTTTAGCGTCAACAATAACGAACAGAAACAAGACACAGGCCGAAGAGCTGTGTTGTCTTACTTCCTTCATATGGGTGAGATTAAAGTGCTTCTATTCCAACCTATCATAAATATGGTGTTTGGTAACCTTGAGTGGCAGTTTTGGGATTATGATAACAAATGCAACTATGCTGTCATTGCAACAAACAAACTCATAGATCCAATGAATGAAAGTGGAACCTTACAAAAGTATATTACTGAGTTATGCATACGGCAAGAAAAAATACGTATTATTCGCTGAAAGGCAACTTTTACTTAGTGCTTACATGGGAATTTAATCCCTTTCTGCCTTGCCAGGGTATGGAGGGTGATTTTGTCCATGTCTATATAGACAGAAACTGGCGGGATGAAGAGTCTGCCCGAAGGCAAGGATGAAGCTGACATAAATGCGCATGCGAGAATGATCAGTTTTTGTTACTGCAATCAATTCGATTGTAGGAAGTTTTTATCCCGTCCTTGTCCTAATCGAAACCTATTTTTGCTTTTGCAGTAGTCATGCTTGACCTCAGTTATAAAAGCTCGTTATAAGCATCATTATTATTATGGAAGTTATGAAAGGCAATGTTTCCATCATTACATGCCTATCTTGTTCCTTACAATGCAATGTCATTTGTCGAGCTTTATGTGGGAATATGTTAGCAAGATGAAGTACAGTAGGTTCCAGCGTATAAGAAAGCCCCCTTCAGAAGAGAGAAGTCTCATTTTCTTCACAAGAAAAAATTCTACGTCTGAAATTAAGATGTTTCTTATTTTTAGGTTTGCCATAGTACATTCCTAAATGCCAAAAAACTATTCCCATTAATGACTTTAATGGAAGGTAGTGTCCTCAAAACAGGATGAGCATTTTCAAAATTAAAGATCCACACAACAAAAAAGTAAAAGAGGCTAATTGCAGTACAAAATATCCGGTTTTCACGAAGTCAGCCTGTACTGCATCGAAAAAGTGGTACAATATCATCGTACAATACTACCAGTAGTGTTCAATATGCATGCATGCACGGTGCTATCACGTACATTGACTTGGTTTGATTTGATGGTACCTATGTGTAAGAAACTTTGACCCTGATCATGAAAATGTCCCTTTAAATAAGAAACTTTATGAGGCCTCACATTTAAAAATGGTTTCTTATACGCGGCAACCTACTGTATTTTAAAAGTTGAAAACTATTGCAGACATTTGTCTATATTTTATAGCCAATGAGTGTTTAATTTAACTGAAGTAGTCTGCAGAAATGATAAAGGTCAAAGGAAGATAATGTCTGTTTTGTGATGTCTCCTGTCAACATCAATGACGTTTGTAGTTAAGGTAGACATTCGACGGGTCTGTTGGTACATACATTCAAAAGTGAATTGGGCTCCAAGCTCCAAGACTGTGTTCTAACAGCACTAATTATCAATTATGTAAAATGAAACATAGATATAGAGAAGTTATCATGCTAGCTTTCTCAACTGCAACATCTTTTGTTACAGTTTCTCTACCAAGAAGGCGAAGAAAGGGGAGAATCATAAAATGCTTGAATTTCACTTGATACCCTAGTTTGGAAAACAAGTCAACATGTAACATTTCGCCAGTAATAGATTTATGCGAAACTCCAAATTTACCTATGTTTTCCAACCGCGAAAACTAATGAAACATGTAACTTTTCGTCCTAATAAATCTATGGGAAACTCCAAATTTACCCATGTTTTCCAACTGTGAAAACTCATGTGTAAATTTCCCTGCCGTTTCCTTCAAGAAAAACAGACGTTTATCCGTAATTTCCAACTTGGGAAATCAGGCGTTTATTTTAGAAAATTCATGGGAAAACGAAATGTGCTTTTAGCCGCAATTTAACACGTTGGAAAACAATAGTGAAACTCGTAGTGTACACATGATATTTTTTTGGATTATGCTTGGAAACTAGACTTTTAACCATAGTTTCCTACGAAAAAATTATGTGTAAACCAGATCACTTCTTGCCGTGTCCATCAAAAGAATATCATGATTCACTGTGTCAAAAGCCTTTTGCAAATCAATAAATATCCCGCAACCAAATTTTCTATTATCTAACGAGTTCTTTATTGCTTCTGTTAAACTAACCAGGGCATGGTTAATAGAATGGCTAGCACGAAAACCAAATTGCAATATATATAAGATTTCATGCTCTTCTAGGAACTTATAGAGACGTTCATACATGACTTTTCTGTGATTTTGCTGAAAACAGAGAGAAGAGAAATAGGTCTATAATTAGATGCTGTTAGTAGACAGCCTTTCTTAAACAGTGGAATAACTTTGGCCAACTTCATCTTTTCTGGGAATATTCCAGATTGAAAAGATTTGTTTATGATTTGAGAAAATGGCGAAGAGATCAATGGAGAAAGACATTTTAAAGCTTTCATGGGAATGCTGTTTGGTCCAAGAGACTTGCTGTTTGCTGTTTGCTGTTTGGTCCAAGTACTTTGAGCCTGCGAAGAATATGTTATATCAAACCTACTTATCTCAACAAGCCTCACAGCGGGAGGACAAAACCATTGATGAATTTCATACACGCTTGAGACAATTAGCAAAACACTGCGATTTTCAGGATGATGATTTTGAAATAAAACTTCAGATCGTATGCAATGGGAAAGCTTCCAGACTAAGAAAGAAAGCGTTGTGAGAACCAGAGCTAAAATTACAAGACATGATAATTGAGGGAAGAAAATCTGAAACCAGTTCAGCTCAGTCAAGTGGCATGGAAACCAAATCAACTGAGGAATCGCACGTAAGTGTGGTACAGAAAGGCAGCAGAACATGTTACAACTGTGGGCTTCGATATCCTCATTCTGACAACCGCCCATGCCCTGTCAAAGATCAAAATTGCAATAAATGTGGAGTAGAAGGGTATTTTGGTCGTGTTTGCAAGCAACAGGAAGATGTTAGTTAAAAAAGATCTGAAAGAAGGACAAATGCTGAGACATAACCAAGGCCTAGCAGTAGTAAAGGAAGAAAACATGCCCATGCTGTTGCGTTACAGGAAAACACAGATGACAGCTCAGATTCAGAAGGTGCTTATGTAGTTAGAGGAAAACAACCTAGCACAAGAATTAAAGTTACAATAAATTCAGTTGAAGCTGAGGTTTTAGTGGATACTGGTGCATAAGTAGGTACCATCTATTCTCCCACATTTGAGAAATTGTGGTACTGTGAAACTCGTTAAAACAAATACCAACATATATCCATGTGGGTCAGAAACACTGTTATCATTGAAAGAACAATTCCAAGCTCTAATTGAATCCAGAAAGAGATATGCTGTAACACAGATCTATGTTGTTGAAGGAGCAGGGGGTAATTTATTGAGTGCTAAGACAGCTCAAGGTATCAATCTTATTCAAATGGTCAACAGAGTATCAACACAAGCTAAAAGCACGGGGTCAGAAATTGTTGCCCCGCCAAAGTCACAGGAGGTAGGACATGTTCCACAAGCAAAAGACAAAAGAACACAGGAAATCATACGAGAATACCAAAGTGTCTTTCAACGGGAAGGAAAATTGAGGAACACACAATTCAAATTGCACATTAAGGACAATGTTCAACCAGTTATGCAGCCACAAAGGTGGATATCATATCACCTTCGTAAAGCTGTTTCCAAGGAACTGGAGAAATTACAAGATGAAGACATGATTGAGCGTGTGAAAGATCAGCCCACTCCATGGGTCTCACCTATTATAGTTTGTACCCCTAAAAAGGATGGTAGCATTAGACCAGGCAATAGAGCGAGAGAGACATGTCATGCCAATAATATCAGATTTTAAAGCAGATGTTAACAGATCAAGATTTTTCTCAAAAATTGACTTGTGTCAGGCCTATCATCAGCTAGAACTTGCACCAGAAAGTAGGTTTATCACAACATTCACAACACATGAAGGTTTGCTTCAATTTAAGCGCTTTATCTATGGTACTTCCAGTGCTGCTGAATGTTTTCAAAACGTGTTGCAACAAAACTTAGCTGACATGCCTGGAGTTAAAAACATAGCCGATGACATCATAATACATGGGAAGACCAGAGAAGATCGTGACGGAACCTTAGAAAACTCATCGAAGCGCCTGAATCGGAAAACTAAAAGCAAAAAATGCAAATTTTTGGAACTGGAAATCAAGTTTTGTGGTCTCATTTTTACTGACAAGGGAACCAAACCAGACCCAGAAAGAATTAGCAGTCTTACAAATGCCCCAGCACCCAGAAGCACATCAGAAGTAAGAAGTTTTTTGGGTATGGCCAACACGTGTCATGAACATATCAAAGATTATGCAGAAATCACAGGCCCCCTGAGAGAGTTGACCAGGAAGAACACAGCCTTCCAGTGGACACCCAATCATCAAAGAGCTTTTAATCAACTCAAGAAAGCCCTCACGCCAGCACCTGTGATGTCATACTTTGATGCTCAGAAACGTAGCATTCTTATTGAGGATGGATCACCACATGGCATAAGTGGAATCTTGTGTCAAAGAGAACCACACAACATAAGTTTATCTCGCTCGTCAATTGTGAATGTGCGTAAGCCATTTTTTAGCAACTTCATTGTGTTGATTGTAACGGGTTATGTTTTTGGTCGCGAAACTACTCCTTTCAGACGCTTTACACCTTTCAGACTCACATGCCAGGCTTCCATTTTTGCGAAGTCAGATGAAAAACCCGCATTGATGTTCGCAAAGCGAATAGAGGCGAGGTATGTTCGAATAGTCTTATAACTATGGTTGCAGGCAAGAAATGATAAATTTAACTGATGTTCTTCAGCTGGGAAAGGATTGATGCCGTAAGTTTGACAAAACTCTAAATACATCATCTTGCCGGTGTTGTATGTCCTTTGTGAACTTTCTGAGATGGACATACATTGCAGGAAGTGTAGCTCCCCTTCTAGATCTGCCATGCGGCGGGCGGAATCTGCATCTGGGCTTGGGCGGCGCCAGGGGCCAATCAAAAGAACTGGAACATCTTGTCTGCTATTATTTCGCGGACATTTTTCACCTGATATCTAGTTTGAGACACAGTGTAGTGTTCTTTGCTTCTTTTTCATGTCTTCAATTTTTTTTTTCTTCTGTAATTCATATGTAAATCGCCTTAGTTTTTTTGTGATGCCACGGAGTAGTCATAGTATTTTGCACCCAGTGGCATCGTCCTTGTAGTGTAGTTAAGTATTCTGTAAGTAGTGTAACTAGTAAATCCGTATTGTAAATTTTTATTGGAATGTAAAAAAAAAAAAAAAGAACTGGGCCAACTGTAAATGAGAGAGGTGTTCTGCTAAACGATTATTGACACCTGGGATATGTTTTACATTCACAGTGAACTCGTGTTTTGCAGTGATAAAGAATAACCTTCGGAGCAGCGACATTAGTTTTGGACACTTCGATGATTTAGAGGACCAAATATTGACAATGGCCAAATTGTCACAATGAAACAGAAGCCTTTTACCCCTGAAATCACTATTCCATAGTAAGCAGGTGATGTAAATTGGAAATAATTCCTTCCACTGAGTTGAATATGCTTGGAACTCAGTTGGCCACTTCGCGGATACCCATTTGCCATTTTAAAAAATACCAAGGCCTAATCTTGGAGCATTGGTGTAAATTTCGAAGTCGGGCGCTAATGTTGTTTTGGGCTCTAAACTGCCATATCTGCCGTTCCATGATGGGAGGTATCCTGCCCACACCATTTGATGTCTTCTCGCACCTCTCTTCTCATAGGAATATGATGGGAAAGTTTTTCAACCGTTGTCGAAAGATCAATTAGGTGATGCAGAAATAGTCTTCCTGACGGGATCACTTTTGACACAAACGAAAGTTTTCCAATGAGAGACAACAGCTCTCTTTTGGTGCATTTCTCCTTACCCAGCCAGGTTTGAATGAGATTTGATATATCACCCAACTTGTCGTCAGGTAAGCGAAGTGACATACTCATTGAATCAATTTCTATACCTAAAAATTTAATTTGTGTGGTTGGTCCCTCTGTTTTTTCCTTGGCTAATGGTACCCCAAGTCTGGCAAAGAGTTGTGATCATATGATTTTGGCACCCTTCGCTCTTTGCTTCGCCTGCCAGGAAATAGTCGTCCAAATAATTTGTACAGGATTTAATGTCTAGATTATTTTTCATGATCCATAAAAGGGTGTCTGCTAGGGTTGTACATCTATTCACCAAAGAACGAAGGCCAAATGGTAGGAATAAATCGACAAAAGAGAGGCCATCCAATGAAAACCCTAGGAGGTGCCAGTCATCAGGGTGGACGGGACAAATTCTGAAGGCACTTTTTATGTCTAATTTTGCCATAAACGACCCTTTTCCTAGGTCTGCAACAATGTTCACTGCAGAATCAAAGTGGTTAAATTCTACGGATGCTTTGGCATCTGGGATGCTGTCGCTTATCGAAAACCCTCTAGCGGATGATAAGTTGCTGATAAGGCGGAACTTTCCTGCCTCTTTCTTAGGCACAACCCCTATAGGCGATGTCCTAAAGTTCTCAAAGGGAGGCTTAGCATACGGACCGGCTACGCGGTCTCTCTTTAGCTCATCGATAATAGAGTCTTCAATGACACGTTTATACAATTCAGCTGATTTTAAGTTATTTGCGATATTTGAAAATTCTTGACCAACATAACCAATACGAAAACCATAAGTAAAACTGTGCAGCAAATATTTAGTGAAATCTTTATGCGGGTAATGTGATAGTTCTTTAGAAAGTTGATATGCGTCTATTGGCAAAACGATATTACAAGGTAGGGGGTTGAAATTTTGCTTTAGGTCGTGGTCAGTTGGATACTGGGTGTAAACCTTGGCAACGGGAGCACGTGTGAGGCCATGGACAGGTTGGGTTTTGGCATTTGTTGCTGTTGTTGTAGTGGTGACAGGAACGAAAAGGAGTGGCCTGCTTTTGTTGCCACTGATGTTGGAAACCATTTTGACACTCCCCTGCAAAATGACCTGGGGTATGGCACTTGTAGCAGATAACCTGCGAGGGAACTGGGGGTGTACAACGCAAAAACTTGTTGAAAGCAAACTCATCTAGCTTGGCCCAGGCCTGATGTTTGTTTCTAGCCATATTCATGCGAAAATCAATGTCATAACAGCTGCACGCTGAGAAGGGATAACTTTTGTTCATGGAACAAAAGGATTCCTGGTAGGCTAACGATTCTGGGGCCAAACGTGGATGAAAATGCACCATCCCCCGGATATACACATTCCAAGCCTCGATCCAGTTTATAAGGGTTGTGATCCTTTGAGAAGGGCGTTTTGTTTGGGTTAACGATAAAGATGAGTTTGCCCTCTGTTCGCTGGGTGGTAGCACTTCAAGACTGTATTGTGAATAAGGTGAAACTTCATATAAAGGGTTGGGAAGCAAAGATGTCAGGTCAATGAAGTCCTTGTCTTTCAAAGTTTCGATGACATTGGAGGCAGATTATTTATTGGGGAATGAAGAAATGTGTTCAAATTACCTGGGAGGTTACTCTGCTGCGAAGATGCATTCCCGAGGCCCTGTATTTTGTCCTGTAATCCAGGGGTTGGGGGACGAGGTTGGGCGGGTGGTGGAATGTATGTGGCTGAGGCAGCGGGACTTGAACGATGATGGGGCATTTAAGCAGGCGATAACTGCAGTAAACCAGGGTTCTGGGGCAGACTCTCCTGTTGGACTTCACATATCAGAGACTTGAGGTCCGTGATGCTTAGAGTGACGACGTTGGTGGAAGGCTCAACTGAAGACGCTTGATTGCTAGTAATTGCTCGGTGACTTGGACCAGGTTGAAGTTCTTGCAACACTACTGTCGGGGCTGAAGTGACTGGAAACAAATTTGCCGTGTTCGTTGTTTGACCGCCATCTAAGTACGCCAAAATGCGATTAACCAGCTGTGGTTTCTTCCCCGTATTTCGTAGGCCATATCGCGAGGCTCGGGCTACGAGAGTTTGTTTCTACAAGTGCATCCAATCATGAATCGTAAGACGACGATCTTTTGCCTTTTCCTGCTCCAGTGAATTTGGAGATCTTCGGCCTTCTGACATAATTCACTGTGTAACAACAATGAGACTTTCGGAGAAATGTGAGCAAACTTTTCGTACACAACGTAGACACAAGCCAAAATGGAGTGCATGCAGACTCAAATAGTGCGGATGCTGAAATGAGGGGTATGGGCAGGAGGTTGCACAGACAGGGGGACCCTATGCTGACAAACATGCGGACTTAGCGTTAACACACATTTACTACGTAGAATGCTGCATCTAATTTAGATGATTATGATATTGATGAACATTTACCTTCCAACGTTAACTTTAGTTATCATTCTCTCCGGGACTTATCTACCCTGAGCAGTTCAGATAATGATCTTTCCATACTTTATTTAAATATTAGAAGTCTCTCTGTTCATCTAGATGAGCTTGTTTCAACTCTTGCAACTTTGAAAATAAGTTTTGATGTAATTAGTGTGTCAGAAACTTGGAACTCTTTTGAGAATCCTATTAAAACTAATGTTGAAATTCCTGGCTACAGTTACTTTCCATGTCAGTCACACAGTCAAAATGGTGGTGTTGCTCTTTATGTGAAATTAGGCCTTACTCTGATTCCTAGATCAGATTTAAGCAAGGATAGCACTGATTTTGAGTCAGTTTGGGTTGAAATTGAAAATAAAGATAGCAAAACTATTTCCTGGCTTTATTCAAATCAGAATGTCTTTACTTATAGCTGTTCTCGTAGCACAACCTTTCCTCTTTCGAATGATGTACTGCTTCTCTATTTTTGGAGCCGTCTTGGTTGGGAAAGGCTCATTGCAACGCCAGCGATTTTTGCTCATCGCATAAGACTTGACGCGGCAAAGTCCCGAACTGCGCGCCGTCGCTGCGCAGGTATTTCTATTTTTAGAAACGGAATCTATTTGTTCACTGTAGAGTTGTTCAAGTTTTCTCCAGTCATTATGCATTGCTAGCACAAAGGTCAGGAAAGATGAGTAAAGGTGCAACTACAACGAGGGATGAGTTATACCAAATTGCTAGAACGGAATCCATATTATAATGAGAAAATCCACCCGTTAAGGAGAACGGAAAAACAGTGCAAACGCGATCCAACATGGTTAATCAAATTCGCTGTTGAAAAAACAGCTTTTACTGCCTCAGCCAATCAGTGATCTTCTTTTTCCAGATTTATCGCGTGGCAGTAATATGAGCCATAATCCCGTTGACAGGGTGTTAATCCTACTTGATGCCTTTGATATAGTGCTAGCGCGGCAAACTTGTAATGGAATTATCAATCAGTTTATTCAATGGTTGGTTTTGATTGATAAAAAGTGAGATTTTGTTTCGGTGTGAGTTTCCTACTTCCAGGGTTGCTTTTTCTCAGGTAACTCTTTCCGAGACAAGAAGTTTTTCATGGAGCTGCAAAGCCCGTCAAATGTTGTACTCGACGAGATTATTCTTAATTTGTCACACAAAACAACAACCATCCAGATAAAAGAACACTGATAGCCAGTACCAGATAATAAATGTGACAACTTACCCAGTAAACGGTGTTATCTGTATCCACTGAACTGTCCCGGTCGCTTTTGTGCAATTGGTAGGTAGACTGACTGATTTGGCGCCAAATCTTCATGGCGGGCTATGGCTTGGCTGGATACTCCACGTGTTTTTCATCTTTGTGTTCAGTGTCCACTTTGCAGCAACGAAATCCTAAATGTTCCTGGTAATACAACCTTGACAAAGGTTTTTTGACTCAACTAGCACCAAATAAATAGTTTCTTGTGGCTTTTTCGTCCAAATCAATGCGATAGCGCCATGGTACACGATTTCCTTGTTGATCGTCAGGTCCTTCTGTTTTGCGTGTGGTTTCAAGAAATTGCTTCACGCTGTGTATTAGCCAGCGGTGTATGATGACAGATATGCATCGTTTCAGTGTGGAGTCAGTTTAATTCATGACCAAAATTTAGTCTATGATTAGCTGTTAACAGGTTGAGGGCTGCGCGGGCTTTTGAAATAGGAAGTTATTCTCGTTTACTGCAGAAAAGCCACAACTGTCATCGAGGGGCTCCTCCGCAAATATAACCATGAGGGTTAACAAGTATTCCTCGAATCCCCTGTTTTAATCTCTTGCAAAAATGCAAATGTTGGAAAGATCAATGCGTTTTATTGTTGAAATCTTTTCTTTGGGATTCAAATGCAACCTGCCCGTGAAGTGAAGCCCGCCAATCAGACAAGATGGAAGATTTGAAAGTCATGTGCATGCAAGCAATGGCAGTGAGCTGCTCACAGAAAATGAATTGAGAAATTCGTTTAACCCTTTAAGGGGCAGAGTTTCGTTTTACAATGAAAAAATTATTTTCTTTGAAAAAGCAATTGCCTTGAGGTAGGTTAAGCAGAAAAACGAGAAAAAACGTTTTCCCTCCCTGTATTTTGGGGGGAATAATTTGTTGCAAATATGCAACATTGCCCCTTAATGGTACAAAAACATGCATGTTTTATGAAGTACCTGCTTCCTGAAACTGACGTTTTCTCCCAATACAAGGTATAATTTTATGTTCGAAAATAAAGATTTCTGATGTGATCAAGCCTTTGGATGAAAAAATAATACCTTTGTGTGATATGCACATTTTCAACTAATGTCATTGTGTGAGAGAATTTCCGCATTTCTTCATATCAATTTTTCAACTGAAACTTTGATGTAAGATTTGGAAATGCACATGACAGGTTACAAAGTCCTAGGAATTGCAATGCTCATACTGTGAGAATAAGATGTTGAAACTTCTGCAAGAATATGAAGCAATGTGATGCACCATTTGCATGTTTTCAATCTATTCATGCAATTTTCTACGGAACATTATATGATCCGTCACACTACATCACACTTGCAGACGAGGTACATCACACTTGCAGACACCACTAATCATTGCATCATCATGATATCAACCTGTAGGAATGATTGTATCTAAGCAGAGGTTTACATTGAAGAGTTCCATATCTTATCAGTTACAATCTAACTTTACTCTAAGCCATCAGTGAAAAGCATTTTGCTAGAATTTGTTATATTTCCTCTAATGGTCATATCCTAGCTGCATGCATATTGTTCAAACGGAAGTATGTGCTTTATAACAAAAAGTTTCATTTTGCATGATAGTCAGCAAAGCAGTTTCTGCCATATCTTAGACAAAGGCAAACTTGACACTTGCTGCAATATATCTTTGAATAGCCATCTGCACAGTGACGACAACGTCCACGTTTACTCTCTGATGGTTGAGGCCAGTGACCCATCTCATCGTACCGTATATCACTGCAAGGCATTGGAGTTGCAGCCTTTCGCCCAGGCTTTTCTAATCTGGCTGCTTCCTCCAAGCTTCTTTTCTTTGGTCTGCCTGGTCTTGTTGGGGTCTTGTCTGCTGCAATGAGTGCTTCTGAAATAGGTATTATAAAATCAACCAAGGACATTCTCTGCTTTTTTGGAATGCCTAAAATTTCACAGTGCCTCCTATACAACAGCCAGGCATTGACTTTTGCAATGTCAACCAAGTGCCAGAAAATTTTAATGTACCATCTTCTTGTCTTGCATGGAATCCGATAGAGGGCAATAAGCATATCTGCTAGATCTACTCCGCCCATTCCCTTGTTGTAGCAGAGCACTAGCTGTGGACAATCAATTCCTTTCTTGCACTTGTCTACACCACTCCATCTCTTTACTTTACCAACAGGCTCCACTCCAACAAAATTTGAGGCCACATGCACTGAGCTATTGTCCATCCATTTAGCAACAATAACTCCAGAATTCAGATCTGATTTGTAATCTAAAGAACCACGTCCCTTTTTTTGCAACTCTTTATTAGAGAGAAGGGGGCATCTTTGAAGGCGATTTGCTCTTACTGTACCACAAGACAGTATCCCTCGCTTCTTGAGGTATATCAAAAGATCAAGAGTAGTAAACCAATTATCGAAAAATAATTTATGGCTTGCATTGACGGGTAAATGCTGGCATAACCTAGCAACTACCTGCGCTGACTTTTGCAAGTGCTCAAATTCGGGTGCAGTTTCAACTTGCTCCCCTTTCCCAGTGTAGATGTAGAAGTCGTACATCATTCCTGATGCACCAGCTCGCACTAGATTCTTAAATCCCCATTTTTTAGGCTTTTTAGGGTTGTACTGCCTGATCCCACTGTAGGTTGTCTTTGCAGGAATTATCTGCTCATCAATTGAATGCATTTCCTCTGGCAGAACTCGAAGACACTGCGCTCTCACCTTCTCAATAACAGGTCTGATCTTGAAAAGTTTATCACTGTTACTTTCTTCATATTTGGAATTATCCACAAAGTGAATGAATCTCTTCAATTTGTCAAACCTCTTTAAAGGCATTACATCTGCAATTTGGGGGCATCTCATGTTTTGTGACCAATACATCCTGTAAGAAGGGAGTTGAACAACTCCCATTCTTAAGTGGATACCAACATACTTTTGAATCTCATCTTTGTCAGTTTTGATGGAATCTCCCGTTTTGTGCACGCTATAAAGATTGGTTTGCTCAGCTATCAACTCATTAAGCTCATCCCTCCAAAAAAGCTTAAAGTACTCAAATGGAGTTCCCAGATGAGTTATGTTTTCATGATGGGGAACAAAAGCCTTTGTTACTGAAGGAATGTCTCTGGTTCGCCATCTGAATGTGTGCTTCTTTAGGGGGCTCGAAGGTGGCTGATTCATGGAGCATGGCAAACTGTCTTTGGATCTTCCTGCATCATTGTCATCATCATCAACATCATTATTATCATGTTCTTCATCACCCCTCCCAACTTTGTCATGTTCATCCACTTCTTCATCACAAAATTCTGTATCATGACATTCAAAGTCACCAATATCATCATCATCATCATCATCATCATCTGAGTCAAGCTCTCCAATTTCTGATTCATTGCCGTCAAGCAGCAAATCAAGGGCATCTTGCACACAAAATCTCTTTGATCCTCTTGAATCCATGCTCTAAGGAAAAAATATAAATCTCAGTCTTCAGCTTGCATGAAAAGTTCACCTTTATTACAAGTTGTAAGTCTAGGTCAAAACATAACAAAGCTATCAAAAGACTGTTTCTGCGCCTAATGCCCCCGAAAATCCCCCTCCATCACTGCTAGACTAATTGGCAGCTACTTTTGCAATAAAATAACACCAAAACATGTGGTAAATCAGAGTTAGGGACGGTCCTAAAATCAGCTGATGGGCTCACGGAAGTTGTGTTCAATATGCCCCTAACGGGGCAATGTTGCAGATATGCAACAAATGATTTTGTAAAATCATTGCTCAGACATCCAGTGATCATTTGGGAAGGAAACGATACATTAAAAAGGTGCAATCTATCAGAAACTAGATTAATGTGTAAAATTCATTATTTAGTCCCCTAAAACACAGACATTCATTACTAAGTGTATACTGTTTTTCACTTACCTGATGAACTCAGGCCTGATGACTTCCCTTTGATGGTGTAGCCCAGTGTAGCCTCAAATGGAAATGAAACATCTGCCAACATATTCAAAATGCCTCGTTCTGAATGGCAAGATGACCTAATTTGACATTGAAAGTGAGGCATAGTCATAAATCAACATCAAAGTATTTGTTGCAGATCTGCAACATTGCCCCTTAAAGGGTTAAGTTCAAATAAGTTGAATTGTCTTGAATTAATAATTTATTTACAACTTCAAGCAGAAAATATTCTAAATAGAGAAATCACTCTTCTTGACAAACGTTTGAATTCATTGGCCCTGTACTGCTTGGCAGTCATGTCAGTTATACGCCCAGGCAATACTTCAATAGGCGATTGAGCTAAAGATGGATTTACCAAGATGCATTGCGCTCTTTAAAAGATTTCCTATAGATCGCTCTTTCCGCCACGCCATCTTATACGCCATCATCAATTGTGGGGCATCTTTATTGAAAGATCCCGTGCAGAATCTTTGTGATTTTGAGAAACATCCCCAAAACCTTCAAAATCCTTGCTCAAACTTTGTCAGTAATAGTTGGTCCTCTATAGGACCTATGGGACTTATAGGACATGACAACTTCGTTGGCAGCTGTCAGCCAAACTATTTTACCTCAAGAATCCTGGGAATCCTTCGTTACAATGGTCAGTAGCTAAATATAATGTTTTCCTGAAATTTCACTACTGCGAGATGAGATGTATTTGGGGAAGAGTAACTTTGAAAGTTTGACACGAGCATGACTGTGTTATTTGGATAGGCTTACAGTAAACAACGATTAAATGTATACTTAACAGTCCAAAACATCTCACTGCTCTATCTTTTTCGTTGTCGTTTCTTCAGCGTGACCTAAAAATCAATTGGTAGACTTTAATACATCATAGGTCCAATTTGCCCAATTTATTGTCTATACTTACCTTATCTATTATATACTTGTTTTGAAAATGTGACTTATGCACCATTTTCAGAGCACTCTTGTCATCACCATCGATCACCATCACACGCACCATCATCATCGTCATGATTATCATAAGCACCATCAACGTTTATATCATTACATTCATCATCAACACCAAGGCAAGCATCAAAAGGACAAAGACAAGAGGACTGTACTCTAGCAAATATATGAAATGCAAATTCGAAAAGACATTTGAAATTACCTGCTTAAACATATTCGACTTTGCTTGTAGCTGTTCAACTGCTCGTTTCTTTGAAGCAACATCTTGTGTCTCGGAATCTTTGACTTCGTTCGGCTTTTTGTATGGCTTTAGGATGTCGAGGTACCACGACAAACTTCCTGCAACTGCCAGCTCTTCATCAGTCATACTTTCCCACATCTCCCGTTTGTTTTTCTCCTCCTCCACGAATTTCTCCCACCATTCTCTTTCCTGAACAGTGAACCTTTGGCTGCAACTGTTCACCCCGCTTTCAATTACATCGAGACTGTTCTGTTGCAGACTCATGCCTCGTGACAGTGATGGTTTGCCTGAAGGCAATCCTTCCAGGAGGAAAAAAGGGTTTCCTGCCTCATCTCCCTTCCAGTCACCTTCAGACGACCAATGGCGATACCACATTCCAACCTGTCCATTTCTTTCAATCTCAAACTTGAAAGCATGTGGTCGACTATGCTGCTTGATCTGTGCGATGTATGGACCAAGCCAATCCTTTATGGCAAACACATAACGGATCATTTCTACTGTATGTGGAAGGCTGTAAGCTTGTTGAACAAGAGTTGCCAGGCTTGTTAATGTAACGGCATTGTTCTTATTCAACTTCGACGCAATGTGACTGAAGAGCTGCAAGAGTTGAATGGTTTTATTCAGAAAATTTGACGTTCAGACCTGGGGTTAGGGGGCGGGGAATTCCTCCATCGGCATAGCGTTATACAATTTTGATTGTATTTTGTGAAGTGACAGCTCACATTTGAAGTACACTGTGATATTTTTCTGGATTTACGAGCGTAGTTTCTGGTGCAGAAATTTCTCCCTTCACCTTAGCACCTTTGTTAGTTTGATGAAAAAATGAAAAAAGGCTATTGACAGAAAATTAATTGAAATCCTCCTCAATAGCCCAAAATAATTGAGATCTTCCTTCGTAAAAGTGACGGCACTTCAACATTCAGTTTTTGCTCAGAACTTCCACAGTAATATGAACAATTGAATTTCCAATTGAAATATCCAAGAATAACAAAAACGCAAAAATCAGCCATCGAAAACACTTCGGTAGTTTTATTAGCAAATAGTTCTTAGTGATATCTACTTTCAGGCTGACTTGAGGTAGTTTTGACAAGATGTTTGAAAGACTTTTTGAATAATACTCAGTACTATGTGTAATTTCTCATCATACCTGATCGATATCTTCATGAGTGTGACCAACCATCAGAAATGACAAACGAATCTAAAAAGTAGGTTTCAATAATTGATGTTTCCTATTAAAAGCATTGAATGGTCGCTATAAAATGGCACAAGAGTGCAAGTGCCGTTCTAGACGTATTGTATCATTAAAGATAGTGGAGTGTGTGTACACTCTTTTTTGATAAGAATACCATAAATTTTGTCTAGCCTCGATGATGTCCTTCCTTGGGATTTCTCGTTTTTAAGCCTGAATGTATTCCTAAAGTATTCCTTTTTGCAAATCTGATATGGTTTCAGAGGAACACAGTTGACATGTTGAATAGAAACCATGCTTTCTGAAATAACGAAATATATCAGTCATGCGGTTCTCTGTTATGAACATTGCAAAACAGACAGCTGCTGAAATATGAGACACAAATATGCGAACTGAGAGTGAGTAATACTCTTATAATATTCTTAAAAATTGGATGATACTGAGCCTGAATATTCTTATAGACAATATTCGTAACAAGGTGTATGTTTTAAAGCGAAAAGCAATTACCTTTCGGAAAATTTTCGTTTGCACAAGTAAGGCACACATGCCCAAGACGTAAATGTTCTTATTTTCACGCCAGCAGTTGTCCATTTGTAGGTATAACACACCAGGCAATGCTCCATCCTGCAAAAAACGAATACATTTTAGATCCAGTTTCTCGTGCATCCAGTGTGTTAAATCTAACTCGAGTAGTGAGAATGTGCCACCCAAAAGGGTACACTTCATGATTTGGATTTGCTCGAACATTGCCCTCGCCTTTGAAATATTAGTATTAAGGAGAGTTTTACAATACTCATAAATGTCAACTTGCTTAATGGCATATGGTCTCATCTACCCCCTTCCTAACTCCATCACCACTTCCCCCACCACCTAGCACTTGTACATTTCCTTGGCCCTTTTATTTCAATTTCAATGTTAAAATCATCTTTTCTTTAGATTATGTCAATAAAATATTGCCACTGAAACATTTTAAAAGAAGTGTCAAGTGAAATGAAACTCAATACGTTACGCAAAAAAAGTCTCTTGCTAAACATTTAGGGTAGCCTTTATCCCGTCTTAAGGAACACGTGGCCCAAAATATTTTTCAGTGCTACTGGAAAAGTGCATACCATCGATAAGGAAACCAGTGATCTGAGCAAGAGGTTCGAAGTGAGGTCCGAATCATGTGACCATTCTTGGCAATCAATGTACTGATAAGACATCTTCTGGCCATGAGAGTACACACCGGTAACATGCGTCTTGTAAAAGTGAATTTTGTTCCCCTATGGATACAAAATAAACAGATTAGTATTAATATCAATTCTTCACTATAATCAGCTATGTATGCACTAAAAGATTCTTTGCATTGCAGTCATTTGAATGCATTGTTTGGTTTAATTCTCATTGGAAACATTATTTATTTTATTCGTTTCAGTATCGTGAATAGTATTATCATCATTATCATCAACTTTGCCTAAAGATAATGCAAAAAATCCGGAAGGCTATGTCTTACCTTTGTATCAGTCGTATAATGGGGTATATTGGTCTTTGATTGGTCCATGCCATCAATTATCAAGCTCATATACTTGTCAGGACGACATCGTGCCTTGTCTCTATGTTTGTAATAGACCTTTCTCTCCGCTCTGTCAAAAATGGGTAAAGCTGATTATAAGGTGATCCTTTAAAGGCGGCCTGCAGCGAAAGTTATTATTGATGCAAATGTGTACACCACTGTCGAATGATATGAAATCCGTCTTAAATTTTTTTTATATCTCATTTCGCTTTCAAGTTATCCACTAATTTTAAGTATCAGCTATTGACGTAGTTTTTGTTAATTTGTTTGCAAATTATTAAAATATTATATGGAAAAGGAAAACGTAGCTATATCTTATCTTTAAAAGGTTACAGTAGCAAGAAACTTGGAAAGGCATTTTGGTTGACAGAGTTTTCTTTTAGGTTTCTTTCGCCAGCCAGTCAACCTTATATTTACAGTCTCTTTATCTTATGCAAACAAATTGGCATCATTAGCCATTTGTACAAAATACTAAATAAATTGAAAATGGAATGAATATCAAACATTTTAAACAGAAGTATTCATCAGTGCTATTCAGTTGCATCTATGGCAATTTGCGTATGATCGATGATAAAATACAAGATCATATAAATGTTGCATCGCACTTTTTCTCATCATTTTTCTTCTTTCATCTTCTAAATTACACATTAAAATGAGCCATTCGTGTGAACGTCATCACGCGTAAACATCTGGGAAAATTTTTATAACTGTATAATCATGCATTCTATCATTAATCATACCAACGCTGGACTTGTCCTTAAAGGGTGTTACTCTTCGATTCTCACTGAGTATGAAAGGTCTTGAATTCAAAATTTAACAAATGTGATACCAAAAGCCCCAAAAAATGTGCACTGCAAGGTTTCTCTTTCATAAAAAGTTATGGTGCTCTCTGCAGAATTTACCTTTGTAAATCATTGTGTGATTTTTTCAGCATCTTCACCTCGTCTCTTACTGCCTGCGTCTTGCATTCCTTTCCCAATTCCTTAATCAGAGTGCAAATGCCACATTTGGTGAATTTGTTCCTCTGTTAAAAGGAATCATGAAAGAACTGATCAAGTTACCCAAATTTTAAATTTTCAGACTAACGAGAATGTAGGCCGGTATTGTCGACAGACAGCCAAATTGGCTAAAGGCTTATAAAACACTCGGCTTACGGTTAAGAACTGCTTGTGATCTGCAGATTTGAAGCAGTTGTATGGACTGCAAAAACTATGAAGTTTCTAAAAAGTTTCCTTCATCGGTAATGTTTAATTACAGAACCTCCGGAAACGGCTTCTCCACATGCTTTCTATTCGTGAATCTTCAGAAAAACGTGGGAAAGGGTATGTTCTCAAGACTGTTTCCCGTGATTAGGGTAGGTATTTTGTTAAAGGAGATAAGCGTTTAGGGTCCATATGTTACACCTTTGTACTAGCTTGATACTAAAGGAAAGTATAGGAGGGCTCCCTCTCCCCCCCCCCCTCCCCGGTTGCTTCAAGTATGTTTTCAATATCAAAAACAGGAAATGTGTTGTTGCGTTCCTGTTTTACTTACAGGTGCAATTGTAACATTCTTGAAATAGCGATCCCAAATGCTTCCAAAACACGACTTCTTTACAACTTCACTATCACTTTTCAGACCACAGGTTTCCATGTCTGCAATGTAACTTTCAAAGACGTCTTTCTTTGTGTAGCAGGATGGCAAAAACACTTTGTCTTCATCGGGAGCATTATCACCACATTGTGCGATGAACTTTTCGAACCATGTTTTCGCTCTTGCAACCTTCTCCGATTCATATTTGGCTCCTACCCGTGCACTCTGTCCATTAAGACGTCCGTGCTGAACGAAATCTTCTTGTAAAGAGTAAAATCTAGACAGAGAAAGTTGAGAAAAATACTTTTGCTTGCCAGAAAGGGGACAAAGACAAAAGGCATGTTGCAGTTAACGTTATTCGTATGAACTTATATCTGAGCTTTGAATGTTACAACGTACTGCTATGTATCTCATGCTCTTGTTCATTTGGCCAACTCGAGATCTCTTATCTCACCCCCCGTTTATTCGGTACTCGAGAGTATCTCACCCAATTTAGTAACCCATCTTGGAGACAATAAAGCTGAAGATAGCGGAAGGGAACTGTTTACCATAATCATGTGCACATACGAGAAAGGACTGACCAATCATATCAATCGAAATCCCAAATGCAAAGGATCATGGTAAAACGCTTTCTCTAGCGGCGTTGCTTATTAGCTTATGTACGGATAAGAAATTCAGCCTCGTCTTTTAAGATATTTGCAAAATAAGTGAATCTCAATGCCAATGCTGATATTCGTTTGGGAAAGGCACATTGTGTATGCTACTGGTGCAGAATAACTAGTATTTGCGTTACTGAGATCCATCGTGCCTGCTATGTGCAAAATTATAATAATTGGAGAAAAGATCGATTGGTCCTCATTGGGCTCATTTTTCTTTTTCTTCTCGTTGTGAATATTCTGCTTAGAAAAGCAACTAAGGACCAAGAACTGGCACCGTCTTACCTCCTATTTGATATTCCATATATAAACTGCCATGCTGACTGGCAGACTTTGTTTGCTTCCAGATAAAACGATCTTTCGCCAGTGAGTGTAAAAGATTTAAACGTGTGTAAGATCCATTCTCTCTGCTTCTCAAGGGACAGGGACTTGAATCTCCGTCTTGCCTCGAATACACTTTGTACATTCAGGTCCACTAAACACTTGCCTTTGCAGCATATTGTCGAAGAAGCCTTTCTATCCTGCATTTTGGCCATGAAGGTATTGACATCTGACAGTGGCAATTTTTTCTGTACACTGGCAAGTGTCTAGGATAAATATGAACTTCAATTTCAACATCAGGAGACTTTGAAGGCAGCAGTATATGGCCACAGAACCGTCATTTTATTCTCAAAAAAGAAAATGCAAGCTATATATCAAAAGACCTTTGCTGATGGAACTTGCAAAAGAGCTTCGTTGCCTCTCCAGGCCTCCTGGGCGTTGAAGGTGATTTTTTGCAACTGCGATTAAATTTTGCCAAGAGTGCCTAGTCTTGCTGTTTGATGCGATATATAACACTGTACGGATGAAGTTTGACATAGAAAACCTCGACCAAGGTGCTTTTCGGAGCTCATAGTGTCAGAGGTAAGAGTTGTTAAGTTATTGTGCATGTGCATATAAATGTGCAATAAAGAACATCATCTAACCTAATAACCCCTCCCTCCTTCGATATACAAATTTTAAACTCTTGCAAGTTTCAGGTTCCATTGCCAAGTTTCGACTGATATATTGCTTGCATTTTTGGATGGCATGAATTTGGATGGCATGAGTAACCCCGTTTCCGATCATATGCTTTAATCCATTTGTTCCAACAAAGTATTACAACACCAGCGAAAACAACACCAACGAATGGCATAGATAATTCAAGCTTAGGGTTAGGGAAAGTTAGCTTAAAAAATAGTGATAGACCATTTAGCTATTCTGAAAAGAATCAGAACATAGAACAAGATTTTGCTTCATTCTATCGAATTTTCGAATGTGCACAAAAGTGATAGATAGACTTATGCCTTTCGCCCATTGCTGATATTGTTCGTTCAATTGGGACTAAAAAGATAACTCTTTGAAAGTGGGCCCATTTCTTAGGCCCGCGTAAAGAGGTTCTGTATTCTCTGTCAAATTCCTCAAATTTAGTCTGCAACCAGTCAGTAGGCGCTATTTAGGCAATTGTTGTTGCTGCCTACAAAATCGATTGATGTGGCCTAGAGTTCTCGCAGCTGCGATTGATCTATTTTGTTTCAACAGAGGAAGATTACTGCTGTAAAGTATGCATTTTGCAAATTGTAGGTCAGGAAGGAAAACATTCTTTGAGCTGAAAGTTTTCTGTTCAACGTTGAAGCTCTTTAGACCAGACTTTGAAGTGATTTTGTTGAGTGTACGAGCACTCCCGCTAGTTTAGGCCATTTGAAAAAGTGGACCAACTTTTTAAGAGTAATATTATGAGTCCCCACTGACTAAGGGATATCAGCAAATCAAAGAACGCAGGGGAACATGGGACGTAAAGGCATAAGTCTAAAGTGATAGGAGCTCTAACCCCATTCCATCTAAACTCGCGAACAGAATTATGTCAAAACAACGCTCGATCAAGGATGTTTTTTAGAATAACCAAAAGGTCTATAGCTCAACACAAAAATACCGTATTCGTTGCATCACACATAGGTCGCCTTCTGACATCGTGGCTACCAGCTTGAACATCCTGTAGTAGGACACAAAACGAACTTAATTTTCTGACGCATAAGAACGTACACTCTATCAGAAATTAGTAAGACTTCGTAGTCGAAACTTTACTGACTTCATTCTGATTTTACTACACCTTAGCTGTTTAGTTACAGTTGATAAGCCTTCTTTTATTCGTATGTTGTCATTTTCTCCCAACATCATTTATAAAATAAAACACAAACCACGTAAGATTCTAGTCCACATGACTACCCCTCCCCACTACCCCGCTGACTTAAACATATTTACAAAATAGCTAAATTCACTTGCCTCAAAATGCTGCTTGCCCTCATTGTATCCTCTTTCTGTTTGCTCTCGCCCAAACGATGGCCTATCATTCTCTTCAGAAACCTCACTTTGAAGTACTTCAAACGATATCATGTTTGCTACTCGTAATCAGATGAAGTTTGTTGCTTTGGATGAGCTTAAATGAACACTTTGCTGTACACTTCAAATAGAAAAGCTTTAACCATAGATCTTGCAGCTCACAAGTTCCCAACGAGCACATTGTCAATTTTGCCGCCAAATCCCGCCAAAACTTTGCAAAGGAGCATTAATTTCACACTGTGAATCAAGTTGGATGTCAGCCAATGAAACTATGTTAAGAAATCACATGTGTGGTTGCATGTATGACATCTATCGACATCAATCAAGATACTGAAAAGGACCGCATAGCAGTCAAGGCATGACTACGGCGACATCGGAAATTTGAAATAAGCTTTTAATCGGCACGTAACTCTTAGTTTATTTTAGATTAGCCTTCATCTGTCGATATACTTTGTACGAAGATCAGCACCTTTCTGAATTTGCTCAAGTGCCTTTTCGCGCCGAAGGAGAAGAGGGAATTCTGGTCTTCCTCACTCCTTCGACGAGACAGCAAACTTCCTTGGCAATAACTTCATTTGCAAGATACAACGAAGTCTAGTCAAAAAATGAAACCTCAGCACTAAATCAATGAAAGTTTTGATATGGTTATGGGATATTTCAACTTCTGCCGAGTTCAAACTCAACGAATTTGAACTCGGCGAATCAAATTCCGAATTTTACTAAAAACGATTATGGCTCGATTAAAGTGAAAAAAGGCGATTAGATCAGATAGCAGTAAGAATACAAATACAGAAGAACGATCTGCACAAGATAAACGATTATCACATGATAACAACACAAAAGTTTCTTTCAGTAAAACACAAAGACATCAAAATCTGATGAAACCTTTGAAATTTAACAAGAGGTGCAATAACTAACAGTTACTCAGAACTTCGTTCTGCAGTCATCCATCTTTTTAGCAATAGCTAGGGCTTCTGGTCTCGTCGTTGAGCAGGTGCATCGAGCTGCTATTTCTTGAAAAAAAATCTTGTAGTCCCGTTGACTGGACAAAATTACACATGTTCCTTATAATGACTCCAATCGAGAAAATGTCGCTACGAGGAGAGTGGGAAACTGATCCGGAGAGGACTTCTGGATCTATGTGACGGTGATGCCCGTTATACTTTCTTCTGACTTTATTTGCTATTTCAGTGGCTTCGCCAAAGTCTAAAATAATCGGAATCCATCTCTTCGTTGTTCCTGCAGATGGGACTTTGATAAGTGCAACATTATCGCTCTTCAGATCATTGTGAACAAAGCCATTGACATGCATGTGGTGCAACGCTCAAGCAAGATTTGCCATGATTGTGACAATTTGCAGATCATCTATATTCTCTTCATTGTTTCTCATTAATCTGAGCAGCGTGAGGCATTGATTGTTACGAGTGCAGAGTTGTAAGACCAGGGAGAATGGTCGAGAATTCAGAATTACACCAAACATCATAGGTATAGATTCATGAGGGCTAAGGCTCAGTAATATTTTTGCTTCTCTTGCTATTCTGTTTCTTATCCACTTCAGAGTCATATCTGCACTTTCTTTGTACTCTTTTACCGCTACAGCAAATTTTCTGTATTGCATTTTGTGCACTATTGAAAATGTTCCTTCGCCTAAAAAAGTGTCTCCTGGATTAATTGAAGATAGCATGCTTCGGTCGAGAAACCTGTCCTTGGGGATACCGACAAAGAGGCTTCTTGGGAAGTTATAAACGCTTTCCATCATTGCTTGACACTCTACGGTATTTTGTTTGGGGGCAACTTGGACTGATGCATCGTTAGTTTCTAAAACACAATCCATAACTTCATTTGAGGCTTCCAAAGCAGGCCCTGATTCAAAGAGAAGGGGACTTTCTTTTTCATGGCAATACATGCTCTTTTCATTTGGTAACTGCTCCAAAGACTCATGCTGTTGTAGTCTTACAACATTGTGTCGCGATTTCAAACCACAGTAACTGTAGGGTCCGTTGCCATGTTGTCGCGTGACATTTGGAAAAACTTGTTTTACGGTAGTCCCCAACAGCTTTGCATTAACTGGCATCGTTGGGAAGGCCTCCTTGGCCATCTGCAGTACACCAGACACTAGAATCTTCCTTTTCCAGTGTCTGCCGCTTTCTCTAGCTTCAAATGCAAAATTTGCTCTTAACCTGAAAGCAGGATTAGACAAAATTTAGATATTCTTTCTCTAAACATAATGATGATGAATACTTTAGAGAAAAACTTGCTTGTAAACACAAATTCACAATTAGTACGTCGTGTAACGATAATCACAATTTAACATGTTTGGTAAACCTATTTGGACCGGGCGATTTTTCACATCGCCCAGACAGAGGGCGGGGGAGGGGGTGATTCCGCATCCCTCAGTCAATTAGAACTTGGAAGGGGTGAAAGCTTCATGTGGAGAATCCGAATATGTAACTTACGTACTCTAATTTTTGTATACACATTGACTTCATCACTTTGCTTTGTTTTATCCAAAAATAGCACAAATGAGTACTTGTATATTCTAGATTTTTGCATCATTTGGCAGACGAATGATAACCTGTGAACAGGCCTTATATGGGGCTGCGGAGGACTTTTATGGGAGCTGTGGAGGAGGAAGTGGGGGGAAAGGGCCTGTAGGAATGGACTGCATTTTTGAATTCCATATACCCGATTTGAGGTATGTGGCATGCTTTGTCATTTTTCCTTGAAACTGACATTCTAAAGTCCCACAATGATCTATTTGAGTAGTAACAGGTACGATTGATCAGCAACATCGTTTTCATCACTCGCTTTATTGAAATTTAGGACAAATAACAATAGTCTTTTGTGCAACAGATTAGGTATATAGAATTCAAAAATGTAGTCTGTTCCTACAGGCTCTCTTCTTCCCTCTCTTATCATTTTTTAAGCCTGAAGCCTGAAACCTGTCCACAGGCTAGACGAATGACTAAATATCATAAAAACATAACTTTGTGGTCAAGTCATGAACTGAAAAGATTTATGCGAATAACGACGTTACATGAAAGTGATGTCATAATTTGAAAGAATGAAGCAAGTAACTATTTTTGACATTACCTGTCAATGTGTATGAAACTTTGACCATTTAATGAAAAACATACCGAAACGTCATAAAAGCTAAACGGTTTAGACTTGCACTGCAAAATAGGAGGGAACAAACAGAGAGAGGGACCGAATCGACCCCCCCCCAGCCCCGGTTCAGATGGAATTAAATCGCAATCCTCCATTAAATCTGAGAAAAACACTCACCAGTTTGTGAGAGCCTGTTTGGTTTTCGTTATCTCTTTTCTTTGGTCAACTGCACATCTTCGCTTGGAATCCATAATAGAGACTCAAACATGTTGAATGTTGTTCCCGTGGACTTATCAAGAAGTTGAATATCAGGAAGCATGGAAAATACCACAAATAGATATCAATCAGCACTTGATGACCTCAGAAAGACACCGGGATTAGCTGCTAGATACCAAGCTGACAGGAAAACCAAAGCAGGATGCCAATATGACAGAGCGAGATAGAATTTGTTGGCGAGACGAGATACGCTTTGTCCGAGGAAACTTATGTGTCCCCCCGTGCAGTGGGTTACGCTACTGCGCATGAGCAACAACCCAATGCACGGGGGGACACATAAGTTTCCTCGGACAAAGCATATCTCGTCTCCCCAACAAGAATCTTTTTAAAGCGACCGGCGCTTAGATATGTGCATGATTGAAATTTGAACGCTTCGATACGTGATCAATAATCGTGAACGCTTGGATATCCGCTATGGTTGAGGTGGCAACGCTTGGATACTTTGCTTCTCACTGACACACGCTCGGATTTAGCACTCCCGTTGAATTACTGTAAGTTACACGTTTTAGAAAAAAGAAGTATTTTACCCAAGAGTCGATGACTTAGGGTTAGCGCTTAGGATTCCAGCTGGATTATTGCAAGGTTCCAAATTTTAAAGAAAAACACCTTTTTAACCCAAAATTTGATGGCCCAGGGTTAGGGTTTAGCACTGCCGTTGAATTAATCCAAGTTTCATACATTAGAAAAAAGAAGTATTTTACGCAAGAGTCGATGACTTAGGGTTAGCGCTTAGGATTCCAGCTGGATTATTGCAAGGTTCCAAATTTTAAAGAAAAACACTTTTTTAACCCAAAACTTGATGGCCTAGGGTTAGGGTTTAGCACTCCCGTTGAATTGCTGTAAGTTACACATTTTAGAAAAAAGAAGTATTTTACCCAAGAGTCGATGACTTAGGGTTAGGGCTTAGGATTCCAGCTGCAGCTAGCTGGATTATTGCAAGGTTCCAAATTTTAAAGAAAAACACTTTTTTAACCCAAAATTTGATGGCCTAGGGTTAGAGTTTAGCACTGCCGTTGAACTAATGCAAGTTACACATTTTAGAAAAAAGAAGTATTTTACCCAAGAGTCGATGACTTAGGGTTAGGGCTTAGGATTCCAGCTGGATTATTGCAAGGTTCCAAATTTTAAAGAAAAACACTTTTTTAACCCAAAATTTGATGGCCAAGGGTTAGGGTTTAGCACTGCCGTTGAATTAATGCAAGTTTCTTATATTAGAAAAAAGAAGTATTTTACGCAAGAGTCGATGACTTAGGGTTAGGGCTTAGGATTCCAGCTGGATTATTGCAAGGTTCCAAATTTTAAAGAAAAACACTTGTTTAACCCAAAATTTGATGGCCCAGGGTTAGGGTTTAGCACTGCCGTTGAATTAATGCAAGTTACACATTTTAGAAAAAAGAAGTATTTTACCCAAGAGTTGATGACTTAGGGTTACGGTTGAGAATTCCGTTGAATCACTAAAAGTTTCGACTAATTAATTTGCGCCTCTGCGAAGCAGAAGCAGCAAATTATTAAAATGCAGAGGCTCTGGAATGTCTTCCAAGTATCGGCGGTCGAGCTTGAGCGCGCTCGTGTCCACAAGTTTTCAGCCAATGAGATGATCGAATATGGCTGATTATGCGGAATTTCACGGTATTACGCGGGAATGTGTTTGTTTTGCGTTCGTTTTTAAAATAGAAAGAAAAAAATGAAAATCTTTTAATTGGTTGCCAAGAAAATCTGTGCGTGCGCATTCAGCCAAGCGAAAAGATTTTTGCCTTTTTTGGCAAGTTTTTGGTGAGATTTGGACAGTCGACCCAAGCAGGAGTGAGAAGGCAGGTGGTAACGTTGGCAAGACGAGCGAAGGTGAGTCGTAATCTACTGTTTTATGTACCTCGACAAACTGATCTTATTTGCAAATATTGTATTTTTGATTGTTTAACTTATTGTGTGATATTCATGTACTCTGAACAGCTCTGAAGAAGAAGGAGGCTTCACTTTCGTGCTTGCGTAAACCCAGTAACGACCAGAAAGGCAGCCACCACAAGAAAATGGCAGTTGACAACACGCCCACTTTGGAGATCACAATGTTGTCACTAAGTGTCTCAGCCAACTTCACATGACTCTAGTGATTTCGGTTTTTATGGTCATAGCCCTCCGTTTCATAGTAGTTTTGGTCATCATTAATTGTGTTGTTAATTTATGATCTTAACTTTTTCAACAAGGCGAAGGGGAAGATCGAGCAAATTGTTGTCGAACTTGGAGAGTAGGAGAGAAAATATCTTATTTTTGATTGTTTAACATATTCTGCATGAGTTGAAGAAAAATAACGAAAGTTGTTTCGTCTTCTTCCTAATGGCTGCCAGTACAATGCAGAAAAACAAGACCCCAAAGAGTTACTCTCTCGCTGAGAAAATACGCCCAATGTCTTGATCGCCAGGTTGGCATCACTGTCTGGGCATGAAATGTCTCGAAGGAAGTGGTGCACATGATTCCAAATACTTTTATTTTTTACTGTTTAATTTTATGCTGCATGATTTTCAAAAAAATAACGAAAGTGCGCCAGTACAACATAGAAAACAAGACCCTTAAGAGTTGCTCTCTGTCTGAGAAAACACGCCCACTGTCTTGATCGCCATTTTGGGATTTTGGGAATGGTTGCATAGGCATGAAATGTCTCGAAGGAACATACTTCCCACATGATTGCAAATACTTGAAATCTTTTACTGTTTAACTTTATTCTGCATGACTAAAAAAAACGAACTTCTTGCTAACGAGAGCCAGTACAGCATAGAAAAACAAGACCCCAAAGAGTTGCTCTCTGTCTGAGAAAACACGCCCACTGTCTTGATCGCCAGGTTGGCATCATTGTCTGGGCATGAAATGTCTCGAAGGAAGTGGTGCACATGATTCCAAATACTTTTATTTTCTATTTACTGTTTAATTTTTATGCTGCATGATTTTCAAAAAAATAACGAAAGTTGTTTTGTCTTCTTGCCAACGAGAGCCAGTACAACATAGAAAAACAAGACCCCAAAGAGTTGCTCTTTGTCTGAGAAAACACGCCCACTGTCTTGATCGCCAGGTTGGCATCATTGTCTGGGCATGAAATGTCTCGAAGGAAGTGGTGCACATGATTCCGAATACTTTTATTTTCTATTTACTGTTTAATTTTATGCTGCATGATTTTCAAAAAAATAACGAAAGTGCGCCAGTACAACATAGAAAACAAGACCCCAAAGAGTTGCTCTCTGTCTGAGAAAACACGCCCACTGTCTTGATCGCCATTTTGGGATTTTGGGAATGGTTGCATAGGCATGAAATGTCTCGAAGGAACATACTTCCCACATGATTGCAAATCCTTGAAATCTTTTACTGTTTAACTTTATTCTGCATGATTAAAAAAAACGAACGTTGTTTTGTCTTCTTGCTAACGAGAGCCAGTACAGCATAGAAAAACAAGACCCTAAAGAGTTGCTCTCTGTCTGAGAAAACACGCCCACTGTATTGATACACCCCCCAGTAACGACCCCGCCGGACCTTGTAAATACAGCGGGGAAATTATGAAAACATACATTTTCAGCGGGGATTAAAAATATCATGACGGGGAAATGAAGTTTCAGGCTAGTATCTATGATGGAACTTGCATAATTTTGACGGGGAAGCGAAAATTTCAGCGGGGATTCAACAAAAACAAGGCGGGGGAACTCTTCAAACTCAAAACTTAGCGGGGAAACGAGTTTTCTTGGCGGGTCATCCTTCAACCTTGGCGGGGCAATGTTTCAGCGGGGTCGTTACTGGGGGGTGTATTGATCGCCAGGTTGGCATCATTGTCTGGGCATGAAATGTCTCGAAGGAAGTGGTGCACATGATTCCGAATACTTTTATTTTCTATTTACTGTTTAATTTTTATGCTGCATGATTTTCAAAAAAATAACGAAAGTTGTTTTGTCTTCTTGCTAACGAGAGCCAGTACAACATAGAAAACAAGACCCCAAAGAGTTGCTCTCTGTCTGAGAAAACACGCCCATCTTGATCGCCATTTTGGGATTTTGGGAATGGTTGCATAGGCATGAAATGTCTCGAAGGAACATACTTCCCACATGATTGCAAATACTTGAAATCTTTTACTGTTTAACTTTATTCTGCATGATTAAAAAAACGAACGTTGTTTTGTCTTCTTGCTAACGAGAGCCAGTACAGCATAGAAAAACAAGACCCCAAAGAGTTGCTCTCTGACTGAGAAAACACGCCCACTTTCTCTTGATCGCCATTTTGGGCATTAGGCATGAAATATCTCGAAGGAACATCACCACCTAGCTATGCCTGTCACACACTTACTTCGAAATGACTGCGATTTTTGAGGATGGTAATCTTCCACACCATAATAATTATCGTCAAAAATAAATGTTTTTGTTTTTTATTTCACTTCATTTTAAATCTACAGTTACCAGCAAAGTGAGGGGCCGTGTAGGTCGTGCACGATAAGAACGTGCAACATAAGAACGTACAAGAACGGAATTTGAATTTTCCAACTTGGAGTGGAGGATAGGTGAGCAAGAGAAGGTTTTGAAATACTTTGCTGATCATTTTTTAACTGCATTCTTTGATATTTTCAGCTATTTTAACAAAAGTGGCTTTGCCATAACCCCAGTTGCCATCTGAAAGCAATCACGTCCTCTTTTTTATATCGATGTTTATAATAAAAATAATAATAATAAGACGAATATTAAGACGAATAATATTACGAATAACGAGACGAATATTACGTCGCCACAATATGGCTCAAAGGGAACATTCCTGTCACGTGGCTCTTAACAAGAATCGATTAGGTACAGTCGTAGTTTCGCTTTCTGACTAAACTGATAATGCTAAAACACTGCACCACTGTGTGGCCACAGCAGCAACAATTCAACTCAATGATATGAGCAGAGCTTGAGGGGCTGGCTACCTCTGGAGCCTGTTAACCAGACCCGATTTCAAAGGAAATAGGGTCTGGTTAACAGGCTAGCTACCTCTGACTATCACGATTGGCTCCATTTGGAGTAGACCTTCCAAGTTGTTACGTCACTCGATGGAACCTTGCGTATGAAAATGTATGAAAATAACGCTCGATCCAGGCTCTTTTGAAAGGTAGCATGCTGAAAGGTAGCATGAAATATGGCGCATTCATAGTCGTAACATGGCAAGGGCTTTCGAGCTTTCAGAAGAGCGAGTTGGCCCATTTTATTAGATCGGGACCAAGGGTAAGTGGAAAGTTGAAATATCGTACATCTCCACACAATGTAACATTTATTTTACAGTGGGAAGTACAGTAGGCCTACCTATATAGGTGCTTTTCTTGCGGCTTCTTTTTTGGATGTAATTTTTCGTTTCTAGGTAGCCTATAGGCCGTAAAAAGGCCCACCAAATGAATCAAATGAATCAAGAATACGGTACCTACATCCCACAGAACTCCCAGTTTTGGGAAAGTGGGTCAATAAAAAAATCGCGAGGCCCCGCGGAACTTTTTTTGCACTTTTTTATGCTAACATACAGAACACATTCTCACCACCTTCGACCCATTAACATTTATGGTAATTTTTTTGAATTGACGACTACCCTGTTTCCTTATCAACAGGCAATCAACGCCAAGCCCAGTCGTCACAACAGTTAGTTATCAAACTTCAAGAATAGGTAAGTGAGAGATCGAATATATCATAATGTATATTTTAGTTTGGAATAATTTACTTTTGTTGGTTGTTCAACGTGATTGTGTATAATATATATTTATTGTCCATCGAAGAAAAGTTTGTTTCAGTCCATAATATTGGGGCCAAAAGAGTTGTGTAGGTAAAAAACACACCCATCTTTGAAGTTGCCGGCTGGCTTAGAACCCAATCACAAAGTGTTGCACTTTCTCTTTCTCGTGCTAACACTGCTCAAGATAACTTGAAACACTGTATTATCTTAATCACACTTCATGTCAATTTTGGTTAGGATGTGTGTTTGTAATCATTACATTCATAGCTTTTAGTTCCATTTAATGATTTTTCTCCGATGCTGAACTTTTTTTACCAGCCATTCCTATCCAGAAAGATCGGGTGTTACAGACTAACACCCAATGAACTGTTGCTACAGACTAGCAACAAAGGAATCACAGAACAGGCATGATTAGTACAAGTCAGACATTTTCCTTGTGAAGCAGCAAGTGTGGGTTATAATTACCTATTTTGACTTCATGGGATTATTTTGGTTGGACAAACAAACACGGACTGTTTGTTTTCTTTAGAATTTACGTCAAAATATGCAAATTTTCAAAGATGATTTAGGGACAACCAACTGATAGCAAATATGGCAGCCTTAAACCCACCAGAACCAGACTTTCAAGAAAATGAGGGTCTTGGATATGAATTTGTTAACTTGATCCAAGGTTCTTTCAGCCAAGGAGATTTGAAGTTTCGTGAAACTGCAGGAAAACAATGTGTTTGTAATTCTGTGATGTCTTTAATTTGGTCAAAAATAAAACATGTTCCATGGTGGAACAGTTTAGATTTAGATCATATATTGGATGAAGGAGATAGATTATACAAGAATTTGAAACTTGATAGATATCTTTCAGTGGAAGACATTCCTCAAAATTGTATACTGCATGACCAAAATGTTTCGATTAAATTTGTCGACAATTATTCTGGACTGGTTGATGAATCACATGAAGCACATTTTTGTAATGTGTTCAGGACTGCTGCCAGAGATATAAGAACAGGTCTTCTTTTGTTTGTCAATCATTACTGTATATCACTAACTTTTGGGAAAAAGGCAATTTATGTTTTTGATTCCCACAGCAGAAATCATTTAGGACAGCCAGTGGAAAATGGATATTCCATGTTGATAAAATTTAGACAACTTAATGATGTTGTAAGATATGTTCACAAGACGTACTTTTCTGATAGGAGTCGCACAACTCTTCCTTTTCAAATTAATTCAATTGAAATAGATATGGAAGAAAAAAGTATTACCAACATTAAGGCTGCCTGGAAAAAGGTGAAAGATCAGAATATTAGAAAAAGAGTAAACACAGGTAGCGTTGAAGATTTGCACAACAAGAAAAGGAAAAGGCTGGAAAAAAGGACATTACCTAAGGATGAAACTAACCGTAGGCTGGAAAAAAGGACATTACCTAAGGATGAAACTAACTGTCTTAACATGGAACACAACAACATGATTCTTAACTTTAAAAGAAAAGTGAGAGAAGGTCCTTTTTTTATTTGTGCTGTTTGTCAGCGAAGCCTTTATCAAAACAGTGTTGTTCCCTTTTCTCCTTGTAACTATGACATAGAGAATAATCTATTCTATTCACCAGTAGTAAATTTTGATGGTAGACAGTATGTTTGTAGGACATGTCATTTGAAATTGAAAAAGAAAAAATTACCTTGCCAGGCGGTGCACAATAAATTGGATCTTCAACAAATTCCAGATGAATTAACAGCACTGAATAGACTTGAAAGGGTTTTGATTTCCAGACGACTTCTTTTCAAGAAAGTTGTCATCATGCCCAAAGGACAGGCCCCCAAAATGAAAGGTGCTATTTGTAATGTCCCCATTGAGACTGACCAAGTTTGTAACATTCTTCCTAGGGATGCCAATTCTAGTGGATTTGTACTAATCAGGCTTAAGAGGAAGCTATCATATCGTGGTCATGAATTTTTTGAACCTGTGAGGCCAGATTATGTCAGAGCAGCACTCCAGTATCTCAAAGACAATAATCCTCTGTACAAAGAAGTTCAAATTGATGTCTCCAACATTGCGTCTGAATTGCTAAATTTTGAAGAAGACAAACAAACATCTCCCTTTGTAGACGAAAAGAATGGTCTTGATGAAGATGAAAATCCTGGAGACATGGATAGGTTAGGATCAAACCAAACTATGCTCATCAGCAATATTCCATTTCAAGTTGAAAATGAAGACACTATTGCTATTGCCCCTTGTGAGGGTAAGATTCCCATAAGTATATTGATGGACCCTTTTTGTGAAGAGCTTGCTTTTCCTAATCTCTTTCCTAAAGGTCAATTTGGATGTAATATTCAGCGAGATGTCAAACTAACCCCAACAAAGTATTTCAACCAAAGATTGCTCAATTATAAGCAAAGGTTTGCTTCTGACCCAGATTACATATTTTTTGCATTGTCTGTTCTCCAACAACTCTCACTGAATAGCAGCATCAATATCGCCATGAAAAAGGTTACTTCACGTGGAATCACTGCTGGATTATTGAGTTCAAATTACAATGAAATTATTAAATCATTCATAACTCAGGATAGAGGATTTTCTTTCATGAGCTCAGTGAAAGGAACTCCTGCTTACTGGAAGACATTTTTGTTTGATGTGTTGGCCATGATTAGGCAATTAGGCTTGCCAACATATTTCATGACTCTGTCTTGTGCAGACCTCCGCTGGAATGAATTGGTTGCTATTATTTCCAAGCTAAATGGGAAAAATATCACAGAGGAAGAAATAGAATCTCTTACCTATTTTGAAAGATGTAATATCCTTAATAGCAATCCTGTTTTGTTGGCTAGGCACTTCCAATACAGAGTTGAAGTGTTTTTCAAAGATATTATTATGGCACAAAACAGTCCATTGAAGCAAGTAAAGTGTTATTCGATACGGGTAGAATTTCAAGTGAGAGGAAGTCCACACATTCATGCCTTTTTGTGGGTACCAACTGCTCCACAGCTATCAATGGAGACAAAGGATGAATATATTAAGTTTGTAGACAGTGTTATCAAGGCCAGTAAACCAAATGATCACTTAAGTCCAGAACTTGCTCACCTTGTAAGCAAATATCAAGTGCACAAGCATTCAAAATCGTGCAGGAAATACAAAAACGGAGAATGTCGGTATGCATTTGGAAGGTTCTTTTCTGACAGGACAATAATTGCCATCCCAATTCCTCCAAGCACTCCACCTGGCCAGAAGAATGCAATTCTTCAAAAGAGAGAGAAATTGTTGGGCAGAGTTCAATCTTTTATTGATACAAATTTAGATCCTACAAAGTTAAATTTCAAAGAGGGCATGGATATAAAAGATATTCTAGCTGATTTAGGACTGAGTGAGACTGACTATTATAATGCACTTTCTATCTCAGTTGATGATGACTTCCACATATTCCTCAAAAGACCACCAAATTCATGCTTTATCAACAATTACTTTGAGACAGGGCTCCAAGCATGGGAAGCAAACATTGATATTCAGCCTGTGTTTAACTACTACAAGGCTGTCTCCTACATGTGTGCATATTTCTCAAAATCTGAGGATGCTACATCAGAGGCAATGCAACAAGCAGCAAAGGAAGCCTGTTATCAAAACATGACCAAACGTGAAGAAATGAAAGAAATTGCAAGGGCATACACCACAAGTCGTGAGTGTTCTGTCCAGGAAGCTGTATATCATATTCTGCCAATGCTATGGCTAAGAAAGTGTTCTCCTGCTGTCGTTTTTGCCAACAGCAATCTCCCAGAAAATAGAACAAAAGTTTTCCTCTCAGAAAAAGATTTACAAGCACTACCAGAAGATAGTACCAATGTTTTTAAGCGGTCAATGATTGATAGATATATTGATAGGCCAAATAATACATTCAAAAATGGAAAGTACAAAGTTGTGGATAGCTTCTGCTTTGCAGAATTTGTAGCTTATTACCATGTTGATTATTCATTCAGCGATGAGAACGACTGTCAACCAGAGATTCTTTCTTCACTGGAAAAGGCTACTGCTCATCCATTGGGTTACCCACTTAGTATCCCTTTGTTAACTTCAAAAGAAAAATTAAAATGCCGTAAAATAAGATCAGTTTTGCGATATCACATCCCCAACGCAAAAAAAGAACCAGAGAAATATGCACATCATATTTTGTTCATGTTCTACCCATTTCGGAATGAGTCTGATCTCTGTAGCTCCTTAGATGGGAAATATATGACAAAATTAACAGAGCCAGGTGTACAGGATATTGTTAATGAGAACAAAATCAGATTTGAGCCTTACGGTGACATGGTTGACTCTGCCTTGTGCACCCTTCATCAAGTAATGAATACTTTCACAGAGCCACCAGATAACGTCTTCAATGTTACTGTAACAGATGATGAAGACAGTCCTTGTGAACAACATTCATCATCATCTTACAATTCCTATAGAACATCGCCCATATTGTCTGATGATCAAATTACTTCAATGATTGACTCTCTAAATGAAAACCAAATGGATATCTTTTTAGTGGTGAACAAATGGGCAAGAGATTATGTCAAATACTCGACATTTAACACCCCTGCCAGCAGCGTGTCTCCTTTGCATCTTTTCATCACAGGTAATGGTGGATGTGGAAAGTCGTATTTGGTCAAAACAATATTTCACTCCCTTAAGAAAACTTTATGTTACAATGCAAAAGATGCTGAAAAGGAAAGAGTGCTGCTTCTCGCTCCAACTGGAATTGCAGCTATTAATATTCAAGGCACAACTATTCACTCTGCCTTGCACATTCCTATTGGTCACTTTGGTAAGAATATTCCCAAACTTTCAGACCAATATAGATCAACACTAAGAAATTGTTTTTCTGAGGTGGCTGCTATCATCATCGATGAAATCTCTATGGTTTCAAACAAATTGCTCCACCACATTCATCAGCGCTTACTTGAAATATTTGGTTCTTCAAATTCAGACCTGCCATTTGCTGGTAGAACAGTAATAGTTGTTGGAGACTTCTTCCAGCTACCTCCAGTACAAAGTAAGCCAGTGTACTCTCTTTTTAATGATGAATGGCAAAATCTATCACACCTGTGGACACTTTTCAAGATGGCAGAATTGACACAGACAGTCAGGCAAAAAGGTGATGACACATTTATCAAAATTTTGAACCATGTACGGACAGCTGAAGTTGATGAATCTGATGAAAGAACATTACAATCAAGGTTCATTTCCAAGGATGATTCTAATTATCCTTGGGATGCTCTACATATCTTTGCAGAAAATGCTCCTGCAGAAAGCCACAACTTTATCATGCTTCAAAAGAATGACAATCCAATTTTTGTCATTAAAGCAAGAGATGAAATCCCTCCAGACATTTCATTGTCTCAGGCAGAGAAGGCATGTCAAAGACAGCCAACACAAACTGCAGGGCTTTCCCAAATTTTACGTGTAAAAGTAGGAGCTAGAGTCATGCTTACAAATAACATTGATATTGATGATAGGTTGATAAATGGTCAAATTGGAACTATATTTGAAATCACCAGCAATTGTCATGGGCAAGTAACACAGATATACATAAAATTTGATGATGTTAATGCAGGGACGAAAAAAATGACACATGACCACTATGCACATCAGAATAGCGTTGTTCCTATAGAACAAGTGGAGGGACAAATAAGAGTGAACCCAGGAAAGGTTTCTTCTCCCGTGATAAAAAGAATCCAGTTCCCTCTTATATTAGCATGGGCTTGCACAATACATAAGGTGCAAGGGCTGAGTCTTATAAAAGCAGTAGTAAGTTTTGACTTGATGAAACAAAGGACATTCAACTATGGGCAATTGTATGTTGCACTAAGCAGGGTAACATCCCAAGACGGTTTGTACCTTGTGGGTAATTATGATAGAGCTAAAATAAGATGTGACCCAAAAGCAACACAAGAATATCAAAAATTACGTGAAACATCTATGATGCCACGGATTTACAACGGTCATCAGCTAAATGGCGAGACTTTAGCAATATCCTTACTTAACAGTAGGTCTTTGAAGAAACATGCCAGAAAGATTGGAAATCTTGCACCTTTAATGAGTTCTGACATAATATTATTTACAGAAACCCAAATCAAACCAGGTGCAGCAGATGATGTCACTGTTGGTGCAGAGTGTCTGAAAGATTTTCAAATACTTTATGACAATGAAGATGAACAACATAACAGTACAGCTTTCTGCTTCAGACCTTCTGTTCACACTAAAAATCATGAGCACTTAACTGCAGGATTCAAACTAATTGAATTCACAAAGGAAAGTTTTCTCAAATCATCAATAACAGTTTTGTTACTTTACAGAAAACATGATCTGTCTGTACCATGCTTTTTAGAGATTTTATCTTATTTCTTACAGTCTAGGAAAATTGACATTGTTCTTGGGGATTTTAATATTAATGCACTAACGACAAGCACTAACCTGTTATACCTTGAAGAAAATTACATTCCTTTGGTTCATGAACCAACATGTATATATGGCTCCCTCCTTGACCATGTTTATGCAAGTAAAAGTTTTTGTGACATTGTAGATTTTCAAACAACTATTCATACAGTATACTTTTCTGATCATGATGCAGTAAAACTTGTATTGATGCAAAAGCCAAACTTATCATGAAAAAGCTAAACTTATCATGAAAAATGGCAACGTATTGTCCTATTTTTTTATTCAGGCAAGATGAATTCACCATCACCTAAAAAACAAAAACGATTTTTGGCAAAGCCTGCTCCAGCATCATCAGGTTAGTATTTTTACTTATTCTATGTTAAGGGCAGGGTTAATTCTAGGGCAGGTGAGGGTTATGTTAAGGGTTAATTCTATGTTAAACCCAAAATTTTCTGAGAAAGAAATTACTTCTCCAAGTCAAAACAATCTTCACATCTTTGTTTTGCAGCCACAACTATTGACAGCATACATGCAAAATTTTGTATGCTGCTGTTTTGTATTCCTTATTTACACTGCAACTAACAAGACCATCAATGGCATCTTGAGCACTTGGATATCGAGAGATAACAAAACTTTATGAAATTTCTATTGAAGGTAGTGTGTCCATGTAAGTAGAAGGCTTCAAGGGAGGTATCTCAGAAACATGTGATCTTTCATCGTGTTTTCATGTGACCTGTTGTTTAGGCATAGACCCTGACTTTGTTTGTATTTATTCCTTGGTGTTTTTGTTCTTTCGCCTCTATTTGTTTGTTTATTTGTTTGTTTGTTCTTTTTTGTCAGAATCAAGTGATTCATACATTTTGAGTAATTTCAGGCTTGATTCTGGCCAGCTCTAGCTGGTTCTAGGTCTTTCCAGTGTTTAACACATCTGGTTACAAGTACTGCAAATTTTCTTTCAGTGAATACAAATACCGACACACAAGTTTCCCCAGAAAAACAAAAACTCTACCAACAAGCTTCATCCAAGGGCCAATCACCTGGAACAATAGGTAGGATCTCTTTCTGTCCACATTTATATATTTGATGATGTACTTTTAATCATATTTGTAGAATGCTTTACTTTTGACTTTCAGGACCATTTTTGAGCATATTGAACTTAAATTTCCTCTGATATTTTCTGGAAGTTATTTGTAATATGGTTTAAAAACCTGGAACTACTCAAAGACAACATATGTTCTATTCAACTAATTTTTGCAGTGACATTCTGGAATTGCTAAAAAATCATGTTCACCTAAGACTACCAACTTAGTACAATCTAGTGATACTTTATTGAAATTCACAACCACTTCAACTAATAATTTTTTTATAGACTACATGGGATACATCACACATGTCAGTGAAATCCAAAGAAGTTCATCGGGAAATCCATTTTACGACGTGCGGATGAAAACCTCTGCTGACAATTCATCACTCATCAGAATCATGACAAAGCAAAACCCAGGTGTCAAACGTCAGCTGTTCACAGATAAGATAGATTCTGCACAGCCACTTGCACTTAAGAAAGTTTATCAAACTGCAACTGGCGTTGCATTTTACAACTCTTACAGAGGAAGTTCGATCGAAAATAACGTTGATTCAATCGATTTTAAATTCGATGATACTGAGTGCATTAACCTTGCCAATCTTAATGCAAAAACAAGTGGCTCCTTCAATATCCATGGAATGATTAGGTGGACAGGACCAGAAGTTACAGTATACCTCAATAAAAAAGGGCATTCTGCTCAGAGTACAGCAAAAATATGTGACCAGCCATCTACTCGATCTCCTGATATTTCCAAAGAAGCTGGGACATCTTCCCATCCACACTCACCAACTGGAGTACCTAAAAAAGTCCGTGAAGCAGTTGTTTGCGACAATACTTCATACTTCCCAATGTCTGTATGGGAAGAACTGATTGACATAAAGGAAAATACATGGTATTTATTCTCAGATGTAACAATCAAGCATTATGAAGGAAAGAAGCTACAAACAACTCCTCACAGTACTGCAGAGGAAGTAAAACTTGAGGAGGTTGTTGACTGGACATTAGTTCCTGAAGAACTGATGGCACCTGGAGATTCTACCGCCCACAGGGTTTCCAGGAATTCAACCATAACATCTGCTGATGTTGTAAGTGTTGGTATAAATCTGTACCCAATATGTGTCAATGAGAAATGCGCAAGGAAGGTTCAAATTCTTCCAGGAGAAAAAATTGTTAAATGCAACAATTGCCTAAGGAAGATGTTGTCATCTAAATGTCCCTGTGGACTCAACTGCACATTAGATGTCGAAGCAGATGATGCACAAATTACGCTGACTGTTTTCCCAACCGAATTAGGCATCTTCTTTCAAGAGGATATCATAGATACCTATACTGAAAAGCCAGATGAGTTGGAGGAGAAACTCCTTTCCCTTGACAACATTGACATTACATACAATAAGAAAAATGTTATCACTAAAATAGTGCAGAAATAAGATAAAACACTTTTAAGTTGAAGAAATGGCATATCAAGCACAGAGAATGTAGCCTGTGTGCAGACTATACCCAAGAATAACATTGTAGTCTGTGCAACGCTGCTTGCTTTTGTGTAGTACGTGCTTCAGCATTTATTTGATAACTAAGAAAACGTATTGTTGTAACAGCAAATAACATTGCCTTCCCGCAAAACGAGGAAGCAATCAGATTTGAGAAGGACTATCATATGATTAAATCTCAGGTTTCGCTTTGTTCTCTAAACAAACATCATAAACAACACAATACTCTGGAATTTTAAATACCCTACAGCGGACAATACACAGATGCTAAGTAGAAAGGGCCATTCAAACTGTTATTGAAATGAAATGCTGACTCATACCATACTCGATATTGAGCAACTTTGCGCAGACTATACATTGTCCTTCGTTATTGTCTGCACCCAAGCTACAGAAAATGGTTCTCAAAATTTGCTACGCAGATTTTGTAACAAGGTGCCCAAAAAAGTACTACTGTATGGGAAAATGGCCAACATTTTAATGAGCCATTGTTGATTTCCATTTTTCCCTCACACCCGCCGCTATTTTCCTCAAAATCTTTTTGTGCTGATGTTTGCCTCTTCCCATAGGCACTGATCATTGGCAGGGACATTTAATCCATTGGTTCGTGCAGAAAATGTTATTTCTGTTGACCCCAGTTGATAAAAAATTTGGGGGTCGGATCATGCAAATTTGGCCAATACACTAACAGTCAAAACTATGCCCAATGATGAGAGAACAACATTGCTGGTTAGGGCCGAGAGAAAGTAAATATCTTGATATTTGAAAGTGTGCCAATAACCTTTGAGGGGCCTGGTATTCTCTGCTAATAAGAATTAGATACATTTAACTAATGAAAACAAACATTTCATCATCTTCAAATAATCTTAGATCATTGGTGAGAGGCATCTAAGAGAAAAGTTATGATAGGTTTAGTAATCAAATTTCTGCAATTTTTCAAATGCGAATACCTTCTGTTGTGACACCTGGTACAATCTAGTGGTCGTTGACTGTTCACATGTAGCACTCTTACAAACTCTCACAGAGAACGGAATGTTGATCCCATCCATTTTAGATTTGCCATGAAGTGCATTACTGTTTCCCTTTTTAACTTTGATACAAAAACGAATGCCCCCTTCAATCTCTCTATGTGGTATCTGAAAATTTGAATTCAGAATAGGACCACACACTCGTCAAAGTACACCTAAAGCGTTGGAATGTTTTCACTTTTCTTTGCTTTTTTACTAAAGTGTATTTACCTCATCAACAATATCCTCACAAAAGTCCACTTGATGAAGGTACGGGTTTATACTGCCCATGATTTCTTCCAAATTTATTGTAACGCTTATTTGCTAATTGCAAAATTGTAACTTTAACTAAGGCTGGTATTGCTGTTGTAAATCAAAATGGTGAACTCAAAGATATGATCCACAGGGAGAGGCTTTCACAAACATTAGTTAACCCAAAACATTTTGAAATAATCCGGACCATCATATTGAAAGTATCAGAGCGTAATCCAACCTTTGCCTCCCTGTGGACGTCCTTTGACAGCACCCCTTTATGTCGTTGTTAGATTAACTCGTATTATTGATATTAAAAATTTATTTGCTAAGCTTTCCAGTTCTGTTTTGTTCGTTATTGACTTCAGCGTTTTATGCTATTGTGAATTCAACATGTTGTGTTTTTCTCTCTCTCCTCTAAAGAAAGCAGAAAGAACAGTTTTGTTAGTAAGTAAATTATAGTCACTACAATAATTGAAACACTTGCAAAAATGAAATTCCATAAACCGAATAGTTAAAAGAAAAAGAGCCGATGTTAACTTTTCAGCAAGGAAAGAAACCAGCAGAGTTCCTATTGCAACACAGCCTCAACTACGATTAAAAACTGTCTTCTTGCTCGCCGTGTTGTTTCTCTTACACCGGATTACAGTAAAAGCTTGATACTAGTAATGGTACTGTCGCTACAAGCATTATTATATTTCACGTGTCACCTCTAACGCGGCGATTGTCTACGTCTCCTTTCAAGGTGCTATTCGTCCTTTAGTTCTGGTCTACTGATAAACGGCAATAACCGGCCAGCCCTGCACGAAAGATGGCTGCACAAAAAATGGTTTTGCCACCCAGTAAGTTCATAGAATGAAAGTTTGAAATGAGACGCATCGCTACGTACGAGGATGCGCGCGAAATGACTTTTGAAGATGTGGTGCAAGAAGAAACAGCAGCAACCTTCCCTTCTCTCTCGTAATAGTACTTATAACTTTGCCCACATCAATGTTGCATAATTGGCCATGTTGAGAGGCGCAAATTTTCGGATAGTTATATCCCTTGTTCCAGTTGAATTAGTAAAAGCTTCAAAGTTTAGAGACAAGGAGTGTCTTTTACCCAAGAGTTAATTACTTAAGCTTCCTCGGACAAAGCATATCTCGTCTCCCCAACAAGAATCTTTTTAAAGCGACCGACGCTTAGATATGTGCATGATTGAAATTTGAACGCTTCGATACGTGATCAATAATCGTGAACGCTTGGATATCGGCTATGGTTGAGGTGGCAACGCTTGGATACTTTGCTTCTCACTGACACACGCTCGGATTCGTTCGTACATTACATGCCAACGCTTGGATACGTATCATGTCCATACTAAACCCTCGGATGTGCTCCTATCGATATTCGCTCAGATCTCAGAAGTGCTAGGGTACTTTTCACGTGACTCAGGATCCCAGTTGGATTGCTGCAATTTTCCAAGTTTTAAAGAAAAGGACTTTCATAGCCCCCAAAATTTGATGGCCTAGGGTTAGGACCTAGGGCTAACTTTGAATTACTGCACGTTTCATATTTTAGAGAAAAGAAGTATTTTACACAAGAGTCGATGACTTAGGGTTAGGGCTTAGGATTCCAGGTTGATTATTGCCAGCTTCCAAGTTGGAGAGAAAATAAGTATTTTCAGCGAGAGTCGATGACTTAGGGTTAGGCTTTAAGATTTCAGCTGAATTATTAAAAGTTTCGATTTTTAAGGGAAGAAGTATTTTGCCCAAGAGTCCATGACTTAGGGTAAGGTTTTAGGATTTCCGTTGAATTTCTAAGTCTCCAATTTTAGGGCTTTTCAGCAATATATTTTTCAACCTGGACGGCTGCGTGGGCCAAGAGTTGCCTTTTTTGAGGCTTGATTTCAACCCCCTTGTTTGATTTCTGTAAGTTTAAATTTCAAAAATGCTGCTTAAGGATATTACGCTTCTCTTCCTCTTTCGAAAGAGACCTTAACTTTTACTATTAAGCAAATAGAGCCGAAATGACATCGAAAACGTTTTAACTCTACATAGTTTTTGGTCGTACTTTAAACTCTCAGATTTCCAAAATTTAAGAAACTCCAGCCTAATTTAGCGGAACAATTCCGTATTGAATGGGCAGATCAAATGCACTTAGGAAACAACCTTAAAAGCACGCACTTCTGCTCGTCACGAAATGCGTCACTATTTATGGCCTTCGGGAAATCCGAAATCTGTCATCGTGCCTCAAATGTTTGAACAACCGATCAAAACAGCCACAGCGGAAAACGTTAATAATGGTGCTTACACTGTGACGTTCCCTTAAAAGAATGAATACATGTAGAAGCAGTTCTTGTATCCAGTTTCTTTCGTTCAGCGCAAGAGTTACCTTTCTATTCTTATTAACGGCAGCGCAATGGCCAGTAATGTGCCTCAAAATCTAAACTGGTCGTTTGAAAGTGAAAGCTGTTCCGATGTCACAACAAGTACCGCCAAAGAACATTTAACTAGTACTCCTGAGACTGAAAGCTTAAATATGGTCACGAAGAATCCACAGTCGTTCTTTTGTCGAAACTATGAAAGGTTAGATAGTGAGCCAAGTTGCCGACCAAAAACAACAAACAACATATTTCGAAGATACAGGCCCATTGCTTCAATGATCGAAGAGATGGAAACTAACAAGGAGAGAATTCAGGATGAGCTCTCCTATTGGGATGTGGTATTGGCTATGAGGCAAGTTATGATGGAACTCAATAAAACAAATAAACAGCATTTATCCAAAAAAGACATTGCAGAATTTAATAGAGCAGCAAAAGAAGAAAACAAACTGGTAAGTAATATCAATCACTAGCCAATAACCATTTATGTACCTTTAAATCTAGTACTTGATTAAATAAGATTGAGCTGTTTAAAGTTGAGTATTATTAATGGCTCCCTCGAATTCGCTTGTAAACTTATCAGAATCTAATACTTGATTTACAGCCTGATAATCTACAGTACCATGCAGCTGTTGCTTATTTGGACGATGACTGTTGGGAAATTGTTGAAAAGATCGTCGATAAGATGCGCAAAGGGCAAATCTATGGGAAAAAAGAGCCAACGACAGCAACTTTCAGATTCCTAAAGGGCAGCCAAGATGCAAGGGGGAAGAAGAAATTATTAGAAGAATATCTAAAAACTAATTCGACCGGTCCATACCATGTTGCAAAGAAAAAATCACGCAAGCCAAAGGTAAGTAATGTCAGTATAGTTGAATTGTAAATTCCAGCCGCAGTGGAGACCAGATGACCAAGTTTCCTTCTCCACTGAGGCTGGTACATACAAATGTATCTATTTTGTATTCTTAACGTTTTTTTTCAGATCTATCTAAAAAGAAGTAATTTCAAAGTTTTCACTGAATTTACGGTTGGAACTCACCAAAGACGTAGGACTAAGTTTCTAGGGTGCAGCAATTAGAAGAGCTCTTTTTAGAACTGGATGGGCACTTCTGATCATGGAGAAGGGCTGCAAGGGCACTTTGACCCTAGTATTCACGTACATGAAACTTAATGTCCATTCTTTGGAGTTTACTTTCATACTCCTGTTACTTTTGATAGCGATTCCTGTTGTGGATAAAAGACAGGCCGAAAGCAAGTTTTTTATGTTGCTTCTCTGTTTTCAAATTGCTCCTTCTACCACCTCGATCATCACCAATTCCTGAAGTGAACAATATGAGAATTGTTATCTTCAACGATTGTGTTACTGATATTTGTCATCCTTAGGAGCCGTTCCAGGCTGTAACTGAGAGCGAAACACTAAAAATCAAAATTTTGCAAGAGAAACTGCGGAACGCCGAGCTTGAGGTATGATAACGTAATGAATAAATAAAGATTCCCCTGCAAAGCATTGTAGTAAGTGCAATTTTTCTACTTAGTGTTATGTGTGTTCCAGTCTTGTGCATTTGATTCAAATGGATGCAACTTTTTTAGTTTTTGCATATCATATCAAGGGTTCAATAGATGCTTTGTCCAACTCCGTTGCCAAAATATTAGTGTTGTGACTTTAGATGGTTAGTGCTGAAATACAATATAGTACCTTCTTAAGGTATCTTCAAATCAGACATCTGCACAAATAAATCATAGGTAGTTAGACACATTGCAGTTAGCTATGTTTCAGCATGCATACGTCTTCGGGGGAAAATTTATTTCTTGTTGCGGATGAGGTTTGCAACTCCTCCGTAGTAAATAAGTTTCATCTACCAAAGAACGAAACGGCAGCAATGATACACAGCTGCTGCATCTAATTATCCATTGGATAATACGCAACATAACGAGATGTATTCCTTTTTAGATATCAAATCTGAAGGAAATCAACGCTAAGATGGAGGTGGAAATTATTCAGAACAGGTCAAATATCATAACAGTACGTTTGTCATTCGTTTCTCATACGCATTTGACAATTTGAAAAAGTAGCTACAAATTCACATTGGTATTGAGTAGGGGCAGTGGCAAACGTAATATATCCTCTCTTGAGACGTTGGAGGCTTAAGGGGATCACAAAGACCGGTAGCCTTTGTCATCGTTTGTTTTTCTTCGTGTGATTTTCGTACAGTCAGTTATTCTGGAAGCTGTGCAGAGCAAGTCGCTGACTTTGCGCAAAGCTTGCTGGTCTTTGCACCCCTTTGAAAAGAAGGTACAGAGATGTTTGTTAACAAACAGCAGATCCCAAGTGATATGCTTTCTACGTGTAGCTATTTCCCATAAGAAACTAAGACTTTGAGCCAGTCTTGCAAGTTTCTTAAAATTATTCGATTTTAATTTCCTGTCCGTGCCCTCGTGAACATTTAAAAACAAGGTTTTTTTTAAGTTTTACCACTTAAAGAGACATTACTCAGCTCCAGTATCCTCCGAGTAATATGATATAGGAAGAAGAAATGAAAATAGCAACATGTGTTGAGGATTTTCTAATTTCTTAAGTTGCAATTTCCCAGTGCCGGAGTTTCTCAATTTTATGGTGATCTAAGAGTTGAGTTTCTTAAAAGCGGTTTCTTATAAAAAATACCCACATTTACCATTTTTTTTCCTTTTTCTAGGCGTACCCCTTAAGTCTTCTCCAGAAAATGTGACACGCGATATGTTTTCACGAAGACCTTTACCTGCACTTTGAGAGAACAAGGATTATTCAACAAAGTCAGTTTTTATTCTTATGATGACATTTATTATTATTTCACAGCTAAATGGTCGAATCACAAGATGCGAAGAAGAAATTTCTTACCTGGAGCTGAAATTAGCTACAGAGCAGGAAAATCGTAAAATGGTAAACACTTTCTGCCATTACGCATGGATACATTTTATCATCGACGAGTTGAATGCCCAATGTACGCAACACAGTAGCCACTCCCTAGCTGACCTTTATTGCTGAAATAAAGCCTTCATTATTTTGCTTACATTGATCATATAATCTAAACACCACTTATGATGTCTCAATATACTGGAGGTCTGGACTGGAAGCTTAAAATGACGAACTAAACTTTGCTTTGCCAGCTGGTCGTTTTCGCATCACAATGCTTATGGTAACACACCTTCCTCGTAGAATTGTTGAGTGTGTATCTTCTTGCGGCTGCCTGGATTTAGAAGCTAGCTCTCTACCAGAATAGCTCCAAGTATGTTTTTGCAACGCGTTGAGTTTGTGCAACGCGTTGAGTTGCTATTGCGTGACAAGTCCAGTGGTGAAAATAGTTAGCCAATGATTCCGATTCATTGATTTTAAATTCATTTAGTACTTCATATCCATTCTTTCAGGTAGAGCATGACAGAAATGTGAAAATCAGGACTTTGCAGATGAGTAATGAGCAATGGAAAGAAATATACAAAAACCAAGCAATGATTGATAGTGAAAGTGTCAGTCTAATATACAGTTCAATAAGTTCCGGAGAACAGGTATTTACTTATCATTTCTGATTAGTTTCCGAAGTTTTTACAAGTTTTGTTTAAATGATTTCGTGCCATTTGATTTAAACGGGATATCACACAAAATGTTCGACGAAACATTTGCTCCTGATATTTAAAACAAGTTTCAGTTATCGAGCGTGCAATTTTATCCCAAGCTATCTATCTCAAGGTTCCAAGACGTGGACATCGCAGGGAAACAAGTTTAAATTATCGTGTCGTCTTTCTTTCATCTTAATTCTGAGAAATTACGATTTCTGTCATTGCAGGAAGCAAGTAAAGGAAAAACGCAAGAAAAAAGAGGCAATGTGGTTATCGAAAATGAACTTTCACAAGAAACAGTTGCTGCAAGAAATGACACGGTAAAAACTTACTGCATTGTTCAAATCAATTTGAAAAGTTGGAGAGTATACTTATTACTGAAGTATCGTGAACCTCGACAGGAACAGACCTCTTAAAATCTCGTAACGAAATTCATTTATTTTTAGAGAAAAATCCTTGAGCCATGTAAAACACCCTTTAGTTTTAGGATGTTGCCAGCAGACGGGAATGGGAACTCTTCGATGCATCTTTTGACACTTTCTTGAAGGATACAACAGTAGTACCGATAGACAAAGGAACACCGTTTCGCTAGTGAAATAGCGTCAAATTTGATCATGAGATTTGATCCTGAAGCTTTATAAAACATGCAACATAATTCGAATGCAAGAAACGACTTGTGGAAGTGCAACCACTCGATAGGCAGTGCCAGCTTATCTGAAGATCTGCTTATAAGGGCTTGCAAGGGAAATCTCAAGGTCCCGGCAAACAAGTTTTAATACAGTTAATTACAATGTGAAACATGACCGATGATCTTGGAAATACCAAGCTTTTAGAAGTAGCTAAGAAACTCTGACCGACCTGTTATTGGAGATATTACCATGATTCTTATCACTGCTTACTTTAGGACATCGAGATTGAAACACCAGATGCAACAACAAGATATCTGATGGATTTAACAGCAAGGAAACGCAAAAAGAAGGATGATGCATTTCAGGAGATTGATACTACAAACAATGAGCCGGACGTTACCGAAGAAGTCGAGGAGACAATAATGCCAGAGGTTGAGAGAAAACGGATCATAAATCAGAGGGATGAAAGTGGCCAAGAAAATGTTGCGGTTGGTAATTTTAAGTGCCCTGCTAGATCACACTGAATAACTAGTCATTTTTGGCAGATTAGCCTACAGTTAAAATGTGAGCGCTAGGGCACATGATTCTGGAGTGAAACTATTTGCAATGAAATGTTTCAAAGTACGTCTTGCTGATTTGCGCTGCGGAGCAGCATGCAAATCTTTCAAGTGCCCTTGAAAACAAACTCAAGGTATAGCTCGGATGGTTGAACATTGATAGACCAAATGATAGATAAACGATAGTCAAAATAAGATATGCTGGCCTATGTTCAAATATGCGTATGGAGGCGCAAAACAGACACAAACGACGCAAAAAGCACGGTCTTAAATGCGTGTGCATGTCTGAAATGTTCAAAACAAACATTTTATTTGTTTAGTAACAAGTCTACTTGCAGTGCGGTTGATGAAGCAAACTTCCAGCATCATCGAGCTCCAAAGGATTTACTATCGTTCCGGACGCACTCAAAGGCAGAAAGCCAAGGGAAGTAGAAACGAACGAATTTGAGTGATAGTTAATGGTCAAATTTTAACTGTTAAGTTTAATGAATCAACAAGGTGATTTTCGTTACGTTTTGGAACCACGGCACCAAAGTTGCTGTGTCCGTTCAAAGAACTGGTGAAGGAAAATGTTGATTTCTGATAGTGGACAAATTGAAATTGTTTTAGGGTTTAGCCTACACTCACCTTCGTACGCTCCTATCGTTAGCAACTACTAAATCCCTGCCAGGTCGAGCTTCTCCAGAAATTCGAGGAAATTCATTATATTAGGAAACATTCTAGTTGCATTTTTTCAATTCATTGGACCATTGATTCACGATTTCAGTTGGATTTGTATTGAAATCAGCTGACTCCGCTTTAGAGGCGGGCTCTAGATCTTGATAAGACACCCGGCCAGGCGATTTCAAGCTTAATTTCTTTCATTTCTTATTCTTTTATGAACGGTATGCCCGTACTGAAACCATTTAACTTCAAACTTCAAATATTAGCAGACATCTGAAGGGCACAAATCTTCAGATAGTAATGACTCTTGTTGTAAAATTAGACTTCATACCATGATTTCAATTCCATTTAGACATCCAGTGCTACACAGAAAGAGTTATCAGGAGAGTTTGCTGCCGTTGCTTATAGCAGTAACCGGCTTTACGTCGGCAAAATAATAGAACGAAAAACGATTACGTACGAGGAAGAAGATCAGTTCGAAGAGCAGCCAAGTGAGGACAAGGATCTTGAGGAGGAATCTGAAGTGATAGTGACAATGAATTTTATGAGCTGGAATAAAGCAACACAAGCACTCTACTGGCCTCCTTACGATGACACCGATGATGTTAATGGCAAGTTCATCTACCGCAACGACATCAAGGTATTTGAAAGTGAGAAAAAAAAGAACCAATATCACTCTGTTCCAGACTACAAAACACTGAAACAGGAGTACATTGAATACAGAAATCGTTATGGACTTAAATGACGAGCTCGTTTAATACTTGCTTTTATGAGGGACAGCTTACAAGAAACTTTTCGTTCATTTTTCGAAACTTTTAAAGGGAATCTAAGCATGTAAGCCTATGACAAAATAATCGTACAAAGATAATACGTTGCAACACGTGCCGCACCATATTTGGGTAACTGATCAATGCCAACAGGAAACTCTGATATCTGATAGGCTACAATTAAACTGCAAGTGGCTTGAGCTACTTTTATATGCTTATATTCTCTTCAAGAAACTAACTTTTGTGATTTCAACTGAACATTTTTTAATTGCAAATTATGTCATTACTTGTTTTGGGTTCGTAATAAGTAATTCAAAGGCCTTTCAAGCAAAAATATTTACCCTAAGACTTCACGGAACACTTCAAGGTATCAAAAAAATTGTAATGGAACCTTTAAGACAGGGGTGGTAAAAGTATCGGACCACGGGACCATTGGTTCCAGAAAATATTTTCGCTCCAAGAAAGAAAAAGATCACACCTAAGAATCTGCAATGTAATATGCTAACATTCTAGAAAGAAAAATTAAAAACATGAAAGTATGAGACAAAAATCAGTGAATAAAATAGCAATGATTTGTGAATCACATTATCTAATATGTGCTGCAACAGATACTGTATAGCCAATAGCACCCTGTTTTTCTTGCCTGAGAATTCTTAGGAATTCTTGCGATGATCAGTTCCAATGTAACAAATGTTTTAAACACTTTGTTTAATAAGGAGGAACTGCAGGAATTGTGGAATTTTGAAACATTCTTATGATTTGATACCTGTTCAATTATGTTTTAATTATAGCTATGTTCAATGATTATAGACTTCCATACTAATGGATAAACTGATTCCTCCTGAGCCATTTATGGATTTTACTGCATTGATGTTGAAAATTTCATCTCTCAAAATATACTTTCCTGCTTATAATACCACATAGTCAGTTTTTTAACGAGCAGTTGCCAATATTTCTTGTATGGCTACAGAAAAATTTTCAATTTCTGATTGCGGTCCCAGAAAGAAGAAAATATTTTCCACCCCTGCTTTAAGAAACTCGTAACAAACCGAAAATCTGATGATTTTAAGAAATTTGATCAAGAAGCATTTCAAATTTGAGCTTGAAGGAAATCAAAAGGTTGGAATGTGGTATCGCCATTGGTCGTCTCAAGGTGACTGGAAGGGAGATGAGGCAGGAAACCCGTTTTTCCTCCTGGAAGGATTGCCTTCAGGCAAACCATCACTGTCACGAGGCATGAGTATGCAACAGAACAGTCTCAATGTAATTGAAAGCGGATTGAACAGTTCCAGCCAACGGTTCACTGTTAAGGAAAGAGAATGGTGGGAGAAATTCGTGGAGGAGGAGAAAAACAAACGGGAGATGTGGGAAAGTATGACTGATGAAGAGCTGGCAGTTGCAGGAAGTTTGTCGTGGCACCTTGACAGCCTAAAGCCATACACAAAGCCGAACGAAGTCGAAGATTCCGAGACACAAGATGTTGCTTCAAAGAAACGAGCAGTTGAACAGCTACAAGCAAAGTTGAATATGTTTAAGCAGGTAATTTCAAATGTCTTTTCGAATTTGCATTTCATATATTTGCTAGAGTACAGTCCTCTTGTCTTTGTCCTTTTGATGCTTGCCTTGGTGTTAATGATGAATGTAACGATATAAACGTTGATGGTGCTAATGATAATTACGACGATGATGATGGTGCGTGTGATGGTGATCGATGGTGATGACAAGAGTGCTCTGAAAATGGTGCATAAGTCACATTTTCAAAACAAGTATATAATAGATAAGGTAAGTATAGACAATAAATTGGGCAAATTGGACCTATGATGTATTAAAGTCTACCAATTGATTTTTAGGTCACGCTGAAGAAACGACAACGAAAAAGATAGAGCAGTGAGATGTTTTGGACTGTTAAGTATACATTTAATCGTTGTTTACTGTAAGCCTATCCAAATAACACAGTCATGCTCGTGTCAAACTTTCAAAGTTACTCTTCCCCAAATACATCTCATCTCGCAGTAGTGAAATTTCAGGAAAACATTATATTTAGCTACTGACCATTGTAACGAAGGATTCCCAGGATTCTTGAGGTAAAATAGTTTGGAATGACAGCTGCCAACGAAGTTGTCATGTCCTATAAGTCCCATAGGTCCTATAGAGGACCAACTATTACTGACAAAGTTTGAGCAAGGATTTTGAAGGTTTTGGGGATGTTTCTCAAAATCACAAAGATTCTGCACGGGATCTTTCAATAAAGATGCCCAACAATTGATGATGGCGTATAAGATGGCGTGGCGGAAAGAGCGATCTATAGGAAATCTTTTAAAGAGCGCAATGCATCTTGGTAAATCCATCTTTAGCGCAATCGCCTATTGAAGTATTGCCTGGGCGTATAACTGACATGACTGCCAAGCAGTACAGGGCCAATGAATTCAAACGTTTGTCAAGAAGAGTGATTTCTCTATTTAGAATATTTTCTGCTTGAAGTTGTAAATAAATTATTAATTCAAGACAATTCAACTTATTTGAACTTAAACGAATTTCTCAATTCATTTTCTGTGAGCAGCTCACTGCCATTGCTTGCATGCACATGACTTTCAAATCTTCCATCTTGTCTGATTGGCGGGCTTCACTTCACGGGCAGGTTGCATTTGAATCCCAAAGAAAAGATTTCAACAATAAAACGCATTGATCTTTCCAACATTTGCATTTTTGCAAGAGATTAAAACAGGGGATTCGAGGAATACTTGTTAACCCTCATGGTTATATTTGCGGAGGAGCCCCTCGATGACAGTTGTGGCTTTTCTGCAGTAAACGAGAATAACTTCCTATTTCAAAAGCCCGCGCAGCCCTCAACCTGTTAACAGCTAATCATAGACTAAATTTTGGTCATGAATTAAACTGACTCCACACTGAAACAATGCATATCTGTCATCATACACCGCTGGCTACTACACAGCGTGAAGCAATTACTTGAAACCACACGCAAAACAGAAGGGCCTGACGATCAACAAGGAAATCGCGTACCATGGCGCTATCGCATTGATTTGGACGAAAAAGCCACAAGAAACTATTTATTTGGTGCTAGTTAAGTCGAAAATCCTTTGTCAAGGTTGTATTACCAGGAACATTTAGGATTTCGTTGCTGCAAAGTGGACACTGAACACAAAGATGAAAAACACGTGGAGTATCCAGCCAAGCCATAGCCCGCCATGAAGATTTGGCGCCAAATCAGTCAGTCTACCTACCAATTGCACAAAAGCGACCGGGACAGTTCAGTGGATACAGATAACACCGTTTACTGGGTAAGTTGTCACATTTATTATCTGGTACTGGCTATCAGTGTTCTTTTATCTGGATGGTTGTTGTTTTGTGTGACAAATTAAGAATAATCTCGTCGAGTACAACATTTGACGGGCTTTGCAGCTCCATGAAAAACTTCTTGTCTCGGAAAGAGTTACCTGAGAAAAAGCAACCCTGGAAGTAGGAAACTCACACCGAAACAAAATCTCACTTTTTATCAATCAAAACCAACCATTGAATAAACTGATTGATAATTCCATTACAAGTTTGCCGCGCTAGCACTATATCAAAGGCATCAAGTAGGATTAACACCCTGTCAACGGGATTATGGCTCATATTACTGCCACGCGATAAATCTGGAAAAAGAAGATCACTGATTGGCTGAGGCAGTAAAAGCTGTTTTTTCAACAGCGAATTTGATTAACCATGTTGGATCGCGTTTGCACTGTTTTTCCGTTCTCCTTAACGGGTGGATTTTCTCATTATAATATGGATTCCGTTCTAGGAACCAATCAAAATCAAATAAGACCAAGAGATAAAAGGCAATTGTAACCTAGACTACTTTAGACCTGTTACTCTAAAGGCCGGTTGACACGATCATATTTACCTAAAATTTGCTTCACATTTTTTACGTGATCACAGAATGTGATCGTATAAATGGGCTTCACAAGTTGCTTGAAGTTATGTGAAGCAATTATAATCAATCCTTTTTAATTTGCCATCACAGATTGATGGTCAAATTGAAAACCCGTGATGGCAAATTAAAGGGGATTAATTGTAATTGCTTCACATAACTTCAAGCAACTTGTGAAGCCCGTTTACACGGTCACATTTAGTGATCACGTCAAAAATGTGAAGCAAATTTTACGTAAACATGATCGTGTAAACCGGCCTTAACCCAGGATCTTCTAGATGCAAATTGTTAGCTTTGCTTTCCATTGTTCTGCTCCTCTCTGAAACAGCGAGGAAGAGAATTTAAAACATGAAAATATCATGAGATTTTCATCAGAAGAGGTTTGATTTTGACCAGATGGAATCTTTTGAATTTAGAAAAAGTGAAACTGCCCCTTTGTTCTCCTCTCATTCAAGGAGCCCTCATCTGTACTTTGAGAACCTCATCTGTACTGTGGTAGAAATGGTCCTAAATTTTAACTTCAAATGTGAAAATATCATGAGATTTTCATCAGAAGAGGTTTGATTTTGACCAGATGGAATCTTTTGAATTTAGAAAAAGTGAAACTGCCCCTTCGTTCTCCTCTCATTCAAGGAGCCCTCATCTGTACTTTGAGAACCTTATCTGTACTGTGGTAGAAATGGTCGCAAATGTTAACTTCAAATGTGAAATATCAATGAGATTTTCTTTAGAAGAGGTTTGATTTTGACCAGATGGAATCTTTTGAATTTAGAAAAAGTGAAACTGCCCCTTTGTTCTCCATTCAAGGAGCCCTCATCTGTACCTTTATAGCCTCATCTGTACTGTTGTAGAAATGGTCCCATATTGTAACTTCAATTGTGAAAATATCATGAGGTTTTCATCAGAAGAGGTTTGATTTTGACAAGATGGAATCTTTTGAATTTAGAAAAAGTGAAACTGCCCCTTTGTTCTCCTCTCATTCAAGGAACCCTCATCTGTACTTTTATAACCTCATCTGTACTGAAGTAGTAATGGTCCCAAACTTTAACTTCAAATGTGAAAATATCATGAGATTTTCGCCAGAACAGGTTTGATTTTGCCTTGATAACATCTTTGAATTTAGAAGTAGTGAAACTGCCCGTTTGTTCTCCGCTCATTCTTGAGCCCTCATCTCTATTTTGGTTGGGTGTCTTGGATCCCTTGCCTGCGCACCAGGCTGCGTGCAGGCCATTTGATTTTCGTTCATTTCGTTCGGCTGCCCATGTGTTCATACGATTTAGAAAACAAGATGGCAGCTAAATGCACGAGTGAAAGGGAAGAACCAAATACAGGGTGTCTCAAAAAAATTGTTTGACGTTTGATTAAATATTGAAAAATAAGGACAACATGAACAGGCTCATGGAAAAATAACCCTATTCCTAAGATTATGAAATAACTTTAGAGACTAAAATCGTGCAAATCAGTTGAAAATTCACTGAGTTACGAGCTCTCGAAGATAAAAAATATGCGATAGCTGAAACCAGAGACCCCCCAGATTGCTTGTATTGCAAGAAGCTCGAAGACGGAGGTATAAGAAGCTTATCCCATGTCATACATCTCGTTAATATCAGAGCAAACCAAATACAACTTTTAAAGTAAACTATTTCTTGTGATCATTCTCAAAATTCCTGAACACTGCATAGGTCCAAAAACAGTGGTTCAAAACAAAATCGGTGAGAGACTGAATCTGTTTCCTCAAAGCATCCATATGCTTGACAGTTAGGTTATCGAATACCTGTTTGAATCCCATTTGGTTCGCCCTGAAACAATTGAGAAATAACAGAAACGAAGGCCTATGGGACTTTTACCAAAAATACCATTTTGAGGCCTCTGGTTTCAGCTTTCGCACAAACTTGAACTTCAAAAGCTTGTAACCCCATGAATTTTCATCGGATTTGCAAGATTCTTGTGTCAAAAATTAATTTAAAATCTCAGGACAAGGGTGACTTGACTAAAGGTCCATTCAGGGTATCGTTATTTTTAGCATTTAATCAAACGTCAAACAATTTTTTTGAGACATCCTGTACAACGGGAGGCCAAACACCGTTTCCTACTGGTACTGTCAATGGTGATGATTTCTGGGATTTGGATTCAGAGGCAGAGAGAACGCAACAAAACGATACGCAGTGTGATGATTCAGAATTATGGGAAGATGCACAAAGAATTCCAGATGAGCATCTTCCCATAGTCCATGAGTCCATCATGAGTAACACCCCAGGAAGAGCACGAACAACTTTGGAGTCGTATGTTCAGCCCCACGTAGATAAGCTTAGAAATGCATGCTCGGTCTGCGGGAAATCATTCAAGCGAAAAGACAACCTCACCCGCCATGTAGCCTCTGTTCATGGTGACAAATGCGAAACTTGCACCATTTGCAACAAAACATTCTCCACTGCTGCCTCCTTGACAGCACACGTGAAGCGGGTACATGAAGGAAGTCCCAAGAGTTGCCCGTATGATACCTGTAACAAGAAATACAAGGACAAGATTCTGCTGACTGAGCATCTCAAGAAGACGCATCTTGTTGCGAAATATGTTTGTCAGGAATGTGATAAATCATTTGCGCACGAGCATCTGTTTCAAGGACACTTGGTGTGTCATACTGGTGTTTATGCTTTTGAGTGCCCCAGCTGTCAAAAGAAGTGCAATCTTAGAGAACATTGCAAGATAAGATGCCTTCAGAATTAGGTACCACACTAAAACAACCATTAAGAGACGTTATTAAGAACACCAAGCATACACATTTTTTCTTTTATAAGAAACTGGTTTACAAGGAAACAGTGCAGTGACAGGAAAAAGTTAAGAAACTCTTAAACAATATTAGATAAGTTATTTCTGATAAGTGCTAAAAGTATTCAAAATCCAAGTCCAAGAAAATCATGGGAAAATTGCTACGTGCCTTGATTTTCAGTGGCAATGATAATTTTATATTCTGCGCCCAAAAGAACTATCTTGCGACAATGTGTGGTGTTTGTCAAAAACAAATACAAGGTAGTGGCAGAAAACTAAATGCACCCAAAAGATAAGAAAGAAATTAAGAAACATAGTAATGCCAAAAAGCTGAAATTTTTACGTGAAATTAAGAAACTTGTGGTACCAGAGGCTCACCCATGTTTCTTATAAAAGAAAAAACGTGTATTGCTATTTCACTATCTAATTATTTGGAACTGTTTTTTCCTCTCTTATTCAACATCTTATCACGGATACATAGTGGTGTTGTCCGGTATTCCCTGGCTGCTTTAGAAGAGTCATGGGTGCAGTGGCGGATTTAGGGGGGGCAGATGGGGGCAACTGCCCCCCCTTCACGATGGAAATTCAGCTTTGGCGCCCCCTTTTTAGCAAGAAAAGCGCCCCTTATCCTGACCCGAATGCACTCTTTTTTCAGTGATTCCTTCTGAATGCGGAGAAACATATAAACTAAGGCGTTATTCAGTAGAAAAACCAGAGAATTTTCTCGATTAAAGCCCCAAAAATTTTCGCGCGCCTTTGGCGCGCTAACTTTTCACTGTGTCTTTGGCGCCCCCTCTCCAAGTTGCCCCCCCTTCAACTTCGGTCTGGATCCGCCCCTGCATGGGTGTCTTTTTTTGAAAGAACAGTTCTTCTTGCAGTTCAATAGTTAACTGATGTCAGTTTACCATCTGATTCAAATTTAAACTGTGAAAACAAGGTTTCTACAGCACTTCCATTTAGTTTTAAAGGTGCAATGTAGTTGTTTGGAAATTCTTGAAGGAAGGACTCAACAAATTCCTGAAAACCATAAACACAGATCCTCAATAAATCAAATGTTTGCCATGACAAAAACCTGCGCTCTTTGGAACTATTTGGCTGAAATGGACCAGAAGAGAGGGGTTCCTGTAAACCGTGGAACGACATAACGACTAATAACGACATAACGACTAATAACGAGCTATCAAATTACAGTATCAAGTTGTCTGTCCAAATAGGTGTATCAATTGGACCACCATGAGTACGGAATGGACTGATCATTGGATCTAGGGGATAGCGGAGATCGCGAATTTTCCGTTTCTTTGGAAGGCAAAGTAAGAAACAAGCAAGCTCACCAATTTTTTTCCTCTGTATCCCTTGTTTCGTGTCAATGTTGGACTTGCCCAAGTCGTCATGTAAGAAAGAAAGTGTCATATAAGAAAGTTTTCCTCTTTCTTTCCTCCAGGACGACTTGGGCAAGTCCATGTCAATGTGTAAGTAGAAGATGGAAAGAATGGTTTCCTGTTTCCAAATCCTTTTTCCTAAAGCTCCCTTAATTTGTAGTTTCCTTCTCCTGGGCCACTTTAAACAGTTTTAATCTGACCCTTTGGATCGTGTACTCTATAGACTTGCCCCAAGTCTATTTTTGCCCCAAGTCTATTTCGTCAATCAAAAAAATTGGGAAAAGGAAAAATCGGGAAAGGGACCTTTCAGATAGACTTATTACAGATGATATACCTTTTCAGATCGACCAATGACAGATGAAAAAACAACAGTTATCATGCAGATTGCGCTAACTTTCAGTTAACCACACAAAATGTGTTTTGACTTCAACTTCAGAAAAGTGAATCATAACAAAATGTTTATTCATAGAGTTAAGAGAAGTCCATTTCCGAGTGTGAATTTACATAATAATTGCTTTAAAGTCTCAATAGGCACCTTAGAAGCTTTTAAAAATTTTGTTCTTTAATTATTAGATATTGGATATCAGACATTAACGTATTACGTAAGAAAGTTTGGCAGCGAAGTATCCCTATGATTAAAGAAATTATCCATAAGCCCCGGACCTCAGCTTCTTTTACCGCCATGAAGCAGGACGCCGTACTAATCTCTCTGATTTTGTCAAGAGCATGAACATGCATTGTTGTTGTTCATAACTCCATTTTCAGATTTCTAATTCCTCCTTACGATATGCCAAACTGTAAGTTGAAATGTCTAGAATGTAACTAGAGTGAATAGAAATTTTTCAGGCTCAAAACCTTTTTCTCTGTGTTTCATCAAACGTCGGAACTTTTTTTGGGACACGGAATTAGTTATGTTATATTGCCAAATACTCTTTTGGTTATGGTAAAACTATTATCAAACCATTAAACTGTTATGTTATTTTGCCAAGAACTCTCTCTCTCTTATGGTAAAACTATTATTAGGAAGCCAAGGAATGTTGCCTATACCCATACCTGCAAAAGTTGTTGTTGTTGTGTCAGGAAAAAATTGTAAGGAGACAGGGAACCATTCTTTCCATCTTCTACTTACACATTTACACGAAACAAGGGATACAGAGGAAAAAAATTGATGATCTTGCTTGTTTCTTACTTTGCTTTCCAAAGAAACAGAAAATAATTCACGAGCTCCGCTATCCCATAGATCCACTGATCAGTCCATTCCGTACTCATGATGGTCCGGTTGATACACCCATTTGGACAGACAACTCGATACTGTAATTTGATAGCTCGTTATTAGTCGTTATGTCGTCATTAGTCGTTATGTCGTTCCACGGTTTACAGGAACCCAGAAGAAAGATTCTTGTACCAATCTGTGAAGTAGTTGAACCCAGATATTTTGTATCACCTCCTTGTCTTCATTGGTGATTATTTTATGGCTTAAAAAACCATGTTCAAACAATTTGTTGCAAGCCAGAAGGTAATTTCTTGTTAGATTTGTGGTTTCCCAGTCTTCAGGTTGCCCTTGTTCATCTTCTGGAAATGCATGCTCATATAGTTCAGTAAGGACATTGTCTTGCTGCAAAATGAAATAAAATGCCAGTGTAGTGTAAATATGGTTATTTATATTCTTCATGTTATTTTGATAGAAGATTGTGATAGAATGAAAGATTTCTCACTGCAACAGGCAAACTTATTTTTCAAATTATTTATACTGCATATACAGTACTGTACAATTTACACCAATGACATCTTCAAAAACTGAATCCTTGCATATACAGTACTGTACAATTTACACCAATGACATCTTCAAAAACTGAATCCTTTCAAACTAAGCTCTTTATAGTTCAAGTTCAAAGTTTTTGCAGGTAACTGAATTGGACTATTTTATCAGCAAATTGGCCTCCAGGAGTAAAATTTCCCAGCCTTCAAGAATCATGGTCTTAATTGCAATTTTCCTGCTAAAGAACATTGGATGAAATTCTTCTGATCTAAAAAAAAATTGTTTGAGAAGAACCCAATTGCAAATTTGCTCATAAAATTACCGTCAATGTTGAAGTTGTTGTTTATGCAAGTCGCCATGTTATGCAAGTTTATGCAAGAATGTCAATTTGCATACCTGCTGTGAATGTGCTTGATCTTTTCTGCATGTAAGAGTCAGGAAAAGATGCAGGGCATACATATGCAAATGGAAGATAACTATATACAGTAGTAGGATTAACCCACCTGCATTATTTTTGCTGGTTCCACATTAAGTTTTGTCCAAGCATCTCGCTCTATGTAACTTGACTGCAATTTTGGTATTTTGCGAATTTGGTTTTGCTTAATCCTTTGGCATTCCCTTTCCCAAAGTCTTGTGATTGACTCTCATCCAAAACAGACTGTCTCATTTGAGTACTTGAAACATTGTGTTCCTCCAGTTCTTGATGCAAAGAGTGCATTTACCATATTTTTTAGCTATAATCAGATCAAAAACAATAGGAAAATGAGTCATGGGATAAGAAATTTGGCAGGAGGGACCATGGGTGGGGGGTTCTTCCATAGCAAAGGTACAGTACCTGGGGATGTGCTGCCCGCAAGGCTATACTTATGTAAACTTTCTAGCCTAGCCAAGGGTATACTTTTTGCCAATTTTAGTTCATGGTAGCCTTGGCATGGGTATGCATTTTGGCAATCGTAGTCAATTTTAGTCTGGGCAAGGGCATGCTTTTGCAAATTTAGTTAAATGAAATGTTAAACTTTGGTAAATCCTGTAAGGAAAAGCAAATTTTTTTCAAATTTTGGTCCAAAGAATGCAAAAATTTGACAAGTTTGCCTAGAAAATGCCAAATCATGGCACTTTTGATGTAGAAATTAGTGTAGCCAAGGGTATCATTTTCACAAAAATTGGTCTAGCCAACAGTGCCATTTTGAAACTGCAGGCTCCACACCCCTACCTGAAATTTTGCCAAGAACCCCCCCCCCCCTCCCATGGGAGGGACTGAGATCTAAAGCCATAAAGAACTGCATCAGCAAACCTGAGGAAAACATCAATAAGGGAAATGTTACATGTTCAGTGTCAACAATTTTTTCTCCCCAGAAATCCTTCAAGATGAGTACAAAAACTGAGACCCAAAATCCTTAAATATGGAGACACAGAGTGAGATTTGCACAAAAATAAAACTATTCAACTACTTTCCAATACCTATCAAAGTGTGACTTAGGGTCAAAGAATGCCACTGTTGAGTACCAAATAATCCACCCTGCTCATTGATTTTTGAAAGATTTTGCAACCCCTCCACTGTTATTCCAACCCCATTCCTTGGAATTTTTCTTCATCAAGAAATATGTGAGAGAATTCGTACCAAAACACAAGGAGAAGTCTTGAGGAGTAGTCAATTTGTCCAACCACCTCCCCCAATTGTTCCAACCCCATAGTTTCATTATAACCACTTCCACCCCTATGAAGTTGTTATTATGTTGAACCATTTTCAGCCCCCTGATTATTCTCAGCCCCCAGTTCATTCAGTACTCAATAGTACGCTAATAAGTCAGTCTTTTCCTCATAAAAATTTAGCATAAATCCCCATGTCCTAGATCTTCTGAACCAAATATGGTTATCTTACCTGATGAGAAGGGCAAATCACAAATGAAACTTTTGATCCGTCAAATGGATTGATAAATGATGCATTAACTTTGAAAATATCTGGCACATTTTCCAGTACTCCAAAGGCTCCCCTTTTCTGGTTGCAAAGAAGTTTCACTGCTGCTAAGTTGGAACTGGCACCATCACAAACAACAGCTCTTGTCTTGAAACCATACTCATTAAACGCTTTCATCGTTTGAAATAGGGTTTCTATAATGATGCTGTGATTGATTGTGTTGGTGAGAGTAAAGTAAGGTCCAATCAAATCAAAATTTGAGGTTAGATCCCGCCACAAGAACTGGAGGATATACTCAGCAGGCATTGGATCCTTTGCAGCCAATTTATCAAAAATATCATGAAGTCCTTTCATCTCATCAACAGTGAGAGCAAGACCCATTATCTTCTCACTTTGCGCATTAAACATAACTTTTGCCATAACCTTGACCTCATCAAAAATCAGGACACCAGCACCTGTTGGCATCTGGTATCCATTCTTTAATGTTTCATTTACAAAGTCCACACATTCTTTAGACTTCTCCTCAATGTAATCCCTAATAATTCCAGCATCATGATTGCATACAGATGTGTACTGCTTCAAACTCTGCTTTGTTTAGCTCAGTTTAAGAACATTGAAGCTTTTTAAAGTGAATATGACGCGAAAATTTTTATCGTCAACTTTTAATTCAATTTTTAATTCAAGTTTTTAATTCAACGGTTAATTCAAGTGCCCTGATTTCGAATCTAAACGCCAAACTTTCAGATTTGAAGTCATCTTCTAGACATTACTGTTCAAAAATCGGTTTTTCCATCGAAAAAGTGCCCGGGAAGTCTGGGGCGGGTTTTGAATTGTGACGTAAAGTGTTTGGGGCCTAACAAAGCAGCCAGTCGACCAGTGAGGAACAACAGTGAAGTAGCGCAGAAGGTCTCGAGTTATCACGATTTTTCCAAGATGTCAGAAAGCGAATCTTCATACTCGTATGCTTCAAACTCCGAGCAAAGTGATGAGCAACAACTTGTTGGAGCAGTTGGTGGTATTTATTTGCCATACCAAGACGAACCGTTGGCTTCTTCCCCAGAAAATTCGGATGTCGAAGAGGCGGATGGAGCAATGGCGGAACATGAGGACAGAGCTGAAGACGAAGATGGAATTCGCCCCTCGCAGTTTCGCGAAAGTTTTGAAGGCAACATACCTTTGGATGAATGGTAGGTTCATTCATATTTTCATTTTGTTACTAATGGCTTTGTAAAAGAGACAAACTTGGAAGTTGTGAGACAATTTCTTTCGAATGCAGGCTCATGTCATCACATCGGAAAGTGACCCAGATAGGCCAAAGGCTCAGGCTTCGCCTGTTTGTTGTAGGATTTCGCAACACCATCAACATCTCGGTGTGAAAGATCGATTCTGTTATCAACATTTAATCTGATAAGAAAAAGGTCATTGAGAGCCAACTGTTTTTATATTCATTTATATTTTATTCATAATTTTGCTTTCAGGTGCAAATGCGGTAATTGCAAGCCAGAACGCCTCGAAAGTGCTAGGGAATTTTGTTGCTGTCATGAGGTGCACGCTGCTTATGGCAAGCTTGTTTTTGAAGGAATACAGGAGGAAGTAAACTGTATCACAGACTTTGAAGGGTACAAGCACATGATTTATAAGGATGTGCTAATGATGGCTGGACCATTGCTGAAACGGAGAGATGGGAAGGCATACAGAAAGAGAGCCAGGGATTCAGAAAATGAGTAAGTTGTAATTGTTTTGAAAAACTTTAGAAATTATTATTTTCTTGTAGTTTTACCTTGTGTTGCAATGAAAGTTCACAAAATCATAGATGGAAGGCACCTTTGTATGACCAATGTTTCAATTACTTATTTCCATGACGTTGGAAATTTGTATTTGAAATTCCAGGTGCAGGTTTGTGTTTTTGACTTTAGCATCAATTGACACAAAAGCAACCTACAATCAGTTGCAAAATTGTTGAGCCACTGAAAGAAAATAAGGTTTTTGCCCCCCCACCCGTCCCCCTGATACAATGTTAGTAGGAAAGAAACGTGACTTTTTTGTTGCAAACCAAGGATTTGCCACTTTTCCAACTGATTTCAACACTACAAAGAGGGGCAGGGGAAGCAGTGCTAAAAAACCTTTATCTTTTAGAATGGCTCAACAATTTTGCAACTGATCAAGGCTCTCAGTCACACATTTACTGTGATAACCATAGCCATCTGACAATGCATGGAGACAATTGATCCCTCCATGGATAAATATCCTGGCAAGCCTTCCACCGTCTCGTGGGTGTGGAAGCAAATATGATATTCCATGTTGTCAGGGAGTCTCAAGCCAAAAATAAAATGAACAGTAGTATAAGAATAAACATGCACACATATATATTTATATTATTAGGCGGAAATTGATTAGATCTAATGGAGTATTTTCCTCCACATTTGCCTTGCTTTTGCCCCCTGATACCATACCAAAAAGTTAAGGTTGATCTGCACCATATGCATATAAATACATACAAAATCAAAACTATGTCAGCCAAAAAATTCACCATATTTTCAATCTTCTGTGAATCTTAGGTATCTTTGAGCAGTTGCATATCGGTGGTTGGTTCGGTGGATTTTTGGCTACCTTGGTTGGGACAACACACAACCTCTTCCTGCATGCATTTATAGCCATATCAGGCATCTGTATGGTGACAATAAGCCAAAAACTGGTTACAAAGGCTCAGATGAAAGACAATGAATGAAGTAATGCATGTAAGTACCAAATAAATGCATAACATTTCTCATCAGCAACCCCAAAAATATACCGATTATGCTCCAAATCGCGTACCCAAAGGTATACTAGACAACGTTTTACAAACCCAAAAAATGTCTGACCCCCCCGTCACTTACCAATAGGGAGTCCCCCCTGGGACCATGCCCTATATATTGTGTAATAATCATAAGATTTGTGTTGAGCGTTGTGCACTAAAGTTTGGTAGCATATTTTGACATTTTATGAATTAAATGATTTAGTGTTTTGCTTCTCACTTCCTACAAAATCAGTACTTAGAAATCTGTGTCCCAGTATCAAAATATCATTTGATCTACACTGGTAACATCCAACTATCTCTGTGTTGAAAACTTGTCTGATAAATTTGTTGCCATGGAAGCCATAGTGATTACAAACCATACAAAGAATTTTGTTTTCAGTTGTCAGATTACAGTTCACTTTGAGGTATTGGACACGCCCCTCTAGGATGCCCTAACATTGGGTTTCCACATTTCTTGCAGTGACGTTGCTTGGACTCCTTTGTCTTCTTTTTTGCTGCCTCCTTTTTCTTTTTCTCGTCTTCTTCTAAGAGAATCTGATGTTCCTCTAAATGAAGAATATATCAATTATGAACATATGTAACTCTTGCCTGGCAAATATGTTATAACATAGTTATACTGTAAGGAATGGGTCATTAATTCTTGCCTTGGAGGTGGTAGAAGAGATTTACAAATAATTCATAAAATTTGTGTAGCCCTTCTCTGATTTTCCTAACAATTTTGGTGCCCCCTTCAACATTGTGTCTCTTGTATTTGTAACGCATAGTCAATAGATATGTTGATAAGCAGTTTTGCTATAAAGCCTCAAACACAAGGGATGCATAGTGTTTGGAACTTTCATGAAGCTTTTCGCAGTAATTTTCTAGGAGGCTGGTTGTTACTTCTACTACAGTCAGTACCAGTATGTGAACACAAATTTGTCTTTGATTCTTATACAATGAATCAAACAATATGTTCTCTTAGAATAGGGCACTAATTGACAGTGGCACAAAACATAAACTTGACTAGATATCTTCCATACAATGAATGCTGATCTCACCTGGAGGATGCAGAATGGTTTCAATTGAATTTCGTGCCTGGTGCTTCTCAATTGCCTCTTGTTTTGAAATTCGTTCCTCAAACTGTGACGTCAAGGATTTTGGCTGCTTTGCAAGGACATTAGTTAATATTTCCTTCATTTCAGTTCTTGTAAGACTGAACAATGTATCTTTAATGTCTTTTACATAGCCTTGAGACAAAGTAGAAACATGCTGTTGACTACTTTCTATAGTTCAAAACATAGGAAAGTTTGTACACATTATGTGTATGAAGATAATGGAGAATGCTCATAAAATAATTCACAAATTGGAGCAAGGAGATCAAGCATTGTTGGAAGAGACATTCCTATAAACTCTTTACACTAACTCACCAACATGTGAAGTTCTTTGACTAACTGCATAGTTGAATCATAGTTTGAGGAAAACCTGGTTCATGGTGACAAATTAAAAGGTTCTTGCACAATTATGTGTTTTAAATTTCTGCTAAAAATATAATTTTTTGCCCATATTCATTGAGCTTCATGCCAACATGTATGCATAACTTAGGAACTATAGTTGCCTAAGTCATAAACTCACCACATGTTGGTGGCACGGGGACCCTTCTAACTATTTCTTCACCCAGTTTGAACTTTGGAAATGCAACTCTAAAGTACTCTTCACCATTTATTCCTCTTTGTGACTCTCTGTTTAAATTTTCATTGAAGTGACAGACTGCAAGAATATGCCTGCAAAAAGGAATGTATCCATAAAGTATCTGGCATCATGTCAGCAGTTCGGGAGAAACAAAAGGCTCCATTCCTAGAGGCTGCAAAACGGTGTAAATTCATGGTGAAGAAAGCAAAGTGTATGTTTACCTGCAGAGTGTTCCAAGCCAAGGAAAATGAATCATTTTTGGATGCCAATGGTTGAGTGTTGCATGGTATCCCTCCAAACAACTGGTCTGGTCAACTGTAGACAGATTTTGGATGTCATTCATGAGACTTGTGGACATGAGAATCCCATTCAGTTTGTCATATGCTGCAGTTCCTGAAAAGAAATTATTTTATAGTGCAGATCAGATCAGTTCCAAGGTTCCTGACTTGTGGATGACTTCTGGGGGTACATGGCTTGTTGAAAGATGGGGTCTGCCACCTAGTTTTCAGAAAGCCAGCCAAAATTCCCTTAGTACCTTCCTTTACAATAAACCTTTGTTGAGAAACAACCAATTCAACCATTTGTTTGCTTATATTCCAAACTCAGTGCTGGATTGAAGAGGGTTAAGTGGGGGCAATTGCCTCCCCCCTTCACAAAAGAAACTCAACTTGGCACCCCCTTTTTATCAATAAGTGCACCCCTCATTTCAACCCTAAGAACTCTTTTTTGACTGTTTTGATCAGAATTTGGGGCTGACATACAGATTATGACATCATATGATAGAAAAACCAAAGAATCTCACAAAGAATTCCAACAATTTTTGTGGGCCTTTGGTGTGCCTACCTTCAGTGATGCTTTGGGCGCCCTCTCTGCAGATTGCCCCTCCCTCAACTTCTGCAGGTTGCCCCTTCCCTCAAACCTACCTACTCTAAGGAAAATCTGCCAAAATGGACACTTGCTTGGAGAATTTTGGATCCAAAACTTATTCAACTGGGCAGCACATACCTGTACCATCAACATGTCATGTACCTCCTTTGAGGTTAATCAACCTTTGTGTCTTGACTTGCCCGTGCTAATTTTTGGCGAAAGTTATTAGTGAAGCAATTCATTAAATTATCATTTTATGAATATCTCTAGTAAATAATGGCTAAATGCAGAGCCCTACCTGGACAGAAAGACATAGGAAGAGCTAAAATATTACCATTTTTTATCCATTTTCGTTCCTTTTCAAGATGCTCATGAGCACATTCATTGAATAGTTCATCTGGATGTGAATCATGCTTGTTTTGGACATGCCTCATAAAAGACTTCCATTTTGCAGGAATCAGTGACCCAAAACCTTCACGATTTGTTGTAGCACACCAGTAGAGATGGTTGCGTATTGATGAAATCCAGCGACTTATGCGTTCACAATCCTTCTCCTTTGCAGCTTGTTGTAATTTTTGTAAGTTCTGGCAATTACTTTGGGCAGAAATACTTCAATTCTTGCAACTTTTCTGCAGAAATTGACACAACATGACCATGTTTGGGTAAACCTTGTTTAGAAGAAATACTTAAAGATCATTTTAAAACATTGTACACAAAATTCAAGAATACCAGGCAATGTTTCTCAAAAATACAGTTTCCCAGTATTAACCATATAGCCTGGTTTCCATATAATCGTTACGATCGTTTGGATCGCTGTGAACGACTCCAGCGATCCCAGCGATCGACGATGGGATCGCTGGAGGAAGCGTTTCCATATAATCGCTGGGGTCGCTCAGATCGCTACAAAATCGCAGTTACAGGCTCCTGCGGGGCAGCCCTCTGTCTTTTTTTGGCGGGTGAATAGGAAAAAATTTAAGCAAGATGGCAGCCTTCAACGAGAGACTGCTCTTGGAGGCTAATTTGTATGTGGTGCTCCTGCTTATTCGGAGACGTTTACAGCGACAGCATAGAAGAAGACATCGATTCTGGGTTCGTGAAATTTATCGGTCAAGACAAACCAATGGTGCATTCAACACATTAGTGCAAGAACTGCGACTCTTTGACAGAGAATATTTTTTTAGGTAAGAGAATAAGAGCCAAAGCCAAATTAAACTTCAATATGTCTGAATACCTGTTGCACTCATCTTTTTACAAGAATCTTTGAAAGTGCAGGCTAAATTTGTTCAAACTTAAGAACTGAATTATAAAAGCTAAGAGACTTATATGATTTGCAGCTTTGCTTTTCATAGGTCATTCAAAAATGTTTTATTATACTTATAAGAAAATGAGTTCTTATAAAAAGATGGGTGTAATGCTGATCCTATTTTAGTTTAGGTCTCCTACAACTTCAAACTTAGAAGATGCTTCTTCCTCTCTGCTACTGTATTTTATATTGCTGCCTTCCAATGAATACAAAACGATATCAAATATGATTGTGTTGATAGCAAACTGAGCATTTCATACGTGTAAACTGCGATGTGATGTCCCATGTCAATTTGTATTTGTTCCAAAGGAAAGAATCGTATTCCTTTAGCCTTCGTAGATAAACTCTTTATCAATTCTTTCTTTGTTTGCACTATTATTGTATTTTGTTATCATGGGACTGTACTTCTTCATACGAAATTAAGAAAATTTGCACCATAAATGAGTATTAAATCATGGACTGAAGTCAGATAACAATCAACATAAACTCTCCTTTTTCAGATACATGAGAATGTCACCTGAAAGATTTGAGCATTTATTGAGTATGGTTGAACCCCGTTATCAAAAAGGAGGGTTGCAGGTCAAGAGCACCCATTCCACCTGCGGAACGCCTTTGCATATGTTTAAGATATTTGGCAACCGGAGAATCACAACAGTCACTGTCTTTTTCATTTAGAGTTGGTCGTGCCACAGTTTCAAACATTGTCAAAGAGGTCTGTGCAGGTATCTGGGAAAGCCTGCGAGAAACATTTCTGAAAGCACCAGAAGAGATACAAGATTGGCTTCGAATAAGCAGAGAATTTGAAAATGAATGGAACTTTCCCCATTGTCTTGGGGCGGTGGATGGAAAACATGTTTGCATGGAGTGCCCTAAAGGTGCTGGGTCTGCCTACTTCAATTATAAGAAGTTCCACAGCTTGGTATTGATGGCAGCTTGTGATGCAAAATATTGCTTCACACTCTTGGATATTGGAGGATATGGTCGTGACAATGATGCAGCAATATTCGCAGAGTCAATTTTTGGTAAAATGTTTGAAGAATCACCAACTGATTTGCACATTCCTTCACCACAGCTAACTGGAGCTGAAATGCTTCCATACGTTTTAATTGGAGATGAAATATTTGCCCTAAAACCATGGTTCATGAAACCATTCCCTGGAAGAGATCTAAGTGAGAATAAGTGCATATTCAATTATAGACTTTCAAGGGCACGGCGAACTATTGAAAATGCGTTTGGCATATTGTCTGCCAAGTGGCGAATTTATCGCAAGCCAATCAGAGCGGGTGTTGGAACCGTAGAGAAAATTGTCAAGGCAACAGTTTGCCTCCATAATTATTTGAGATTAACTGAAAATGCAACTTATGTGCCAAGTGTATTCGTTGACTGTGAAAAAAGTGATGGAGAAATTGTTCCTGGGGACTGGAGAGGAATCATTCAAAATGACGAGGGAGGACTTGTAAATGCAAGGCAGTTAGGTGGTAACAGATATGTTTTTGAGGCGTCAACAACCAGAGATAGCTTTATGAGATATTTTACAAGTGAAGAAGGCAAACTAGATTGGCAATATCAGCATGTTAGAAGCTGTGGTACAGTGCACAAATGAGGTTGATTCCACATGAACTCCAAGCTCTCAGTTTTAATAAAAAACTCTTGTGTTAAATGTTTCAAATAAGTCTTTTTCTTAGCTATAATTGAAGCTGAAATGTAGGGAAGTACAGACTTTGGAATTGCTTTTGAATTTTGACTTAATCAGGAAAGGTCTACAAGGAACATTATTTCACAAGCAAGGGGTAATGTGTGAACTAGAATTTTGGCATTTTTTGGAAGACTATTGAAAACGATATCCACAATGCAAAAAAGAGGAGTTTGTATGACTGAGCAGTCATAGGTTACTGTGAACTTAGGTCCATGTTCATATAAAGTAAACTTCTTCCTATTAGAGGTGTAACTAAAATTTCTCCTCTATTTGGGAAACAATGTTGAATCCCTGAAATTTGGGTCTTACACTACAGCACACATAGCATACTTTCCACCTCCAGAAAGGGGCTAGGAGTACATTTTGTTCACAAATTGCAGGATTTCCCCAAAATAATGTGTCATTTTTCCTAATTAATCTTGATTTGATCCACTGTTATGTCATCAATTAATTGTCTTTCACACCCATAAAGTCTTACAGCCTTGTGAAAAAGTAGAAGACAATATTGCAAGTTGCACATCACCTTGTACTAACTTTAAATTCCTAGAGTGACCTTGGATAGTAAGAATGTTGGTATCCTGTACAAAAATACAAGGCTAAACTTGGCCTTGCACAGACTAAGTGTTAGCCTTGTAGCAGGGATTGTGACCTTGTTATCACCTTGTCTTGACCTTGGAAAAAATTCACAAATCAGTAATATTGCAAGCTACAACTTGTCTAAACAAGGATTCTGCAAGGCTAATATCAACCAAGTTAGCATTTTTTGAGTCATTTACAAGGTTCCAGCAAGGCTTTTCCAGGCTAGAACAAGGTTATGACAGAAGGCTTACAAGGCTTGTATATGGCTACATGGCCTTGCATTTTTGTACAGGATAGATATAATATCCAGCACAGTGTTTTTAAATTTCATAGTGCACAAGAGGTTTATTGAATTGAGATAAATAGTTATGTTACAATCTCACTTGTCTAATTTCATTAATGAAGCCTACACTGCCACGGCTCATGAAAGACTTTAGGAAATTTAAAAACTGACAGCTTAAAGTTGATTGCATAAAGCTGACAGCCTAAAGTTAAAAACTGACAGCTAAAAATTGACAGGATTTTGTGTGAAGAAATGTATGAGTAGGAACATTCAAACTCTGATAAGACTGGTGGTGAATACAAGACATATCCCCATCAAAACTCTATTTGAAAATCAGAAATAGATGTATAATGCACCATGTTTTGTTGTTCAGTTCATAAAATTTAAAGTTCCTGATATGTTGGGTTGTTCATGTTTACTTCAATTTGTTCCTCATGTAGTTGGTATGGTCTTCCCATTGCAAAACCACGCTGCATATCCTGTATTTGTGATGTGCACATTGCTGGGTTAAAGCTGTATGCATTTGGTTGTGAATTCAGCACAGGCTCTGCAAACTGGTTGATGATAGATATCAACATCGAGAAGGAGGTGACGTCACTCAAAATGTCATATTGTTCGGTCCATAGTTCGGTCCGTATTCTCTGAGGTTTTCGCACATGACCGCTCGGACCGAGAAAGACAACGAACGATTACAGACGATAGTTTTGAGTTGTGCAAAGTACGAATATTTTGGCGGCAACCGGCAACCAAAGGCGAATTGGAATTTGGCGCGCTTTCCATTCTGCTGCTCTGGTGGTGCTCAAACATCTTTTATCAACTGTGTCAGAAATATGACGGAAGGTAAGGAATCTCACTTTTCGTGTTAATGTTTTAAGTTGCAAAAATTGTGAAACTTTAAAAACGTAACAAAACGTAAAATGGAACCGATATTACACTGGACCTTGGCGCATCATTACATTTCGTAATTTTGAGCTGACTTGTTCAGGCCCACAGTGATCCAGATCAGAGAAATTATGGAATAAATGGGAAAAAACGAATTTTCAAAAACGTTTGATATTTCACATTTTCCATGTAAAAGGAGTGCCAGGGGTCAACACAAAGCAAAAATTTTTTAAATCGGACCACTGGTTCTGCCACAGTGAATTTTTAAAGTTTGGTGAATTGAGTTGTTGTTGTTTTTCTTGGTGCTTCCGGCACAAATTGTTGTTTTTAGCTCAATTTCAAAATTTCATAACTCCACTTGAAGTAGTCCGATTTTTACGAAATTTGTTTCACATGAAAGACCAGCATCTACTTGTATCTCAGATGTCCTTTTCTTTCAAAAATGATACATAAAACATGGGTAACCGGACACATATACAATATTTAGCAGTTTTTGAGAATTTCCACGAAAAACGGTGACTCAATAGTAGAAACAAAAAATTCAAGTGATTCCAAGTGTTCATCCTAAATTGCTAAAAAAACTACAATGTCTTGGGAACATTTCTGCCAGAGGGTTCGTTTCAATTCGTTCTGGATTTTTTTTGTTAATTTTATGAAAATATCCACCACAATTCAATATCTGCAGGTAAGTTTCATAGAGTTTATGGGCAATGTCCGATTTTTTCACAAAACCAGTGTCCCACATTTGTCCTGTGTCATCTAAGCCGTCTTCATTGGAAGGTCCATCGTTGCAAAACAAAGAAAACATTTGCAAAACTATGCCTTGTTTGCCTGCTCCTGGTACGTGGACAACCAGATCTTTTTATTTTTATGATTGATTCTCAAAAGTTAAATTGCATTGATTCTCTTGTTGCAAGTAAAGATATTTCAGCATTGGAATGGTTAAAACTATAAATTTAGACTCAAGATATCAACTGATTCCATGCAGAGTTTAGTCAAAGAGATATTTTACTTTCACAGAAGCAGAAAGATTATCAACAGCAACTGATGGGTACAAACGTTTCTTATATTCATCTATCTTGTTGCGTAGCTCGAAGTAAGAAATTCCATATTTTTCGAGGAGATTACTACGCATCTGGTATTGTCTCTGAGACAAATTGGCCAGATTGATCAGCGACGTCAACTCGGGTATAGGAATTTGGCACTGCAGATTTAAACTTGTGAGAAATGCTGACATGTTCCAATCATGAGATCGGAAGACCTCTTGAACAATTTTTTGCAACATTATTTCTTTTTCAATGCCATTTTCCTGGGCCGTGCTCAGTTCACCCTCTAAAATCTTGCTGTCAACTTTCCGACGTGGCGCATTTTCAACCGTGAGGCTTTTTCTGCCAACCTTTCTTGGCAAAACTGGCTGACTATGTGATGGTGCCCGAGAACGCTTTAAATTATCATCAGACTGAAAAGTTCTCTTTTTCTGTCCCAGTCCTCATTTTTGTTGCACACTTCATAAACTGCTCGCAGCGTGCTTTGAAGTTTGAAAACGTCCAGCGTCAAGCAGTATGTATTTTTTAGGTCCTCGGCTAACTTTCTAAACTTTTCTTCAACTGAAATATTCTTGTTAGATAAATCTCTGTTTTCAATGATAAAATTAAGTAGCTCTAAATTACTCTAAATTAGATATTTCAATAGACATCTTATATAAATCAAAGATCACTGCAACTACAAAGTTACTGCAGAAAATTTCAAATTTATTTCAAAGGTTAGAGAAATTAGCAACATTTATAATGACATGAGAAAATTTGTCAACAAAACTTGAAATTTTTTGAAGTATTCAATTTCAATTAACGCCGTCCAATGTTCAGACTGTTGAAACAACTGTGCGGTTGATATCTTGAGTCTAAATTATAGTTTTAACCATGCCAGTGCTGAAATATCTTTATTTGAAATAAAAGAATCAATGCAATCTGACTTTTGAGAATCAATCATAAAAATAAAAAGATCTGGTTGTCCACGTACCAGGAGCAGGCAAACAAGGCATAGTTTTGCAAATGTTTTCTTTGTTTTGCAACGATGGACCTTCCAATGAAGACGGCTTAGATGACACAGGACAAATGTGGGACACTGGTTTTGTGAAAAAATCGGACATTGCCCATAAACTCTATGAAACTTACCTGTAGATATTGAATTGTGGTGGATATTTTCATAAAATTAACAAAAAAAATCCAGAACGAATTGAAACGAACCCTCTGGCAGAAATGTTCCCAAGACATTGTAGCTTTTTTAGCAATTTAGGATGAACACTTGGAATCACTTGAATTTTTTGTTTCTACTATTGAGTCACCGTTTTTCGTGGAAATTCTCAAAAACTGCTAAATATTGTATATGTGTCCGGTTACCCATGTTTTATGTATCATTTTTGAAAGACAAGGACATCTGAGATACAAGTAGATGCTGGTCTTTCATGTGAAACAAATTTCGTAAAAATCGGACTACTTCAAGTGGAGTTATGAAATTTTGAAATTGAGCTAAAAACAACAATTTGTGCCGGAAGCACCAAGAAAAACAACAACAACTCAATTCACCAAACTTTAAAAATTCACTGTGGCAGAACCAGTGGTCCGATTTAAAAAATTTTTCCTTTTTGTTAACCCCTGGCATTCCCTTTATATGGAAAATGTGAAATATCAAACGTTCTTGAAAATTCGTTTTTTCCTATTTATTCCATCCGCTGGATCACTGTGAGGCCATCATCATTGGACCGCCTTGCTTATTTATGAAACCCATAAAAAGATGAAATCATTAAAATCTTAAGAAATATGAATTTTGAGCAATGGTATCCTGGCTCAGTTTGAACCATTATTAGTTTTCGTGTTTTTAACCAATTTCCTTCACAATTTTAGAAAATGATGAAGTCCAAATAATTGAGACAAGCTCATTAGAAGAGGCCCTTGAAGCCATCAAGAGGCATGAAATCAAGCATACTCTTCGATACATAACGTATTGGTCAAAGAAAGATTTTGGGAAAACAGGTAAACTAATGAAACCTACCTATTAAAGTGCTGTAGACTGATTTGTAATAGAGAGGCCTTCAAAAATATATTTTTGGATCTTTCTAAGGGGTCCACCCCCTCAACAAAGCTGTGGAAAACAACTTTTATTCAAATCACAATTAGTTAACTTCAATATCCTTTTTCCACTGCATACAAACTTTTGCGCACTTAAATTAGAATAGTCATAGTCATGATTAGAATAGAATGAAATGAAATATATTTAGGACATTTTTGGAACATTTTTTCAATTTAGAACATTTTCTCTTTCGTAAATAGTAGATGCTGTAAATAGGATTTAGGTTGTAAATATGTTTTTTAGTGTATTTTTGATAGTGTTAATATTCATTTTGTTATTAAGCTTTAATTTCATTTTATGGGAGGAACCCCTGAAAACCGCATCAGTGCCAAAGGGCTACCCTCCCCCACAGATAAACAAATGAAATGAAAATAAGAGGCAACGAAAATGAATGACTACTGGAAAAACTTGCTCTTATAGTATGGTTATGAAAGACCTTGTGCATGTTAACATGGAAGAATTATTGAGAATTTTGAAGAATTCTGTCACTTACACACTTAGAATTCTTGTGTCATATGTCTCATAAGTTTTTAAAACAGGAATTCTTCAGAAAATACATCAATACGGATACATACCAAAGGCAATTTTGAATTCTAGGCCTGTGCTGACATACTTATGATGCAAAATGTCTCGAGGACAGGCTAAAAATCGTTTGCAAATTTTGACACATTTCCTGACCAAGTATTTATTTTCTCATTACATCATAACCAGAAATCTTGTTTAGGTTATGCTCAATCGATTTCTTCTAATGTTTTAGAACCAAATTTAGCAAAACATAAAGTCATCTGGCAATGGACAAATGTTCCATACAGTGGTGTACCATTCTTTATTACTGGGTGCAAAAAATTTGAATGTCAGCATGGGAAAGACCGGCAAGTCAAAGCAAAAGCTAGAAGAAAAGAGGAAAGAAAGGCCAAAATGGTGAGTTGTAGTTCCTGTATTTCATCTAAGGATACTGCATTTGAATAGCCTATTATGAAACATAATTTTCAACAGAGCAGGCAGAAGAACTTACGAACTTTGAGTGTATATATGCAGTAAAGTTGGATTTTTTTCAATCTACAGGGAAATGATCATGTCTTTCCACGCAAATATACATTGCTTCAGGACACAAAAAAGTTTGGCTGTAGTGCTGAAATTCATATCACAGAGATAACACAGTTCCAGGAATATAAGGTAAATTCCTGGCAAGGACAGTGCTTCTATGATTGACACCTCTCCCTTAATGATTTCCCAAAACAGCAGTTGCCAAATAATTCCTTCTTTGAAAAATCATGTTTTTTTCCTATGAAGTCTTCAGATGTTGCCTGCCATCATATAGTTTTGAAGCATTTCATTGTCAATGGTGTTTACACATGCTGTACCAATGTACAGTTAGTTTTTTTTGAATAATTTCAATTGGACAGGGTTCTACAGTAACTTAATGTTTAGAACCTGGTACCATTATTGGAAACATTATTCTGGGTTTTGTTTCACAATGACTGAAAATTTTTAACAAGAGGTACCTACGGTATCCCCATATTCTGTTTATCAAAGATGAGTTTGATGATTTTTCTTACAGTGACAGTAAAAGTTTCATTTTTTCTTCAAGATCACAGAAAATACAGAATGGAGAAGAAAAGATGCCTCAAAGAAGCTACGAGCTGCAATTGAAAAAGGATCAGAAATCGCATCTACAAAAAAGTTCATTGTTGTGATCCCAACTGTTGCTCAGCATCAAAATCACATCATAGGCACTGTGAGTAAAGTTTCATTGACAATGTTTTTGATGCACTTGAAAACAGCATTCAAAAAGTGACTTGCAAACTACATTCTAGCAGCCTACCTTCTATTTTAAAAGATACTGCAAGGTGAAGAGATATGCACAAACTGAATGAATTTATATTGAGCTTCCTAGGACAAACTTTGGCATGATGGCACATTATGTCAAAAGTTTATTCAAAACTAAGAATTTGCAAGAAGCAGGAACAGGCTCTAAGCTGTAGGCTGGTAATCAACATACAGTAGGTTTTAAATCTTTGAATCCTTGAAGATCATAATCAAATGTTTTAGCTGATTTTTGCTTTAAGCCTTAAGCCTCAAATGCATCATTTTCATGAACCAATTAGACAGCAAATAAGCAAAGAAGACAAAAGCCCATGAAGATTTTTCTAAATCTGTGCCCGCATAAAATGCAGTTAGGACAGAAAACAGCTTGAAATTTCCTGAATTTCTTTGAAAAGATTTAATATCCAGATGTTTGGGTATGGATGCCAGTTTAGATACTGTTTCAAGGAGTTATGGCCTGTCCATTGACAAAATCAGCTAGGCTTGTTCAGCTTGCTTGCACCACTTTCAGTCTAGTGACCTCTACCGTTTAGAATTCTGAAACTTATTTCACACCATGAAAACTTGTGCTGTGAATGCAAACAGTAATATAATACAGAAACTCCATGAGAGTATTGCCATATGTACACAAACTTGGATATGTGGAGAAAGGGCAATGTGAAGAGCTTGAAAATGCAGATTTTTGGCATGTTTGGATCGTTCTTTCAACCATCACTATTATTTTTACTCAGCCAGAATCTCTATTGCTTAGGATTAGTGTCTCATTGATTTGTGGGTGAACTAAAGGGGCCATAACTCCTCAAAACAGTGACACATCACAACCGGCATCCAAGGGAGTATCCCCAAGCATCTGGAGATTGGTTTTCTTCAAAAAACTGCAAGAAATGTCAAGCAGTTTTTGCCCTGAATGTGTTTAATGATGGTATCTAAAACGTAAAAAAATCTTGACAGGTTTCTTTTGTCCTCCTCTCTGATTTGCTGTCTGATTGGTAATGAAAGCGAGGCTTTGGAGGTTTTTGGCCATGAGCCACAAAAAGCAAAAATTGGCTAAACATTTTATCCTTACCTTGAATTTATGTAAAAAAGACAGGTAGAAATTTCCACGACATATTCTTTTATTTGAATCACTTCGAAGAAAATAGCTGCTGTTTAGCAAAATGGTAACAAAATAGCTAGAAGTTTCTTTGAAGTCATTCAGTTCAAAGAAATAGATCACATAATTTCACCCCATCCATTTTAAAGATTTGGAACTGGATGATTCTGGCTGATTCTGGCTGGTTCTGGGCGATTCTGGCTCATTCCGGCGTTTAGCACAACCACCTCCAAATAGCACAGCTAAATCTTTGTTAAAAGTTTGCAAGAAGGACTTCTCAAAAGTTTCAGTTTTCAGTTTGCACTTTGCAATTGAATGACAGTCATTTTCATTTGCAAGTAAACATTTCCTTGAATGCTTTACAGTTTGTATTGAAATATTTGATAAGTGCCATTCCCATATTCATTATAGCACACTTTGGGTTCTCTACTGAATGATTTCTTCGATTTATCTTCAGCATGCAGGAATATCACAAGAAATTGACCAACAGCTGGTGAAGAAAATCGATGAGTTGATACAGGAAGGAGTCTCTGACGTCAATGAAATGCGTCGCCATCTAAAGATATTTGTTAAAAATGAAATGTTTGGCGAGAAAAATTTGCCCAATGCAACCAACTTCAGGTACTACCCACGACCCAAGACAATAAGAAATCACATGGTTCACTCTAAAAGGAAGTTACTCTATTCAATGATGGACCAGGAGTGTCTGGCAAAAAAAGTTGATGAATGGAGGAGGGAAGATCCATCAAGAAATATATATTTTCGTCCCAAAGCATCAAGTAGTGGGGATCCAGCACCACCTGAAGATGACAATAGTGACATTAGTTCTGATGAGGAGGACCTTGAAGATATTCGCATTAGCGATTACAGTTGTGATTCCCTTCTTTTCGTTTATCAAAGCAGCTGGCAGAGAAGGCTGTTGCTCCGCTACGGCAACGAGTTAGCATTACTAGATGCAACATACCGCACAACACGGTACGCCATACCACTCTTCTTCCTTGTTGTCAAGACAAACATTGATTACCAAATAGTTGCCACGTTTGTATGTGAAAGTGAATCCACTGCAACTATACAAGAAGCATTGCAAATTATCAAAGACTGGAATCCTCAATTCACTCCAAGGTACTTTATGACAGACTATTCAAATGAGGAAATAACAGCAACAGAAAGAGTGTTTGATGGTAAGAAAAACTGTTGCTTTGTTGTACTTAATCACTTATATTTGTGAATTGTTCTTAAGAATTTCCGATGAAATTTCCCAGTAACTGTATGATCCTATAATGAGAAAGCGTTTGTCTGGCGCCCCAAGACTTTGGGGAGGGGGGAGAAACTTACAATTAAGTGCCCCAAAAGAGTCCATTTTGTGAGACATAAACTGATAAACATTATGTGAACTCCCACAACCTTTTCAAAACGACTGAACATTGCATTGAACATGCGGTGGACAAATATCCAGTTTAAAATGCTGTATTGAGAGCGAGTGGCTGAGTGGTTAAGGCGTTTGACTCATAAACCAAAGGTCAAAACGGCCGTAGGTTCAAATCCCGCGCTGGACAGTTTGGTCGCTGTCCGTAACTCTAGCCCAGGTCGACCAGAGCCATGTGAGGGAAATCTGGTAGCTGCGGCGGGTAGCTGCGGCGGACTGATGGTAAAGCATCCGTGGCCCCTACTGGAAATAAGTCTCTCAGACTTCGCAGGCTAGCCACGTTAAATATAGATGCCTACCTACCTACCTATTGTTTTGCCACCTTGTCTAGTTCTGTAAATAGGACGCTCTTATTACAATATGTTTCGTTCACAGGGTGCACAACTTTCATTTGTGACTTTCACAGAGAACAAGCATGGGAACGATGGCTAAAGAAAACTTCAAACGGTTGCATATTGATAAAGGATGAAGTGTTGCATCTACTAAGGCGCATTGCAAGGTCTGGCTCAGAAGGAGAATGCAAGCAAGCTGTTGATGCATTGAAAAAATCTAAAATCTGGAGCAATAACAAATATAAGAAACTTGTAAAATATCTGGAAAGCTACTGGCTGAACATACCACATGTAGGTTGACATTTTCAAACTATACTTCCAATTTTATTTCTTATCTTGTGTTTCTGCTATCAAAGTAATATTGTCGAGGTGCACTGCTGTATTACAGTTTATAAATCCAATCACTTCAATAATGGCCACTTGTAAGAGTCTTAATGGTTAAAATCAAGTTGCAATTAATTTTTGTGGTTCAAGCCCTTCAAGAAAGGGCAACCTATCCAAAACGTTTTTAAGAATTTGCACATTTTTAAAGTTGCAGATATGGACAGTCATTGACGTGCATCAAAAGTACTGCATCACGTAATCAATGAAATGAAGCACCATGTTGCAATTTCGCCTTTTTTTCAGAAATGATAGACTTTTTTTACCCATTATCTTTTGGAACTTGAGTATCTAATTTTCTTAAAATAACAGTGCAGCGTGTGGCGACGTATTAGTAGCAAAACGATCGATATACTTATCAAAATATACTTTAACGCCATAGAATAAAGAAACTAAACGACGATTTATTCTATGGCGTTAAAGTATATCTTGATAAGTATATCGATCGTTTTGCTATCTAATTTTCTTGCATGTGGGTTTCTTTTTTGAGGGTGTGTATTGTAGCGATCATTATAAGTTCGCAAAAAGCAGCTCATTCTTTCATGGTATCAGCCAGCTGGGTGACAGTGATTTATGATAACCTTGGTCTATATCAGTTAGTCACTCTTCAAACTGTAGTTTTAACGTTTCAGTTTCTTTAAAGTTATAATTGTAAATTTGCTGATTTCATGCATCCATTGTTGCACTCTTTTTCAGAGATGGGTACAATATTATCGCCAAGACAGATTGTTAGTAAACTGCAATACAAAGAACGGCACCGAACGGCAAAATCAGTCATTCAAGTATCAGTATTTGAAGAAATTTTCGAAAACATCACTGATGACAATGCTAACACTGCTTGTTGAACAATTCCTGGTTGATAAATATGACAGGTCTGTAAATTTATTTTTAAAACACTTTTCATTGAGAAGTAATTTTTGACTAAAGGAAAGAACATAAAATGTTGAAGTGAAAACAAAGCAGCTCGCCGTCCCCGTCTTGTTCAAGAAATCACAAACTATTTGAGAGGAAAACTATTATTTTTAGCAAATTAAATTTTGTTTTAAGTTTCCGGAAAAATTTGTTGAGGAGGTAGTTTCCGCTGTCATTTTAACTGCATTTCTATAGTTATTTTCATAAATACCATTTGAACCATATTTTGCATGTATAACCTTTGCAATCAAGTTTTCTCTAGAATTCCCGTACATTTATTGACACGGTGTGGATATTCAATTGTTAAATTGCTTGAATGCAGAAGAAGAATGTAACATAATGCTCAGTTGTGTTATGAATTCCTTACTTTGTTGACAATATATTTGCTGACTCTTACACATGAGCGAAGATAAAATTGCATGTGTTTATAAAAGATGAAGCAATGGCAGCTGTTAGATCTTATATTGGTTCATATATTTGATATTACATGCTTTCTAATAATGTTAATGCTTTCTTTCCAGATATTGTGATGGTAACATTAAGTTGAGCAACGTTTATCGCCAGTATGCAGGCTTCGTCCCAGAATTTCTGAAGAATCGACCGCGTGAGCTAATTGAGCATTGCTTAAGTAAAATGGAGCTTGCGTCCTGCATAGATGAATCACAAATTCATATGAGAGGGAATGGTCAGTTCACAGTGAAGAGCAATTCAAGGAATCCACTTTGTGAGCCTTATCGCGTCTGTTTCGGTGATGCTGCTACAATGCCAAGCTGCACCTGTATGGACTGGAGGACTTCTGCTTTTCCATGCAAGCACTTTTTTGCTGTCTGCAACAAGTATCCTCAGTTCTCTTGGGATTCATTGTCGCCACTGTATATTAATTCACCATTCTTGAAATTAGACGAGGTCGTCATCAATAACCTGCAAATTCTGGAAGACAACACAATGTTTTCCTCAGAAGTTATAGCTCAAGAGGATATTGGAAGTGAAAGTAGTACCAAAGATAGCAGCAACAATTTGTCTCAAGAGGAAACAAGAGAGACTCAAGTGAGAATTGTCAACTATGGTCCTTCCTGCCGAGAAATGATTGATGAGATACGGCGACTTACTTTTCTTGTTGAGGATCAGTCAGAACTTCTGTCAGGAGTGCTTGCAAATCTAGTGGAGATAAAGAGAGGCATGTATGATGCATGTCCAAAGGAGAATGACATTGCTTTGTTGCCAACGATTCAAAAGGGAAGAAAAGTTGATTCAGAGGTCTTGCCTGGTAAGAGATTGCAAGAGCTACCTCCTAGGAAAAGGAAAATGAAATTTGCACAACGGGTCGGGGAAAGAAATGAACGTCATGCAAAGGCAGCAAAAGTAAGTGTGGAAGATAGGCTGGAAGATTCCAAGCAGCAATGTATTCTCGAGGAAGTGATAAGCGATGCTACGGACCTGTCAAAAAACGCATTCTCAGTTTCAGTTGTCAACAGTCTCCATCAGAACAGTCAAGAAAAAGAAAGAGAAAGTCATAAGCAATCCTTGAAGCATTTGTTCCTGGCAAAGACAGCTGCTGGAAGCTCAAAAGCAGATGCTATTGAATTGGAGGATGACGTTAGCGCCACTGAAGGAAATGATAAGCCTTTTCCTGGCGATTCTGTAAGGTCAGAACTTACATATCGTGACTTGAAATCAATATCTGAAAAGAGAGTATTAAGTGATAATGTAATAAATGTACTGCAGCTTATGATGAAGCGAGATTTCAACGTATCTGTTGGACTACAGGATACAATTAAAGGCAGAAAGCTATATTTCAGATCAATAAGTGCAGGAGTTCCTTTTACACAGATTCTCCATGATGACCAGAACCACCACTGGGTAGCAATTAGTAGTTATGGATGCAATGAGGGGGAAATTTGCTACATGGATAGCTTATTCAAAGGCCGCATTGCCAATGAAGTGAAGCAGCAAATTTGTGCGATAATGAAATGCAAACTGCCAGCTATAACAGTGAAAGTAATGTCAGTTCAGCAACAAAATAATGGCCTTGATTGTGGGTTGTTTGCTTTGGCATTCATCCTGTGCATACTGGAAGGCAAAAATGATGTAACAAGCCACTTCTACGATGACGTCCAAATGCGATCTCATTTGCTCCATGTTGTCTTGGAGAACAAAGTGCGCTCATTTCCAGAATCCATCATTGAAAGGAAAAGATGCAAAAGCAGAGTAATAGAGATCAAAGTTTTCTGTTCATGTCGACAATTGTGGATTGAAACTGATAAACAAAATCCTAGCAAGTATGTGATTTTTTCCGTGTTGTCAATGCCAATTTTACATTGCTTTATACTTCAGCTATTCCAAGCAATTATGGTCAAACTTATATACGTCTCATGGTTACATCAGATTGTCTTTTTAGTTCAATCAGTTAAAATTTCAGTCAAAAGCTAGCAATTCCATTTTATGGCCACAGGCCAGTAATTCGTTATTTGAAGAATCTTCTCAAATATATTATTATCAAACATTCACAATTTTTGAAAGTCTGTTTCCCACGAAGTTCATAGCGGAAAGGGTTTCTTATTTCATGTTTCTTATGGTAGATTTTCCGCATAAATTTCATATGATATATATATCTACAGCAAAGACGCGAGCCACTGTCCGAAACATTATTTCATAGAGAATTTCTAATTTTATGGTGCATGCTTTGTTGGTAATTATAAATTTGAAGTTTCATAAGTAGGTAGGGATGAAGTCATTCCTGTGATTGAGCCAGTGTGACATTTTTCTTTGCAGGCATATGGCAGCTTGTGACCAGTGCGGCGAGTGGTATCATCGAGCATGTGAAAAGATAGACGACATTGTATTCAAACAAAAGACCACTTGGTTTTGCTCAAAATGTAAAGAATAAAGTGCATGATACAAAGCGATCTAAAAACAGATCATATCGGAGTGTTTTTGTCATAGAACTATCGTTATACTGCGAAATTCTACGAGATGAGTTGCATTGAAAAGATCTTTTGGCATGATGGCAATCTTCATTGTTTGTTTTGAAATTGCGAGGCCCCAAATATGCCCCGCTTGAGGTTGTTTCTGTCAAATCTTATCAAAAGTGTATCTTATTACAGCACGATCTTTGCACGATCTGACTATACATTTTATTTCAAAAGCAACATAATTTCGAATTTTCCAAAAAACTCGAGAAAAGGAACATTATTTCCAAATTTTGAGAGCTCCTTCTTAAGTAGCCAAAAGCTTACAATGTTTTGCAAGGCTTAGTTCGGCTTGTTGTCGGGGCTTCTTGGGTTCTTTGCAATGATGCGATTTTGTAGTATTTTTGGAAATAATGGTAGTCCTGTGGCCAAGAACAGTTTCACTTTATTTACATATTTCTTCGTTGTACTTCATATGCTTATACTCTTTTCCTACTACAAATATTTTTATAAGTAGCTCTAGCTGCACTGGGAAAATATAACTTAAGAAACAATATTTATTTTGAAAAAGGAAGCCCTTCACATATTTTTACTTATTTTCATTGTTTCTTGTATCCTATTACTCGGAAGGTACTTGAGTAATGTCTAAACATTGGAAAGGCTTGAAATAAACCTTGCTTTAATGTGATCACGCGGAAACAGATAGTGAACATGAAGGTTGTTATGGAACTCGAACGAAATTCGAACGAATTCGAAGAAATTCGAACGAAATTCTGAGTACCCAAAATCTGATATTTTAAAGAAACTTTCAGTACTGACCCAAATTCTTAGTTTCTTATAAACAACAGAGTAAGGCCTCGCATTTAAGAAACCACCTAAAAATACTTTTAGGCTACTGAAAAACTGATTAGCCCCCTTAGTTATAAGAAACTCTTGAGGCTCACACCCAAAATAGAGTTTCTTGTATTTTGATTGACATTAGGTCCTAATCTGATTGTTTGGGAACATTTCAATTCATGCAGAGTTCTTAAGAAATTGCTGCAAAGATACCTTAGATTTAACAGCTTTTTACCCAGATTTCAATTTGTATATGACAATCATTGATAGCAAACACATGTGGCTAGTATATCAACAAAAATCCAATGCAATCGTAACGTAACTTGTTTTCTAGCACTTTCAAGAAAATAAATTAGAAACTTAAGAAACTTGAGCCCAAGGAATGGCAAGTATCATAGATGTATCATTCGCCCAGGGTGTAATAAGTTTTTCTTAAATGAAGGGCCTTGTTGTACTCTCGAGTACCGAGTTTGAAAACTTTCCAACCCCCCGCTCTTATTCCAACCCCCCATTTTATTAATTTTTGGAAAAATGAAATGATAGTAAACATAATTTCTGAACGAACGCAGGAAAAAGTCTCAAGAAGTGCAGTCAACAGAACCAGAGTTCGTAGGTGGATGTATCCGTAACATCGCTGTTCGCATAAATACATAAAAAATACGTGTTTACCTATGAAACTACTATTTTCAATTTCTCCAAGCCCCCCCCCCCCGTTTATTCGGTACTCGAGAGTACGTGTACCCCGACGTGTACCGCTAGGTATTTCCTTGCCTTAGGCCATTTAAGTGTTTACAACAGTAAATGGTTAATTGATGCACATTTATACATGCAGCATTGCCAGTTAATTTCTGTTGTTCTCTCCTGCTTGTGTACCTTTTCTTCCACCTTTGATCTTGCCTTGGGAAACTATGGTTACGACCGACGAATTTCGTACGATGTTTATCGCTACCTGCTCAATCGTACATTGATGTCCCTCGGTCGTTGGTCCTCGGTCTCGCTGGATTACTCGTTATTGCTACCACACAGTAAATTTGCTACGCAGGAGTGCACCTCCTTTTGAGTGTTGATATCTATCATCAACCCTGCAAACTCTGCTTGGAAGAACAGTTGCTCAATTTGCATTCGCATCCGTGCTTTTTTCAAAGGAGGCAGTCTCTTTAGTCTTGGAACTAGGCTGCGGCAGAAGTTACTTGCTTCATCATCAGTTTCTTCATAAGGATTGTCTTGCCTTTTCTTACTATCAGATAAATAATTTGCAATTGTGTTAGCACTTTGGACAAGGGCTTTGTCAAGCTCAGCTCTTTCCATGCTGCTGCTACTTGCTTTGCTCCATGACTTTGAGCTCAAATCTGAACTTAAACTGGATGATCTTCTTGAAACCTTTTTAGGTCTGCCAATGGGATCCTTGCACTGCTTTCCAGCTTCATTAGTTTGGGCATCATTCGGTTCTATGCTTCCTTGTTGATTTTCGGGGGCAAGATTCCCACTTTCCATTTCATTGAGCTGAAATACATCACATCCATCATCAGCATTTGGGAATTCTCCCAGGATATCATTGACGTCAGGTGCAGCCAACTTTTCATCTTCGGAATCATTATTAAGCTCTTGCTGCTTTGGCTGCTTCATGTTAGTCGAGGTCGGTCTATGGTCAATGTAAGCTGCAAGCCAACCCAGATTTTCGAATTCACGTGGCACAGGAACAGCATCCCTTCCAGAACCTGAAGGAACACTCTTTGCTTTCTTTAAAAATCGACCGTAAGCAGTCCTTATATTCCTGAAACGCTTCTCTGCTTCTGTCGGTGTTATCTTAAATTTCTCCGCAACTTTAGCCCAACTGTTTGTCTTCTTTGTCTTGTCCTTGAAATCTTTTGAGTACTTGCTGTAGAGGCAATCAAATTTTTGAATCTCTTCCATGAATTCCTCGCTTGCAGTTGCAGGTGTGTTTTCGACCGCCATTTTTGTAAACACCAAATGTGGCCCGAGAAGCTGATGACTCTAGCATCATGGGATAGAAACGAGGCACCATGGGGTAGATACGAAGCACCACGGGATACTTTTCGATCGTTGCGATCGCTGGTGGATCGCTGGAATAGAACAAGTTTCTATCCCAGCGATCCTGATCGCAGGGATCGCTAGGATCGTTTGTGCGTGTTTCCATAAGATCGCTGGGATCGCTGGGATCGCTGGAGTCGTTCACAGCGATCCAAACGATCGTAACGATTATATGGAAACCAGGCTTATATGATATCTACTTGTTTTCAAGCTGAGCAAATGATGGCATCAATGTCTCCTCTGCCTGACTGTTTATTCTGTTGGATAATGTCTTGAGCTTCAAAGTCACTACAAATCTGATCTCTGGTTCTACTGAGGGCCAAATTTCCCCATCTTTCCTAGCAGCTGTCGCTTCCTTTTCCTTTCGATCTTGCCCTTTGTGCCCCCCTGTTAGAAATCACTTTGTTTTCCTTTTGTTGTTCCCTGATTTCCTTTAAAACCCTTGAGAGCAACTCCAGAATTAAAGTAACAAGTTGCCTCACAAACAGCTATTTCCACCTGTCTTCCACCAAAGAGGTATTTGGACAATTTGACCAAAGGATTCCATTTATTGCCTCATGTTGGTTCTGAATAAGGCCCATGAGACATCTATGAAGAAGCTTGTCCTCAGACAGCCAAACAAAGATTGGTTCAAGCCCCTCTTGAAATACACTTAGCAAACAACTGCCACCACTATATCCTGCACCTTCCTTCCAAAGTTTGCATGATTTATCTTGTGTTTTAGGGCAATATATGTGCTGCTCTTCAGTGATTCACTTTTAGGTTTGATCATATGCTTTAGAATTGCCCAAATGGACACATACATCCCATCTGGATCATTGGAGTGATGGCTGCGCCATGATGATTCTGTTTTTTGTAGCAAATACTACAAAAGAAATAACTCTTCTCCAACCCCTCTTTGTCTGCATCTCCTTCAAAGTCAGCTGACTAATCTGCCCTCTTGCAAATACTGCACATTGCAGCCATCTTTAGACAATCTGCAATCAGTTCTGTATCCATAATTTTGAAACCTTTTGACTTCATGGACTGTCCCTTTCCATTTGCTTTTCTGTAAGATCTAGGCTACAATCTTGGTCAAAATTCCTGGGACAAGTCACAAAATTGCACTACTTCAGTCTTTGATTCAGTGCCCCCTGCTCCCCCCGTTTCAATGTTGGTTGAATCAAACGCCATTCAACCATCCCAACGTTGAATTAGGGGGGAAGGGGGATGAGAAGGTTCTAAACGTATGTTTTCACGTCAATATTTTAGGAAACATGACAAAAACACAGGAATTTGCCAGTGTCGCAATTTATTTTGACCAGGATTGTCTGAAAATGGTTGTTAACAAATAAAGACTCATAGCTTGAGAACCCATCGAGATTTTTGCGTGAAATTTTACCACCATAATCCCTAACACAAGAAGTAACTTCTCAGCCATTTATGCCGAAATAGGCGTTGTTCGCTAAATTCGCTGAGCACTATCTTATATGTGGGCGTGGCAAAATTGTTGCGCTTTACACAAACTTACAGATTCCTTTATGAAATGTGAGAAACATTCGGGTTCTGAGCGTTCTTCCACTGTCATCGGATTGCATAATCTGCAGCTCTTTTGAATGTGAGTAATTGTTGCAAGAAAAGCTTTTGGGGCATTGTCTGAGGTCCGGTTTCTTGTGAATTCCTCGGTTCTCCCAACGGCGCTCCACAGAAAACGCCCCATGATTTTGGGATAAGTTACGCTTTTTCGGTAAATTCGTTTGATTCCAGATTGGAACATCAAAGTATTCCTATTCATGCAAATAAACCAGGTAAAATTCGTCTGGAAGGGCAAAATCCAACGGTTCTCCAAAAATAAAATACCTAAAATAAACAATTCCGGATAAGTTTTTTATGAAATTGATGGAGAACCGTGAAAAATCGTATTTCATGAAATATTACAGCAAAGATTGATTGTAAGCTAATAAAGCTTATTCTGCACAGCAGAATGAGACAAAATTCGTCAAGATAGCTCGAGTGAAGTCAAAGTTATTAATGTTTAAGTAAGGGAGAAGCGCTGAGATTCGATCACTTTCTCAAAATTCCAGCCATTGCCTGAAACCGCCTTGTCGGCACGCGACCTCGGCATTCTTCTTCAACAAAGAGTTCTGCATGACCATTTGTCGGGCACAATGGACGATTAACTCCCCTCCAAGGGTGAATGAAAGCTTGCTGGAGTGGAGTTAATTTCATTGAAAGTAAATGAACAAGTAGAAATTTGAGGAAAAGCACATTTAAAAAGAAGACAATTGCGCTGTGGAGGCGCATGATTGGCACTTTCTCAAAATAAAACTTTGTTGTCAAATCCTCTTTCCCAGTTGTGCTGTTTTCAAACGAAATCCATTGGTAGATTTCATACACAAAAGGAGTTTTGCAAAACGCAATGGGAAAATCATTCATAATTTGATGATGTCATACTTCTAATGAATAAACCAGTAACTATAAGAACTTTAAACTCTGAAGTATTCTGGAGTTTAGCCCACACTAAGTGGCTATCGGGTCATAGTAAAAGGGGTTGTCGGGTACAAGTAGATTTGGATTTATTTTAACATTTACAATAAGCAGTAATCGCAGTTTTTCAGACAATCTTGGTCAAAATTCTTGGGACAAGTCACAAAATTGCACTACTTCAGTCTTTGATTCAGTGCCCCCCGCTCCCCCCGTTTCAATGTTGGTTGAATCAAACGCCATTCGACCATCCCAACATTGAATTAGGGTGGAAGGGGGATGAGAAGGTTCTAAACGTATGTTTTCACGTCGATATTTTAGGAAACATGACGAAAACACAGGAATTTGCCAGTGTCCAAACTTATTTTGACCAGGATTGTAGTTCTTGTTTGTATCTTGCTCGGATTGTCAAATAAAGAGACTTGACTTTGATTCAACTTTTCTGCACTCACCTGTTGATAAGTAGTTTATAAATCGTAGCAACAGTTGGATCAATTTGTTATCCCTTATCACCTTTATCCTTGTTTCTCTTCGGTGTAACGTTTTTATGTTCATCAAGGCTGGAGGCTGCCACCACTTCCTCCTTCCCTCATTTAGGGGTTAGGCCCTCTTTCCTGGTGGCCTTGCCACTCTCTACTCTGACTTCTCCTACCAGCCCTGAATTTGTATCTTTTCTTACCCTTGTCACTCTTTTCACCTGTATTCTTATCTGCCACTGGACTTCAAAACTTCATCTTATTTTTCATATGACTACAAGGCCTTTGATGAAGCTAAATTTCTCGTAGATTATAAAGAAATGGATACCTCCTTTCTTGATGATGGAAGTCAGGACCTAAATGGAAAATTTGACACCTTTCTTCTTAATCTTCATAATCTTGTAAACAAACATTGTCCTCAGAAAAAGCTGAATAAGCGGGCCTTAAAGCTAAAAAATAAACCTTGGATTAATTTTCAAATTCAAAGAATGATGAAAATCAGAGATAGTTTATTTCAGCAATTTAAATCAACAAAATCCCCAAATGATCTTAAGGCATATAAACAGTTTCGAAATCGCATTGTCAATGAAATAAGAGAAAGCAAAAAAAGATATTTTCACCAGTACTTTGATTAACATAAAAATAATATGAAAATGCTTTGGAAAGGTATAAAGAACATAATAAGCATTAGACCTGGAAATTTTGATAGTGTTAGGTTCTTAAAGGAAGAAAATGGTTCCAAAATCTCAGACCCAGTGAAGATAGCAAATGAGTTTAATAACTATTTCACTAATGTTGCTGATAACATCACAAAGAGGATTCCAAGAACACCAAAATCTCCTTTAGACTATTTATCCAATCCTAATTTGGACTCATTCTTCATATCCCCGTGTACAGCAGAAGAAATATCCTCCCGTATTCAATCTCTGAAAAATGGTAAATCCAGTGGGCCAAATAGTATTCCAGTCAAGCTACTAAAAATTCTTGATCTGCCTATCTCAAAAGATCTTGCTGTTTTGATAAATGAATCCTTTTTGACAGGAACCTTTCCTGAAAAACTGAAAATAGCTAAGGTTATTCCAATCTTTAAAAAGGGACTTGCCACCAGTAAATCAAATTATAGGCCAATTTCACTCCTATCTGTCTTCAGCAAAATTTTTGAAAAATTAATGCACAAGCGCCTGTCCCAATTTCTTGAAGTCTGTGAGGTATTATTCTGCATGCAATTTGGTTTCCGCACAGGTCATTCAACTGATCATGCTCTTATTAGTTTAACTGAAACTATAAAATCTTCTTTGGACAAAAACAGATTTGGCTGTGGTATCTTCATTGACCTTCAAAAGGCTTTTGATACAGTTAACCATGATATACTTCTAAAAAAGTTAGAACATTATGGTATCAGGGGCACCGCTTTAAGCTGGTTCCAATCTTACCTCAGTAACCGCAAACAGTTTGTTTCAATTAATGGCCATTCTTCTTCCCTCACTAACATAACTTGTGGTGTCCCCCAAGGATCAGTTCTTGGGCCACTGCTATTTTTAATCTACATCAACGACCTACCGAATTCATCACAGTTTCTATCCTTTTTCCTTTTTGCTGATGATACCAACATTTATTGTGACTCTGATAACCTTCAACTTCTAACCAAAAAAATCAACAGAGAATTAAAGAAGGTTAAGCTTTGGCTTGATTCAAATAAGCTTGCACTAAACATTGAGAAGACAAACTTTGTACTCTTTCATTCCCCAAGGAGGAAATTGTCAGAATTCACCAACCTCAAAATTGGTAAACAGTTTATTCAAAGAACTAAGTATGTAAAGTTTTTAGGAGTTCTCATGGATGAACATCTGACTTGGAAGTACCATACAACTGAACTTTGTAAAAAACTTTCTAAAACTGTTGGCATTTTCTTCAAAGTGCGGCATTATGCCCCCTTGCCTACTCTTGTCTCTCTCTACAACTCACTTTTCTTGTCCTTCCTCAACTATGGTATTTCAGCCTGGGGAATGACGTATGAATCCTACCTAAACCCACTCTTTATTCTTCAGAAGAAAATTCTTCGCTGCATTAAATTTCAACCCTTCCTTTCTCATAGCACACCAATTTTTCAGTCATTAAAGACTTTAAAAATTGTGGATGTTCTGCACCTGAACATCTTAACCTTTGTTTATAAATCTATTAATAAGCTATCTCCTTCCTGCTTTCATGATTATTTTCAGCCAAATTCATCTGTTCATAGAATTGGGACTCGCCAGGCTACAAGAGGTGATCTTTTTAAGTCTATAAATACAACTCTATAAAAATACAACTCTGTATGGTCTGCAAACAATTCAGTACTTTGGCTCAAAACTTTGGAACACCCTTCCACTGTTCATACGTGTTGCTAGCTCTACTGTGGTTTTTCGTTCAAAACTAAAAAGATACTTCCTTGATTCATATTCACAAAATAACTCTTAGTTTAACACACAAGTCCTATCCCGTTGAGGTTCATCTGGTTCTTGGTTATGGTCTGTCTTTGTTTTTAAAATAATTGTTGGTTTCTTTGTGTTTTATGGGGGGGCTCTCTCTCGATTAGTTTACCTACTTAGAGAGCTCCTCCTTAGTCAGTAAATCTTAAATACAATTGTGTAAAGTAATTTTTCTTCTTTTGTTTTTTCAGTAGTGTTAGTTTTAGTTCTTATTGTTGTAATGTATCTTAGTTGTAGAGTTTTGTGTATGAATTGTATTTAGGATTTATTGACAATGAATGAAACTTGAAACTTGAACTTGAAACTTGCCACGTCAATAATTTCTGTTTCTTCCTCTTTTTCTCCCTCACCTTGATAATCATCCATCATTAGCTTTGAACGAAGCAAGCAAAACTGCAAAGGCCGACATGGAGTAATTTACTTCTCAGGTTTGGTTGCAGAGCATGTTCCCATCATCCTTTGCCTGGATGACAGGGATACAAGGGCTAAACGAAGGCAAAACAACCAGAAAGCACAACATGGCAGTTGTGAGTACTTTTGGGGTGCAAAAAATGTGCCAATTGTGCCTAAAACGTCCCTAGAAACCAGTCATCTGTAATAAACAATGCGTTGCTAAGGAAGAAGATCCCTACCACTCTCAGAAGGGTTGCTTTTTGCACCAAAAAGAGACATTGCATCGAAACAAGATTTTGGGATATGGTAATTTATAGACTGGACTACCCTTTGACGGAAAAAAATTTCTTTCAAAAATTATCAATTCTTCCTGAAAAAATGTGTATCCAGCTACCTTAAGGTTTTTATAAGACGTTGTTGTAACAAAAAATTCCCCAATGCCATATGTTGTGTCAATGCAAAGAGGCGTACACTCTGCATAATTTGTACAAAATACAGCCATGTTTGCTAGTGTTTGCGGAGTGGCAACAACAAATCTTATTGATGGACCTAACTGCAAGCCATGAACATACTCTGGCGAACTTTGCACATTGTCAAGGAGTTCCGAAATTTGATCTTTCCCTCCTTTCTGCCGCATATGTTTCCGAACATAGGATATTTGTTCGACACCTCTGGGCATATCAGAAGCTGCATAAGCAGTGCCTAAACCACCCACCTCTTCCGAAACTTTATCAAAAATAGTGTGTGGCCCTCTCACAGTGCTTGACAAGGCAGAAACAATGTGCTTTTTGGTGCTGGCAGCAGTAGGAATGAATTTCCGATCATTTATCACGTTTCCATGCTTGTCAGGACTTACTGGATGCTCCTGACCGGTGAAAAAATACTCAGTGATCATCAAGTCCTGCTGCTCGCCGTTACTGTCACAAGTCACAACCGAATTCCTTTTAAAGTCAGTGTACTTCTTATGTCGGTAGTAAGTGATTTTGAATACGTACTGGTCGTTCCTTAAATTAGGGCGGTTGGCAACTACCCGGGGCAACTTAGAGTTTTGGACAACTTTCCCTCCCTTAATCGTGAACACCCGACCTGAACTGCCGCAGTTTCTCCAGCTACCGAGATTGTCGCTTTTCCAATCATCTCTGTCACCTAGTTTCCCAGAATCTATCAAGAAAGAAAAATTTTTTTGGGGGGCAAGTGGCCGTTGAGAACAAATGCGTTTCGATTTACCATTCAGCATAAGGTCCGCAAGTTGCTGATTTGTCCAGTTTGTTTTTCCTTCCCTTAAAATCGGCACATTGGGATTCCCATTTAGGTATACGGTAGGTTCATCTGGGATTATATACCCATCGTCATGGCTATTCACTTTCCTTTTCTTTCGTCTTCTGTGAGCATTTTCATCGTCACTGCTGGATTCCTGCGACAAAAAGGAATGTTTTATTTGACATTTTGTAGAAAGTTTGCTGATCATGAATGCATACTTGTCTTTTTTCGGAGCTGTGGCTAACAGGCACAGTAGAAGCGAGATCTGATTGGCTGTGGCCTTTTTTGAATAATTTTGCAGTTCTTGCTGCGGCCGTCAAATGCTATAACTGCTGTTCACAGCAGAAGTAAACATGTGTGAAAGTAACATCAAGTAATTAACAATGTACCAACCAACTGGTCGCGTAACTGTAACTATTTTTGGAGTCTCGTGATTTTGGGAATTTATATCCCTATTTCGAATGGCTAAGCTGCAGACTTTTTTCTTTCCTTTCTTTCCTCCAGCTTTCAACTGTTACCATTCACGAATGATACAGTTGCTATAACGTATGGCACAGCTTATCGATTACCTTATGTTACCTAGGCCTGGAACAAACCCACAACATTCCTACGCTGCGCAGGATGCTTGGTCAGAATAGAAAGCTACGCAAAGAAAACAAATGCAGCAAAAATGCAATAAAGAAATACCTGTACAAGACAGTTGCAGAACAAACACCAATTGATAACATCTATAATATGGGGAATTTCCCCCTTGACCCTGATGAAATGAAGGTACTCAACAAAGGTCTTAGCTTCGTATGCGCCCCCGCAATGGTCCCAAAAACAGAAGCATTGAAAGCCTTTTTAAAATTCAAAAGACGAATGCTTTTGCACTACCATTTTCATGTGAGAACAAACAAAAACCAAAAAATTAAAATATTCAAACTTACCTCTAATTGGCAACCACCAAATTATGAACAAAAGGCACTGCAAACCTTTTTTAAGAATGTTGCAAAAGATCTACAGACGTTATATGACAGTCCAGTGGACAACAACAGAAACCTTAGCCATGGAGAGGTAACTGCATTAAGGAAATTGGAAACCAGACAAGAAATGGTAATAAAACCCGCAGACAAAGGGGGCAAAATTGTCCTTTGGCCTACGGATAAATACATGGAGGAGGCTGAAAAGCAACTCCAAGACAAAAAATATTACGAGGAACAGGTAGAAGACAAAACACCGTCCCTTGCAATGGAGATTGAAACATTTGTAACATATTTACTATCCAGGGGGCTAATTGATGAAGACTGCTACTCCTTTTTTGGCCCCCCTAACAACAACTAATACACCAACTTTTTACATGTTACCAAAGATACACAAAGAGGGCTGCCCAGGCAGACCAATTATATCAGGATGCCAGTCTCCTACAGTAGCACTATCCCAATACCTTGATTTCTACCTGAAACCGATTGTGAAAGTGACCCCATCTTAAATCAAGGATACAAATCATTTTCTACAAACCATACTAAGCCTTGGTGGGCAAATCAAACCAGGCAACATTTTAATAACAATGGATGTAAAATCACTATACACAAACATTCCTCAGGACCTTGGAATTCAATACTGTCTTGAAGCTATGCAAAACTTTTACCAGGGAGAGTTACCACTCCCACTACCATACTTACAACAAATCTTCAATTTCATTCTCAAAGATAAGTATTTTGAGTTCAACAACAGATTCTATCTACAAACCTATGGCACAGCCATGGGTACTCCCTTTGCACCAAATTTTGCAAATATTTTCATGAACAGGTGTGAAACACATCTACTCACCACAGCTCCGGACCAGAAAAAACCTCTCATTTGGAAGAGATTTATTGATGACATATTCCTAGTGTGGACACATGGGGAAGAAAAACTAAATACTTTTTTAGACCACTGCCACAAATGTTTCCCTACAATAAAATTCACAGCAGAGAAATCAACCAAAACAATAAATTTCCTAGATACTACAACATACTTCAACACTGAGGGTAAACTGGAAAGTACCCTGTTTGTAAAACCACAAGATATATGCACATTACTGCACAATAACTCCTTTCACCCAGAAAGCTGCAAAAATGGTATCATATACAGCCAAGCCCTGAGATATAGAAGAATAATAACTGATGATGAGGAACTAGATAGAAAACTCACAACTCTCAGAAACAACCTGATCAGAAGAGGGTACAACCTTCCTGAAGTCAAGAAACAATTTGATAAAATAAGAAACTTCTCACAGGCAGATTTACTATTTCCTGACAACACAAAGACAAAAACACAGGAGAAGAACCTACCATTTGTGATCCCATATGATAGCACAACCATACAAATTGGTAAAATACTTCAAACAAACTGGCACATAATTGAAGAGGATGGTACCCTTAACAGTATTTGGACTAAAAAACCATTTGTAGCACTTAAAAAACATAAAAATCTGAAAGACACACTTGTTAAGTCAAAACTTAACAAGAAATAATAACTTACTCAATTAAGAAACTCACAATAACAACAGATGCAATGGTGGACCAGGACGCTGGTCTGCTGGGGCACCTGCACCACAAAAAACATTCCGATTTAATTGCCCCAAAATGTGAAAAGGCCTATTGGTAACTCTGGGGGGCCGAGATATACGCATAATGCGTAGGCTCGGTTTGAACCCCTGGGGGCTCCTATGCGACCTTGTAGTGACAGGACATCGGCTGAAGACTTGCATCTTTAAATAATCACCAAATAATTGGTAAGTCTGATAATTTCCACCAAATTGGCCTATAAACAAGATCACTAACCCACAGGCAACATAATGTAACACGACTAATTTCACCAAAAAATAATATATGTGGCACTTCGACATGGGGTACCGGATTTAAACCAGGGTTGGTATTACCCTCTTTATTTTTATCAGTATAGTATTTATTTCATATCATTTACATTGTTTTACACTTATATATCATTTCATCGTCTGCCTTACCAAACCTTTGATTGATGCCAACGTTTTCTTGTGCGTAAAATTGGAGTAACATTTACGGCAATAGCCATATCTTCTGGTAGGTATTCCATTTGGGCCACACTCATTGAGTACATTTGTTACATCTTCCGACTTCTGTATGCGGCTGAAAATGAAAATACTTTCTTTACCAAGCATGCACTATAGGCGTTAATAGAAAACAAACAAAAAAGGAAATTGAAAACACAGGCATAAAACGAAATGGAAGATAGGAATCCAGTAGCAATACCTAGGTGGCGAGGTATGTCTTTGAACGACGTTTCTAAAACACGGAACAAGCCGAACAAGCCCGTAACAAGCGGAACAAGCAAGGAACAGGTCAGTAACAAGCGGAACGACCCAGGAACAAGCCAGTAACAAGCGGAACGAGCCAGGAACAGGCCAGTAACAAGGGGAAGAAGCCAGTAACGCATTGAACAAAGCGTGGAATTAGCATGGGTACATGGTTGAACCCCAAGAGATAACGTTAACATTGCCGCAAGGGCCGTCCGTTCCAACGGAAATTTCCAAAAATTGTTGCGGTGTGAAATGAACAAGTAACCGTATTTTCTTGTTACAAGAAACTTGTTATGAGAAACAGATCGCCATAAAGTTAAGAAACTCCAACACTGGGAAAGTATAACGTAAGAGAGCGACTTGCGGATTTTTCCTGAAAAGAGAAGGGTTTTTGCCGAAATTGCAGGGGATATTTAGAAAATGATACGTCCCTCGTAAGGTACTATTCATTTTGATAAAGAAAATCCAACATATTTTACTTTTATTGATTGACGGTGCACTTCTTCGCTATTCTGATTTTACAGGCCCTTTCACTTTAGACTTGCTTAGTGCTGATATACCAAGGAATAGATTTGGAGCAAGTCTACTTTCACTTTCATCTGGCTCTATTTTTGTATAAAGTGTCAAAGTTTTGAAATAACATCAAACAACTAACCTGACTGGTCAAGCTTTTGTTCCTTTCACCCTTTTGCATGAAATGAAACCAAGTTACGTTTCAGAAAAATGTTTCTGCGGAGGAAGAGTCATATGGACTGACATCAGTGAATTCTACATCTATTTTTTCAACGTATCATTGTCCATAGCAAGATGCAAGGTTTGAACAAAAAACAACAACTTAACATTATCGTAAGATAAGATGAGATAGAGCACAACAATTTGCAAATAACGGATTTCCGACTGTTGCTAAGGCTGTCGGAATTGGACGCGCTTGCCTCAGTCCCTCTTTCCTAATTGGCAAATGGTCTATTAAAGTATTCAAAGGTATTCAGGCATCCGTTAGGTATTGATAACGGATAACCAGAATTAAAGTATTGAAAGGTAACTAACCCCCGAGGTCGCATACGCGTATTTTGCATAAGAAACTGCTTTTGACATGTTTTGACAACCTGCTCCAGAAAACTTGCCTTCTTTTGATACCCTGTTCTAGAAAAAATAGGCGAAAACGATACCCTGAAAAACGGCACATCCCCGGCGGACAAATATACTAAGTACCCCTCCCGGGATTCTAACACCATTCCTGTATCATATCACTTGGAAGGTACTTGAGTAATGCCTAAACATTGGGAAAACTTCAAAAAACATTGTTTCAAAATTTTCGCTGTGGAACAGGAAGTAAACATCCCCCCCCACTTTTTCCGAATTTTCAGAGCTGGAGCCGCCACTGCGTGATTCCTGCTTTCTTGCTGTCTTTTTCTCATTGTATTATTACCATTTGCCGCTACTTGTTCATTTTACACCGCGATGTATTTCAAAATTTCCGTTGGAATGGACGGCCCTTTTCTTCTCATTGTTGCGGCAATGTTAACGGCAATCTCGTGGGGTTTAGCCATGTACCAGTGCTAATTCCACGCTTTGTTTAATGTGTTACTGGCTTGTTCCGCTTGTTACTGGCCTGTTCCTGGCTTGTTCCGCTTGTTACTGGCTTGTTCCTTGGTTGTTCTGCTTGTTACTGACCTGTTCCTTGCTTGTTCCGCTTGTTACTGGCTTGTTCCGCTTGTTCCGTGTTTTAGTAATGTCGTGTCTTTGAATCAAAGCTCCTAGTCTTACAATTTTTAATGCAGGACATTTCTTAGAATAATTTGAAGGAATTTAACGAGTCAATTTGAAACATGAGAAATACCTACTTTGCTTCCTTGACTTTTTTCCATGAAACTTCGGTGAATTCACTTAATCGTCTTTCTTTGTCAAATTTTGTGTAGTGGACAATACACCGCCTGGAAGCACTCTCAGCATCCTCCCCTGTTTCTCTAGTTTCGGTAGGCTAGTCTTGCTGCTTTTTGTTTTCTTTGATGACACAGTCAGTTTCAGTTCCACATCCATTGAAAACTTAAGTTAAAAAGACGACATTTTGCGCAATCTGTTTAGGCCATTTCATCCCAGATCAATCAAAATAAACAAAGCAATGCGTCCTTGTTGTCAAGGTAATCTGACAGTCATTATTCTTTGACCTCGTAATCAAAGCGGTGTTCTTTGTCATGCAATCGATAAAATGGCGCCAGTCTCCTGGATGACCAACGTGAACACTTTAGATAAAAATCGTGTTGGGATGGCTCCACAAGAAAATGCGAAGTGTCCAACAGGTGAATTTATGTTACCCAGGTAATAAACAACAATTTTATCAAAAAATATATTTGCCGCCCAGTTTGTAGGTTGACGTACGGTTTTTGTCCCTCAGCGCCCTGACTATTAAGGCCTACAACTCTTTCATATATGGTACTTTGGTAGACGTATCGGAGCACAATTGACATATACGAATGTTTATGGCTTGTGACCTCATCACATTCGACGGAATAAGGTCGTGCCTCTTTCACCTGCCCTATGATTATTTCCAGTGTTTTAGTAGCAATGATGTCAATCATTTCATTCTGTATTCGAGCACCAAGCCATGATACGTTCCCAGGATGTCCCTCCAGCCAAGATCGACGTGGTGCATGGTATTTGGCAAGGAACTTTATCTCCTCAAGGAACTTTCCTTGATTGAAGGAGGCTACAGTTTCATCATGGCCCCTGAAAGCTTCATTTTGTAGGGCAAGGTGTCGAGCTACATCAAAGATGACAGCTACGATGTGCCTGTTTTCTTCTTTCTCTTTCTGTCTTCTTAAGATATTTGCAGTTTCTGCATCAGACAATAATGCATTGACTGGTTTGGCTGTCTTGCGTGTTATGGCTCTTTCCACACTCAGCTGGTGCATTCGTGAGCTGGTATGCTTTTCGAGTTTTCCTTCCTTTCCAGTTGCTTTTTTCCAGTTTCTGAAACCCTCTTTGATGAAAGTTGTTTCAGAGCAGCCAACTGAAATAATAAAAAAAACACTGGAATGATTTACGATGTCATTCAGCCGCATTCTTTAGCGAGTATAGGCTGCCCATTCGACTGGTTGGGCAAACAGCCAAAAGGGCCTCAAATTTTTTACGATATGACTCTAGACAAACAAGAAAGTGAATCACTTATCACTGACAAAGTTAGGCCTTCTATTTTCTTTTCATGTTGAAAATTCTTCTTAACCCTGACGAGCATGAAACGAATGATCACTGATTGCCCGCGCAAAACAGAAAATAACAGAATGGTCGATTTTTCTGACACAGTCCAAAAAACGCTCCTGTTTGCGATTGTGATCAGTGATTTTCCGATATTTATTTTAGCTAGCAACATCAATAACATTGTCTTGTTTACGAAAGAAAATCATATGAAAACGGCCCCATTTTGACTTTGGCCACTTGGGCAAAGTATTGATTTTAAATTCATTAATGGGTCAAGCAAAGGGCCTACTAGGGCAAATGTTCCATCAGTTAGTACATTAAAAGATACTGTGAGGGAATGCTAAGGAAGTTCAAAACGTTGGACTTGGAGGCTTTGACTCCTTCATTTATTTACATGGGAGGATTTCTCTGCTCAATCAAATAATCTTCCAGACCTTCACATCTCTTTGGTTTCAAAAAACTTTATTCTCCTTCAGTCTAAGCATTTTCTTGTTGATTGTGTTGGCTATTTATTCAGCAAATTGAAGGATCGACGGATTGACTTAACTTCTGATGTGTCTGGACTTACCATTTTTAGAGTCAAAGTTTTCATTAGTGTTAGCATATGCAAAGAAATGTATAGCTCTAAGCGCATAGTAATCATACAAAAAGAATACAATTCTTCACTCACCAAGCGTTCCAAAAACTCTGCAATGGAAGCAAAAAATTGCATCTTTTTCAATTGAATATTCTAACCAGTCATGAGTATTGTACCATCTTTCTTGAAATCTTAGTTGTTTCCCACCAAACTGTGTTTTTGGAAAGTCGATAACAGGTCTAATAGGACCCAGCGCAAGCACTTGATCGATACTTACAACATTCTCATTACATGGATCGCGAACTGTGTTACTCACCATATCTTATCAGAGCTTAGTAGATGTAACTAATGAATGAGCATTAGGCCTAGGTATGAAGTTGAATGAAACATAACAAGTTGTTATACAGTTTTTGAATTACGTCATCAAAAGCCAGTTACCCAATCCTCTGATTGCGTCACCTAATGAGGATTTGGTCCCTCATTGTGCATTGAACGAAGAGGAAAACAAAGATGTCGGAGGAGCATGTGTTTGAGGGAAATATGATAGTTTCATGCTTATCAAACAATTCTTTCCATTTTCCTCAAAACAGAATGAATGGAAGGTGAAATCCATTAACCTTCTACGTTAGTTGAATCACAGTCTTGAGATACAACTAACTTCCTTGTTGCTTACGTCATACCTTACAAGAATGCAGCAATCAAATATCGTGTAATGACTGACGTAAATTTTACTGGATCTGCCTAACCCCCCCCCCCCCTGAGGTACTGATTTTATTGCATTTTTGGTAAAATCTTGAGGACCATCTTTTTCAATAGTGGAAGGTCCGGACCCCCCCCCCATTCCCCCCTTGGGTACGCCACTGGGAAAATTAACTCAAATGTGGAAAATGATCATGCGTGTCAGCATCATGTCAAGTCTTTCAAATCAGATTGCAAGGATTTCCAAGGAAAGGTATCCTCAAAAAGTATTAAAAGAGCCAGCTCATACACAGCAATGTTTCAGTTTCAGTTTTCAGTTTCATATTTTAAATTCTCTCTACATACAATTTATGAAATAACTAAACAGACAAATAACTAAACTACATGAATACAAGATACAAAAACATAATACATCTTTAAGCAAAAGTAATACAACGTACATTGAACAAAACACATACAAAAGATAAATTGTATGGAGGGAATTACTTAAAGGAGGAGCTCTCTCAAACCGAGGAGAGAGGACCCCCTGTTTTAGTAGTATTTCAGATATATTTAATGACTTTCATGGAAATTAAATGACAAGGCGGATGGAGACCTATTTGTGCCTACTATTCTAGGATCAACTGTGATAATTAATTTCAAAGAGGAAAGCTTTGAGTTTACGACAAAAACTGATTGAAGAGGATCATTTTCTTATATCAATGGGAATGTCATTCCAGCACTTAGCTCCAAAGCAACGAACTGATGGAAGACCATATTGAGAAACATTTTTCTGAGTTAGAAAAATATCATTTTTTGAGGCTTGCCGTGTACCATGTTGATGAACAGATTGAATTAACCCTATCGAGCCTAGGGGGGGGCGAATCAGCCCCCCTAGCGGTTTTTTGTCTGTAGATTTTTACCAAGTGCACTTACAACACTGAAACTTTCTGACTTTTAGTTTTTATCCTTGTTACGATGTAAAATTAATTTTTTGAAAAAATCAAATTCATTCCAGGGGGTAAACACGACCAGTTTTCAAGTGATGTATGTGTAAAATTTTGAATAATTCCTAATAAAATTGAAGAATTCCGTAAGAGCGCGAAGCGCTCGCAATGGAATTCCGATTTTATAAATAAAATCGAAGTACAATCTAATACTGGATTAGAGCCCAATCTCCTGGAACATTGGAGCCCAAGATGGAAACAAACGAGAACAAACCACACCAAACGAACCGGAAGAAAAAATGCAAAGAAAACAACACATGATTTGTTTCACTGCCTTCACTATTCAAAAATATCCCTCTTCTATTCTATCAACTTTCTTCTTTAACGATTGAACATCCGGTTCCCTAAAAGGGAAAGAATATACAATAAACACCTTGAAAATTTTACTCACAGCTTTGTCAGGTTACCGGGCTGGTGGGTGGGAAGTATTAGATCGTACTTTGATTTTATTTATAAAATCGGAATTCCATTGCGAGCGCTTCGCGCTCTTACGGAATTCTTCAATTTTATTTCATAAAATCTCCGTAGATCTAATACTAGATTAGAGCCCAATCTCCAATCACATTGGAGCCCAGACTCCCACAGATCCTCAGTTCAAAGCGATGTGATACAGGCAGAAAAAACAGACTGTTGGTACACCTGTGCAGGATTTGCAATTGTTTTATGGTAATGTTTCTGCCAGGTAGATTTTCCAGACCACTGCCCCCTCTTTAAAATGTCCTGTAAAGAGCAACCACCTATTTTGGCTTTGGAAGTTGATGCTGACCTACTTGAGTGGGCCTTAAAAATATTTGTGTCAATTCCAGCTTCCCCAAGCACTGTCTTTACCCATCCAGAAATGGTAGACTTCGCAACTTCATCATGGGGATTTACTGTACCCAGCAGAAGCTGATGTTTGTTATCAGAACGCCAACCTGCTGATCTCAGAAGGTAAGCTTCTAACACTGACACCACACACAGATTTGTGTTTGATTCAAAACTAAAAAACTCCAAAGATGGTGGGGCTTTGCCCTTTCTCCAGCTTTTAGTCACCTTAGAAAATTCAAAAATGTAAGAATTTGTAGTCTTTGTCATGTAGCGGATATCCAAGCATTTTAACTCTGAACAACGGCACGCTGAAGCCAGTGCTAGCAGCATAGTCAGCTTTAAGGTTAGAAGCCTGTCAGACAAATGGTCATTGCTAGGAAGTTGATCTAAGTATGTCAGTACCTGCTCTACATCCCAAACAAAGGAATACCTTGGTTTAGGTGGGCGTTGATTGAATATTCCAGTCATTAAAGCAGATACTTGTGGATGTTGGCCTACTGGGACATTGCCAATAGGATCATGGTAAGCTGAAATGGCTGACCTGTGACAATTTATGGTACTGTATTCATATTTCAGCTCATACAGTTGTGCCAAAAAGTCCAAAACAAAAGTTATAGGACACTGAAAAGGACTAACTTGTTGTTTACCACACCAGCTAGACCACTTTCCCCAGGACGATTCGTAATTAGAAAGTGAACCTGGTCTTCTGGCAGCTGCAATAAGTCCTGCAGCCCTCTCTGATATTCCTTTATTTGCCAGGTTCTCCCTGAAATTCTCCAAGCCACTAGTTTTAAAGAATTGTTTTCCACTAGAGGATGGGTGTTTCCCTGTGGGTCCTTTAACAGAGTTGGAAAAACTGGAAGAAGAAGTGGATTCTGCACTGACATTCCCAGTAGCTGCCCATACCACGGCTGTGTTTGCCATGCCGGGGTTATCAAAATCATGGAGACTTTCTCTACTCTCACTTTTGCCACTACTCTCCCTACAAGGGAGAATGGTGGGAATGCATATGGGTACAGATGTGACCACTTCTGTTGGAGAGCATCCGTGGCTTGGCTGCCTGGATCTGGCTTCCACGCCATGTATGCTGGGATTTGGTGAAACAGTCTGGAGGCAAACAAATCCATGTCCGAGTGACCGAATTTCTGGCAAATTTTCTGGAATAATTGGGGGCAAAGCAACCATTCGCTCGAATCCTGGAAATGCCTTGACGCCCTGTCTGCCTGGACATTCAAAACCCCTGGCAGATACTCTGCAGTAATTGTGATCTGTTTTGACAGAAGAAAATCCCAAATTTCCTTTGCAAGGGATGTCAGCTCCCTGCTGTGAGTGCCCCCCATTTTGACTAAGTATGACAGCGCAGTCATATTGTCCATTTGAATGTGCACACTTGTTAGATTCTGGACTTTTGAGAGCGTCAACAGGGCCAAATGAACTGCTTTCAGTTCCAACAGATTTATGTGCAGTTGTGACTCCTTTTGAGACCACTGACCCCCCACTGATTTTCCCAAGCAATGGGCCCCCCAGCCCTTCTTGGATGCATCTGTCTGGATGACAGTTTTTGAGTGGGGTGCTAAAATTGACCTTCCATTTGTCAAACGAAGGTTGCTTATCCACCATCTGATCTCTTTTAATGAGTCCAGATCCAATGTTATTTTGTGTTGGTACGATCGTACCTTCCCAAGAACACTGATCAGTTGCTGCTGTAAATACCTCACTTGTAATTGAGAGGGTAGCACTGCCTGTGCTGTGGAGCACAGAGAACCTATGAGACTGGAAAGATTCCAGAGTGAAATCATTGGGTTTTCTAGCACCCCCTGACATTGCTGTAACAGCTTGTTCACTTTCTCCTGCGGTAAAGTCAAGGTCATGGTTACTGAATTTATTTCCATACCCAAAAATTCTATTTTCTGAACCGGTGTCAAAAGAGATTTCTTTTGATTGATCACAAACCCCAAATGCTGCAGGAGTAAGATTAGTGTTTCCTGGGCTACCACTAATTCCCCTTGAGACTGGCACATTATCAGCATATCGTCCAAATAGATAATTATTCTTATGTTTAAACGACGTAGTAATGCTATTGGCACTTTCAATAACTTGGTAAATATTCTCGGTGCCGGGCCAAGGCCAAAACATAGGGAGAGAAACTCGTAAATTCTGCCCTCCCACTGAAACCGGACATACTTTCTGTGTGTTGGATGTAGGGGGAGGCAAAAGTATGCATCCTTCAGATCTCTTGCACATACAATCTTTCTCCTGCATCATCTCTTTCAACAGATGCAGACCCTCCATTTTGAAATGCTGGTAGGGAATGAAAGCATTCAGTTGCTTCAAATTGATCACTGGTCTGTTCCCCCCATCCTTCTTTTTACTAAAAACAGGTTGCTCAGAAATTGGCCCTTCTGATAATTGACCTCGTGAACAGCCCCTTTCCTCAACATGGCTTGTATCTCCTGGTCTATCATAGCACTTTGCTCCCTGTTCATTTATGCTTGGTGCGGGGGTCGAATCTGTCGTGGCTCCCCCATAAATGGGATTTTTAATCCTGACACAATTTCTAAAATTTCTGGATTGTTTGTTAAAACCTGCCAATTTTTTACAAAAATTGCAGCCTTCCTGCCAGGGGGTAGTCCCATTTTGCTTGAACCGGGAACATTTTTCTTACCCCTTGGTGAACATTTTGTAGCCCTTTTATGGGCAATATTTCTGGTATATCTTTTGAGATCTTTACCAGGTTGGCCATGTTGAGGTAAGGTTGTTCTTTCACATTTTTCCTTACCGTGAAAGCCTCGTCCCCGTCCAGAGGTTGCTGCTGTATTGAACTTTGGGGCATCATGGCCAATCTTCGAGAAGACAGCTGTTCGCCCCCCTTTCCTCTTTGAAAAGAGGGGCCTTTCTTAAAGGGCTGTTTTCGTTCAAAACCCTGTTTTCTGTAGACCTCCTTGGACTCCTTCTTCACCTTGGCCGTGTCCATGACATGTTTTCTGAATTTCTCTCCAAATAACTCCTCATTGTCTGATACTTCAAACAGCTTTGCCTGTTCTTTTATGGTTGACTTGGTTTTCTATGATCCTTCATCAACACTGATAAAACATTGCAGCGTCTCTGATATGTGACTGCATTAAAAGATTGGCCTACCAATAAAATGGATTGCTCTAGGCCAGTTGAGATGTCCTCCAAGGGAATCTCCACTTTCTCAGTCTCTGCTTCATTGGCAGATTCAATGGCCATCCATACCTTAGAAAGGGGGCCTAACACATTCACAATTTTCTGTTGAATCTTTTCTAGGGATGAATCCCAGAATAGCTCTGTTTTCTTCTTCTGCTCATCTAGAAGTTCCCTGAAAAACTCATCAAGTTTCTTTGGCCCACCAATATTTGAAGGCACTGGGTTGGCCGTCAATATGCTGTCCCTGAGATCTCTCTCTGGCACAAATTTTTGCAAATGCTTATTTGCATAAGAGGCCATGCCCGCTGGTAATTTCCACTGAAAATGGGCTTCCTCAGCACAAGGCTCGAACCGTTTTCTCTTTCTTTTCGGTTCAGAGGAATCAGACTCAGATGAAGATTCGCGTGATGAGCTCGATGAATCTTCCTCGTCTGATGTCTCATGGTCGACATGTGGCCTTTTCTTTCGGCCCGTTTTCGACCTGCTGCCTGATAATATTCGCTCATTAGCGTCAGGCTTGCTGCCTACCACCTCTGTTGACTGATTTGGCAGGTCTTTCTCTCGATTATTTTCAATACTCATGCTGATTCAAACAGATAAAAGCTTGATCAATTGAGCTGGCACTTCGCGTCCGTCTTGCTCCAGAGACGAGCTAAAAGAGGATTTGTGGGAGTCTGGGCTCCAATGTGATTGGAGATTGGGCTCTAATCCAGTATTAGATCTATGGAGATTTTATGAAATAAAATCTACAGCTAATGTGATAAAATGATGAAAAGATGAGAATAGATTCTACTTTTGATGCTCTATCCAATGAGTTATCTAATCTTTAATTTGAATGTATGGTTTTGCGGATTTTGGCACTACGCATGCGCGCATTCTTTGCATTCCTGTGTGATGACGTCATCACTTTTTGTTGATTTTTCTTCAAAGAGCAAATACTATTTAGACATGGAATACAGTGAAATTGGACTGATGTCCTTAATGCTTTTTGTTTTCTCACAATCAACGATTGAAAATTTTTAGTACTGAACCCTATTGACTTTGAACATTGAATAATTTGATGTCATGGAAAGGTCACGTGACATATCTAAAATAGATTTCATTTTTGAGTTCATCATAAGTTGTTCTATACGCGTGCAAAGTTTCAAGGCTCTAGGTTGTCCAGAACAGAAGTAAATTAGGGGGGCTGATTCAGCCCCCCCCCCCCGTAGGCTTCCTAGAGCATCAAATACCCTAGGCCTGATAGGGTTAAATCAAAAGAAGCATGAAAACAAGAAGAAGAGATCCTATTTACACAATCGTATACAAAAGAAAGCAGTTTCTATGGCGCGCCGTTCCGGACAAAAATACAATTAAAAAAACGTTTGTAATCGTGAAAGAAAATTGTTTGATTATCAATTTTTGTTGACAAATGTTCTTATTTGGTTGACAAATGACGTTATCTAGTTGACACAAGGTAATGATTTGGTTGACATAATATGTTATTTGGACGATTCCATTTGTTACTTTTTATCAACACAACTTGTTACTTTTTCTTGACACTTCAAGTTACTTTTTATCAACACTACAAGTTACTTTTTATCGACACAACTTGTTACTTTTTATCAACACAACTTGTTACTTTTTATCGACACTTCAAGTTACTTTTTATCGACACTACAAGTTACTTTTTATCGACACAACTTGTTACTTTTTATCAACACGCTGTGTTATTTTTAATCAACACGCTGTGTTATTTTTTATCCAGACAATTTGTAATGGTTGCACATTGTGATGATCCAACTTGTAGAATTTGACCCAACCGCATTTTCCTGAATGATTGACAATGGCACTTGTCATTTCTTTGAAACACAACGCAATAAAAAAGTTGCACAACATGTAATAAAAAATCGCTTACCGTCATGGAACGTAGAACAGGATAGTGGATGCGTTGGAAATTACATGGCATGGAAATTTCAGACCAACTAAGATTAGGACTGATCTTGGTATGATATTTGTTAAATTGTTGCTAACTCCCTCATTACTGAGAAGGTTTTCTTGCTACTTTCATTGACTTTTAATGCAATGATTCTAATATTGATTCTAATATTGATTCTATATGTTAGAATAAATTCTTACCCTGGAGGACTCACTAACTCCTTTTATATATATATATACACATTCATTAAAAATTTACAATACATGATTACTACTATGCCCATACCTAACGCTACCCTACTACGGAGACAATACCCCCAAGGAGCAAAACATTTTGTCTACCCAGGGGTCATAACATAAAGAAAAAGACACAGAGCTACGACTACAAGTTAAGGATTCTTGCAACCAAATAATTGCCAGTGAAGATTTAAAAAGTTTGGAACCATGAAAGGTAGGCGACACGCTTCATTTGCAATGGCTGGTTTTCAGAACGATTCTGCTTAGTGGAGATGTAGAGACAAATCCTGGCCCCAAGACACTGAATTTTTGCACTTGGAACTTAAATAGTCTTGCTGCGTATGACTTTTTAAGAGTTTCACTTATCGAGGCATACAACTCGGTATATAACTATGACTTGATTGGGATTGTAGAAACTCACCTTGATAGCACTATTGACGAAAATAAACTGGCACTAAATGGGTATACTTTCATCAATGTCAACCATCCACAAAATGTGAAAAGAGGCAGCGTTGGGTTATACATAAAAGATTCCCTTCCCTCAAAAAGACGTTCTGACCTAGTGACCCTCCCCGAGTGTATCGTGTATGAGATCCAAATAAACAGGAAAAAGTACTTTTTCGCCGTAATCTATAGAAGTCCAAGTCAGGATCAGAATGAATTTGATAATTTCACAATAGACTTTGAGCTGATGCTATCTAAAATGCATGCTGAAAATTCATTTTGCGTGATCATTACAGGTGATTTCAACTGTAGACCAACTCAGTGGTGGGAAAATGATATTGAAAATAAAGAAGGAAAACTATTTGAGCCAATAACGGCAGACATTGGTCTTTGTCAGCTAATATCTGAACCAACTCACATTATGGGTGATTCTAAATCTTGCATTGATCTCATTTTTACTGATCAACCAAACCTCTTTATTGAGTCTGGTGTGCATACATCATTACATGAGCAGTGTCATCACCAAATTATTTATGGGAAACTTTCCGTATCAAACATTTCATTACCTCCATATGCCCGCAGGATTTGGCACTACGATAAAGCAGATTTTGTTGCAATTGTGAAAAGCATTGAAATGTTTAGCTGGCGAGAGCATTTAGATAAAATTTCATGTCCAAATGAGCAGGTGAAATTACTAAACGAAGCCCTTTTGAACATATATTCTAACTTCATTCCCAACCAGGTTAAAACGGTTAAACCTCGCCAAGCACCATGGATAACACAAGCTGACAAAAATTTTCTGAGAAAAAAGAATCATGCCTATAAAACCTTCGTGAAGAACGGCCAGCCAGATGACAAGCTTGAGGGAATAAAAATTATGATATCGGAAGGTGCAAAAATGACTGAGAATGCCAAACAAAATTACCTTCGAAAGACAGGACAAAATTTAGCAAATGCGTGAAGCTCTAGCAAAATGTACTGTACTGGTCTTTGATCAATACCGTTCTTAATAAGGCAAAGATTCCCATAATTCCAACCCTGTTGGAGAATGGGTTATGTATAAGTGACTTTGCTGAAAAGGCTCAGTTGTTTAATGACTACTTCATGCTCCAATGCACGACAATAGATACAGGTAGTGAAATTCCACTTGAAACCCAAGGAAATCCTATCTTGATAAACGATTTTGTCATCTCTGATGAAAAGATTCTGAAAATCATAAGATTGCTTAATCCTAACAAAGCACATGGCTGGGACGAAATTTCTATAAGAATGATAAAACTAAGCGATGTTGCATTGGTTACTCCTCTTAAAATCATATTTACAAACTGTCTAAGATGCGGTGTATTCCCTGAGATATGGAAATGTGCAAATGTAGAGCCGGTTCACAAGAAAAATGAAAAAAATATTAAGAGTAACTACCGTCCTATTTCTCTTCTACCGATTTTTGGGAAGGTGCTTGAAAAACTAATGTATGATTCTTTATACTCACATCTTGTTTCATGTGACTTACTTAACCCTAATCAATCAGGTTTTCGTCCAGGTGACTCAACGGTCAACCAATTAATTTCCATCACGCATACAATTTTCAAAGCATTTGACTGCAATCCTCCGCTTGATGTTCGCTCCGTTTACCTTGATATTTCTAAAACATTTGACAGGGTATGGCATGATGGCCTTATTTTTAAGCTAAAACGATGTGGCGTTGCTGGACAACTTCTATCTCTCATCGAAAGCTTTCTTAGGCCTGGTTCAGACGTCAAACTTTTCATGCGCCAAACTTAATACCAATTTAGGTCGACCCAAATGCAGTTAATCCCCGTTTGATTCAGACGTCGCATTTTTCATGTGCCGAACTTATTGTTCTGCAGCTTCATGATCAGTGTCACACTCAGTTTCACCATCTTCATCACCGAGATCAATGGTTTCTGTTTAAAAACAAAAGTATGTAAAAAAGTTTCCAGAACATTTTTGTGAGCCAGAAAAGCTGGAGAGATGGAAAACAAGTTTTGCCCCGCGGAGTTTCGAATCAGGCTTGAAGGTGCCAAACAAAATTTTGGTAAATGCTTGGCCGGCTTCATATTGTCCCAAGATAGTTTGAAATTCGTTATTTGTTGAATTTCACCCCTCCTGATTTAACTAAAGATGGAGAGGAGACAGAGGACAGACCCGCCTTGGCTTCTATCTCTGAGTGAGGGCCTACTCAAAGTTTGGTTGATGCAAACATTGTTAGGCCTATAAGCGACGGTATGTCTGCTACGTTTAAATTCAAGGAAAAAAAGAGATGCATTGAATTACCACTAGTGAGAATTAAAGGTAAAATGTTAGATAGAGGAACGGGTAAGTAGCTTTTTCTTGATGTTTGTGGAGGCGTTGGTGACATTGCTCTTGCGATGTGATGTTGCTGTTTGCCTTTCGTCGTAGCAAAGTCTGCAGTAGCCAACTGATTTTCGAGCGACCCAACCGTCAGGCTCCTCACCGTTGTCGAAAAGGAACATTTATTGCAAACCATTGTTGGACTACTGATGCAGGAATACTTTGTTAGTTTAAAGTAAGTGGTACAAAGCGAAGATTCAATAGCATTTCTGTCAGACGTATCAGACGACGATGCCATTTACAAATCCAACAATGAACTTCCAAGAATTGTCCACGCACTTTTTCGAGCATTGTCTAGGGGAGGACTGCAAACAATAGCCTGCGTCAAGATGGATAATAGGTGCTACATTAGCATAATTTATGCATTTGGTTTGGCGCATGAAAAGTTCGACGTCTGAACTGAAACCGTACTTTTTGCATTAAGTACGACCAGATCAGTCGAACTTAATGATTAGGTCGACCTAAATGATAAGTACAGAACCAATTTGATTCAGACGTCGTACTTTTCATGAACTTAATTCGTTGCATTAAGTTCGGTGCATGAAAGGCTCGACGTCTGAACCAGGCCTTAATGATCAAAAGCAGCGAACTGTTTTGAATGGTCGGTGCTCAAATTGGGGTGCCCCAGGGATCTATATTAGGACCATTGTTTTTCCTTGCGTATATCGATGATCTTACCACTGACTTGAAATGTAACGTTAGGCCTAAGCTTTTTGCCGATGATACATCCTTGTTTACGGTTGTTCAAGAACCAAATGCAGCTGCGGAGGACATGAACCATGACCTGGAGTTGATAAGCCGATTGGCCCATGATTGGAGGATGTCATTTAATCCCGATCCGCAAAAACAAGCTGTCGAACTACTTCTTTCGAAGAAAAGGCATGAAATAGATCATCCTGTTATTCTCTTTAATAACACACCCGTGAAAAAGGTAACTGAGCATAAACATCTCGGTATTATCCTGGACTTGAAGCTTTCTTTCTCAGCTCATATTAAATCTGCTAGCTCAAAAACGAGACGGGGCATTGGTCTGCTAAATATCTCTCCAAGTATCTGCCAAGGCATACTCTAAATGAATTATATAAGCTTTATGTGCAGCCCAACCTGGACTACGGGGATGTTATCTATCATATTCCAGCTAAAGTGTGTGAATTTAGTCAAAATATCGTTTTACCAAATCTAATGGAAAAAATAGAGTCCGTTCAGAATTCAGCTGCTCTTGCAGTGACAGGGACATGGAGGGGAACATCGCGCGCAAAACTGTATGCAGAGCTTGGCTGGGAATCACTAAGTTCTCGTAGGTGGAGTAGACGACTTACTTTGTTCTATAAGATTATAAACAATCTCACCCCCTTGTACACAAAGGAGCCAATCCCCCCCTCTTCATCAGTCGAGCTACTCTCTTTGCAACCAGGATGCTATTGGATGAATGAAGGCAAGAACAGAAAAATTTCAGTCCAGCTTCTATCCTAACTGCACCTCTGAATGGAATAAACTTGATCCTGAAATCAGGCTAGCACCGTCTCTTGCTGTTTTTAAGACAAAGCTACTCTCAAAAATTCGCCCCCCTGCAAAACCTGTCTTTGGTATTCATGACCCAACAGGCCTTTCATATCTATCCCAAATAAGGGTCGGTCTCAGCAGACTAAATTTTCACAAATTCAAGCATAATCTTAGGGACACAGTTAACCCTATGTGTCCAACGAATGACGGTATTGAGGACACGGAGCACTTTTTGCTGCTTTGCCCTTCATTTGACGTTCAACGACGACATCTTCTCGCTGGTGTTTCGGTACTATTACAACAATTTGTTGAAATAAACAGCCTCCCCAACGACGTTCTTGTTCAGATTCCATTGTATGGAGACAAAAACCTTTCGAATGAAATCAACAAAAGTATACTCGAACTGACACTAGTTTTCATCCACAATACAGGTCGGTTTGATTAAATAGATTTGAAAAGTTTGTTTACTCCACTCAGCCACTAAAATCCCTTTCCCTTGTTTTTTATTGTTCACTTGTTTATGCCTGTTTCACAATGGATGTTGGGAATTCAGTGTTATGAAATTCCGACGCCAACCTAAATCATTTTAATCTCAATTTTCAGTAAAATTTAGCATCCATCCTACGTAATCACTTAGCGGATACATCCAAAACACAGCAATTGCCGACATCCAATGTGAACCCGACTTTAGTATTTATCAGTCGAAAGTGTTTGTACTTAGTCTTCGTATCTATATTTGAATGTATATTTAGACTTAGCTTTAATTACTTGTCTCTACCGGGTGAGCCAGAAAAAAGTTCCCACTTTTGAAAATTCATAACACCAAGGCTACTTCATGGATTTGAATCATTCAAATTCTAGTTAGAAGCCGAAAGATCAAAGTATTTTTGTGATTTTTCTCGCTGTCCTACCAGCACTACAAATATAGGTAAATTCAACTTTACAAAAATTTCATGGTTGATTGATTACTGAAAAATGGCCCAAAACATCGATCAATTCATAAATGACCTCTCGCACAGAATAATGAAGGAAATGCAACTTCTCATGGGTGAGAGATATCCTCTAGGTATTAGTTTCCTTGGCACTGAAAATCTTTCATATTCGTTTGAAAATCGATGTCTTATAACTCTTGAGGGAGGTGAAACGCCCATGGCCTATTGTTCGATTTGAATAGAATCCTTACGATTTGATCAATGTTTTAGGCCCTTTTTCCGTGATTTTGCAACCATCAAATTTTTATAAAGTTGAATTTACCAATATATGTAGTGCTGGTAGGACAGGGAAAAAAATCACAAAAATACTTTGATCTTTCGACTTTTAACTACAATTTGTATGATTCAAATCCGTGTAGTAGTCTTGGTGTTATGAATTTTCAAAAGTGGGAACTTTTTTCTGGCTCACCCGGTATGTTATGGCCGCGGGGTAGTCATGGTCTTCTGCTCCTCATGGCATCGTTCTTGTAGTGTAGTACAGTAGTTTGTAAGTGCTGTTTTAGGTAATATCGTTATTGTAAATTTTTATGTTGGATAGAAGAAAAAGGTAGTGAAAAAAACATTATTTGGTTACAAGCTTCCTTAAGACATTACATAATTACTTAAAACAGTCACATACAGAAGGGATTTGGGTGCTCTTTTTGGGGATTCCAATAACTTTCAACCAAACCGTTCTGTCTCAGAAATGTACTTAATAGTTAAATTTAACATCATTTTATTGGCTTCAAAGGGCAAATTTTTATTTCCGTACCGAAGAAGTTGCAACATATTGATATCTGCACTCTCAGGATGTCCACAAGCTCCGAGCACATCGTTGACACCAGCGAGAAGACTGCATCTCTGCTGTCTGAAAGAATTGCAGAGCAGCAAAAAGTGTTCCGTATCTTCTATGCCATCGTTAACTGGGCACATTGGATTGATTGTATCTTTAAAATTATGTTTGAATTTGTGGAAATTGAGTTTGCTTAGCCCCATCCTTAACTGAGTTAAATATGCAATCCCTTTCGGATTATGAATGCCACATACGGAATTAGCAGGAGGTCTAATTTGATAAAATAATTTCTTCTTTAGGACGCTAACAGAGGAGGATTCCCTTATTTCGGGATCAAGTTTATTCCATCTAGTCAAAGAGTGAGGGTAGAAACTAGATTTAAATTTTTCAGTTCTTGCCCTTATTTGCCCTACTACTGGCGGATTCCTAAGTGGGTAGTTATTTCCATGCAGGGGTGGAATTGGGTCCCTTGTGTAATCAGGGGTCAAATTATTGATGAATTTATAAAGAAGAATAAGGCATCTACTCCATCTCCTTGAGCTCAACGATTCCCATCCAAGTTCATCGTACAGCCCTTCCCGAGATGTTCGTCACTTCATCACTAACTTCAATATGGGGGTCTGTCCGAGCCACTATCTATTTGCTTAACCCTAACTATTGAGCCTGGAGTTTTGGAGATCCCGAATATTGCTATTTATTTCTGGGCCCCAATGCAGAACGACATAAAATTTGTTATGGTAAAGGCAAAACATTTATTGGATTGGCTACTGTAGTGAATGGCACCAAACTGCACAAATCTTCCCCTCTTCAGATCTTTGGACCTGAAACACTGAATTTTGGAACACTTAATTTTGTCCATGTTGTTATACACAGACCCCAAATATTGATTTAAAGTAAGATTTCAGACCCCAAACATTGGCATGGATCCACAGTATTGATAATGAGTACCCGGGGGGTGGGGGGGGATTATGAAAAATTTTCTAATAGAGAGCTTTTTTATTCATCATTTACCTTGTGTCATTGTTTTTCCGCTATCCATATTGAAAGATTGTATGATTAACGCTGTTTTCATAAGATTATTTGTTACTTGCTTAGTTTTAGTATGAAGTGAAGCCATAAAACCTGCTTTTAACCCTTTCGCAGCCAAAGGGGTCATTAATGACCCCCTTGAAGAAAACCAGTCAGAGAACGACATCAGAGCAACTTCAAGCCTTCCATTAATCAGAACGAGGCTAACAGATAGCAAAGGCATTGTTTTAAGCTACGTTTGACCTTCTCTTTCCAATGTTGTTTTGAAAGGAAGGAAGTTTTCATTCACAAAATTTCAAAATGGAGGACAAATTATTGACATCAGGCCTACAGTCCACAAATAAAAGTGTGAAACAGCTTTCATCACAGGAAGCTATGGCTGCTATATTTGATCAATATTGGCAAGGAACTATGATAGCATCTGGAGACTGTTTAGACTGTTTGATAGATAGGAAGATCCGTTCATTATGTGCTGTATGGGCAGAAGCGCCGGCAAGGGGGGGCAAGGGGGGGCGGTTGCCCCCCCCAATGTTGAAAAAGATGGCCCTCGCAATTCTTCCGAATTCGATGAGAAAAATTGGGGGGGGGGTAAGCTCATATTTTCAGATGTGAAAAAATCACAAACATTAAATATTTCATGTGACAATTGGCTGTCGCACGGTCTTTTTTATATCACCGGATCGCTATTCAGAATTCCTGAATCAAAGAACACCGCTTTCAATTGCAAACATGAGAGAGAGTCAAAGCGTTTTCCAAGTCATCATTTGTCCGATCCCTCAAGACAAGGACAGTCAGCCCCTCTGACAATATGAAACAACATGGGATGTTTTAATGACATACTTTCATATTGATGCATGTTTTCTATACAAAATATTTCCATCAAAACATGTCAAAACACCTGGTCTCAGCAACGGAAGTGTCAAGCACTTGCCATCTATCCATGCGTCTGTGTCGAATCTTGGAAGTAAGTCATTTATCGTTGTGGACCGACGTATGCAGAATATTTATCGAGAGAAGAAGGCAAAAAATCATTTGACTATTGACATTGCTATGGACATTGACCCACCACCAGAAGATCTTCGTGGATACGATTACGATCCTCAGACGCCGTTGCCAGTCAGTCGGGACGCAAGAGAACATGTCATAGCAAAAGGACCCTGTCAGCCAAAAGATTGTGAGTTTCCGAAGGACAAGAATGGGAGAAAATTTCTGTTAAACTGGTACCAAAAATTCAAGTGGTTGGAATATTCAAAGAAAACAGACAAGGCATTCTGCTTTTACTGTAGAACCTTTAACCGTCAGGTAAGAAACCATCGCACCAATAATCAAGCTTTTTATATCCGAGGAGCATCTTGCTCATTCGAAAAAGCGTAGGAGATTTTTTCAGAACAAAGGGATATTTATGGACATTTGATGGATTTCACTTGAAAACGGATGGATTTTTGCCAAAGGTGCATGAGAATTTTTGAGAGTGAAATGCCCCTCTATTTTGATACTGACACATATGATAGATAAGATAATCGATAATCGATAATCCCAACACAAGAAGGACAAAGCATGAAGGAACACGACTGTCTCGGTCGATCTTGGTAGTACTTCCACCCATCTATTTGTGTCTTTAAGAATTCTACGTTTGCCTCCGTTTTCCTACAGATCATGTGCAAGTCCGACAAGGCTTTCATAACAAATGGATTTTCAAAATGGAAGAAAGCGGAGCTTTTTACAAAGCATCAAATGAGTGACTGCCATAAGATGTCTTTCGAGGCGCATCGCACTTGGCTACAAAAGAGACCTATCGACCAACAACTAGATAAAGAGGTAGCAAGACAAGAATCAGCAAGAGAAAATGAGGTAAACACTGCCAACTTTGTAGTTCGTTTCTCTACTATGACCTAGAGTAAATGCGTTGCACCAGTGAAATGAGCCTAACATACCTTCAATGAACTGTCCTTACTGTTTTGGGATACGTTTGAAATGAGATGGTAGAGACTGTTGTAATTTGTCTTTATGTAAAAACAGCTTTTAGGAGCTGCAGTAAGGTACCAGGGGATACAAGGCTGCCAAAATTGCAATGTGTGTGTACTTTTATAAGACACTAGTTATTTGCACCAGCACTAAAAGTTTCTTCAAAAAAGCAGTCTTAAATCTCCAATTTCATCTCTTTTACTTTCGTGAATATTTTAAAGCGAAGTTTTTTCATGCCTTTGAAATTTGTTCGATCTTACTAAAGTGCGCTTCGATTAACAGTGATCTACAGGATGGGAAACACATGAAAATAAAGTAAAAAAAGGTGATAAGGATTTCCTCGATTTTTTACCAGTTCTGGAGCTTCATAACTTTGTTAGCGATCAGAGGGTAATCTCTTAGAAACCGTTTTTTATTAAAGAACCGTGCTCTGTTTGACATACTTTCAGGTCCGCCCCAGCCCCTGGCCTCAGTTGCCTGAAAGTTTGATATCTTTAACACTTCTTCTTCCTCCTTCAGGTCAAACGCAGACGTGTTGCGATAGGGCGAATCATCGACGTTGTCCGACTTCTTGGAAGACTCAATTTGCCGTTTAGAGGTCATAGAGAAGACCAAACATCCCGCAACAAAGGCATTTTTAGGGAAATCATTGAGCACTTTGCACAAAACGATGCCGTAATGGAATACCACCTACAAAATGCAAAAGGTATGGCTCAAGGCTTTCAAAGTCAACCGCGTCCCCAGGGCCTTTTGTCATACTAGGACTTTTCGTCTCCGTCCCAATGTGATAAGGCCTGGGGACGAGGTTGTTTCAACTCATACCACATCTCACTCTTGCCTTATGCACCTCTGCATCATTGGCATCATTGTTAGCATTTACGTCTGAAGTGCAATCTATTGCATTACTTCTCGGCAAGGGCCTCGCGCAATCCAAGTGAAGCAATTAGCCTGTATTAAATGCGATTAAGGATACCAAACTGTAGGCTCTAGAAACATCCATTTTGTACTGGATAAGTCAGGAAACATGGGGCATTTGACCCCAGGGGGTACTCCCTAACTTTCAGTACGGGGGGGGGGTCCATGCTTTCTTTGCTGACCCCTAAATATTAAGCCTAATGTTTTAGGGATCCCAAATACTGAGTCTAATGTTTTTGAGGTTCCATGATTCTTCCTTTTTTCAGATTTGTTGACTCAACATGTTGAATTTTTGTCCAAGTTGTAATTCACAGACCCCAAATATTGGTTTAACGTAAAATTTCGGACCCCAAATATTGGCATGGACCCCTCCGTATTGAAAGTTATGGAGTACCCCCCTGGGCATTTGACAAAAAGTTACTTTGAAATTCCCTTCTTTAGAAACTCCTTCTGTAGGAAAATGCTAACATGAATTTACCGTCATGATAACATGAATAACATGATAACATGATAGCATGTAAGGCTAACATGAATTTATCGTCGAAATTGGTCTGTCCGTTGAATAATTACAAGCGATGTTAGTGAAGTGGATTTTGCGAGGTTCCTGAATAGGCTATCAATAGTCCATAGTTATGGTTTCTTCACTAAACTATTACAAACATTCTGTTTTTCTGCAAAAAAATGAAACAATTAGGCACTTTGTTAAAGCAAAAAGTATACAAATAATGACACTCTAACCTTGTATACCAAGGGGACCTTCAATGATTATTTATATGGAGCACTTCTTAAAGCATTTTTATTCGGCCGATCTGTGAATTCACTTCAAAGGGCAGCATATCAACTTTGATATAAAATCATCTTTAATAGGTAATACCACATATCTGAGCCACCAAATCCAAAATGAAATGATCGATGTTCTTGGCACAGCGATTTCGGACGAAATTGTTCATCGCCTCAAGGAAGCAGTTTTCTTCGCAGTAATCGTCGACGAGACACCGGACACTAGCCATAAAGAGCAGCTGTCAATCACCGTCCGTTATGTGCATGGCGAAAACGTCGAAGAAAGACTGCTTTCAGTGAAGAAAGTTGACGAAACATCGAGCGAAACGTTGTTCAAAACTGTTTGCCAAAAATTCGAGGAGCACCACATTGATGTCAATAATTTAAGAGGACAGTGTTACGACGGAGCGAGCAACGTATCGGGTAGCCACACGGGTCTTCAAGTGAGGCTAAAAGAGCTTTCACCCTCAGCGATGTTTGTTCATTGTTATGCACATGTGCTCAATCTTGTGATTGTCGACACCATGACCAGTAATCGAACAGCAAGAGATTTTTTCGGAGTCCTTCAGAATTTGTACGTCTTCATCCAAACGTGCACAAAGCGCCATGCAGTATACGCAAAAAAACAAGCAGAAATTCATGAAGAAGAGCAAAACCCAAAGCAATTTCAAGTGCGTACATTAAAGAGCCTGTGTGAGACCCGCTGGGCATGCAGAGCAGATGCCATCAACACAATCAACTCTTCGTTGAAAGCAGTTTATCGAACCCTTCTGGACATACATGAGACAGAGAAAAAGGCAAACATTGCAGCTGAAGCAACAGGTCTCTTGGCCAGCATCGATTTTGACTTCATACTTTCCTTAAACGTAAGTCTTTCATCTATTTGTGTTCTTTGTATTTAAATCCAAAATCGAAGAACATGAAGAACAGTCTACTTCATTATGTTTCAGAATTTAACGGACATAATGATTTGCATCTTTTTGAGTAATTCCCTTGAAGCTATTAGTAGAACATTTGATATGAAAAATCCCTGCCATCAATGCAAGATGTCGAATGTGAGTGGAATTTGCTTGCATTTAGATTTTAGACTGGCCTCAACTTTCAGAACTCAAAAAATGCCATGGAAAGGCTGTGAAAAGTTTAAAGGAATTGTTTAGCAGGGGTGGAGCTATCGCTTGCTAAGTTTCGTCCTCATTAAATCTAACTGTAAGTAATATACACTCACTTTTGTAATTAAAAACCTTAGTAGCCTTACCCTTTAAAAAAAGGGGGAAAGAAGAAAGAAAAGAAGGGCATTGTAACCTCCTCCATAAAAATAAGAAACCCCACTGACGCCAAGTCCTTGCAAGAGACGAAGTGTATACTCTGGGTACAAAGTGTCTAAATGTTAACTAAATTCATTTTACAAGGTACTCGATCATGTGCTGAATTTAAGCAAAGGAGTATCAGACAAGCTGCAGTCCGAAAACCTTGACATTATCACTGGTTGTGACAGAATCGAGGACCTACTTGTTGCTGTCAAAGAAATGAGGAACGAGACGTGTTTTGAGCGCTTCTGGGACAAGTCAACTGAGACGTGCGACCAGTTGAAGATTAGAATGCCTGGTGAGAACAGAAGAAGGAAGTTACCAAAGAGGATAGATGACCGACCCGAGACGGCAGTCCAATTATCTCACAAAGATCAACTGAGAGTCAGCTTCTTCTACTCGGTAAGTATGAATTAAGTTTCTTTCATTTTTTTTACATGCCTGAGATTCAATAACAATTTACCATTGCATTCAAACAAATTCAGTTTTGCAGACTTACCATTTTAGCCCTGCCCAGCATAAGCTGACATCTGCTATAAATTAACACAGTAAAATAAAGGCAAATTTTAGCATCAACAAGGATCTCATTTCTTTGTTGCGTTTGGCTGCAAAAATCATGGGACGGAGGTAAGTAGTTGGAGAAGAGAAGTAAGAGGAAGAATTTTTACTCTTTCTTATCAAAAGCTCAGTTTTGACGATAGCTTCTTCAATTTAAGTAAGCCCAACTTTTTGTCCCACTCGAACCTCACCAAGCTTTTCTCTCTTTTAGATACTTGACCTGATGACCAATGCCATTGAAACGAGGTATGGCAAGGAGAACAGAGCAGTTTTGAGAGGATTTGGATACCTACATCCATCCAGAATTTCTCAGCAACATGCTTCCAAGCATGTCAAAGTTGCAGCTGACTGGTACGAATATGGAGTGCCAATGCTGGCAAAAATACTTTCTGCAAATTTTGTGTACTTCTTAGAAAAATCATACTTCCTTTCAAGGTTCCAGATACTTATCCGCATATTGCAACCTTTTCAATTTCATTGTACTTTTCATTTATCTACCTTAGTTAACTTTCTGCATACTTCTTTGAAATTTTGCATACTTGTAAGAAATTTTCAATACTTTCCTCGTTTTCAAAACGAGGATAGTATCGAAAAATTTCTCCTTGTTTCAGAAGTTTCATACTTCTAAAGAATGTCATACTTATTCAAAACTTTTCATATTTGCTTGAAATTTTCCATACTTTTTAGAAATTTTTCATACTTGTTAGAAATTGTTCATACTTGTTAGAAATTTTTCGTACTTGTTTGAAATTTTCCATACTTGTTAGAAATTTTTCATACTTTCCTCGTTTTCAAAACGAGAATAGTATATCAAAAAATATGTCTGGATGTTTCAGACGTTTTATCAAACTTTGATACTTTGGGGCAGAGACCTCATCAATTGCTATTGAAAATTGTAATTTTTTCCAAATATTTCATAATTTCTTTGTCTCTAATGTATCTTCCTTCGAAAACTTCATACATCGTGCAGATGCGCAACTACTTCCAAGTTCCATTAAAGGCCTAATTGTTTTCTGAAACTGTAAGTTCCTGGTGATCATTATATCATGAAGATCTTCCACTCTCTGAAAGGCCTCGTTAGACAGTTCTTCAGCAACGATGTAGTCCGTACTGTTCTGGTTTTGTTCACGAAGAGTCGAGTACATGCCTCTAGCAGGTTTTGTCTTTGGCTTAAGCATTTATGTATGAAGCAAGAATTGCCAAAAGTGAATACTCTATGATTTGCCAAAAATGGCTAGGCCATGACTACACTCCACTCTTTCTTTCATAGACACCTCTGGGGAGACCATTATGGAAACAAGGTTGTATTGACCTTTTAATGCCATCCCTACCATTTTTAAACTGGGGGTGTTTTTAATCTATATTTTGCCTTTTAATTTTTTTAACAGTGTACATTTGCAATTAGATTCTTTTTTCCTTTAAGTTTTATGATCTTTCAGTCCTTTTTCATTACTTTAATGGCAAATTTTTACCTACCTACGTACCTACCTACCTGTTCATCCATGTTGCTAGCTGTTAGAAACGAAATTGGAAACTCACATCATTGACTCATTATTGCAACTTTTTTTTGGCAAATCTTCCTGCACGTCATTCTCAATATTCTCATTGGGATTCTCATTGTGAAACATCTGGCAATGTGATTGTTGTATTAGGATTGATTGATAGCTAAATGAAACTGAACATTAAACTCTTGTCATTCTCTACCCCGAAGTATGAAAGTTTAATAACACCGTAGAAGCTCTGTTAAGCCCGCGGGGTTGGGGGCTTATCTAATTTTAGATGCTCCAGAAGGGGGCTTAATAGAGAAGGGGACTTGTCAGAGAGAGGGAGTTTTCACAAAATCAAGTGACAAGGATATATTTAGCAACTTTTCAGTACTTAGACCCCATATTTTGCGGATTTAGCATACTGTTTTGCGAGTCACATACCATAAATTTGACATATTTCTCACCCCAAATCAGATCAAAATTAACATGCAAGCTTGTTTAGCTAATAGATGGAAAATGTTTGGTAATTTCCCAGATTTGATATGATTGATATGTAGACATTTTTATATGTCACCCTCGTTTTGAAAACGAGGAAAGTATGAAAAATTTCAAACAAGTACGAAAAGTTTCTAACAAGTATGAAAAATTTCTAACAAGTATGACAAATTTCTAACAAGTATGAAAAATTTCTAACAAGTATGGAAAATTTCAAGCAAATATGAAAAGTTTTGAATAAGTATGACATTCGTTAGAGGTATGAAACTTCTGAAACAAGGAGAAATTTTTCGATACTATCCTCGTTTTGAAAACGAGGAAAGTATTGAAAATTTCATACAAGTATGCAAAATTTCAAAGAAGTATGCAGAAAGTTAACTAAGTTACATAAATGAAAAGTACAATGAAATTGAAAAGGTTACAATATGCGGATAAAGTGTCAGGAACCTTGAAAGGAAGTATGTTTTTTCTAAGAAGTACACAAAATTTGCAGAAAGTATTTTTGTCAGCATTGGCACTCCATATACGAAGCTGATATCGACAATGAACGTCTGGAAAGAGAGCTGCAGCTGATTCGTACATTGCTACTTGTTTCAGAAATAATCGAAAAAGCAGAGGCAGAAAAAAGAAGACCGTCTTTGCATCATCGTGCCCTCCTTAGGGAGCCTGAATGTTTTCCATCCATTGGAAAATTGTGCTAACTGGCATTAACATTGCCCCTAACATCTTCATCCGCCGAGCGATCTTTCTCAAAGCTAAAGATCATAAAGAACAGACTTAGATCTACTATGGGACAGGACAGATTGAATTCCTTAATGCTGATGTCTGTTGAATCAGACATTACAACGTCTTTGGACATTGAAGACCTCGTAAAACGGTTTAATGACAATGCTCCCAGGAGATGGGACTTGTACTAATAAGTTCGTTACCAATATCGATGAACATCATTGAAGTTTTTCAAATTGTTTATGATACTGTAAAAGTTCCTTTTTAAGTCAGCAGCTTGGCACTGCGGGTGTAAATTTTCCGAAAAATCTCCTCTATGAAACTCCATTTTTTCCCGGGAATTTTTTAACCTCAAATAAAAGATCATGGTGGTGCCATTGCTTCAGATTTCTGGCTCCGGCAGAACTTTAGAGCTCTTCAACTATTCTATGTTTGAGTGGTGTATTAGAGGTCACAAGAATTTCTGGGGATCGGAATGTCGTCGTTCTACCGGTAAGACATGATTTTCTAATTGTGGCACAATAATTGTGTTACTTCAGTAGATTCATTTACCTTGATGCCAACCTATAAAAGGGCGTTTGTCGCATTTATAGCCAAAGTAGAGGGCGTGGCCCAAGAAAAATTTTTTCGGGCTCCGCCCTAGACCCCGCCATTTTCCGCCCCCCCAATAAAAAATCCTGGCGGCGCCACTGTGTATGGGGGTGGATGATTTTCCAAAAATGTAGCAAAAAAGTTCATGGCCCATCCTAAATTCCTATCAATTTCGTTTTGGCTCAATGGAAATAATCAGGATATTTTTCATGACCCCATAAAATCTCTTAGTTTTCAGGACACATTGGGAGTCATCATCATAAACTGATTTTCGTCTGTGTGCAAACAAGCGGGTATCATCCTTCGATGTATATTTCCGTCTACCCCTCCGTAACATGCATTTTGCCAAGATATCGGGCCAAATGTACCCTGCGTGTATCCCCTACTGTTTCCATTGAGTTGCATACATTGTAATCAAGCCTCAAGTGTGAAAAAGGAATAGTAAAGCATTGTCAAGCATTTGCAGCCCATTGCTAAACTATGGCACATAACATTTTATGGCTAAATTTTTATGGCCCCATAAAATACATCTAATTTTTTCCATGACCCCAAAAAGTTACGGCAAAATTTTTCATGACCCATCCAAACATCATCCACCCCCATGTAGATAATACTTAATGACCACTCCCTTACCACAACAATTTCATGACTTTCCAGCCTATTTGCCTGAGGAATGCTGCGCTGCTAGTAAATGATGTAAATTTACTACTTTCAAATTTGAGTAGGTTTTAAAGAGAATTTTTCAAGGAATACCATGATACATAGCTTTCTGCCATTTGCACACAAATACGATTTTAAATGAAGCCAGAGTAACCCCAGGTGTCATTTTCCACCAACTCTTCGAAAGATGTTGGCTGCTAGAGGGTTAAATGCCTGTGGGTCTCACACCCCCAGAGTTCAAGATGCTTCCTGGGTCCTGGCTGATACAGTTAACACCATCACGCTCTGCATTGAAGGTTTTTTGTATAGAAGGAAACTTTCTTTTCGTAACTTAATCCCTATGAATGCAGGCTTTAACAAAACAAATTCCGCAGCCAACACCTACCAGATCAATTGGTCCATGCTTTATCTTTTCTGAAAACTGATACATTTTGGCTGCTTTAATGAGTGTGTTGCTATTCATAAAGCATAAAGGACTTGCAGAGATCTTTGTTGCGGAAAGCATGGAGGGAGAAAATGGAGAAGATCGTGTCCTGCAAGATCTTCTCTCCGCTGCAAATAGACTCAGTTCCTTGAATAGACGTCCGTCCTGTGGAAGTGGGCAGTCGCTGCTAGAGGGAGGGCAACAACGATGAGAAGGCAAAATCAAAGTAAGTCTTTTCTTTCTTCTTACTCTATGTACATGAAATTGTCTATTCGAGTTCAGCTTTTGACTTGAAAAAGTCCGGCAAATTGATTTTTTTGGTTGGGACTTTAGTTGAGGATGTATTTCGCCAAAATACATCATCAACAAAAGTATCAACTATTTTGCTTCGATTTTAGCTGTAGCAACTGCTGAAGAGGGGACTTTGGACTTGACTGTGAGAGGGATACAGAGATGGGCACAACAAAGAGGGCACAGCCTGGCTTGTCACTTGTCACATGTATTGGGAAGGCATTGAGTTTTGCTAAAGTTTGGAAAATATTTAAAAAGCCTAAGTTCTGGCTCCAATTCTAAGTTTCCTGTAAAAATTGTCTGACCCGTAGGAGCGAAGGGGCAGGTAGAGCTCAATCAAGCCCCGACAAGGTCAGGCCCCCACAAATAGTTTTGTAAGGAAGTTTTGGGCATTAAAGATGTTTTGTTTTTCGCTGTTTTTTGGAAATTTCATGATATTTTGCAGAAGGAAATAAATGTTATGTTTTACATACCAACGTTTCTAAAACACGGAACAAGCGGAACAAGCCAGTAACAAGCGGAACAACCAAGGAACAGGCCAGTAACAAGCGGAACAAGCCAGGAACAGACCAGTAACAAGCGGAACAAACCAGTAACGCATTGAACAAAGCGTGGAATTAGCATGGGTACATGGATGAAGCCCACGAGATAACGTTAACACTAGCTGTTAACGAAGTTAAGTAAGTGCTGCTCAAGCCGTAGTGTAAAACACACTATTTCTGCGAATTTGTCAACAATAAATGTTGGAGAGGAGTTTTGGAGGATTTGTGACTTGCTAGACTTGTGAGGCAAAATTGCCCCAAGCAAAAAAGAACTGTTTGTAACTTTCAAGTCTGTTTAGTGTTACTACAGCATCTATTACATTCTAATACAAGATTAGTCTCATTTGAAGTGTTAAATTGTAACTTTAAGGCAGAGTTATTTGATGTTGGTATGTTATGTGTTAGACGGTATGACTTTCTTTAACCCTTTTTGGTACCACACATGGCATTATTTTCTTCCTTGTCCACAGATCATTTTACGTGTAGCAATATCTTTCATAATTCCTATTTAACTGTACAAAGTAACTGTCCATTATCTGCTTCTGTTAGCAATATGGCAACAAACTCAGGACTCAATAATCAATGATATCTAAATATGAACAGTTTTTTAAGTCTGAAGGACAGTCCTGAGAGCTCATGATGCACATGAGTTGGCCACCACAATCTTTCAAGTGTAACGTTCATCAAAGTAAGGTCACAAGGCGTAACAGACTGTGACATCTTCCCTGGTTTCTTGGTCTCGTCTTTGAAATACTGCCCCCTGTGATTCCTTGGTCAGGTCTTTGCAAGAATGACACACGTAAATATCGTAATGGTGTGCCAATGCAGTGTTGGTCATTGAATGTTCGAAGTTGGATTGACACTCACAAGTGGTGATGCATAAATAATGATCCAATGCTGCTTTGATCTTTGCATGAATCTCACAAGTGAATCCTTTTACTCCTACAACAATAAACAGTGAAATGAGCTTGCTTGTATGTGTAAATGTATTGCAAAGGATATATGGTTGGTTGGCAGCATAAAATGAATTTGACGTCTTGCTCTTGGTAGACAATTGAATTGCAGTTCATTGTCCATGGAATGTTATGGAATCACAAGTGACTTTTACATATCCTTTGCATTGTAGGAATATTTATCAATGAAAGTAATATATCGGAACTCTATCAGATCCAAATGATCATGGTCAAGGATCCTTATCACTCACTTTTGTGCAATTTTCTGCATGATAATTTCCTTGTTTTTGGAAGGGAAATTATCGCCTATTCTGTTCTACAAACGATTCATTCGCATTCCTGAATACATTCCCTGCTTGACTGGGTTTGATATAGGGGATATGATGAAACCTTCAACCACTATTTGTTAGCAAAACTTGAAACATTATGCACGTATTACTTGACGGAAGCCCGAATTCCCGAGGGGCATTTCACTCATGCGAATCGGCGTACGAGATTTTATCAGAACGAAAGAATTTTTTAAGGATTTTTGATGGATTTTTCTTGAAACAAAAGGATTTTTGCCAAAGGTGTACGAGATTTTTTGGGAGTGAACCGCCTCTCGCGAATTCCTCGCGCCCTACGTGCTGTTTGTTCATTACAGCAGGTTTAGGCCGCTGCCTTCCCATGCCTTTTCGTCTTCGAAGCTCGATCTCTTCTGAAACCATATGGGCGATTCTAACACATGAAGAATGTTGCAGAATTGTCTATGTTACTTCTCAATTAAATTAAAATGATTACCTTCCTGTTTTTGTTGAAATTTCCTTGGTGTCGAGCTACGATGCGAGTTTGTTCATCGGCAAAGCACTATGGAATAAGGTCTGCTTCGTTGCTGTTTTGCTTATCCTCATTTGCATATACTCCATCCATCCATCCCAACAAACAAACAGACACGGAAATTTCTTATCAAACTCGTATAACGAGTTCCGATTTGGCTCTCCCTCGCAGTGGAAAGTAAAGTCTGCACGCAGGCTAGTTCCTCATTTGCATATACTCCATCCATCCATCCATCCATCCAAACAAACCGACACGGGAATTCCTTATCAATCTCGAAATAAATAGCTGCTCGCGCATGCGCACTCGCAGCAATTACTGCAACAATAAGAAGAAAAGGGCCATTTTGAATACGTTGCAGTGTAAAATGAACAAGTAACAAGCAACAAGGAATCACGCAGTGGCGGCGCCAGCTCTGAAAAATAGGAAAAGTGGGGGGGGGGGCGGGATTTTGACGTAATTTTGCAACCTAAAGGTATACCCAACTGATTTTATGCAAATTTTGATAAGTTTTGTGGAAGTAAAATAGATTGATAAAATAGACACGTTCCCGCTGCCAGATGAATCACCTGCGAAGCAACATTGACCTTGGAATAGACTGTGCTATTTTTTATGTGTGAAGAATGAGCACATTACGTGATGGGCAGATTTCTGCATAGGAAGGAAGGAGGGAAGGAAGGCCTAACTGATTGCCTTTTTGCCTAACTGATATACCGCTACAAATAAACTCGTCTGGTCCAACAACTTTTGTTGTTGCTGTTGTGTTATCGTCGGAAAATTTTGTTTTTGGGCCCCCCTAGCAGTCATGGCTGGTATCGGCCTGAAAGATTTCGCAAGAATATTTCACACAGAGTGGAAATTGAAGAGCGAAAAAATTTATTGAGAAAAAAACTTTAAAGACAAATGACGGAGATATAAGGCGACTTAAATCAGGGGCCTGGGCAATCTAAAAAATAGCCTAATTGTATTCCTACATATCTTATGATCTCAAAAGATTGTCAAAACAATGGACAAATGATGGCAGGCAGCCCTCTTTTGCTCTTTTTGTAAGCTGGGCGTTATAAGACATAATCAGGGCCCTGGGAAATCTAGATATAGTCTATTGTATTCCATTATTATATTTGATGATCTCCAGAGATTACATCAAAACAAATGATGGTAGGCGCTCTATTTTTAAACTTGCCGCTATATATCCGTCATTTGTCTTTAAAAAGAGAATTTCCTGAGTGGAAATCAGGCTTTACGTTATATTTTTCCCAGTGCTAGAGTTTCTTAACTTTATGGCGATGTGTTACTCTTAACCAGTTTCTTGCAACAAAAAGATACGGTTACTTGTTCATTTCACACCGCAACAATTTTTGGAAATTTCCGTTGGAATTGACGGCCCTTGCGGCAATGTTAACGGTATCTCGTGAGGTTCAGCCATGTACTCATGCTGATTCCACGCTTTGTGCAATGCGTTACTGGCTTGTTCCGCTTGTTACTGGCCTGTTCCTGGCTTGTTCCGCTTGTTACTGGCTTGTTCCTTGGTTGTTCCGCTTGTTACTGACCTGTTCCTTGCTCGTTCCGCTTGTTACTGGTTTGTTCCGCTTGTTCCGTGTTTTAGAAACGTCGTTCTACATACATGGTTTGAAGGATATTGTAAGATGGATGAGACCCTAAAAAGTTACTTTTTAGTGACAATTGAAGGCCTGGAACCAAAGTACCTCAAATGCACCATATTTTGGTGTTTAGCACAAAAACCCGGCCAGCCACAGGGAGTCATTTCATTGAAATACAGCCAAACAGATTCATAACTGATCAAAGATGCCTAGAGCAGTGGGTTCCATCGTTTACACAACAAAGTTAAGGAGAAAAGCCCCCTCAAAACAGAAATGAGGATGCGATCATGCAAAACACTGGGAGAGCATGTGGCGCCACATTATCGAACATCACGCAAAAGTTTCATATGGAGGGCTTTAATTTATACCTAATTAGTCATCTGCTGGTTCACGCTGTTAGTGTCGCAAAGCCTGCAGTAAAGCAATGCTAGATAAAACTACTCACCATTCTTTGACAGTTTGTCGTTTTTTAAAGCGAGCCGGAAGGGTTTCCAACGGAAGCCCATTGATGTCTGCTTCCGCGACGCCAGTATCTTCCTCCTCGTCAGATGAGGAGGCAAGAGGTTCGTCTTGGTACAGCTCAAGGGCCATTTGGAGATAACCATCTTCACCAAATTTTTCTTCACACATTGCTGCAAAGTATTCTTCATCATTTGAAGACACAGTCGTATCTGTAAGCTGGCTTCTTCATGTTTCTTACCGATTTCGTGATGCATGCACTGGTACTTCCACTGTGTTTATCTGCTATTCAATTTGTGAGTCCAATGGAACACATCACTTGCCCCAGACTCTTTTCGAATGACCAGCCCCCATAAAAGCCCCCAAAAAGTACACTTCAGCCTCTCAAATAAGAAAATGCCATCATTTTCTAAATCTACGATGTTTTCTGCGTCAGATAAGCTAATAAAAAATTTTCACTTTTTTCTTGTCAGTGGGACTTTAAAGGGAATAGAAGCATATATCAGGTGCTGTCTATAAATAGATACACCAGAGCATGCGCATAACTATCGCTTCGTAACTGTGCACGTGAAAGTGAGCTCTCCAAATCTGTGGTGGGACGACAACCTCGATTTTGTTGTGCACTGTGGCTTCCCGACGGAATTCTGGAGTCATAGAATAATAACAAGAGTTGTTTTTTGCCATTGCCATCAATGTCGCGATCGATCCTGTATTGAAATTAGGCCCAGCTGCTTTGTTGAATGTTTGAATGCGCTTCATTATCAATATTCCTTCTGGAATACTGGCCTTTTGTCCATAGATTCCGTTATGTTAGCTTTGGTGATGAGTCCCCTGTCCCAAGATACGCTTAGGCCCAATGAGATTTGCTGTGTTTGCCATGTTACCATCGACTTCAGCAATTCGTAACTGAACTCAAGGCGCTTCGATTTAATCAGGAAATTTAATTCCTCAGCCACCAGCTCTGCTTCACCATGGTAGGCAATGAAAAGGGAACACTTCTTTCCATTTCGTGTCTGTTTTGCCCTTCTCAACGGGTTGACAGGGAAGCAACTTCCTTGGCAAACTGATCGCCCATTGCGTGCGGGCCGCAGTGAAAGTGATCACGTGAAATATTAAATAGCTTCTTATGATTGGTTAAAATTTGATTGACAGTTTCAGCCTTGTGGCTCGGAGCCACTTATATATGCTTATATTCCCTTTAAAGACCAGATAACATCCTAGTATGGTGCGCCAAAGCAGTCAAAATTCTAAACTAATGATTTTTCTTTCTGTACTTTATATCTATCTTGCACAACTCAAAAGCTTTGTTTGTACTATCATATCAACACATGTCAACTTAAGTAATGCATTCCCAACCATATTTATTTCTTTCTGAACTGTGTTTTAATTGCTGAGCTTGTAAAAACTCTTTCTAAACTCTTGAAGTTTCATTCTAAACTTACTGCCTGCAAATACAGTAAAAACCCGCCCATAAGAACCTACGATTTTGAACTCAGGCTGTTTAGGTTCTTATGCTATGAGGTAAAGACAAAGGATAGTTGAAGGTTTAGCATTGAAAGATGATGGCAATCTGACTAGCAACGCAAAACTATACTTTAGAAATAGCCCTTTAGACCTCGGGGATGAATTTTCTCATCTTCTGACCGATTTACAGTCATAAAACAACCAGTTTTTTCTAAGAGCTTGGTGAAGAATTCCTTTGCAACCACAGGAAATTGGTGAATCTTTGTATACATCCTTGACCCTACCCATTTCACCCCAAGCTTACCCAATTTGCCTTTGCTGGCCCTGCCTATCACAGTTCTGTTAATGTTTTTGAAGTTCATCAATGAAAGGAGTTGATTGACAAATAGGTTGAATATATTTCCCAGTGAATGAAGGAATAAAATTTCATACCCTTTGTTAAGAACCTCGTTAAAATATCAACCTGAAATGGTTCTTATTCATTGGGTACAAATTTACAATTTCAGGCTGTAGGTTCTTAATAAATGAAGGTTCTTGTATGTGGGTTTTTACTGTATACTTCAATAAATCTTTTTCTTTCTAAACTTTCAATTTACGGGCTGAACTTCAAAATTTTCCTTCTGAACCTGAACTCTGAATGTTTTCCTTCTGAACTTTGGGCGCCAGAGCCTCATGCAAGTTTCTGCTTTGCATAAATTATGCAAATTATGCATGTTTGCCTCAGTATTGCTTTGCTGCGAGTGAACATCGAACACTGGCCACAAGCATGGCAGGAATAAGTGGAGAGTCAATGGACTCACTGATTACAAGCGTGTTGGACTGCATATCTCGAGTAAGGGAAATGCAGCCAATGCTAGCAAACAGCGAAAATAAGCCTAGTTCATTCACTTTAGAGACATCAAACAGTAACGACAGAAGGCTTGCAACTTCGATTGGTTCGGAAGTATCGAACCTATTTCCAACATTCAGTTCTGTCAGTGGTTGAAGTTGAAGTTGAAGTTGCATTTTTCAGCGCCAAGCGCTGGGATCACAGAAACAGAGCAGACCTAATCAGAGGATGGAATCAATGTCAGAGGATTACACGCCGTCCTCTTGGCACTGATCAGAACAGAAAAGTCATCAGTAAAAAAAAGAAGAAACAGCGCTCAAGGGTTGTACACAAAGACGTGATTTTTGTTAGTGATGCTTGGCAAACCAAAGTCCCAACTCATAAGACGAGGTTGGCGCTCGAAAAGAAGGGGCGAGTCATTCACAACTTTCCGTTCAAGACTGACTGGGACCAATTTGAACTCTGTGCTGCAGTTGAACGAGAATTACCAGTACTGGCTACACGGGACTATGAGTTCCTAAAGGTAATTCATTAGCTTCATCTCAAAAGACGGCCATGTCATGGCAGAATTATTTAATCATAGGGCCTAGTCAATGATTTAATGCATGCAGTATGTGTCTGGCGTTTAAGTTCATAGTAGTCTATTCAGGGCCAGGTCAATAACGCGGAACGCCAAAATTCCACGGAACCGCAGAATTTAAATTCCGCGATAAGGTGTTCCGCGTTATTGACTTTTGCATAAGGCCAAAATCAATAACGCGGAATTGGACTTCGCGGAATTTTTTCAAACTTGATAAAATTCGTTTTTATGCCACAGTATCGATTTTTTGTTTTCCTTTGATGTTCCTGTCCCCAAAAATATCTTATTTCATGTAAATTAAGCTTTCTGAAGAACGAAAGTATTAGGACTTTACTTAGGCCTATCTCGAAGAAACAACGGTTTTCCTTTGAAGATTAGCATCGCGGCAAAAGTTTGAAATTACTTATTTTACTGTATTTCCAAGACAACAATGATAAAACACTTCAGTTCTTCATCTAAGGCGCTGATTACATGGAACGGGCTGGCTCGGTTAACCTGGCTGGCCCGCCTTAGAGGGCTGAAATGATCTGAGCGATTACATGGGGATTTCCAGCCCGGGCTGTAAAATATTTGGCGCTATAATCGCATAATCTGGTCATAAAGCGCATGCGTTGTAGATTTCTCAGCCCGCTTTGCCGGGCCAGCCCGGTCTTGAATTGATTACATGAGGAGAATACTCAACTTCCAGCCCGTTTTGCCGGGCTAGCCCGGTAGGCAGCAGACGGGATCTCGGCTAACCGGGCCAGCCCACTTGCCATGTAATCGAAAGTATATAAAACATTGTAACCTCTATTAACCCCGGGATCCCGGGTGAAAGCATTCATCTCGGTTAACCGGGCTAGCCCGCTCCATGTAATCGGCCCCTAAAGCCGTGTAATAGGTCTCTCAACAATTGACTGGCCTGTCCGACGTGTTCCGAGAGATGGAGTTCCGCGTTATTGATTTTGGCCTTATGCAAAAATCAATAACGCGGAACTCCATCTCGCGGAACACGTCGGACAGGCCAATCGATTGTGGAGAGACTTATTACACGGCTTTAGATGAAGAACTGAAGTATTTTATCATCGTTGTCTTGGATATACAGCAAAATAAGTAATTTCAAACTTTTGCCGCGATGCTAATCTTCAAATGAAAACGGTTGTTTCTTCGATATGGGCCTAGGTAAAGTCCTAATACTGTCGTTCTTCGGAAAGCTTTAATTTACATGAAATAAGATATTTTTGGAGTCAGGAACATCAAAGGAAAACAGAAAAATCGATACTGTGGCATAAAAGCGATTTTTTTCAACTTTGAAAAAGTTCAGCGAAATCCAATTCCGCGTTATTGATTTTGGCCTTGTGCAAAAATCAATAACGTGGAACACCTTATTGCGGAATTTAAATTCCGCGGTTCCGCGGAATTTTGGCATTCCGCGTTATTGACCTGGCCGTCTATTCAGTTCCAAGAACAGAAATTGAACAAAAGGCTTAGGGGAGATATTGGTCTGTCTGACTCCAGGTTTGTTTGCGTTTATCCTGCTACATCATTAAGTGAATGTATAAGGCATTAGACAACCATAGCTAAGCCAAATATTTCAGTATACAGTAAAACCCCGCAAACAAGAACATACTTTTCTAAAAAGCTGGCTGATTCTTATAAATGAGGTACCCATGACATTTTCAGGGTGTGGTTCTTATCACAAGGACACTTGTGACTATTATGAATATATACAGTAACTACAGTATACAATATATATGTGTTAAATACACTTGAGGGCATAATGACTGCATTTAAATATTAGAGAGTATGGTATTTTTGTTGTCGACAAATCAGTTTATATCATACAGCTTGATAAAACAATTTGCATATCCCTGAAAACTGTTGGGGGCATTCAGTTATCAATAGTTGGGGTTTGTTTACACTGATATAATGGCATTTCTTGATAAACTGTACCATCTCATAAGAACATTGAAATGAATCAGTCTGTTTTTGGTTCTCATCTTTGGGTGTCTTTTTCCACAAAATCAGTCTGCAGGTTCTTATTTTACTATGTTCTTGTTTGTGGGGTTTTACTGTATTTGGAGCTTACTTCAAGCTTGATACAATTGCCAAAGTTGGGTAAACAGACTCATTTCAAGCTCCTCCAAGTCAAAATGATGCTCCTTTCAAGCTTGTGCAAGCTCATTGCAAGCTGCACTGTTTCTTATGGGTGCAGCCAATACGAAAATAGTTGCAACCACCTTTTTTAATTCATTGGATCTTGAAAGTATTGAAATTGAAATAAATGTTGCATCTTGAAATTGGATCAACCAATAGAAATGCTCCTACCTTGCAACAAACATGGCAAAAAATGAAATTATGAGATTCTAGGAGAAGTGGGGAAGTGCTTAAGGTCTACTGGGGTAAAATGGTATGGCAGTTCAGCACCCTTTCCCAAATGGGAAATATTTTTTATTGCCCAGTTTGCCAACATTGCCCATCCAGGGAACAGTATTTTGCTCTTCCGTTGCCTGGTTGGAGAATCGTTTCCTAATGTAAAAGAAAGCATAATGTATCAGTTGTAGACATTATTAGCTTTGGCTTATAGCTGATAGAGCTTTGGCACCTATTTCTGTTAAATTTCTTTTAACGTTTTGCCATCTCTGCAGGCATCTTATGGTTCTTTGGTGAGAACTGGACCTTGCTTTGGTGAGACCTAACCTTGCAAGTGACAATGTATTAACGGCTGATGCCTTGGTGAGGATAACTGGACAAGGATCTGTATATGTGAGAGCACTGGAGGGAGATGGGTCTTCAACTGACGAGTCAAGTGATGATGATGATGATCAGAGCACATTATTTCTAGCATTCACGAGGGAACCAGCTTCCTCACAAACACCCAGTGTTAATCTTGAAGCAGAGTTAGCAACTGCCACTTGTGCTGCAGGTGAGTAGAAGTCAAGTTTAATATCTCACTCCACTCCAGTTGTTGTGCTAAGCATTTTGGTGAGGGTTTCCAGAGTCCAGAGCTGTTTCAACCAAAGCTCTGGCCCTCCTCCAGGATCCCCTCAAATTCAGGAGGGTAGCTATGTTTGAAAAACTGAAACAGCTCTCCATACATTTGTTCTTTGCATGTCACATGACACAAAATAGATTGGTGTAATGTATATTCATGATATCTCAATAAAGTGCAACATGACAGAGCAGAAACTGCATCAAATGATGTCATCAACAATCTGAGATAAGGAAATGTTTGGACAGATTAGCTTTTTGAAATGATAAATCAAGAGTTCAAGGCCAAATGAGCAAAATATCAGGTGTTTGCTAAATTTTAGGATCCGTTGCAAAAAGCCAGGGGGGGGGGGCTCAAAGTTGCAAGTTTTAACACATGTGTGTGCAATTTCTGCTCTGAATGCAACACACAATGCATGTCACAAAAAATATTAAGTACATATGTACTTGTGGTGTTATGAAAAATGTGTACTGTGTGCATGATCACTTTGGAAGCACTAAAAATAAAAGGGGGTCAATTACATATGACCAACTTGCAGGGAACATAATAGTACTTCTGTTAGTGGTAAGGACTGCCAAATCCTAGGCTGTGGAAAATTGTCAGAAATTTTGGATGTTTAAATTTGGCATTCTATCATCATTTTTGTTATCGTACAGTATTTGATTATTCTGTGAGCTACAATTTGTTACTGACACTGCATTTCCACAGTTTGAGGTTACGGTAAACGTTTTCTGGGTGAAAACATCAATTTTTTTATTTCGTCATGTTCTGTTAGCGGAACTCTCAAGGCGCACAATGATACCTTGTTTGAAGCCAACAGTAGTTTCGCAAATGGAAGAAATTTAATGTAAACGAAGGTTTCAACAATGTTTTGATCAAACTTTTTGTCTGCGGTCTTCAAAATCCATGCCTAACCACTTGATCTGTTAAGCTGATAATCCCTACATCCTTGTGGTTTGTGTGAAATAGCATCACGCGTTATTTTATGGTTGCGTTTATTGGGTAATTATTTGACTCTAATTGATTTTTAAGCCTAAATGGCTTGATCAGGATTAGTTTGGTTTATGTGATTCTGATGTTTACTTTACCATGCCTTTTAGTAAAATCCCTATTTCTCAGGACTCACAAATCCACGAGGTACAGGTATGAAAAAGCTATTTTGTACCCTTTGAGCCAATCGAATCGCTCGAAAATTTGCGCATGGCCAGGACAGACTTGGAGCTTGTAATGTGTGTCCCAAATTCTTTTTATGTGTTCTGGTCCGTCTTTCATGGACGAATATAAGTGGGAGGGTAGAAAAATCATTTGCCAATTTTTGACAGCATGTTGTCTCAAATGGAAAAGGAATTTGAAAAATTCCAGACACACTTTAAAAGCTTGGGATCTGCACTACCTGCTGATGTAAATCAGATTGTGTTGCCTGATACGCAAGGGTACAAAACAGCTTTTTTAAGGTAGTACTCTCTTTTAAGCAATAAATTTGCCTGGAAAATGTCATTTTACAATATTTGCCAATAATTTTGATATGGTTAGAATCCCCACATTCTTTTGCATCGAGCGATGTATAATTTATCTAGATTCCATTGATAGTTCGGCTTTTAGGGAGCGAAGATCAAATTTTGTGTCACAAACGTTTACCGTAACCTTAAGTCATACCTATTTTATTTTTTCCTTTGTTTACTTTTCAGACCATGCATCAGTGGTAGTCAAAGGAATGCCTAGTAATCCCATTTCCCTTGATGATCAGTGGGAAAACCAAGTATCAGATGCCGTGAATCAGCAACTGCCCAGTGATACTGCTCAGTGGCGTGGTGGGCCACTTTTTACTGGGGTGGCCAGATCCTTTTTGGCGCCCCCTCTACGTAAGGATAAAATTCATGGTCGGGAATTCTATACATTTTTAAATTTATTTGGGTTCTGGATTCAAGAAACCCCCCCCCCCTGGGCAAGAAACGATAGTTAGGCCTCTAATCTGCAAATGCAGGTTCTGTCCTTATTAACCCTATTCAGCCCGGGGTGGCCCCCCCCTATGAAACGTTTTTAGATAGCATCTCTGCCATGAAAAATGTAACTTTGAAGCTTCTTGACTTTTGATGAAATTTAATAGGCTACATAATTATCCATACTTCATTGTTAATTGTTGTGTCACGTGACCTCCAGATGCCTTTTGTTGGGGACTAGTCACAAAGAAAATCGTAAATCCTCTGTTATTTTCTTTCCAGTAGCATTAAATGTAAAGATATATATACCATTGGCTTTGTCTTGAAGAGAGCTTTCATTTCATATATAGTTTATTATTATTTGCATACATCAGCAAATTTTAATTTCAATGACGTCATACAACTTTATGACGTCATATGTTGAATGAATTAGTGAATCATTCATGAAAATTTGATCGAAATGGCGTGATAATAAACTGAGGTGTCTAATTTCGTTGATTAAAGGTCAAAATATATAATAAATAACTGTAACAATAGTTTTCATTGTTTGAAGTGTCCGTTAATTGGACTTAATCTGCAATAATTAACAAAGACAATTTTCAAAATTCAAATAATCAATAAAAGTATCTTTGGAGACTCCTAACCATCACTTTTGCAGCATAGTTAGCTACTCATCTTAAACAAATCAGTAAATATCTGGCATTTAAGAATAGTCACTACTTTTTACTTGATTTTACTATTGTTTTTGGTTGCCTAGCAACGAATCACGTGACAAATTACTAATTACTGCTAGTTTTGGATCCTTTCCAGGTCCCTAATTGAATGTGCGAAGTTTCACCTATGAACAGTTTCTCGTTTCTGAAATAAAGAGGGGGGGCCAAAATAGCCCCCCGCCGGACCAAAATACCAAAAATTTTACCCGGGATGAATAGGGTTAATAAAAATGCTCAAATAAATTGTGAACTTCGTGGAGAATAACAACATCGTCCCCATTGTCATTTAAAGCAACGTAGATGTTTATATCAGGGCCTTTGTAAGTTGTGAAGATGTCTTCGCAAATGCATTGATTATCTCATCTTTATTCAAAGACAGCAGAATCTTCCTTTCAATCATCGGCAACCCGGGATAGGCTGAAGAAAAGGGCAACTCAGAATCCCGAAATGTGGTCTCTCTATACCAAGCAACGTAATAGAGTAACAAAAGAAATCAGAAATTCTATTCAGGATCACTATAAAAATTTAATCAATGAAAGTAATGGGGACCCGAAAAAAATGTGGAAGACAATAAATCGGGTCTTGGATAAAGATGTTAAATCCACAAACCTCTCCGCCATTGAAAGTGAAGGCAAAACTTTGACAAAAGAACATGATATGCTTCAGGCTCTTAACCGTCACTTTGTTTCAGTTGGACTTAATCTTGCAAAACAGATTAGTTCCAAATCTGATGATGACTGCCTGAAGCATATCATCCCAGAAAACAGAGAAATGCTTTTTCAAACGGTAGATGAGGAATATGTCTTGAATGCAATAAATCGGCTAGAGAAAGGAAAAGCATCCGGTCCCGATAAAGTAACGATAACGTTGGTAAAAGACGCGGCCAGTTCCATCGCTTATCCTCTCATGCTGATTTATAACGCATCACTTATGAATGGCATCTTTCCAGATATTTGGAAACTAGCGAGGGTCACCCCTATTTACAAATCGGGCCCTAAAAGTGATACAAACAATTACCGGCCCATATCTGTAATTTCTGTGTTCTCGAGGATGTTAGAGCGGCTTACCCACGACCAGCTGTTTGAATTTCTCAAAGCAAACAAACGACTAACAAGTAACCAAGCAGCTTTTCGCAAGCATTACTCCACAATAACCTCGCTGATTGGCAGCACTGACTATTGGTATGAGAGCATAGATCACAGCAAAGTCAACCTTACTGTATTTCTTGACCTAAAGAAAGCTTTCGACACGGTCGACCATAGCGTATTAATGAAAAAATTACGCGCGTATGGGGTGAGAGGCAAATCTGGGGATTGGTTTGAATCCTACCTAACAAACAGAAAACAATTTTGCTCTCTAAATGGTTTGCATTCAAAAGCTAAAAAGGTTACCTGTGGCATACCACAAGGGTCATGCCTAGGCCCTCTTCTTTTCATCATTTATTTGAATGACCTTGAAGAGTGCTTGCAATTCTCACGAGCTAGCATCTATGCTGATGACACTAGTTTGACAATTGCTTCTGGTAATTCAGTAAAATTGGTCGACGATGCACACCGGGAGCTTCTCAATATCTCAGAGTGGATGAGAGTGAATAAACTAAGTCCTAATCCCAAAAAAACTGAATTCATGGTAATAGGACACCCACTCAAGACTAGGAGTCTTGACCTTCCAGAGGTTCTAACGCTGGATGGTTCTGATATAAAAAAGGTTGGTCAAGCGAAATCCCTTGGCATCATTATTGACGAAAGCCTTACCTGGGATGAGCAATACAGGCGTGTAAAGGGCAAAATGAGTGCTGGTCTTTCAGCACTAAAACGAATGAAAAATATTTTACCACAATCTCAGCTTTGCAGTGTGTATTATGCCCTTGTCGAGAGTCATCTGCGTTATGGCGACGTTATCTGGGGTAGCTTGTGTAATACAAAATTAGCTGCTCTTCAACGTCTTCAATCCCGAGCATGGTCAATAATAGAGAATGCAAAAATTAAAGATCTTTGGTCTAGTTCCTGGCTAAATATAGAAAATATTATCCGTTATGACAGGAACGTGATGACCTACAAGATCGTAAACAGATTATGTCCTGAAAACCTTTTTGATAAATACTTGCCCAGATCATGTTTTTCTTCATACAATACGAGAAATTCTCAGGATCTTCAAATCCCTAGATGCAGGACAGAGTTTTTCAAAAAGAGTTTTCACTATGCATCACTGAAAGTCTGGAATGATACACCTTCCACGATTCGTGAGCTACCGACTTTAAATCGTTTTAAACAAAGACTAAAAACGCATTTAAAGGGCTAGACTCATTTTTAAAACACGACTCCCTGGAACAACAGCAGATTAGGAATGTAGGATTTTAGGCTCTTTATGAATTTGATTTCTAGATTTAAATTTGTAAGTAGGTTTTTTATATTAAGTGCTGAAGGGTTTTTTTCGTGTATAAATAATTTTAAATGAAAATGAATGAAATGAATCATTACAAGTAATGACGCAAGACGATCTTGCACCATCGTTGAGCGAATTCTTGTCTTAACTCTTTTCAAAGCAGAACATAAGATCCTTTTGGATGATTACAAAGTCCGTCCTGAGCTAAACAAGCATAAGAATATCTGATTATTGATTTCTTCATAACCCCAAATGATCGTTGATTCTGTTTTTTGCTACAGTCAGAGAGATGAGTGTTGCTGCTAAAGTCGCCTTCAATGGAAAATCGAGCGCCTAGTATAAGGACAAGAATCGCCTCAAGGTCAAAGGCAATATTTTGGTCTTTATGTCAAACGAGAATGATACGCAAAATCAAAAGTCATTACCCCTAGTTTGCTTATAGTTCGTGCACAAAACTATTGGTGCATCTGTGTCAAATGAGATGTCATGTGAGATTTACTATAGCGCAAAATTACTTATGCAGAACCCTACAGAACGTTTCAGTTGTTGCTATTCGCGGGCATCTAATTTCAGACAACAGTCACGGAGATTCCTCTGTGCAGAATGATATGCATGAAGATGTTTTGGTTCAGTGTGATCACGTCCCTTCCCCCAGTCCATGGCGCCATTGCTTGCTGGGATTCTGCACCTTTCGTCTCAACTTCACCTGCGATGATTGCATCCGTTGCTGTGTAGGAGGGGGGTCCTTCTACCTTTGGTTATGCTGCAAATGCTAGCCTCTGTGCAGGCCGCCGGTTACATCATCCTCTAAAGTTGAGTTATTTGCATAATGAGTACTATCAATAAGTGGCTAATGATTCGTTCGTTCTAGAAAACGATTGTTTTGACATAATTAAGCTGCTAATGAAGTCAAGAACGTGCCAATTCTGGGTGAATTTGTTGCTGTGCCAGGGTAAACATCCTAGTAATTTATCCATCTTATGGTGTCAAATCTGTCTAACATGAAATAAGCTGACGTCAAATGTTGCTATAGGATCGCGGGAAACTTCTGTCTTGTATGCGCTTTATGTGCGCTTTCTTTATTTCAGTGCCAATTAGCAGAGATAAAACGTTAATCAATTGCTTTAACGAGCGTGACGGAAGTGGGTTACTTACTTCCTTTCTTTCTTTCTTTCTGACTGACTGACATCGAAGCCCCTTCTTAGATTACAAAGTGGACTTTGTAATCAAAAATGAGCGTTCTTCAGAAGCAGAGCTTATAGGTATAGCTACTGCATTTGCATAGACCTGGCACATTGTTTAAAAATTTACTGTTGGATACGCATCAACAAGGTGGTACTCTGGAAACGAAAGAAGCTTCAAGGCATCAATGAAAGGAGTCTTTTTTCCATCTTTCTTTTCTGTTGACATCTTATTTAGAGGAGGATTATCGGAAGCGGAAGGGTCCTCTTTTTCATCATTATCATCATCTTCACCATCGCTGCTTCCCAAATCCTCAGCTTTGTCTGTTCCTGTCACTTGAGAGCAATTGAACTTACTGAATGTCGTTGCAAAGCTAAATAACTCATCTGCGCATCTGAATGCATCCAGTTGGTAAATTGCACAAAATGTCGTGATATCGGCTTGAATCGCACGTGCTGTCTTGCATCTTCTTAGTAGGTCTTGGAAATGGCATGGTGCAAACAGTGCAAACGACTTTAGTAATGGTCAATTCTTTTCAAAGCGCTGTTTCATGGAAGCTTGAATCGTATCAACAACAGAGTAGAAAGTGTCACGTTTCCATTGAGCCTCAGCTGTGCTTGCTATGGTCCCTTTCTTGCTCACCATCCATCACGCTTTTGTGGCGAATTCTCGTTGTCTTCCATTGGACACCTTCAAAGTCTGTTTCAACGATTTGGAGAATTTTCTCAGCTTCATCTCGCATTTTCTCGATTTTTTCAATTGAACTATCTACCATGTCAATTGCTTTGCCGAAATCGACGTCAACACTCTGCAAATATCGACTGAGAGGGCCAGTCACCGCAAAAATTTCTCGAAAAAGGCAGGCCGTTGCAACTATTTGTTTCGTTTGGAAAGACGAATACAGTCCCTGTGAAGAGTGCATACACTTGATATTAGCTAATGAAAATAATTTTCTGTTTAGTCATTTGTGCGCCCCTCCTTCGATTTGGCGCCCCCTGAAAAACGCTTGCTGGGGGGCCGTGGCCCCCCTGGCCCCCCCCTGCCACCACGCCACTGATACTGCTAATAATGATACTGCTGATAGCCACATTCCAAGTGATATGGTACCTTGCTCCCCAGTAGAATTCCGGGAAATTGTTGTAAAAAGGAAAATGCAAAAAGAGGATTTTGGAAGACGGGCATTGTGCAAGATATCATTGTTGGCAAAGATGGAGTGGTAAGAGGTGCATCAGTTCGCAAAATTGGGAGTGGTAAGCCAGAAATTTTAAATCGTCCTTTGCAGAAACTTTTTCCTCTTGAAATTGCTTGTAGAGACCATCAAATAAGAGGGGGGAAAGATGAAAGCCACTCAAAAAAGGATAGAATCCATGAGAAGAGTAATGAGAATAATGAGAAAAGTCAGAAAACCAGTTTGAAAAGTGTGAATGGGGGCAGGAACCGGACCCCAAGGGTGGCAGCCATAGACGCGCACTGAAAAACACAGGTTATGCTTGATCCCTAGGTTATGGATCAAGGAGGGGGGTATGTTGGGAAACCCCAAGCGTGCCCACACAGCTACCTATGAGTAATTATTAGAGCACAGACATTGTATTAGAGTTAACAGGTTCATTGAGTTTAGAAGTAGAAAGTATTATGTCATGTCCATTCATTCCCACAGGCAAGGAAGCGGTATACCTTGCAACTTTATTTCAGGGAACACGCAGGCAGCCAAGTATGTAGCTTATGTCGGTATCCTAAGTGCTATAAGTCATGCATTGCGGCTCGGAAACTGACTATCATTTTATGGGTAATAAATAGTGGGTTTGATGTAAGACTATTGACATCAGTTAAGTTTTATTTTCCTGTTATTCTTTACGTTCATTGGTTGATTTTGAACTATTGTTATAACCAATTTGAAATGATCCAAGTATTGTGATGTAAGTCAGTACGTATTGAGAATTGACAGAGCGCACACGTATTCGTTAGAGTGAGAATGAGATTGCGGAATACAATGGATTCAGAAAATGTTAAGTTGAGTTGTTTTCTCTGAGAGTGAGATCTTCGATGGTTGGCTATTGTAGAACTAGCAAGTCTGAGATACTATTCTCATCAGGCACGATTCTTTTTCCTCAGAAAGTTTTTAACCTTTTCCGCTATCCAGGGTGCTTGATGAGGTCTTATCGTTTTAACTTTGTTAGGTATGAAGTTAGAGAAAATGTTTAGCAGAACTTCATTAAGTAATTTTACTTGCTCATTAGGACATGTCAGGTTGTCAAGGTGCTCTTTCCAGCGAAACATTTCAATACTTTTCATAATGGCAGCGAGATCTGCCTTATCATAGTACCAAATCCTGTGTGTGTAACAAGGTAGTTTTATGTTTGAAACAGACAGTTTTCCATACACTGTGATGACACTGGTGATGACACTGGTGATGACACTGCGATGTGATGACACTGGTGATGACACTGCTCGTGGAGTGAAGGATGAACACCAGACTCGATAACGAGGTTAGGCTGATCAGTGAAAATCAAATCAATACAGGATTTAGCATCGCCAATCAAATGTGTTGGTTCTGAGATCAACTGGTGTAGGCCTAGATCCGTTGTTAATGATTCAAATAGCATTCCCTCATTTTTATCTACATCATTTTCCCACAATTTAGTTGATCGGCAGTTGAAATCACCAGTTATGACAACGCAAAATGGATTTTCAGCATGCATTTTGGATAGCATCAGCTCAAAATTCATTGTGAAGTTATCAAATTCAGTCTGATTCTGACTTGGACTTCTATAAGCTACGACAAAAAAGTACTTTTTCCTATTTAGTTGGATCTCGTATGCAATACACTCCGGGGGGGGGGGGGGTCACTAATTCAGAACGCTTTTTTGAATGAAGGGAATCTTTGATGTAAAGCCCAACGCCACATCTTTTCACATTTTGTGGATGGTTTGCTTTGATAAATGAATAGCCATCTAGCGCAAGACTATCTTTTTCAACAGTGCTGTCAAGGTGGGTTTCTACAATGCCAATTAAATCATAGTTGAAAACCAAGTTATATGCCTCAATGAGTGATACTCGTAAAAAGTCATCGGCTGTAATACTATTCAGATTCCAACAGCAAAAGTCAAGAGTTTCTGGACCAGGATTAGTTTCAACATCACCACTTAGTAGAAGTAGAATGGTTCTAAAAGCTAGCCACTGCATATGTAAAGTGAAACAAGCTATGCAAGCAATGTTGAAGTAGGCATATTGGAAAGAAGTTGTTTCAAAGCAAAGTTTTTATGTCGAATGAGAGTAATGACACCAAACGGGATACGCTTGAGAAGTTCAGCAGTAACATACAGCATTATCTCCGCAAAATGGTGCATGCGAGCGAACAAGGGAAAGAAATGTAACTGTGTTGCCACACAATGCAATGCAAGAAACTGTATCAGCAGCACAAGGGGAAGGATTAACATTGAAATTGCAACAAAGCCATAACAGAAACAAAATAACCGAAAGACTTGAACAAGGACGGAAATAGGTCTGAACAGTTTGCTCGATGGGGACAAAATTTGCATGGTTGCACGGAAACACCCTATTGTTGCTCGCCATTGATTTACTTCAACCGGCATCATCGTGCAGAAATCCTCTCGCTGGTGCTAAGGGACTATAAGTCACAATGTAACCATAGTTAAGAAGTCCTAAAGAAAATAACATACATAATGAACAAGCACGAAAAGCAAAACATACAAACTCAAAAAAGTAAACAAACATAGCTAGCAGCTAGTATCACGAGAGATAGAAGTCTCGTGGGGCTTCGTGTAGGGAAATACACAGGTTTTCTCCAATTTTCATATCAGTATGGCTTGAATAGACAAACAAAAGGAAAAAGAAAATTGCAAGTAAAACAATGCCTTGGATAGTCCATTGGACCAGGAACAGCAAAAACGTGTGGGAAAAACTAAATAAAGTATTGATCGTTTGAAAGAGGAAAAGTGCTCTGCAAAAGGACGCTGTTAAATGCAGGTCTTTAGAGAATTGGAAGTTGTTTCAGATTTACATGCAAATTTGCGAGGAAGACCTGGGCTCAAGGGTATTTGTTACAAGGAACTGTGCAATAGCATAACAAGTCCTCAAAGCAAATGAAACAAAAAAAACCCGAGCGACCAATTTCGATGGCCGTATACGACGTGACGTAGTGAATCAGACGATTACGCTAAAGACAGCGGCGAGGAGCCCCCCACCAAGACGCATCGCGCTCGAATTTTAAAACTGAAACGATTAAAATGGAATTCGATTAAGGAGCACAATGCATCCTGGCGAATGGCTCCCAGCGCCATTCCCAGTGCAACCGTCTATTGCCTGACGGTTGAATTAAGTGACTTTGCTGGATGTTACGTTGCATTAAAGAGACCATTAACCGGATTAAAGTATCAAAATTCAAACGTCATACCAAAAAAAAACCACTACATTTGTTCAAGACAAAGACCAGTATCAAGGGTTCATCCCTTTCATCATCTCAAAAAGAACTATTCCTCCTCCACTTCTCCATCCTGTTCTCGATTGCCATCTTCAGGAACTATAGTAGATTCATCGTTACTGTCGTCAGCAACTTAGGTAGATTCATGATTGTTGTCTTCAGCACTCACCAAAACCATAATGTCATCAACAGTGTCAAAGAAGGAAAATTTTCCATTAAACTTAACACGGGGTCGGCAGTTTACATCCGCGAATGCAAATGAATCTTTATGCTCCTTAAGCAACTCATTGGCTGCAATAATGAGATTAAGCCTTGGTTTCGTCAAATCTAAACAAATTTTAACTTTATTTGACTTCTCTCTAGCTCGATAAATTGCAGTTCTGTGTCTCCACGTTGTTAATCGCACAATGACTTGTTGTTTTGCTTTACCATCTGCAAATGACTTTGGACCAATGCGATGGGCGCGGTCAATTACCGCATCCGGTACCTCAACTCCAATTTCGGTAAGAACATTTTTAACTTTCTCCAAAACATCGTCACTTGACTCCTGATTACCCTTTGCAGGGATTCTTAGACACAATTTACGAGAGTACTGCTCTTGGCTCTCTTGATTCGATTGTAGCTGAGCGACGTGACTTTCCAACATGGCATTCTTCGCTTCCAACACATCAATTTTGGTCTCCAAGGCTGATATTTTGTCACCTTGTTCTTTAACCATGTTGGTAATTAATGACATTACGTCTTCTTTCATCGCATACATGTCATCCTTGTCTGCAAGAGTGCCAAACTGTTCGTCTAGATAAGATTTTAACTCTTCGGAGACCACCATATTTTCGTTAGGCCCTGTCGATAAACCTGCATGTGTTTTCACCATGATACGAAAAAGAATGAAAACATTTGTCATCCAAGATCATTCAATTTGTGATCTTGGATGACAAATTGAACTTCCAAAGCCACGTTAAAGAGGCGATTCTTAAAGCAAGGAGGGGTATCGGTTTAGTTCGGTATCTTTCCAAGTATGTTTCAAGGCACGTGTTGGACCAAATGTACAAGCTGTATGTAAGACCCCATCTTGACTATGGTGATATTGTGTATCATAAATATGATCCAGAAATGAACCTAGATACCACTAAGAGATTGGAACGAACACAATATTCTGCAGCATTAGCTGTAACAGGAGCTTGGAGGGGGACAAGCAGGCAGAGGCTATTTGAGGAACTGGGATGGGAGAGTCTTTATCAGAGGAGGTGGTATAGGCGCATGTGTCATTTCTTCAGTCTTAAAAAAACACGAAGGCCAGCGTATCTCTTCGATGAAATTCCTGCTGAACGCAATGTTTCATACAACTTGAGACGTCAGCGTGAATACCAACCAACTGGAAGAACCGCGCGTTTTGCAAGTACCTATTTCCAAAACGTCCTTTTTGAATGGAATTTGCTGGATCAAAATATCAAAGACTCCAATACTCTTGCGGAATTTAAACGAAAATTACTTGCAGTTATCAGACCAGTTAAAAAATCTGTGTACAGTGTCTATAACATGACAGGTATTAGGAACCTAACAAAATTGCGGGTGAAATTCAGCCCACTCAATGAGCATAGGTTTCGACACAACTTTGACTGCCTAAGCCCTCTTTGTGTATGTGGTACGGGAAACGAAGATAGCGAGCATTTTCTCCTGCATTGCCCTCAGTTTGACTTGATGCGCACGGATCTCTTCAGTCAACTAGCGGATGTACCTGGGTTAGACATAACAAGTATGGATTCAAAAAATTTGTGTGAACTACTATTGTACGGAACTTCCGATTTGAATGTTGTCGAGAACAGAATCATTATTGAAGCAACAATATCCTTCATTGAACGATCCAAGAGATTTTGCTAAAAACTCTTTTAAGTAATTTTATAGCAGCAACTCTCCTCTATTTCCCTTTTCTGTCTTTGGTTTTTTTTTCTAGTGTTTTTTTTTGTTTCATTATCATTTTATTATTTGTTATTATTTTTTTTTTGTTCTCGTTGTTTTCGATTGTTTGTTGATTTTCTTTTTGGAAATTGTGAGCCTTAATTTGTAAGTCCCATCTGCAGTGGGAACTAGGTGACCTCGTGTCTTTTCCCGCTGTGGATGGGACAAATAATGTATAATATGTTTAGATTAGGGTTTTGCTTGATAAAAAAAAAAAAAAAAAAAAAAAAAAAAAAGAATGAAAACAGCATCACCTCAACTTCCAAAACTGTTTACAAACATCTTTTGCCAACTTCAATTCATACTTGAAGATTAAACAAGTATAACCTCTGGATAACCTAGCAAATATTATGTTTTCACATTCTGACCGAAACACGTGACCACTCCGTGCGAAGGATGTGAAGGGAAGCCTCCTTCCAATGCGAAGGGAAGGTTTTCTTTAAGCATATGGAGTATGTTGTTTAGTGCTTAGAAGTTACAGTGCACATCATTTGCCAGACAAAATTACTTTCCATTGTCCCTTTCATTATATCTTGGACATTAAATTTAGAGCTAATTGTTTTGTTTGATCGTCTGGCTAGTTTCAAATTTTACAGTTGGCTAGTTTCACAATTTTACAGGCACATTGTTCTGTCCATGAGAGATAAACATTTGAGGGAAATTTCGGCAAAATTTCATTTTTTTTTTATTTAGTGTTGGCAGTTTTATTTAGTGTTGGCAGTTTTATTTCATTGAAATGTACCAAGCTCGGTTACTCAGTTTCTTGCATGTCTCTTTCAGATGTTTAGTGCATTTTCCACCTTTTTTTGGTTGCTTTCTTTATTTTAGCAACAAGTTTGTTTCCTTCTTTTTTTCAAATTTGTTGCTATCCCGTCAGAAAATTCGATATGAAGGCATGACTTGGCAAAAACAGCTTTCATCCATTCGGTATCGTCATCAGTTCTTTGTATATGAGGTACCTGCTGTATATGAGGTATCTTCGTATATGAGGTATCTTTGTATATGAGGTACCTCAAATTCTTCGTATATGAAGTACCTGTTGAGACAAAAAAGAAATACTTACAAACGTGGAACGTACATCACACACTGCATATTTATAGGTCTAATGTCTCTAAGATAAGTACAATATGCTGCTTAAAAGCTGTGATTTCTGTGATGGGGGTCAGGGTATCAGTCCTAAAATAACAATATTTAGGGCAATCCCATTCCAGTAGAACCTTCTTACAAAATATTTTCACCCCCCCCCCCCAGTCCCAGTTCTTACCGTATTCCTCCTTGTCCTAGCTAGCATGATTACCGCATTAAGTTGTTTAAATCGTACTTTTCAAATGTTCAAGCAACACAGATTAATTAAGGAGGTTCCTGCTTAAATCAACTTTTATGTGATCTTCAAAGCATCTCCAGTTGTTGTACCTAAGATAACCATGATTGATGGATCCTTCAGGGTTGAAGTTCTCCATGAAAGTAAATACACTTTCAACTTCTTCTTACGAGAGTAACTTCTTTTTGGAACGTAAATAATATTTGTGTCCTCTCCAAGTCGGTAGATCCTCATAAACTTCAATTTAAATCTCACTTCAGGGTTATTTGGTCTGTGACTCCAAAGCATGTTTTATACAGATTCTTGCTTTCAGGCAGCACATTGTGAACCTGTCTCTCTTCTTGAGTTTCAAGGGTTAAACAAAGTCAACTTTTCGTTGATCGCAAGGAAGACACACTGCCAGCAGTATTTTGTTACGCAATACCATGGATGCCGTGTGTTTATGCAAAGCTGCCACTAACTTAGGCAACCTTTTCCTTCCAGACGTTTTCTGTGAGTAATTTGAGTCTTGCATCTGCCAGCAGACGAACAATAATAGACTTAAACTTGAAAAACCATAGTCAAAGTTACAAAATGATTGGCTTAATTTCATATCACTCGAATGGTCTGCATTTAGTCTATTCAAAACCATTAGGTTTGATGACATGTCGAAGGACACTGTGATCTCAAGCCTGCTTTTATTGCATCATCAGATGGATTGACGTCACATTTCCTAATCTTTCATTGGCTAAAACATTGGTAGCAAAATTTACAAAAACCCGACCGGCCAAAGGGAGTCATTTTATTGAAATACAGCCGAACAGATTCATAACTGATCAAAGATGCCTAAAGCAGTGAGTTCCATTGTTTACACAACGAAGTTAAGGAGAAAAGCCCCCTCCAAACAGAAATGAGGATGCGATCATGCAAAACACTGGGAGAGCATGTGGCGCCACATTATCGAACATCATGCAAAAGTTTCAAATAGAGGGTTTTACTTTATACCTACTTAGTCATCTGCTGGTTCATGCTGTCTTGTTGACTTATATCCAGGCTATGGAAACGCCTGCTGGCGCTGTCTGCGATGTGATATGCGACCTCGTTTCCATTGACGTAGCAACGGAGCAATTATAATTAGGTTTGCCTAGCAACGAAATCTTTGCTGTGGAGAACGACCGAGAAGAAGACACAGATGGATTTGAAATATATTCATTTAAGGTTTCACAGGATTTCAACTTTCCTCACTATTTCATACACCGTTCGACTCCCATTCGATTGATCTGAATAACTCGAAATTGCGAAAGTTTCGAATCGGTTGCCGTCTCTGCAAGTCGTTGAAGCGCGAGAATGGGCCTAAAGCAGAACCGGTGCAAGTACCCCGAAAGAAAACTAAAATATCTCGCGAGTCTCATACTATCTCAGAAAAATTTTTCGCTTGATTTATTGCCAATAGTCATCCAAAAGCATCTTCGATTGCTCAAAGTTGGGCGGGGTTGGGCAGAGTGAAATTTTTACGAGTGCGTGCTTGGAGCGTGACAAAGAGGTTGAAGTGGCCTAAGCTACCGCTGAAGAAACTTAGCCGCTGCAGCTAATTCATGATTTCTAACGGCTAAACGAGTCTCGCTATCGAAAGGTAAACATTTAAAAGTCACATGAATGTCTAAACTAGCCTAAAATGCTTACCACTGTTGTAGAAATCCAATCCAAAAACGCGATGCACTTATCCGTCCAAACTTCAGTTTCCATCTTGGTTTCACTGCGAAGTGCGTGATCCGCTGCGAAGGAGGCGCATATCACATCGCAGAATGCAACTCAATGCGCGATTCCTCTCCCGTGTTTAGCTCCCTGCTTATATCTAAGCTGGACACCAGATTCATATGTTTCTTTGATGCACTCATAGATACAAGCAGGACGTGGCCTTGCATTGTCATACCCCAAAAAGCCAAATAACCACCAGACAACTCATTTGTATGCAACTGCTTGTAGAAATCTATAATAGGAGCAGATTTCTATTTAATAATACAGTCAAACTCGCATCAGTCGAGTTGCTTCAAACCAAGGAAATTCATCCAACGTACATGTGCTAACTTGTTCAAATTACTTTGAAATGAACCTGACTTACGCCAGTCTGACTTTTGTGAGTTTTGCTGCACACAGTAATAGTGCAGACTGGTAATATGTTTTTCACATTAATATTCAACTGATTTATTTAAATAGAAATGCTTTCCTAAATATTTTTGCATCATGACAGATATAGAAATGGGTAAGTGGTGAAAGGTGTATCTACATACACACTTTTTCATGCAAGGTACTTCAAGGTTTCCTTTGAATGCAATGACAGTTTGTTTGTAAATTATGTAGAAAAACTGTGAGGGCCTCAAGAGATAGGCAGTGCTCGATTAATTAAAAAATGAACCGTGCATATTTTCACTATCTTTGATGGCATTTTGTTTCATCGGGAAAGAAGTACACTTCAAATAGAATGTATGCAACTTTATCTGTAAGACACATTTTCTACTTACTCATTTTCTGGCTGATTTGCTCTGCCTTTGTACCTCTTCCCCTCTCTTGTTTTGAGCAGGGGCCCTGCAAGTTGTAGCACTGCCCTGTTTATGAGAGCTGGAAAGTTAGCATGATTGGTGACACACCTGAGTTCTTCTGCAGTGCCCTCAAATGTGAACTTTCCTATAGCTTGCGGCACTTCTCAGCAGCATCTATACCCCCGAGTGCCAACCAACTTTTCGACTTTGCATTTGCCACACTCACACCTGAAATAGAATCAAACATCATTTGATGATACCAAGCCCCAAAGTGTGCTACAGTCAGCTAACATCAGCCTGCTGCTCTATTTTCCGTAGAGCAAAACATGGTAGGGCTAAGCACAGGTTAAACCCTATCAGGCCTAGGGTATTGCTCTAGGAAGCCTAGGGGGGCTGAGTCCGCCCCCTAATTTATTTCTTTTCTGGACAACCTAGAGCCCTGAAACTTTCCATGTGTATAGAACATCATATGGTGAACCCAAGAATGAAATATATTTTTAGATGTGTCACATGACCTTCCTATGATGTCACATTGTTCAATTTTCAAGTCAATGGGGCTCAGTACTAAACATTTCCAATCGTTGATTGTGAGAAAACGAAAAGCATCAAGGACATCAGTTTAATTTCATTGTATTCTATGTCTAAATAGTATTTGCTCCGTGAAGAAAAATTAATAAAAAGTGATGACATCATCACACAGGAATGCAAAGAATGTGTGCATGCGCGGTGCCAAAATCCGCAAAACCATTTGCTCAATTTAAAAAAATAGTTAATTTGTTGGATACAGCATCAAGAGTAGCACGCATTCCCTTCTTCTCATCACTTTATCACATTAGCTGTAGATTTTATTAGGAATTATTCAAAATTTTACACATACATCCCTTGAAAACTGATCACGTCTACCCCCTGCAATGAAATTGAATTTTTCAAAAATTAATTTTTATCCTGACAAGGATAGAAACTAAACGTCAGAAAGTTTCGGCTTTGTAAGTGCACTTGATAAAAATCTACGGACAAAAAACCGCTAGGGGGGCTGATTCAGCCCCCCACAGGCTTTATGGGGTTAACCCTATTAGTACTGGGGGCGTTTTTCGCCCCCCCCCCCCTACCACACTTTTCTACGTAGCAAAAAAACGACTTATAATTTAACCACCAAACTTTGTGACTTTTAGTCAAATTCAATTGGCAATTAAATTTTTAACATTGCATTGTTCTAACTCTGATCACGTGATCACAGCAATACCATATTTGGAGAGTAGTCAACAAAAAATTCTTAAAACTTCCCAAGATTTTGTCTCATTCGTCCGATTGATCTCAAACATGCATCATTTGATTGCATTTGATGCCAGCATCAGAAATCATCCGACATCAGAAAAATTTAATATCTATCACGTCATTAACATTTATGACGTCATTGCTAAAATGAATAAATTTAAGATATGAAAAATTGTTGTCTTTTTTGCTTCAACTTATTTATTTGATTACTTCTGAGTCCATATTTACTAGATAAAAGGACAAGACTTAGAAATAACTGCAAAGGAAATCTGTGCATGGAACAAAAAGCTAATTAGAAGCTAATTGTGCTAAAAATAGAAACTGAAAATATCTCAAAAGTATGTATTTTAAGTCTACAACATGTTTGCTATAATTTGAGACAGATTTCAAGAAAATTGGATGAGAGGTAAATTAAATAGAATTTTCCTTGTTAAGAAGGTAAAAAATTGCCAATTTCCCTTTGTTTGTTAGTTGCCTAGCAACGAAACACGTGACTAATTAATTGTCATTGTTATATTTTAATAGCCAATTGTCCAAAGAACAATAGGAGTAAGTGTTATTGTTATATCTTTAGTGGTTTCGGAGAAAAAAGGGGGGGGGCAAAAACGCCCCGCCCCCCTAGTACAAAGTAAGTAAAAAAATGCCCAGTACTAATAGGGTTAACTGGACTGGACCTGCTGTTTGTTTTTGTTGGACCGGAGCAATAGCTGTCTACTATGCAGTTGTGCAAAAACTACCTTTCCCTTCTTCGAGAATCTAAAGTCGTTTTGTCCCCATGCAATCATGAAAGCAATTTAGAAACTAGCCTATCACAAGACCGACAGGAAGGTGGAGGTATTGCCTGTCAAGGTTGAATTACCTACTACAGCGATCTTGTTGCAGGCTTCCTAATCCTTGAATGCGATGTTTGTTAGCGTCACAAAGCCTGAAGTAAAGCAATGCTAGATAAAACTACTCACCATTCTTTGACAGTTTGCCGTTTTTTAACCCTATTAGTACTGGGGGGGCCTTTTTCGCCCCCCTAACACACTTTTCTACATTGCACGAAAACGGCCTGTAATTCAACCACTAAACTTTGTGACTTTTAGTCAAATTTAATTGGTAATTTAATTTTTAACATTTCATTGTTCTAACTATGATCACGTGACCACAGCAATACCATATTTGGAGAGTAGTCAACAAAAAAATTTTTAAAACCTCAATAGATTTTGTCTCGTTTGTCCGATTGATCTCAAACATACACCATTCGATTGCATTTGATGAGTAGTTTCATTTGATATATATATATTTCATATTTGCTGACATCAGCAAAATTTAATATCTATGACGTCATTGACATTTATGACATCATTGATCTAATGAATAAATGTAACATATGAAAAATTGTTGTCTTTTTTGCTTCAACTTATTTATTTGATTACTTCTGAGTCCATATCTAGTAGATAAAAGGACAAGACTTAGAAATAACTGCAAAGAAAATCTGTTCATGGAACAAAAAGCCAATTAAAAGCTAATTGTGCTAAAAATAGAAACTGAAAATATCTAAAAAGTATGTATTTTAAATCGGCAACATGTTTCCTACCATTTGAGACAAATTTGGAGAAAATTGGATTACAGATGAATTAAATGGAATTTTTCTTGTTGAAGAGGTAAGGGATTGCCAATTTTCCTTTGTTTTTTGGTTGCCTAGCAACGAAACAAGTGAATAATTAATTGTCATTGTTACATTTCAATAGCTAATTGTCTAAAGAACAATAGGAGTAAGTCTTATTGTTATATCTCTAGTGATTTGGAAGAAAAAGTGGGGGGGGCGAAAAACGCCCCCCCCCAGTACAAAGTGAGTAAAAAATCGCCCAGTACTAATAGGGTTAAAGCGAGCCATAAGGGTTTCCAACGGAAGCCCATTGATGTCTGCTTCTGCGACGCCATTATCTTCCTCCTCGTCAGATGAGGAGGCAAGAGGTTCGTCTTGGTACGGCTCAAGGGCCATTTGGAGATAACTGTCTTCACCAACTTTTTCTCCACTCATTGCTGCAAAGTATTCTTCATCATTCGAAGACACCATTTCATGCTTCATGCTACTGGTGCTTCCACTGTGTTTATCCTTTCGGGTGCACTGTAAGTTTTCACTTTGCAAGCTTGTATCTCCGGTGTTTGGTGTGCAATTTTCAAATGCTAGGTATGTGAATCTAAGTAGAATGTTGATACATTTGGCTGTCAACTCTGAGAGTAATGATATCTTATCGCTTCATACCTATCTTCAGTCAAAGGGGGTACTTTTTTATGAGACACTCGGTAGACACTCCCCAACTTACTCAGGATTGGTATTTTTGTTGCTGTCGGTTCTTCTGCTTGTTTTGAAATCTGCACTTCAAATGTATCATTCTCTGTATCCCATATATGGCCTATGCCACATAAGACCTTGCTTGGCTTTTGCATCCCTTCACTCTCTAATTCTTTGATGTTTGATTCCTATTTGTGGACTGGGAATGTTCCCTCTTCCAGGATATCTGTTGCTTCTAGTTTGAATCTCTCTAACTGTTCTTTGTTGCTTCCTGTGGTCATTAGATGTCTACATAAGTGTTGTCTCTCAACTCTTTGGTTGTCTCCTCATAGACGTCTGCATATTGATCAAAATGGTAGTTCAGGGTCGCTCCTAAAATTAATGGGCTGACTTCCGCCCCAAATGAAACCCTTGCAAATTGTAGGTGTTCCTCTCTGCCACTGATGTTAAATAGAAATCTGAATGCACCTCTATCTCATGAGCTATGCCTATCTGCAAGAAGGCTTTCTGCAGATCTTCTATAGGCAAATTTGCAGACATACTTGCTCTCGCCATGATATCCCATGACTGTGGTTGCAACGCTGGACCTGTGTACATGCACTCATTGATGCTTCTTGCTGTTGGCGTCGGACGTGCACTAGCATCAAATACCATTCGTACCTTTGTGGTACTAGCGCTCTCTCTTACAACTGGTTTGTGAGGCATATAAAATACTCCCTCCCCCTTGGCTCCTCCTTCTGGCACTCTCTCTACTATCCCCTCTCTTAACTGATTCTCAACAATTTCTGTATATTCTTTCTGTAGCTTTTCATCATGCTTCAGTTTGCACACTACATTGGTAAATCTCTTTGGGCTTTGTATCTCATTTGTGTCTTCCAGTTCGCTTCCTGGTATCCATCATCGGATATTGATTTCATATCTTCCATCATTTTGTCTGGAAATGTTCTCATTTCTATGAATATCAGACAGGTTATTCTCCCCCGTGTCTTCCACACCAAGAATGTCTGGAATGTAAAGTCTCTCATAATCTGTGCTGTCTTTTGTATACATGCATGTACTGCTAGTGTTGTCCCCACTGTGAATGATATACCCAAATGTTGTACCCTCTACTATGGGCTCTCCACTCTTGCCTTTGTAAACTTCTTTTGTTTTCATTCTACAATATGTATTGTCTCCCAAGATCAAATGGATGATGTATCTATTTGCTGATTTTGTGTAAAATCTTTTGCTTTTCGTGTGCTCAAACTTTTCTTTTAACTCTGTGATTTTTGGTCTTTTAACTGTTGTAAAGTCTGCTAAATTTAATCTGGTTACTTCTATTCTCTCTCTAAATATCCCATCCAGTAAGTTGGTTATTATCTGGTAAATTGGTAATGATTGTTTCTTTGTTCCGATGTCTTGACTCATACCTAATTGGTTTTAAATTCAGTTTCTCTGCAGCATCTTTGGATATGGGATCTCTTCCAGCACCTGTGTCTAAATGTGCCCAGAAGGTTTCACCCTGCACTTTTAATGGAATAATGGCTGGCAATTTCTTCTCTTCAACTGGCTGGGGATGTTTTGTGTACCCTTTGAGATTAGCTTGCTCTTTCTTGTCACAAAGACTTGTGTGATGTCTTGCTTTGCAGTTAAAGCATCCTCTGCTGTGGCATTTATTTTCCCTCTGCCCATGTTATCCACAGTTGAAGCATATTCTTCTATCAACAAAGAATTTCTTCCTTGTTTCCAGAGTCTCATATGTTGGGCATGCATCTCCCCAATGGCTTTCTTTACAGAAAATAAAAAAGGGGTCCTCGGGTAATTGGATTTGCAGCAGAAGCTCCCCCGTCTCCCTTGGAAATACAGTGCTTCTCTTTCTTTGTGGGTATTGTTACAGTATCTATTTCTTCAGGCTTATTTCTCTTCAGCCATTTTCCCAGATTATCAATGAGATCTCCCATACTCCACTGCTCCCACTCATCATCAATGCGGACAATATCAGGTTTCACATGAGGCAGTTTTTTTTTTCTTTTTGTATTCAAATATAAAAATTTACAATGAGTCTTACGTTTAACTATACTTATCTAATTACTCTACAACGCTACAGGTACGATACCATGGGGCGCGAAAGACAATGACTACCCCATGGCCTGCGTAAAGAGACACGTAACATTAAACTAACTACAACTACGCTTCAATGGACTAAAACTATCTGCTGACGTACTAGGATTCTTTTCCACACCAGATGTCAGGTCTGGGATTCGATGTCTTGGATGATGTTGCACGTCCAACTCATTCAATTGTAATAGGTAAAATACCTGAAGTCTGATGTAAAAAATAATTTACAAGGAAAAATAACATTTACTTTAAGGGACTTGGTGGTTGCATAGGTTGCAATAGATCTCAATCAAACCGACCAGTTTCATGGATAAAACGTAAGGTCAATTCGAGTATGTTTCCATTCAAGCCATTGGAAAGGTCTTGATTACCATAATAACAAAACCTGGGTCAAAACATCATTTGAAAGATTGGTGATTTGTACAAATGATCGTAATAATTCAGCAACTCTAGCGAGAAGATCCTGTCCTCGAATATCAAATGAAGGGCAGAGCAACAAATAGTGCTCCATATCCTCAATCCCATCACTTGTTGGGCACATTGGGTTTATGGTATCCCTAAAATTATGCTTGAATTTGTGGAAATTCAATTCGCTGAGACCAACCCTCAGTTGAGTAAGATAGGATAATCCTTTTGGATCGTGAATTCCAAACACAGATTTTGCAGGGGGACAGATTATCGACAAGAGCTTCTTCTTGAAAATGGCAACAGAAGGTGCATGTCTCAATTCAGGCTGAAGCTTATTCCATTCGGATAAACAGTTGGGATTGAAGCTAGACTTGAATTTTTCTGTCCTTGCCTTTAATTGCCCAATGACATCCTGTTTACGAAGACAGTACTGTGACTGATAAAGAGAGGGGATTGGATCCACTGTATACTCGGGGCTAAGATTATTTACAAACTTGTAGAACAAGGTGAGCCGTCTACTCCATCTTTGGGAACTTAATGATTCCCAGCCTAGATCTGTGTACAGCTTCTCTCGAGATGTCCCCCACCATGTTCCTGTTACAGCAAAAGCAGCGGAATACTGAACAGATTCTAGCTTATCCATTAAATTTGGCAAACGATGTTTTGACTTAAGTCACATACTTTAGCAGGGATATGATGAATAACATCACCATAGTCCAAGTGGGGACAAACGTAGAGTTTACATAATTCATTTAGAGTGTGCCTGGGCGGATACTTGAAGAGATATTTCAGCAAACCAATGGCCTCCCATGTTTCGGAGATAGCAACATAGAGATAAGATGCAAAACGAGGCTGGGACGCCTCTTCCGGTTTAGGGCAAAACAAATGAGATCGACATTGGAGCTGCGGGAGACCACTCTGCGGGTGGTCGATGCGATCGCAGCTTGCGCGCCACAAATTGTGTTCCAACCGCCATCTTTCAAACACATGGGTGTTGGCGCTGGACAAAGCAGGAGAAATCTCTCGCAGATTGTGCCCAGAATTGCTGGAGAACACTTTGATTGAAGACCTGAAGTTCAGCTAATTCCTACGAAAAGAGTCGTTTGTTCAAGTCGGAATAGCAACAAATCTGGTCCTGTCCAGTCGATCTTACTTGGTAGAATAAAACTTCAGAATACGACGAACATGGTAGACCAGGTGGGTTCTCTTGAACAATTTGCAAAATATTTGTAAAAGATTGCTACTTTACTCAAGTCATAAATTCGTGATCTGCCGTTTGTAGAACCACTTCTACCTCAAACGAGAATACCCACAGTCGATTATGGAATTAGTGGTAGAAACACACGTTGGGAGGTAGGTGAAGCACCCCTTTTTTCATTTTTCATTGCAAATTTAAGAATTTCGTTCCCATCAAATTCTTATTTAGAAAATAAAAAATACGAACTTTAATGCTCATAATCTTATCGGTCCAATTGCCCCTCAAGGAAAGGTCTGTAAAAGGAAATTCCCACCTGTCCACTCAATCAAACTGCGTAATTTTGCTGCGAGCCTCTTCCTTGACGTGGAAAATATGCAGCGATTTCTCAGGAAAATTTGCAAAATGCTTCATTTTCGCTGTTGAAAATTGCTTGTCTGATCATAATTTTTGCTTTCCAGACGGCCTAAACTAGGCCTTAGGACCTCAATTTACAAAGGCCTAATGACAATGTCCAGCCAGCCAAAGAACACCCACAACTGATGAAGAGTGTGACAGCAAATAGAGCACACATTTATGTTTTCAGGTAAGAATTTCAAATTTATATTCAATTTCGTATTCTGAATTTATATTCAATGAAATATTAACGACAACACATAAACGACAGCTTGAGGATAAGCACTCTGGATGCTAAGCAAACTACAATCAGAGTTCATGGCTAGGCCTACAGCAGCTACACGACACATGCACTTGCAGTGCCCAACATAACAACATCACAAACAGTTGATTAAATAATATACTTCGAGATACTGTTATTGTATTCATTGGAGAGATGATTTTGGCAGAAAAATAGGAGTTTTGTGATATCTAATTATGGAACAGAATCATTTGTGACTTGTGTTCATCCAACAACCAGTGTCCGACTAAATGGAGAAATGATGCCATTACTCAAAAAAATTTTCAAGTAGAATGCAGGAACTGCGGCTGAGCAAAAGTTGCGGACTCTTGGATTTTAATTTTGTAACTTCCTGTACTAAAACTCTGACAACTTTCCTTATTACGAATTTGCTGGCTCTTGAAGACAGAACCACTTAAGATGGGCCAAAAATGTACTAAAATCACATTGGGTGTATCTCTCTTCCAAAAGAGGCATACGAGGTTTTTTGAAACAATAGGATTTAAGGATTTTCACTGCATATTTCTTGAAAACGAACTGATTTTGCCAAATAGGTGTACTATACGAGATTTGTACAGAGTAATACACCCTTAGAAAAATTACATATTTTTACAAGAAATTCTGTACGGAACTGAACTCTCAAATTACCAAAGGATCAAGAGACTTGGTACTGAACAGACATTATGTAAAAACATTTTCTGCTCATCTGGGAATCTGAAGCATTTTATATACTTCCGCTTTCTTATTCTTTTTGTTACTGAAGATCACTTCAGCAACATAAAAAGAACGCATTTTTTGTGAAATTGGCCACAAAATGTTATCAAAGAAAGGCACAAGAGATGGCTTCACTATAGATACAACAGGAATTTGAAGAACCTCTTCTAAGAAATTATCAATGCAGCTTTCAGCCCTCAAAATCAGATAATTTTAAGAAAGTTTCTGTGCTGGGTCAATTTATGAAAAGATACACGTAGGAAGCTCTAGACCAGATAGCTAGTGTATGGTTATGAAACAGTCATGTGACTGTTCCATGATTTATTTTTGTAATATGTGATACTGTGGAATGAACTGGTAAACACTGATGTCAGGCAAACTTGGGGTTCAAATGCCTACTTTTAAATACTGTTGCCCCCATAAGCCCACACCAAAAGACTTGTATCTTTGGCTGGCTTTGTATGTGGAGCTAACTTCATATCACCTAAATTTGATTCTGATATATATGCTTCTAAATTGATACCCCAGGCAAACCAGGGACACCATAAGGTTTGGCATATTCCAAAGATGGACAGCAAGTGGGCTAAAGATGCGCAATGCACAAACAGTGGCAATGTTAAGAGGCTGAATGTATTAGCATTGATAAGATTTATAACAAATCATCAAACATAATATTTGTTTGATCTGGCCTTGCAATACCCCAATGTGATGGCATGATATTCATAATGAGTGAGAATAGATTCTATAATATCTAAAATGTATCTTTCAGGCATAATGAAAAAAGTAATATATGCAATATGTGTCTTTCTCTGTTTAAGTTCTCAGTCCTGAGGAATATGCTAAAATCCTTTTGCAAATAGTTACATTTGTGGCTTAGCCCAAAACAGAGAGTGCGAATTACGTTCATAGTTAGTTTTTTTTATTGTTGACCTCCTTCTTTCAATTCTCCTAGATGCAACCAGCATACCTTCTACAGCTTTGAAGATTTTTGGAGCCCCAGCGTCAATGCATAGTGGCCGAAACTGATCAGGGTCATAAGTAGTGTTAATGTTGGCGTTCTTGAGTGACCTGTTGAGCCTGTCCTTCACCAGGCGTAACTCGTCTGCAAGATTGCCATTTTTGGCATTTCGCAACATTAGTGCATCAAGCATACCAGATGGGAGCAGAGTCTCTCCAGTTGGTGCTCGCCTCACATTGCCATAAATTGTGACTGCTGACACTGGCCAATCCTTCACAACTGCAGCATTACCTCTCTCCTCGTCAGACAACTCCAGACTACTACATTCGTTCTCTTGATCTTGCACGCTTCTAGATGCCAAGAAAGATTGAAGCACAGCAAGAAATGCCCAAATTTCTACTCAGTGTTTCATCAGAATATCAAAGGGAAACGGACAGTTTCACCTCAATTTCCAAAAAACACTTGATAGGAAATGTCGAATTTCCCTTGGAGTTTCGCAACAGAGAAATTGCTGGGAAACGGACATATAGTTTTCTCCATAGTTTTCCAATGGAAATTTCGCGCTCTAAATTTAGGAAATCAAGGGGAAATTGGATGTATGTTTAGGAAACCATGGTGAAATCTCGCAGATTTTTTTGAACACTATGGGGAAATTCTCTATAGATTTCCCCATGGTTTTCCAACGGAAATTCACGTTCAAAGTATAGGACACTGTTGGGAAATTTCACAAAAATTTTGGAAACTGAGGGGAAATTTCACGAAGATTTTAGGGCACTATATTGTTGAGGATACCGAGGACTGCCCCTTTTGTCTGAGGCCTTTGTTTTGCTGGTAATGTTCAAAGCAGATCAACAGCCGAGGAACTTATTACCATGCGCGAGAATCTCTTTGTTTCCCTGGTAATCATTGTTTGGATTGTGGTTGGATGCTCCGCCCGCATTCTTTCCACAGACCAAACATGCTTTCTGCGCATAATCACAGGTTTCCTTTTCGGGGGATAACCGTTGCTTGGAACATTGATGATTCGTATCCCCAACAACATAGGGAAATTCTCTTTGGTTTCTCCCTTTTGTCACAATTAAAACTCCAGATTCTCAATAGTTAAAAACTCATTGAAGAATTCGGTGTTAACGCTGGATACCATAGCAAAATCTGCCAAATGTTTTCGGAAGCGAGGAAGAAGGCCTTCCTTGCAATGTAAACTTGCGAGAAAAGCACAGTACTTTTTCCGCACAAGCTATCTTGTGAGACACCGGAAACTTTGCTGAAATAGTTCGCCTTTGAAATATATAAAGTATTAGAAGCAATCATTTACCGTGTTTGAAGTAGCATGCAATTAACAAACAGCACAGCATTCATTCTAAACTCATCATTCATCAAACACATATTATCACAATCAGTGCAAAAAGCGGCTCACTCTTTCTAGTATTTATAAAGCTACGGAAAAACTACATAGCAGCGCCAATACAGCTTATTCTATGTATCTATATGCATGCATTAAGATTGATGAAAACGTACAAAATTAACAACAATATGAGTAAAAACCTGCATATAAGAACTACAGATCAAAAACCTACAAGACTCATTTTGCCATTTAAGCACTTAATACATAGGAGCCACTTCAAGATGACAGGAACATAATGGAAGATAACTGAGAACTGAACGGCTGGTGCAAATCCAGGTATATTTGCTAATCATTAAAACTCGTGCACTGTTGTTAAGCACAAAAGTCAATCATTTTCAACCAGTTTAACAAGTCTAAAAATATATCTCTTCATCCAACCAGTACTTAACAATGCATCCTATGTGAATGAGAACCATTCAACTAGCTTGTTATTGTTACAGATATCATAGGTTTTTTCATGTGGGTATTTGCTGTATCCATCCAAGCTGTTTTGGTTGTTTGAATAGTAACAATGCAATTGGGCTCTGCTGATAATGGGGTCATGCTCTACAGTCCTCATCTACCATCACGCACAGTTTTTGCAAGCCCAAACAAGATCATGCCAGTGTGTTTTGGCTTTTTTGATGGTACAAAAATATGTTTTAAGTAGGATAACAGCATTTCAAACAACATTTTGCTTATATCGCAAGCTAAATATGCAGTCAATCTACTATGAATCTAGTCCACATTTTTGCCAGCTTCTTCTGTGTTCAATGATGTACTCATGTTGAAATCTTCAGCAGACTGATTCAGTGTTCAAGTTCAACTTATAGTGCCATGATAATCATCAGCATCATAATCACACTGAAATAATAAGTAAAGTGGTGTTGTTATCTGCTAACAGGGGCTTCAGCAACCATAAACAAACCTGTCATCTTTATAATCTATGTTGTTGCCTACATGTGCCCAATGTGTTCGGTACAGATTTTGACACATAGGGTGAATCCACCATAAAGTTAACTCTGAACATCCACCAATATGCTATACAATACAACATATGGATGTTTTGTTTGTTTCTCTACAAAATTTTGTTAGTTGCTCTAGAAGAGTCCATCTTTAAAATATCACTTTCCTTTTGAGAAATGAGTGGAAAATCTCTGCGATATGCCCTGTCAAAAATACTGCAAAATTGTCATTTCAAAAAGAGAGCGCGTGGCCGAGTGGTTAAGGCGTCTGACTCGTAAACCAAAGGTCAGAACGGCCGTAGGTTCAAATCCCGCGCTGGACAGTTTGGTCGCTGTCCGTAACTCTAGCCCGGGTCGACCAGAGCCATGTGAGGGAAATCTGGTAGCTGCGGCGGGTAGCTGCAGCGGACTGATGGTAAAACATCCGTGGCCCCTGCTGGAAATAAGTCTCTCAGACTTTCGCAGGCTAGCCACGTTAAAGATAAATACCTACCTACCTAAGAAGTTTGTTTACTCTCCATGATCCAACCCTTACACGGCTATTTGATCAAACAGTATATATCATGCACAGAAGAAGTGATACGCTGCTTGGAACATGCTTGCATTTAGAAACACCTTTTCACACTCTTCCATACAATGCAGGTCTTTTATTATCATAGGCCTAAGAGGCCCTTTACATGGAGACCCAACATGAAACTTGTGCCGGTATGAGTTCATGCCGGCATGAAAATGGACTCTGTTTACATGAGAAACGACATGAAACTCATGCCGATATGGCCTCATGGAGCCATGAGTCCTGATATGAAACTTTCAATATATTATCATATCAATTTGGTTTTCATGTCGCCCCGATATGAAAAAAAATTGTGTTTACATGAGATTTTCCATGCCGGCATGAAATGAAAGTTTCATATCGCCCTGACATCATGTCAACACAACAGTAGCTCAGACCAGCATCCAATATGAAAACTAGTGCCAGCATGAGTTTCATGCCAGCACGAAATTCATGTTGGTCTCATGTAAACGGCCTCTAAGTTACATTGATCAAGCAAGACAGATTTGGTATCTGCAGCAACTCCTCTGTACAAAGCCATAGTAAAATAAACTGTAGCATGGCCCTACCACTTCCAAACAAAAATTAAGAAACTGTGAACTTCAGTTTTATGAGAAATTAAGAATCTCTAGATAGGGCAATTTTACTGTAAGAATGGAACCCAAAGTTTAGAAACCCTAATCCAAAATCCCAAAAGTAAGTTTTATCCACAAAATGAGTAGTCTGTCAAAATCAATACGTTTTCTAAGGTTGGCTAATTAACGTTGAAATTACATGCTGTGTTTTGCATTTTTTGTGTAAAACAGTGAGCACAGTTGATCCATCAAATAAATGTGTTTAAAAAACTGCTAATAAGAAACGCAGACTCTCAGATTGCCAAAAAATTAAGAAATTCTAGCATGTACAGTTTTCTTCATTCTCACTTGTTTCATGTATCATATCAACAAGGAACTTGATTAATGTCTCAAAATTGAAGGCTTCGGAACAACCTTGTTTTGAATTGTCCAAGGGGTCACAATTTGACAATCTTTACTAACTTCCAGCATTGGCCCAAATTATTAGTATAATATGTGTAGTTTCTTGGGAGAAAATGATCTTTGGCACTGAATATCTTATCATGTTTTTTCTTATAAGAAACTTGGATCAAGCTATAGTACTGAAACAATAAAACTTTGATTCAACATGAAAATTTCCACATTTTAGAACTGAAAGTTTCTTAATAAGGTCTCATTTTTTGAATGCAGGTAGGATCTAATGGGGTAAAACAGAAAGACTGGGGTAAAATGGGCAGTGTTGATTGTAGGAAAACAATGGACCTGGGACTGATAAATCCACATTCAGTACATATATCATTTTTATGAGAAATGTTAAGAATTTGGGCCAGTACAACGGAACAGAAACTGCACAATGCATGCGAAAACATTGGTATCTTTGAGCCATGTAGCTCCCTGCAACAGATCCCAAATTAGACAACAACTGTATTTTCTTCTTTGGCTCTCCTGATTCTAGCACTGGAAGTTCCTTTAAAAAGTCAGATTTTGAGTACTTGGAGTTGCTTACAAGTTTTTAAAGGTTCTACAACAGTGTTCATGTTCACCACCTGTGCCTTCATGTGCATTTGGAACATGTTTTCTCCAATATTTAGACATTACTCAAGAGACTATGCTCAAGTACATTACAAGTGATATGATGCAGGAAACAACCAAAAATAAATTGGAAAAGGAATTCCTTTATCAAAATGAATGTATAGTTTTAAAGATATATCTTCCCAGTACTGAAGTCTCTAAATTTTCAGGCAGTCTGAGCGTTGAGTTTCTTATAAGCAGTTCCATACAAAAAACGTGTGCATTCCAAGGGCAGTTTATTTGGGTGGTTCTCACCACAGAAAAATTCCGAACAAAAATTTTGCCAAAATTTATGTAAATTTTTTGATCCTATCTACTTTTAGACCATATTGTCTCCAAATATACTTCTTGTGGGATTTAAAACATAACAAGCAGTGCTCTGTTATGTTCAATGTTGGGTGTAACTGCACCGTGTAGTATGACTTGGCCTATGAGAAAAATTACCAACGTTGTCATTGATTTACAAATTAAAGCATACTCATTTTTTACCACTTGATTTCCTGTTCCTTGTTTGTTGCCTTTTTTATCCTTCATTCCCACACTTGGGTTCAATCTGTTTGCAGTCTAGGTGCCTCAAACAAATAAAAGAAATGTAAGAAGTGTGACAGAAAAACTTGATTCCAATTTATAAAGAAGTGTTAGGTTAGGCCTACGTCAGTTTTCTTCTATTGTAGTGTGCACTGCATAATTTCAAAATTGTTACCTATAAGAAGAAGGCAAAAAGGGAAGGAATTTATTTCTTCACCACTTGTATAGCTCGAGCATTTGAAACGCACAGCTACATCACATCTAACTAGAAGCTAGATGCTGGTCGAAGATACCCAAAAACCTTAGCCGTGTAAAGGAATATTCAAGGGAAGTTACCCAGGCGAAAAGGGATTTGGTTCTCTCCACCACTTGTATAGCTCGAGCATTTGAAACGCTCAGCTATATCACACCCAACAAGGAGCTAGATGCTGGTCGGAGATAACCAAAAACCTAGCCTGGCAGAGCAGTTACTGCACGATTGCTAAATTGGCAATGGAGGCAGTGGAAATCATTGAATAAAAGGCTAAATACTGAATGGCGCTCAGACCTGAGACTACCTGAGAAAGGGCCTAGCTAGAGTGGTTTCGGGTATTATGGGACATCGGGTGTTGTGGAAAATTTTTCAGAAAATGAAGCCTGGCGGCCTGGAAGTGGGATAAAAGCTCACCAATTGCACAAGCTGCAACTCTTCAATCATCAGTCGCCATATTTTTGTTAAAGTTAGGCTGCTCCACTTTTTGGTGTACTGTCTGTATCGCTGATAACGAAGGACATCCGATGAACGTGATTTCTGGTCGCCATTTTCTTGCGACGTTTGAAATAGAGGCTCGTATACAAACAAAAGAAAAACCTTGTTCCATAATACCCGACAGCGTTCCACAATGCCCGACTCGACCGGGGCTCAAGTTTTTGGCTCGCTTATCGACAACAAACGTTTGAGAAATAGAATGTGTTGATGAAACGTTAGAGCATACTTAGGCCTAATCGCTAATACCAAGTGTGGCCAAATTTGTCTTGAATTGAGGTGACGATTTAAGTTCTTCCCTTAAGTGTTCCATGATACCCGAAACTACTCTAGGCCGATGCTGAGTTAAGTCGTACGCAGAAATAATTAACAAACCTTGGCTGCCTGCCAGTCGAACAGACACCTGCATGACATACAAAATGCTATGCTCTCGAAGACTGCTGAAGATTAGTGAATCCATGAACGGTTGATCCTTCGCTCACAACGTTTTCCTTTTGTCCTTGGTGGCGGTGGATCTCGTCATTTCAGTTGACTTCTCTTTGTCTTTTCAAGTTTTTTGGCGCTCACTTGCTATTTGGATGTTGTTGTCGTTGTTGCCAATCAATCATCTGCATCTCATCAATCTCAGCAAAACCTTTTTAACATTTTTCATCTCACTTTTCCTTTATTTAATGATCAAAATTAAAGTTACTCTTAAATTGATGTGCATTAGATCCCCGGTAAAGAACGCAACACAATTTGACGTATTAGGAGCTTCTAACATTCGGTCGGTTGTAGAATGCAAATTAACGGATATTTGTCATTTGGATACCACTGCTTTGTGCAACGTGCAACTTGAATTTAGTCCATATATCAGACTTAACCAAAATTACGTATCAAAAGTTCTCCCACGAAAAACTTCGGTTAAATTTCAAATGTAAATATTCCTTTGAATGATATTAGGGAAATTAGTGGTGTAAATATACCCCTCAGAGAAATCTAGGGAAACTGGAGGTGTAAATATTCCTTTTGGAAACTGCTGCAACACGTTGAAGTTTCCCTTTCAGAAAACTATAGGGAAATTCAAGCATTTCTTGCTGTGAAGTGCACATCCTTGGATTTGTTTGCAGTGTCTTCCACTTCTTCTTCAGAATTTATTCACACTAGAACAGATGAGGAACAGCACTTCAAAAGGAGAAGGTGCATTGTAACGTCTATCATGATAATTAGGGACATGCTGCACAACTCTTTTTCAGATTAATATGGCTAGAATTCTTAAGAATTCTTGAAGATTTTTCTTGAATTCTTCTCATTCTGAAAATGAGAATTTTCTTATTATGTTGAAGACTGTCATATCTTTAGCCACGCCCGACAACCCCTACTAACGTGTGACGTCACATTGAATCCTCGAAGCTGTGGAGGCAGGTGGAGGTCATGTGATTTTTGCGCGCCCTTTTCCTGATTTCATCACGCGTACACGCTAAAAAACATTTCATTCTTATAAGACCTGATATTGAGCGTGTTTAGTAATAAAAACTGTGCATAAATTGAAGATTTTGATGATTTGGAAGCAGAGAAACAAACGCTATGGATGCTAGCAGGTAAGCAGATCCTCGTCGATTTCACGAAAATCTCGTAGGCCCGGGATTGCAACTCAACATCAATCTTTGAATTTCTTATCCATCTGCTGTGATATTCCAAAGATGTTTGATTTTATTTGGAAGAACAGTCTTCACAAACTTAGTTTTCTTTTGTTTGGGATAATTTGGAAATGAAATTACCCATTTTCAAGAAGTGTTTGATCGTAAGACTCCCTTTAGATTTTTCTTTCGTTTCGTAAGACGAAAATTCATGATTTTTATTCAGGGTTGTTTTCTCGAGAAGTGACGAGTTTATTTGAAAAGCGAACTATCCTATACCATGCAAAATTCATTTTTCTTTCATTTGATATGGCACTTTGCATCTTTTTGGCTTCCGTTTCAGATCCTTTGAATTAGGCGCGGATCAACTTCGCTTTGCAATTCCATTATGTTTGTTAGGCCAACAAGTCTCCACCTAGACTTTTTGTCTCTTTCTGAATCATAAGTCCTCTATTTGATCGATAAGTTGGCATTTTCTGGAACGACATTCATACTTTCTTCCAAAAACCAATTAAATTGTGATTCTGTAGCTTTTCTGAACTTAGAGTTGCATTCCACCTGCATGTTGAATTGCTGCAATTCCCTTCGTCGAATTTTACCAAAATTTCGCTTTTTCATTCAAGGCCAATTTTCTTCCAAATGCTACGTCCTATGAGAAAGAAACCCTTCCTATACCATGCAAAATTCATTTCTCTTTCTTTTGAGCTAAAGTTTGGTATATTTTTTGTTGTTGTTATGAAACCTATAAAAAAGGAGTGGACTAACTATGAATTTTGTACCCATTATTTTTGTTAAGCCAACCAGTCTCCACCTAGACTTTTTGTCTCTTTCTCAACCATAAGTCCTCTATTTGATCGATAAGTTGGCATTTTCTGGAACGACATTCATACTTTCTTCCAAAAACCAATTAAATTGTGATTCTGTAGCTTTTTCTGAACTTAGAGTTGCATTCCACCTGCATGTTGAATTGCTGCAATTCCCTTCGTCGAATTTTACCAAAATTTCACTTTTTCATTCAAGGCCAATTTTCTTCCAAATGCTACGTCCTATGAGAAAGAAACCCTTCCTATACCATGCAAAATTCATTTCTCTTTCTTTTGAGCTAAAGTTTGGTATATTTTTTGTTGTTGTTATGAAACCTATAAAAAAGGCGTGGACTAACTATGAATTTTGTACCCATTATTTTTGTTAAGCCAACCAGTCTCCACCTCGACTTTTTGTCTCTTTCTCAGTCACAAGTTCTCTATTTCATCGATAAGTTGGCATTTTCAGGGAACAAAATTCATACTTTCTTCCAAAAACCAATTAAATTGTGATTCTGTAGCTTTTTCTGAACTTAGAGTTGCATTCCACCTGCATGTTGAATTGCTGCAATTCCGCTCGTTGAATTTTACCAAAATTTCACTTTTTCATTCAAGGCCAATTTTCTTCCAAATGCTACGTCCTATGAGAAAGAAACCCTTCCTATACCATGCAGAATTCATTTCTCTTTCTTTTGAGCTAAAGTTTGGTATATTTTTTGTTGTTGTTATGAAACCTATAAAAAAGGCGTGGACTAACTATGAATTTTGTACCCATTATTTTGGTTAGGCCAGTCTGTCTCCGCTCAAACATTTTATGCTCTCTCACGGCTCAGAAGTGCTCTCTTAGTCTACCATTCATGTATATATCATCCGTCATCTTACAGCTGAATATACAATATCAAACTCCTAGATTGTGCCAGTAGTAGTGTCAGTCCCGTGACAAGAAATTTTTCTTCCCGAAGCGGCTCGTCGACCTGTTTGATGTTGGAAAAGTTGTGCCAAATAAGGGTGAACCAATACCATATATCCATATATGGGGTTTACCAGAAGAATTTATGACCTGTCTTCAAAAACAATTGATACCCGGTCATTTAAACTTTTGGAATGAAAACAAATTTGGGGTGAACAAAATCTCTGATAAATTTGCTACAAGTTTGCTCAGGTTGGTTGATACAGGTCATATATTTCTTTTGCAAAAATCAGGCCAAAGTTCGAGAAAAATTATGCTCCTATAGAAATACTATTATCATCAGAACGAGGCTACGGAAGTCGAATGATGGGTTGTCGGCCGTGTTTAGCTAGGAAGATGGGAAAAATTTTGCAAGAATTCTCATACAAGAAAGCTGTGTTTCAAGGTAGCATTTTTTTATGGTTATAGAGTTTCCTTGTCACGGGAAAACTTATTGTTGCTGTGTGGAAACCTACTCAGTAGCTGCGAACAAGTTCTTGATTTTTTCATCTTATTCTGTTCAGTTGGCAGGAATTATGTGGAAAATATGAAGAGACATGCTTATCTTGTAGTGTGCTACACCATCAAATCTCAAATTCCCCCTCTGATTTAGATAGAGATGTTTCCTATTATTAGTTCATTTCTGTTCATCTATGTTATAGAATTCCACTACATATGACACTAAGTACAGTAATTAGATATATTATATTAGGCTACTACTTTTAGAAAACAAATAGAAGTATAGACTAGCTATGTGTACTCTCTGGTCTCTAACAGAAGGGGGGGTTTGAAAATGCCCAAAAAATTAATAGCTGGGGGGTTGGAATAATGGGGGGGTAGGAAAAAACCTCAAAAATTAATCGCCAAGGGAGGTTGGAAAACATCTATTTTTTTAAGTTTTGCTTTTCCAATGGAAACTTATGCAATGCCTTCACCGATTTCGCTCAAAAGTCTCAATCTTAGCTAGGTTCATATAATTTTGTTGTGTGGCTTTTGTCTTGCTTGCAACTTTTTGCCAGAATTAATAAGCGGTGGGGGGGGGTTAGAATAAGAATGTCATGGGTGGAAAATTTTCAAAAAATTACTAAGCGGGGGGAGGGACGTCTATTAGAGACCATAGAGTAGAGCAGCTGCTTTGATGAGCAAATAAATGTATTTTGCATAAGAAACTGGGTATTTGAGCCAGTATTGAAAGTTTCTTTAAAATGTTAGATTTTGAAAATCCAAAAGTTTTTTACACAAACATAGTAACTTTATGTTTTTTTCCAATGCTCTTGTTTGCTGAAGCCTCTCCATTGTTCAGACCTTGCAAGCAAGATACAGGAAGCAAGGGGACACAAAGTTAAATTATGCTGAGGACTTACTTTACTAAAGTAAATGCAAATATGTTTTGTAAGAAACTGTTTATAAGAGACTCAGACTCCCAGATCATCCTGAAAACTAGCCTTTTACTTATTTGCAGATGATACTAATATCTATTGTGAATCTGAAAGTCCTGATCAGCTTCAAAGTTTGGTTAACAGAGAAATGAAAAAAGTGAAAATGTGGCTTGAGGTTAACAAATTGTCGCTCAATATTGATAAAACCAATTTCATAATTTTTAAGTCACCTCAACGTTCTTTACCTGAAACTGTCAGCATCAAAATTGGAAAGTTTCCTATTAAGAGAACTTGTTATGTAAATTTTTTTGGTGTTCTTTTGGATGAAAATCTTTCTTGGAAGTATCACCTGACTGAACTATCCAAAAAACTGGCTTGAACATGTGATAAGACACTTTTTGCCCATCAATATTTTAGTCTGTCTTTATAACTCTTTATTTTCACCGTTTTTACAATATGGAATTTTAGTCTTGGGTCTTACCTATGAGACTCACATCAATCCAGTATTTTTGCTGCAGAAAAGGGTCATAAGGGCCATTGTGTTTGAACACTTTACTTCTCCCTCTACTCCTCTCTTTTCAGATTTAAAGATTCTAAAGCTTCGTGATCTATTTCAATTGAAACTGCTTTCTTTTGTATATGATTGTGTAAATAAGATCTCCCCTTTTTTTTCATTCTTTTTTTGATTTAGTTCAATCCGTTCATCAACATTGTACACGGCAAGACACTAAAAATGATATTTTTCTAACTCAGAAAAATACTTCTCAATATGGTCTCCGATCAGTTCGTTACTTTGGAGCTAAGTGCTGGAATGACATCCCCATGGATATAAAAAAATCACCCTCTACTATTAGTTTTCGTCGTAAACTCAAAGCATTCCTCTTTGAAAATAATTATCAAAATTGATCTTACTTGGCACAAAAAGGTCACCATCCGCCCTAATATATAATCCCCATGTAAGTCATTAATTTTATGTGAAATACTATTAAAAACAGGGGGTGCTCTCTCCTCGATTAGTCTGACTACTGAGAGAGCTCCTCCTTTAAGTAATTCCCTTGTAGTTTAGTTATTTGTCTGTTTAGTTAGTTCATAAATTGTATGTAGTGGAATTTAAAATATATGAAACTGAAACTGAGGCCCCGTCCACACGTATCCGGATCTTTTTGAAAACGCATCTTTTTTTATCCGTTTTGGGTTCCCGTCCACACGGAGACGGCGTTTTCAGCGCCGAAAATGAAGCTTTTCGAAAACGCTCTCCAGAGTGGATCTTTTTGAAAACGCCGTTTTCATGTTGTCGTGTGGACGGGTGAAAACGGAGCTTTTCGAAAACGCTGACGTGACAGTGTCGATTCCTGACAGTGTCATATCAGAGCATGCGCTCAGTTCTTTGGGGATCACACGAGGGCATTTTGCTTGTCTGTTTTCTCTTATCGAAGTTCGAATTCTGAATATCGTTATCGATTATGGAATCTCGTTATCGAATATCGAATTGCGCATGTCACAGCGTTTTCGTGTAGACGGGGATATTTTCAAAAACGCTCCTCGTGTGGACGCGGATCTTTTTTTAAACGGATAAAAAAAGATGCGTTTTCAAAAATATCCGGATATGTGTGGACGGGGCCGGAAACTGAAACTGATGTTTAATATCAATTTCCCTTTACCTAAGTTGGGCAGAAAGTACTCACAAAATGTCACAAATGAATGTTTGTAATCACTGTAAAGTCTTACCAACAGGTTCCTTGCGAGGATCGCCACATAAATACCAAATTGTGTGGTACATAGAACTCACACGACTCACTGTCCCAAAAACGGCCTAAAATTTCAACTCCGACAACACAACAACAACGAACCTAAAGCTTGTCTTTACCTCTACCTCAGTACGATCCAAATCCCTATCAAATTCGAGTATCATTGATGGTTTTCTTATGCTCAAGGTATTGTTTAAAACTTCTTACCCAGATGAATTTGTCCCCTGTTTAACTTCTTGGGAGTATCTCTATGTTAAAAGCAGCAGGGGTGGGGGACTTGTACCACAATGGAATCAAGGTAGAACTGAAGGCCAGATCAGGTGGTACAAATATTTCACGAGGCAATTCATAAGGGCAGATTATAAGTAGGTAGATTTTGGATGGGGGCCAGTTTTCACAAGTGTTCCCATGAATATATGGGAAGTAAATCTATCCATACAAACGATTAAACTGTGAATCCATCACAACCATTGTACCTTAAGTACTCAAATTAGAGATCATAACATGCCTTAAAACGTTTTATTGGAATGGCACAGGTCCCTCCATGTTGCTCTTTATTAAATGTGCCCTAGGCTAACTGCAACAATTACAAAACGTTACTACCAACCCCTCCCTAACATTCTGGGAAGTCTTCTGGATGAAAATCTCTCTGGGGAGTCAATGGCTACTAAGATGCTTGGAAAAATAAATGGCAAGTTAAAATCTCTGCATAGGAAGCAAAACTACCTTGATAGATCCCTCCGCAGGTTGCTTGTAAAAGCTCTTATTCAGCCACATTTGATTATGCATGTACTTCATGGTATCTAGGGTTGAATAAGAGGCTGTCGAACAAAATCCAAGCAGCACAAAACAAATGCATTCGTTTCTTCCTGAATTTGAAAAACACGGCACATATTGGGGTCACAGAATTCAAGGCTATAAATCGGCTCCCCACAAAAAACAGAATTGATCAATGTGTCTGTGTCAACATAATGAAATTTTTCAAAGGAATTGCTCCGGCGTACAGTGGTGAGATATTCTATCCAGTTAACCAAGGCCGAGCAACGCGAAGGTCCAAATTCAAATTGGAATTTCCTTTCCGGAAAAGTAATGCTGGACAAAAATCCCTATCTTATCTAGGACCCAAAATATGGAATAGCCTTCCATCCGAGTTGAAGTCATCAAACAACATTAATACATTCAAACATAAGATCAAAGAAAATTTTTCCGAAGTTTACAAAAAGAGGAAGATGACATATATGTCTTTTACTAAGGACCGTTTTTTTTTGGATTTCTCATGTTTTGCAGACAAAAGCCGTTATTCCGATCACATTTCTTTGGTTATACCTCAGGAGGGACCATTATGGAAACAAGGTTGCATTGACCTTTTTAATGCTATCCCTGCCATTTTTAGCCTGGAGTATTTTTTAAATTAATCATTTAGCTTTTTGGCCTGTAAAATTTAGTATTATTGTAAATAGATTTCTCTTTCGTATTTTTTTTAATCATAAATTGTAATTTTATTTGATGGGAAAATATACATACATACATACATAACAATGTTTTCATGTCAGAAGTCTTAACGCAAGTTCATTTTTGACACTGTCAGTTCACTGCAAACCTGTCTGCCTTTGCAGTCAAGGACATTCTCGTGTATGTGTGTCCAATTTAAAAACGCCATACACTTACATAACTCATAGATTCTTTGTGCATTTTTCACCATGACATGCATTATTGTCATCATTGTTCCCGAATCTTGCTTCGCAGGTTGATGATGTTCAGTTTCTTGTCAGCAAGAACTGGGCCTGTCAAAGATGTCACTTGGACCTGTTAAAGATGTCACTTGTTTGTCCATGGCTATGTACTTTGCATCAGCTCCAGTAGTTCATATAACATTTATGGATCTTGTTCCACGGTATGACTAAATTTAGAGTTTGGCCAACCTTGTTTCTCTTTAATGGTCAAAAAACATGCCATCATGAGGATAGGTTACTATTCTCAGTACGAGAAAGTGTCTCGCTGCAGCAACCCAAGCACATTGTTTTCTGCCGCAACGGTGTCCAAGAAAGGGGAGCATTTTAAAAGGAACAATGAACTGATTGGCTTTAAGCCTCTTTTTGATCTCTCCTAGAAGGGCTTAGTAGTATTCGTTTTCTTTGTATTCGTTTCATTTTGAGTTATGGAAGGATTAGTTCCTTTTTCGCAATGAAGTGTTATAAATCAAACAATCGTCATGTCTTTTTTGACTACTGGTAATTGTTCTGAAAGTGGCTACTCTTTAAATCCGGTGATGTACGAAGCACTCTCCATATCTGAACCTAATTTGAATAGCGGGGTGGTAAAGGCAGTTAGAATAATATTCTGCCATGTCCGTGCTTTTCCAACCAACATGGTTAGCAATCTCTGTGTATGAAACACCAAGGGAAGCCAAAGTTATCGAGCAGCAGCTTCTAAAGCTATGAACGGTTTCCCCTTCATGAATTGACAAGGCTTAAGATGTTTCTTTAACCCTATTAGTACTGGGGGGCATTTTTCGCCCCCCCCCCCTAACACACTTTTCTACATTGCACGAAAACGGCCTGTAATTCAACCACCAAACATTGAGACTTTTAGTCAAATTTAATTGGCAATTAAATTCTCAACATTTCATTGCTCTAGATATGATCATGTGACCACAGCAATACCATGTTTGGAGAGTAGTCAACAAAAAAATCCTTAAACCCTCAATAGATTTTGTCTCGTTTGTCCGATTGATCTCAAACATACACCATTCGATTGCATTTGACGAGTAGTTTCATTTGATGATGTATTCTTTATCTGGACGCATGGGGAAGAAAAGTTGAAGTCTTTCATCAATCATCTCAACAGTAGTCACGAAACCATTAAGTTTACTAGCGAGCAGTCACGGGGTAGTATAAGTTTCTTAGATGTTCAGGTTAGCGTGGGGGAGGGGGGAGTCCTTTCGACAGACTTGTTTTGCAAGCCTACTGATACACATCAGTACTTGCATAAGAAGTCTTGTCACCCCTGGCACACCAAGAAGGCGATTCCCTATGGTCAGGCTCTTAGGTTTCGTAGGATATGTTCGGAGGATCGCCAATTTCAGGAGAGAGTAGGTGAGTTAGCTGGATGGCTTAAGGACAGGGGCTACGAAGAGTCTTTAGTTAACGAGCAAATCGATAGGGTACGTAGGTTGGATAGGGCAACTCTTCTAGCAAATTCGGGCAATAGGACCAATGACCAAGGGAAGGGGGAAAGGGTTCCACTTGTTGCAACATATCATCCAGCGCTCAATAGTTTGGGGAAGGTTGCCGGGAAACTCCATCCTATGCTCACGAATTCCGAAGAGCATAGGAAGGTGTTTCCTGAGCCACCTTTAATAGCATTTAGGAGATGTAAGAACCTTAAGGATATACTTGTTAGGGCTAGGCTTAGTAATGAGGGAAATGGGGGGACTGATAAGAAGGGGTATTCTCGTTGTGGTAAATCTCGTTGTCAAGTCTGTAATGTCATGAGCAATAGTGAGCATTTTCATTCTAATGTAGATAGCCGGGAATATAGGATAAATTATTCGTTTAATTGTGACTCGTCAAATGTTGTGTATTTGTTGGAATGTACTGTTTGTGGTGTACAATATGTTGGTAGCACCCGCACGCCTTTTAGGCTTAGGTTTAATAATTACAAGGCGTGCAGTCGTAAGTTTAATTCGGGGGCCTCAGTACCCCAGGCGGAATTCTTCAGACATTTCACTGAAGAAGGCCACCGGGGGTTTCTGAAGGATATTAGCGTAAAGATAATTGATAGGCTAACGAGGGGTAATAGGATGCGGGAAAGCTTCTGGCAATATCGGCTGGATTGCTTTGCTCCTAAGGGTTTGAACACTAGGCAGGTAGATACATAGATTTCATTTTTGTTCACATTTTGGTTGTTGTGTTGTTTTGATTTTTGCGCTCAGCTTAGGGACACAAGCTGTTTTTTAGGGATCTCTGTCTGCCCATCCGCTTCTGGATCTTTCTATCGGTTTTTTTGTTGTAACATACTTATTTTCCAGCTCCTGTGAGACAGACACAGCCGCCGACTTCAGCAGTTCTTTACTCTGCGCTTTCTTGTGATCTTTCTCCTGCCACCTTTGTTAGTACCGCTACTTTAACACTTTTTTAATACGTATTGTAATAGGTAAGATCCCGCTTAGGCTATTGTTTTTTAATTTCTGAATCTATATGTATGCTCTGTTTAATTAGGAAAAGTCATTACTGATGAAGGCTTACGCCGAAACATTTAAACGAATTTTTTTTTTCTGAGTTTCTATATCTATTTTTATTACATATTGAGATTGAGCTAATGAGTACATATATATATATATATATATATATATATATATATATATATATATATATATATATATATATATATATATATATATATATATATATATATATATATATATATATATATATATATATATATATATATATATATATATATATATATATATATATATATATATATATATATATATATATAGATTCTTAAGAAAAACACATTCATTAAACGTTTCGGCGAAAGCCTTCATCAGTAATGACTTTTCCTAATCAAACAGAGCATATTCATATTTCATATTTTAAACATATTTATACAGGGTACAAATTCAATAAGGATATTGTTTTACAATTTGGCCCTGTTAAAATTAAAGTACCTAATAAACTATTTACAAATAAATTAATAGATAAAAATAAATACATCTGGCGACAATAAGCAATATACAAAATTAAAGATTTTCGTACCCCAACTGTCTCAACCTTGATTTAAAAGAGTATACCGAGGGGGCCTCTTTGATATCATTGTTAAACTTGTTCCACACTTTGGTACCACGGTAAGAGAATGCCTTTTGGCCACTTACTGTTCGCATTAACGGTACTGCAAGATCATTTTTGGTGTTTCTTAGCTCTCGTGTGTGGAAATCTGATAGTCTAACGAATAGGTCACTAAGGTACTGTGGTGCAAGATCGTTTAGAGATTTATACATCATTGTAGATGTCTCTTTCACAATCATTTCTTTGACGGACAACCAGCCAAGTTCTTTGCGTAATGGCACAGAAGGTGCATCATAAGAACTACCCGTAACGATACGAGCAGCCCTGTTTTGTAGCTTTTGTAGAGACTCTATTCTCGTAATACCACTACAGCCCCAAACGGAGCAGCAATAGTTAAAATGTGGTTCTACAATACTACGATAAATGTCGTTCAAGGTTTCCATTGATACAAAGTTTTTACAATATTTTAAAAGGCCTATTGCGCGAGAAACTTTCCCTTTTATGTTCTCAATTTGACACTTCCACGTTAGACTATTGTCTATATGGACACCAAGGTATTTCACTTTGTTCACTAAGTCAATATCAGTACCACCTACGTGAAACACTGGCAACAAAGTAGGCTGCACTGCCATTTTATTTACATTTTGCATTGACCCAACTATCATAGCCTGTGTTTTGACGACGTTCAAGGATAGCTTGTTACCTTGAAGCCATTTCTCGATATTGACAAGCTCAGCGTTTAACACCATGTGCAATTCATCCAAAGTTTTGGAGGAGTATGAAATCATGGTATCATCAGCATACATATTTGTCTCAGCCTTCTTTAGTGCAACGGGAAGATCATTTATATAAAGCAGAAAAAGAAGTGGTCCCAAACAAGACCCTTGTGGCACTCCGACATCAATATCTTTAATGTCAGAAGGGACGCCATTTACTTTGCAAAACTGCTTTCTGTTATTCAAATACGACCGAAACCAATCATGTTCCAAGCCGCAGATACCATAGAATTTCATCTTATCAAGAAGAATACCATGATCAACGGTATCAAAGGCCTTCTTAAGGTCAATGAATATCATAGCAGTATATTTCCCTTTGTCAATGTTGACATACCAGTCATTCGTGCATTTTAGAAGGCATGTGACAACAGAGTGTAAAGAGCGAAAACCAGACTGTTGCAAGCATATGAGTTTGTTTTCGTCTAGGTATCGATATAGTTGGTCGTACACCAGTTTTTCAAATAATCTGGAAACAGCTGGTAAAACAGATATTGGCCTGTAATTTGATCTTTCATCAGTTGGACCTTCCTTAAATATGGGAGCCACTCTAGCAACTTTCCAGCTGTCAGGGAAAATTCCTGAAGATAAGGAAAGGTTCAAAATATCACAGAGTGAATTAGAAATAACGGGAAATGCTACTTTTAAGAAATAGCTGGCAATGTTATCCACACCAGACCCATGTGATGTCTTGATCTTATTCAAGGCCTTTTCGATGGTCCTCTTGTCGATGGCAACGAATTTGAATGGTTCCTTTCCATTCGAGGGATATGTTATATCGTATTGATGAGACAGAAGGGGATTAGACTGGGCAGGTATCTTGTCACTGAGACTCTTCCCCACACTGCAGAAATAGTTGTTCATCGAGTTAGCGATATCATGATCCTTATTTATCTCCTGTTCATTCACTTTTAGGGAATCGATATTGGTAGTTTTAGATCTTTTATTCAACAGGAGGTTGATTGTTTTCCATGACTGCTTTAAGTCACCTTTACAAGCAGCTAATTTCTTGGAAAAGTATTCTCGTTTAAGATTTTTGTTGAAAATGTTAGCCTTATTTCGCAGCTGTTTGTAAGCATCCATCAGTATAGCAGATTTACGTTTAACGGCAGCAGCTTTTATTTTGTCCCTCTGACGAGAAAGCTTTCTAAAATCGCTATTAAGCCATGGGGAATATTTGTTAGATACTCTCATATCCTGCAATGGGGCATGCATCTCAATGACAAGAGACAGCGTTGTAGACCATTGTTGAACGGCATCATGGACGTTATCGCTATTACGTACAATACCATCCCAATCAATCTGGCCTAGATCAAATAAAAAACTTTCATAGTCAAAGTTTTTCATTCTTCTACTTCTGATAAGTTTGGGTTGTCGCTGTATGAAGCCCCGAAATTTTCGAATACAATAAACTAGATAATGATCGCTAAGCGAAATTTTTAGGACTCCTGAATCTACAATGTTTGCAGGCGTGTTAGTTGCAATATGATCTATCAATGTAGATGTGTCCAACGTCTCTCTGGTTGGTTCGTTGATCATTTGCCTGAATCCAAACAGGTCATAAATATTGCTCATGTGCAATGAATTACCTGCAAGGCTGGAGTCCATCTCTGGCGAATTCACCTTCAGAAGGTCACAATTTGTGTCGCCTAAGATGAGGATTTCTTTGTTCTCACGATCAAAAAAGTCCAAATTCTTTTCGAGTTTCGTAAATGTTTCGACAGGCTCCGCAGGAGGGCGATACCAAGCTACTACCAAAAATGGTCGCGCCCCCTTAGGTTCAACCTCAATACTTATCATCTCCAAAGCCCTCTCGGGAAAATCATTTCTACGAGAATGCTTTAAAGAGTCACTAATGTAGACTGCAACCCCTCCCCCGTTTCTTGTTCGATCCTCCCTGTAGAGAGTGTAGCCATCAATTCGCAATAAGTCACTGGCAATATTGTCATCCAGTTTAGTCTCGTTAAGAGCCAAAACATGAATAGATTTCTCTTTCATTAATTTTTTTATTTCATCTATGTGCAGAAGCAAACTGTTGACATTCAGTGACGCAACTGCCAGCCCCTTCCTGCATCCCAACTGCCGCACCCCCGCATCACGAGGAATCGAAGGTTCGCAAGTACTAGGGGGTTCGTCCAAGGATATATGGTCGCAGTCCATTTGCCCAGTTACATTAGTACGAATATTTTCAGATTTGTTAGAGTGTCAGATGTTATCAAAATAATTTACAAAGTTTCTTGCTAAAATAGAGTTACCTTTAATGTTAAGGTGAAGCTTCTTCTTACCAAGACAAGAGCCGTCGACCCGGTCATTCTCAATGAAGTATAACTGGCTTCTTGCACAGAGATTCTTCAAGCAGGTATTCAAGCTGGAAACTTTCTTCTCTATTCCGGGTTTGTCTTTCCGAGTAACGAGCCCCGAGATGGCAATTTCCGTATCAGGTGATTCTTTTTTCACATCATTGACCAGTGTTTGCAGCATTTCTTCAGTATCAACATTATTTGTGATATCATTCGTTCCGACATGGACTACAATTAGGCTAGGCTTGCGCCGTGCGACTGGCTTGATGTGGTCAATCAGGTCCCTTGAGGTAGCTCCAGGATGTGCGCGTACTTTGACGTTGTGCTTTTTTGCATTTTTGGACAGACCGTTCTCATTGATTCCATTGAGAATCGAGTCGCCTACAACAATGATTGTTTTCCTTTGCTGATTAGCTGGATCGGTTTGGTTTTGTTTGGATTTGTTATGAGAACTGTTTCCACCATGCAGATTGTTATTCCCTTTTCCTTTTGAAGATTCAGTACTCTGGGGATTCTTGCCCATGCATTTTTGACTTGTTTCTTGTAAGTTGTTTTTCTCCTTAGAAGAGGATGAATTTTTCACAGCGCCTCCGGGGAGGTCGTGGGTCGTAGGGATGGCAGGGGATGAGGTCGTTTCGGCGATTCTGCTGGGCTGTTCCAACAATTTATCAATAATTCTCTGCTTGTGGTGCAGTTGCTTTTCCAGTGACACGATTCTGTCCTCCAAACTTTTAATGAACATTTTTTCATAATTGAAATTATTAGATCCATTTGTGACGGTTTCGGACAGTGATCGATTGAAAACATGGGCCTTGATCGACAAAAGCTCAGAGTGAATATATTTCTTAAAGTCAACGAGATCTTCTTTTTCGTCAATTTCACCAATGGTTTTGCTTGGGGATGATGATTCGATTCTTTCATCGGGGGTAGGGGGCGTAGATTCATTGCATGTTTCAACAATACGCAAACATTTGTCGGAATTGTTTACTTGCCTGACGAGGCCAATCTCCTTCGCAGTTTCGATGGCCGCCATCGACTTAGGCCGATCCCAATCGAATTCTTTCTTACAAAAAGAGCACACGTTGTCAATGTATTGACCTTTATTTCTCTTTCTGCAGTCCTCCAAAGCTTTAACAATCACTTGGGCGTCTTGAGTAGCCATTATCTTTCCGTGCAAGAGCAGAATAATCAACTCTCTTAGCTTCGATACAACACGTCTGAACTCCAACGTCAAGTCTCCAAACAGAGCATACATATAGATTCAGAAATTCAAAAACAATAGCCTAAGCGGGATCTTACCTATTACAATACGTATTAAAAAGTGTTAAAGTAGCGGTAATGACAAAGGTGGCAGGAGAAAGATCACAAGAAAGCGCAGAGTAAAGAACTGCTGAAGTCGGCGGCTGTGTCTGTCTCGCAGGAGCTGGAAAATAAGTATGTAAGAACAAAAAAACCGATAGAAAGATCCAGAAGCGGATGGGCAGACAGAGATCCCTAAAAAACAGCTTGTGTCCCTAACGAAAAGCTGAGCGCAAAAATCAAAACAACACAACAACCAAAATGTAAACAAAAATGAAATCTATGTATCTACCTGCCTAGTGTTCAAACCCTTAGGGGCAAAGCAATCCAGCCGATATTGCCAGAAGCTTTCCCGCATCCTATTACCCCCCGTTAGCTTATCAATTATCTTTACGCTAATATCCTTCAGAAACCCCCGGTGGCCTTCTTCAGTGAAATGTCTGAAGAATTCCGCCTGGGGTACTGAGGCCCCCGAATTAAACTTACGACTGCACGCCTTGTAATTATTAAACCTAAGCCTAAAAGGCGTGCAGGTGCTACCAACATATTGTACACCACAAACAGTACATTCCAACAAATACACAACATTTGACGAGTCACAATTAAACGAATAATTTATCCTATATTCCCGGCTATCTACATTAGAATGAAAATGCTCACTATTGCTCATGACATTACAGACTTGACAACGAGATTTACCACAACGAGAACACCCCTTCTTATCAGTCCCCCCATTTCCCTCATTACTCAGCCTAGCCCTGACAAGTATATCCTTAAGGTTCTTACATCTCCTAAATGCTATTAAAGGTGGCTCAGGAAACACCTCCCTATGCTCTTCCGAGTTGGTGAGCATAGGATGGAGTCGCCTGGCAACCTTCCCCAAACTATTAAGTGCTGGATGGTATGTCGCAACAAGTGGAACCCTTTCCCCCCTCCCTTGGTCATTGGTCCTATTTCCCGAATTTGCTAGAAGAGTTGTCCTATCCAACCTACGTACCCTATCTATTTGCTCATTAACTAAAGACTCTTCGTAGCCCCTTTCCTTAAGCCATCCAGCTAGCTCGCCTACCCTCTCCTGAAATTGGCGATCTTCTGAACATATCCTACGAAACCTAAGAGCCTGACCATAGGGGATCGCCTTCTTGGTGTGCCAGGGGTGACAAGACTTCTTATGCAAGTACTGATGTGTATCAGTAGGCTTGCAAAACAAGTCTGTCGAAAGGACTCCCCCCTCCCCCACGCTAACCTGAACATCTAAGAAACTTATACTACCCCGTGACTGCTCGCTAGTAAACTTAATGGTTTCGTGACTACTGTTGAGATGATTGATGAAAGACTTCAACTTTTCTTCCCCATGCGTCCAGATAAAGAATACATCATCGATGAATCTCATCCAGACGAGGGGCTTGTCAGCTGAAGCATCCAACAACCTCTCTTCCAACCGGGTCATGAAGAGATTGGCATAGGCCGGAGCGAACTTCGTACCTATAGCCGTGCCCAATTTCTGCCTATAAAACCTATCATTAAATTCAAAATAATTATTCTCCAAGACCAAGGACGCCAACCCAACTAGGGTATCAGTAGCCACGCCCGGGTTTTCCCTTCTATCCAGCGCCTCCCTGATGGCCTCTAAACCCTCCCCGTGTGGGATGCTGGGATAGAGCCCCACAACATCAACAGTGCATAACAAAGCCCCCTCTGGTATCTTACCTAACTTACTTAGCCTAGAATATTATATAATATATATAACATATATATGTATATATATATATATATATATATATATATATATATATATATATATATATATATATATATATATATATATATATATATATATATATATATATATATATATATATATATATATAGCTGTTGAATATTTATAAAATACGCTGCTTGAAAAAGGCGAAAGCCGAAAGCAACCCATAAGGTGCTAAAATCGAGAGAATTAAGACGTGCCACGGTAGCCTAATGGTTAAGGCGCTTGCCCGGAAAGCAGGAGATCCGTGGTTCGATTCCCGGCTGTGGCGCATTTTAATTTTCTCGATTTTCCTGAGAATTTTAAAAAATAATGTTTCCGTTTGCACCGAAAAAGGAGAAATCCTGGTTGCTCGCTAGCTGTTGAATATTTATAAAATACGCTGCTTGAAAAAGGCGAAAGCCGAAAGCAACCCATAAGGTGCTAAAATCGAGAGAATTAAGACGTGCCACGGTAGCCTAATGGTTAAGGCGCTTGCCCGGAAAGCAGGAGATCCGTGGTTCGATTCCCGGCTGTGGCGCATTTTAATTTTCTCGATTTTCCTGAGAATTTTAAAAAATAATGTTTCCGTTTGCACCGAAAAAGGAGAAATCCTGGTTGCTCGCTAGCTGTTGAATATTTATAAAATACGCTGCTTGAAAAAGGCGAAAGCCGAAAGCAACCCATAAGGTGCTAAAATCGAGAGAATTAAGACGTGCCACGGTAGCCTAATGGTTAAGGCGCTTGCCCGGAAAGCAGGAGATCCGTGGTTCGATTCCCGGCTGTGGCGCATTTTAATTTTCTCGATTTTCCTGAGAATTTTAAAAAATAATGTTTCCGTTTGCACCGAAAAAGGAGAAATCCTGGTTGCTCGCTAGCTGTTGAATATTTATATATATATATATATATATATATATATATATATATATATATATATATATATATATATATATATATATGTATATATATATATATATATATATATAATGAGTACATATTATATATATATATGTACTCAGAAAAAACACATGCTTGTAAACGTTTCGGCCAAAGCCTTCATCAGTATAACTTTTCAAAATCAGATTGAGCATACATATAGATAATGAATTACAAAAACAATACAAAACAATAGCCTAAGCGGGTCCTACCTATTACAATGCGTAATAAAAATGTGTAAAAGCAGCTGGTAATACAAAAGTGGCGGGAGAAAGATCAAAGAAAGCGCAGAGTTAAGAACTGCTGAAGTCGGTGGCTGTGTCTGTCTCGCCGAAGCTGAAAAAGATCGCATGCTACAACAAAACAAACAATAAAAAGATCCGAGAGCGGATTGGCAGAACAGAAAACCCTAAAAAAACAGCGTGTGTCCCTTACGAAAAGCTCAGTGCTAAAATCAAAACAACACAACAACCAAAACTATAACAAAAATGAAATCTATGTATCAACCTGCCTAGTGTTTAAACCCTTAGGGGCAAAGCAATCCAGCCGATATTGCCAGAAGCTTTCCCGCAACCTAGTTCCCCCCGTTAGCCTATCGATTATCTTTACGCTAATATCCTTCAGAAACCCGTGGTGGCCTTCTTCAGTAAAATGTCTGAAGAATTCCACCTGGGGTACTGAGGCCCCCGAATTTCTTACGACTACACGCCTTGTAATTATTAAACCTAAGCCTAAAAGGCGTGCAGGTGCTACCGACATATTGTACACCACAAACAGTACATTCCAACAAATACACAACATTTGACGAGTCACAATTAAACGAATAATTTATCCTATATTCCCGGCTATCTATGTTCGAATGAAAATGCTCACTATTGCTCATGACATTACACACTTGACAACGAGATTTACCACAACGAGAACATCCCTTCTTATCAGTCCCCCCATTTCCCTCATTATTCAGCCTAGCCCTAACGAGTATGTCCTTAAGGTTCTTACATCTCCTAAATGCTATTAAAGGTGGCTCAGGAAACACCTTCCCATGCTCCTCCGAATTTGTGAGCATAGGATGGAGTCTCCCGGCCACCTTCCCCAAACCATTGAGTGCTGGATGGTATGTCGCAACAAGTGGTACCCTTTCCCCCCTCCCTTTGGTATTGGTCCTATTTCCCGAATTTGCTAGAAGAGTCGTCCTATCCAACCTACGTACCCTATCTATTTGCTCATTAACTAAAGACTCTTCGTAGCCCCTATCCTTAAGCCATCCAGCTAACTCGCCTACTCTCTCCTGAAACTGGCGATCCTCCGAACATATCCTACGAAACCTAAGTGCCTGACCATAGGGGATCGCCTTCTTGGTGTGCCAGGGGTGACAAGACTTCTTGTGCAAGTACTGATGTGTATCAGTAGGCTTGCAAAACAAGTCTGTCGAAAGGACTCCCCCTCCCCCACGCTAACCTGAACATCCAAAAAACTGATACTATCCCGTGATTGCTCGCTAGTAAACTTAATTGTTTCGTGGCTACTGTTGAGATGATTGATGAACAATTTCAACCTTTCTTCCCCGTGCATCCAGATAAAGAAAACATCGTCGATGAATCGCATCCAGATGAGGGGCTTGTCAGGTGAAGCATCCAACAACCTCTCTTCCAACCGGGTCATGAAGAGATTGGCATAGGCCGGAGCGAACTTCGTGCCTATAGCCGTGCCCAATTCCTGCCTATAAATCCTATCATTAAATTCAAAATAGTTATTCTCCAAGACCAAGGACACCAACCCCACTAAGGTATCAGTATCCACGCCCGGGTTTTCCCTTCTATCCAGCGCCTCCCTGATGGCCTCTAATCCCTCCCCGTGTGGAATGCTGGGATAGAGTCCCACAACATCAACTGTACACAACAAAGCCCCCTCTGGTATCTTTCCTAACTTACTTAGCCTAGATAAAAAATGGTTGGTGTCCTTAACATAAGACCTACTCTGGCTAACCAACGGGTTAAGGTGGTGGTCTAAATATTCTGAAATATGCTCTGTTATTGTACCACAATTGGAAATGACTGGTCGCCCCTTTACACTACTAAGACCCTTGTGGATCTTAGGCAACAGATAGAATCTACCTAGCCTAGAATCTTTAACTTGCAAATACTCAGTCACTTACCCAAATCTACCGAGGGGTCCACCTCTACTTCTTCATAAACCTGCCTATCGTCTAAGTGTCGGTTAGCCTCACTTATGTAATCCTCCCGATCCCAAACTACAACCGCTGATCCCTTGTCCGCCTCCTTGATGACTATGTTCCTATCAGATTTAAGCTTTTTCAAAGAAAGTTGTTCAGAAGAAGAAAGTTGTAGTTTGGGATCGGGAGGATTACATAAGTGAGGCTAACCGACAATTAGACGATAGGCAGATTTATGAAGAAGTAGAGGTGGACCCCTCGGTAGATTTGGGTAAGACCATTAATTCTAGGTTGAATGAGCTGAGGGAGGAGGACCCGGGATTAGAGGAAGTGACTGAGTATTTGCAAGTTAAAGATTCTAGGCTAGGTAGATTCTATCTGTTGCCTAAGATCCACAAGGGTCTTAGTAGTGTAAAGGGGCGACCAGTCATTTCCAATTGTGGTACAATAACAGAGCATATTTCAGAATATTTAGACCACCACCTTAACCCGTTTGTTAGCCAGAGTAGGTCTTATGTTAAGGACACCAACCATTTTTTATCTAGGCTAAGTAAGTTAGGAAAGATACCAGAGGCGGCTTTGTTGTGTACAGTTGATGTTGTGGGACTCTATCCCAGGATTCCACACGGGGAGGGATTAGAGGCCATCAGGGAGGCGCTGGATAGAAGGGAAAACCCGGGCGTGGCTACTGATACCTTAGTGGGGTTGGCGCCCTTGGTCTTGGAGAATAACTATTTTGAATTTAATGATAGGATTTATAGGCAGGAATTGGGCACGGCTATAGGCACGAAGTTCGCTCCGGCCTATGCCAATCTCTTCATGACCCGGTTGGAAGAGAGGTTGTTGGATGCTTCACCTGACAAGCCCCTCATCTGGATGCGATTCATCGACGATGTTTTCTTTATCTGGATGCACGGGGAAGAAAGGTTGAAATTGTTCATCAATCATCTCAACAGTAGCCGCGAAACAATTAAGTTTACTAGCGAGCAATCACGGGATAGTATCAGTTTTTTGGATGTTCAGGTTAGCGTGGGGGAGGGGGAGTCCTTTCGACAGACTTGTTTTGCAAGCCTACTGATACACATCAGTACTTGCACAAGAAGTCTTGTCACCCCTGGCACACCAAGAAGGCGATCCCCTATGGTCAGGCACTTAGGTTTCGTAGGATATGTTCGGAGGATCGCCAGTTTCAGGAGAGAGTAGGCGAGTTAGCTGGATGGCTTAAGGATAGGAACTACGAAGAGTCTTTAGTTAATGAGCAAATAGATAGGGTACGTAGGTTGGATAGGACGACTCTTCTAGCAAATTCGGGAAATAGGACCAATACCAAAGGGAGGGGGGAAAGGGTACCACTTGTTGCGACATACCATCCAGCACTCAATGGTTTGGGGAAGGTGGCCGGGAGACTCCATCCTATGCTCACAAATTCGGAGGAGCATGGGAAGGTGTTTCCTGAGCCACCTTTAATAGCATTTAGGAGATGTAAGAACCTTAAGGACATACTCGTTAGGGCTAGGCTGAATAATGAGGGAAATGGGGGGACTGATAAGAAGGGATGTTCTCGTTGTGGTAAATCTCGTTGTCAAGTGTGTAATGTCATGAGCAATAGTGAGCATTTTCATTCGAACATAGATAGCCGGGAATATAGGATAAATTATTCGTTTAATTGTGACTCGTCAAATGTTGTGTATTTGTTGGAATGTACTGTTTGTGGTGTACAATATGTCGGTAGCACCTGCACGCCTTTTAGGCTTAGGTTTAATAATTACAAGGCGTGTAGTCGTAAGCTTAATTCCGGGGCCTCAGTACCCCAGGTGGAATTCTTCAGACATTTTACTGAAGAAGGCCACCACGGGTTTCTGAAGGATATTAGCGTAAAGATAATCGATAGGCTAACGGAGGGAACTAGGTTGCGGGAAAGCTTCTGGCAATATCGGCTGGATTGCTTTGCCCCTAAGGGTTTAAACACTAAGCAGGTTGATACATAGATTTCATTTTTGTTATAATTTTGGTTGTTGTGTTGTTTTGATTTTAGCACCGAGCTTTTCGTAAGGGACACACGCTGTTTTTTTTAGAGTTTTCTGTTCTGCCAATCCGCTCTCGGATCTTTTTATTGTTTGTTTTGTTGTAGCATGCGATCTTTTTCAGCTTCGGCGAGACAGACACAGCCACCGACTTCAGCAGTTCTTAACTCTGCGCTTTCTTTGATCTTTCTCCCGCCACTTTTGTATTACCAGCTGCTTTTACACATTTTTATTACGCATTGTAATAGGTAGGACCCGCTTAGGCTATTGTTTTGTATTGTTTTTGTAATTCATTATCTATATGTATGCTCAATCTGATTTTGAAAAGTTATACTGATGAAGGCTTTGGCCGAAACGTTTACAAGCATGTGTTTTTTCTGAGTACATATTTCTATTTTAATACATATAGTGAATGAGCTTTTGAGAATATATTTATTTATTGCTTAGAATAGGAAAGAAGGAGAATTAGATGGAGCGGACATTACAGATTTTGAATTCATTTAACAATTTAACGAAACTGGAACACCATCAACGTTTTTTGGAATTCTGCAAGACTGTCAATGTAATACCAACTGGACTACGCCTAAAGAAAACACCATCATTACTTGGAAAGCCATCTGATGACTTTGAAGAAACATGGAAGAACATTCTTGCTACTGCCCAAGATCAGCTGCTGACACTTCTCATAATTCAGTACCGGGATCAGTTGCAAGGGGCGCTCAACAAAGCCTATGAGAATTTGCGCAAAGTACGACAAGAGCTGACAAAGGAGAAGTTAGATCATATAAGGGAACAGGTGAAAACGTCCAAGGAGACCTTGCATCGGAAACGGGTAAAGAAGGCACTCAAGTTATGCGCAGACTCGGGCAAAGATATCTCCACAGAAAGATTACAAGACCTGCAAGCAGCCGACCACCATCATGACGAAATATTTGAGAGCAGCCACTTGCGGCCGGCGGAGCCACGTCAAGAGGATCCTACAACGATACAGACCACGTCAAGAGAAGAGAGAGATGAGGAAGTCCAGGTGACGGCAGATGGTAGATTGAAGGGACGATTTGTCAGTGGGAGTGTGGTGAACCTTTCACGGAGGGAACTTTCGGAGGAAGACGTGAGTCTTCTTTCGAAAGGCCTGAAGTTTTCCCCCACTCCCACTGACATCGATCGAGCAAACCTTAAAGAAGACCTTGAGGCTTACAAACGAAGAATGAGGCTTAGGTGGCACTTTAGAAATAATGAGGACAATTTTACACCGGACGATCAAGATAAATTTAGAGCTAAGTCTACGTGGCAGCCCCCCAAGGATGACCCTGTTCTGGAGAATTACCTTTCGCTGCTGGAGAAGGAGGTAATGTCTGTCTCGCCGGAGGGTAAGAATTTTAGTAATCTTTCTTCTTCTGAACAACTTTCTTTGAAAAAGCTTAAATCTGATAGGAACATAGTCATCAAGGAGGCGGACAAGGGATCAGCGGTTGTAGTTTGGGATCGGGAGGATTACATAAGTGAGGCTAACCGACAATTAGACGATAGGCAGGTTTATGAAGAAGTAGAGGTGGACCCCTCGGTAGATTTGGGTAAGACCATTAATTCTAGGTTGAATGAGCTGAGGGAGGAGGACCCGGGATTAGAGGAAGTGACTGAGTATTTGCAAGTTAAAGATTCTAGGCTAGGTAGATTCTATCTGTTGCCTAAGATCCACAAGGGTCTTAGTAGTGTAAAGGGGCGACCAGTCATTTCCAATTGTGGTACAATAACAGAGCATATTTCAGAATATTTAGACCACCACCTTAACCCGTTTGTTAGCCAGAGTAGGTCTTATGTTAAGGACACCAACCATTTTTTATCTAGGCTAAGTAAGTTAGGAAAGATACCAGAGGGGGCTTTGTTGTGTACAGTTGATGTTGTGGGACTCTATCCCAGCATTCCACACGGGGAGGGATTAGAGGCCATCAGGGAGGCGCTGGATAGAAGGGAAAACCCGGGCGTGGTTACTGATACCTTAGTGGGGTTGGCGTCCTTGGTCTTGGAGAATAATTATTTTGAATTTAATGATAGGATTTATAGGCAGAAATTGGGCACGGCTATAGGCACGAAGTTCGCTCCGGCCTATGCCAATCTCTTCATGACCCGGTTGGAAGAGAGGTTGTTGGATGCTTCACCTGACAAGCCCCTCATCTGGATGCGATTCATCGACGCTGTTTTCTTTATCTGGATGCACGGGGAAGAAAGGTTGAAATTGTTCATCAATCATCTCAACAGTAGCCACGAAACAATTAAGTTTACTAGCGAGCAATCACGGGATAGTATCAGTTTTTTGGATGTTCAGGTTAGCGTGGGGGAGGGGGGAGTCCTTTCGACAGACTTGTTTTGCAAGCCTACTGATACACATCAGTACTTGCACAAGAAGTCTTGTCACCCCTGGCACACCAAGAAGGCGATCCCCTATGGTCAGGCACTTAGGTTTCGTAGGATATGTTCGGAGGATCGCCAGTTTCAGGAGAGAGTAGGCGAGTTAGCTGGATGGCTTAAGGATAGGGGCTACGAAGAGTCTTTAGTTAATGAGCAAATAGATAGGGTACGTAGGTTGGATAGGACGACTCTTCTAGCAAATTCGGGAAATAGGACCAATACCCAAGGGAGGGGGGAAAGGGTACCACTTGTTGCGACATACCATCCAGCACTCAATGGTTTGGGGAAGGTGGCCGGGAGACTCCATCCTATGCTCACAAATTCGGAGGAGCATGGGAAGGTGTTTCCTGAGCCACCTTTAATAGCATTTAGGAGATGTAGGAACCTTAAGGACATACTCGTTAGGGCTAGGCTGAATAATGAGGGAAATGGGGGGACTGATAAGAAGGGATGTTCTCGTTGTGGTAAATCTCGTTGTCAAGTGTGTAATGTCATGAGCAATAGTGAGCATTTTCATTCGAACATAGATAGCCGGGAATATAGGATAAATTATTCGTTTAATTGTGACTCGTCAAATGTTGTGTATTTGTTGGAATGTACTGTTTGTGGTGTACAATATGTCGGTAGCACCTGCACGCCTTTTAGGCTTAGGTTTAATAATTACAAGGCGTGTAGTCGTAAGTTTAATTCGGGGGCCTCAGTACCCCAGGTGGAATTCTTCAGACATTTTACTGAAGAAGGCCACCACGGGTTTCTGAAGGATATTAGCGTAAAGATAATCGATAGGCTAACGGGGGGAACTAGGTTGCGGGAAAGCTTCTGGCAACATCGGCTGGATTGCTTTGCCCCTAAGGGTTTAAACACTAGGCAGGTTGATACATAGATTTCATTTTTGTTATAATTTTGGTTGTTGTGTTGTTTTGATTTTAGCACTGAGCTTTTCGTAAGGGACACACGCTGTTTTTTTTAGAGTTTTCTGTTCTGCCAATCCGCTCTCGGATCTTTTTATTGTTTGTTTTGTTGTAGCATGCGATCTTTTTCAGCTTCGGCGAGACAGACACAGCCACCGACTTCAGCAGTTCTTAAATCTGCGCTTTCTTTGATCTTTCTCCCGCCACTTTTGTATTACCAGCTGCTTTTACACATTTTTATTACGCATTGTAATAGGTAGGACCCGCTTAGGCTATTGTTTTGTATTGTTTTTGTAATTCATTATCTATATGTATGCTCAATCTGATTTTGAAAAGTTATACTGATGAAGGCTTTGGCCGAAACGTTTACAAGCATGTGTTTTTTCTGAGTACATATTTCTATTTTAATACATATAGTGAATGAGCTTTTGAGAATATATATATATATATATATACTCATAAGCTCAATCTCAATGTGTAATAAAATAGATATATAAACTCAGAAAAAACACATTCTTGTAAACGTTTCGGCCAAAGCCTTCATCAGTAATCCTTCATCAGTACTGATGAAGGCTTTGGCCGAAACGTTTACAAGAATGTGCTTTTTCTGAGTTTATATATATAAGGCTAAGAAGGACCTGTACAAAAGACAACGAATTAAACAGCAACTGCAAACAGATGGAAGACAACTTTATACGCCGTGGATACCACAAAGAAATTCTCCAAGAACAAATTCGGAAAGCTATCATAACGCCGAGAAATACAACGCTAAAGAAAGTCCTTAGGAAACGATCCACAAGAATCCCCCTGGTACTTACATTCAATTCAACACTCCCCCAAATGGGCAAAATCCTAAGAGATAGATGGGATATACTAAACATAAAGCCTAAGCTTAAGAAACTATTCTCAGAACCTCCGATTATGGCATTTAGGCGATGCAAGAACCTGCGAGGGATAATTGGCAGTAATACTATCGTTAACAACAAAGTCCTAAGGAAAAAAGCCAGTAAAAAAGTAGCTAAATTTTGCTCACCATGTAACACCAAACGAAGTCTGTGCTGTAACCATGTAATTAAAACTAATTCATTTACTAGCGTAAACACGCACAAAACATACAAAATCTTCCATGAATCCAACTGCAGAAGCATGAACGTAATATACCTTCTCGAATGCATCCGTTGTAAGAAGCAATACGTCGGCAAATCCGAATGGCCTTTCAACTACAGACTTAATAATTACCGTTCTCGAATAAAATCAACGCAATTTGACAAGCTCCTTCCGGTAGAAAAGCACTTCAAAGAGCGAAATCACGTCTTCGAAAGAGACGCGAGATTTATAATAATTGAGAAAATTGAAAAAGAAAACGTCGAAAACATGACACAATTATTAGAGACACACGAGGACAACTGGATAAAACGACTGCAGACTCTTTCCCCTAAGGGCCTGAACAACAAACTTAATCATCCCGACAAATATTGATTGATAGAAACCCCTAAAAATCCATGGTTAGGCCACTTTCTCTCCGTTCACAATTTTATGCAATACTTTGTTTCCCTGTGGCCTTTCGTTTTCTATACATAAAACGTAACATCTAACTTCAATTAAGGATTCATATGACGCCTTATTTTGGCGTCACATGACCAATTTTAGGTCATGTGATCTCATTAACATCACGTGACTACTAAAACGGCTATAAAAAGGCATGCATCCTTGTAAAAATTCATTCTCCTGACGATGACCATAGCGTCGAAACGCGTCGAGAATAGAAGAAAAGAAATAAAGATTTAAAGAACTCAAAGACGTCTTTTTCTTGTGTACATCTTTATATAATGACTGGAAGACGTGGAGCAAGAGGGGCCTGCGCCCGCAACACTGACGCACCTGATGTCGAAGCCAAAGAGGCTAGCAGCCGCAGCACTGACTCACTTGACATCGAAGCAAGAGGGGCCGATGCCCACCACACAGACACACTAGACACCGAAGTACAACATACTAGTACCAACAACAATGGCACAATAGGCACATTAGCAAGAAGAGCTACTGCCCGCAACAATTCCTCACTGGAGACCGAAGCAAGAGGGACCATGGCCCACCACACAGACACACGTGATCCCGACTCCTCTACGAGCGAATCCAGCTTGACGACCACAATCGACACAACCGGAACGACACTAGATGATGATAAGGAACTACAAGCCATCAAGCTCAGCCGCCAGACTGAGAAGATAGCCCGCTTCGAATCACACCGTGACTTCCTCACAACTTGCATTAAAGATAGGATCATTCCCTGGAACTTCAGGATTGAGATCGAGCCATCTATTGGCAACCATGACGACCAGTTTTTAGCATCCTGGTATGAGAAGGTCGAGAAACTCTCACTTGAGCTCATGGCTGACACTGTCAAGTTTTGCAACACAACGATGACGAGAGCTGAGATAGAAGCCAAGGCAATAGACCGCGCTTTGAAAGCAACAACGCCAGCTGAAGAATACAATGAGATCAAAACAGTCATAAACAATTACAGTGATCAAAAAAAGCAGGAACTATTGAGGACCAAAAGGGCAAAACACCGCAAACTCCGATGGAACGTCTCTAACGGACAAAGAAAACAAAAACAACAGCAACAACGAGAACCACAATTACCACCACAGCAACAACAACGACAACAGCAACAACCACAGCAACGACAACAACAACAACCACCATCGCAAAGTTATAAGCAACAAATTGAAAGGAGGCCCAAGAACTCGTTCCCCTCCAGAATAACATTCAGTGGACAACAACAACGACACATCGATGGTGACGAGTCGGCAGTCCCAAAGAAACAACCACACAGACGATTTGACACACAGACCCGTACCTACGCGGATATCCTCAAACCGAAAATTACCCGAAGACCACCTCACATACAAAGCAGGAACACCCCACCTCAACAAACAACGATGATACTTCAAAAAAACCACTCCAGCCCCCGAACAGACAGCCTGGGAGGGGGCATTCAAGATCTTCTAACAAACACGCAAGAAGCTTTCACGCTCTTACAAAGAAACTTCGAGAGACTTGTAGATTTAAAAGTGACCCAAATGGAAGAGTTATAAACCTAAGTAGACACACTTTTTCTTCGCATGTATTTAGTTTATTAGATAAAAGTTTGAACTTCTGCCCCCGACCCCCTAGATATAACACAACCGCATTTGATAAGGATCTTATAGCATTCTTTAGACGAATTAGACTTAGAGCACACTTCGGAATGTCGGAATACAACCCAACAATACTAGATAAATTAAAAAATCGCAATAGTTCATTTACACCACAAAACGTAGACACCACCATTACGACCTTTGTGTCTGCAGTCATTGAAGACATTAAAAACCACGATAAACGGACACTACGGTCAAATAACCTTACGAAAGGCGAAATTTATGCGCTAAGGAATCTGTCGGAAAGAGAGGACATTATCATTACGCGAGCGGACAAAGGAGGGGCAACCGTTATCCGGGGTATCGATGAATACCTCACGGAAGCCAACAACCAGTTAAACAATACAACGTTCTATAGAAAATTAACATTTGATCCATTTCAGGGCTATATAAGAATAATTAACAACTCATTAGATGAATTGCATTCTCAGAACAAAATAAATGCAGAAGCATTAGAGGTTCTTAAGGTTCCGAAAAAAGTAAAACCAGCTAGATTCTATCTGTTACCAAAAGTTCATAAAAATAATAATCCAGGCCGCCCAGTAGTGGCATCGACAAACTGCCACACAACCAAAATATCTAAATACGTCGATCATTACATACAACCACTTGCACAAAAAGTACGATCTTATATCCGCGACACAACAGACCTCTTAAACAAAATAAAAACTATCGATAAAATACCCGTAAATGCATTACTTGTAACCATGGATGTTAGATCCCTTTATACGAACATATGCCATGAGGAGGGCCTATTAGCCCTTAAAAATGCCTTAAACAAAAGACCCAACAAGGAGCCAGCTACTGATGCTCTACTGACCCTAATGAGACATGTCCTCACCCTAAATTGCTTTACCTTCAACGGAAACAACTACTTATAGACAAAAGGATGTGCCATGGGCACGGTTGCAGCACCTTCATATGCTGTGATATACATGGGTGAGTTCGAAGAAAAGTACATCTACCCAACAATAGGTAAGAACTGCTTATACTACGGCAGATACATAGACGACATCTTATTAATCTACAGAGGCAGTGAAACAGAATTCAAAACGTTCGCTGAGAAACTCAACACACAGCACCCATCAATTAAATTTGACTATGAAATATCAAAGACATCAATCTCCTTCCTCCACACCCGCATCTATATCGACGAAAACAGACAATTACAGACAACTCTCTTCACCAAACCAACTGACACTCATAATTACCTACACTATAAATCAGCCCACCCAAGACACCTTAAAAACAGTTTACCTTACTCTCAAACACTAAGGCTAAGAAGGATCTGTACAAAAGACAACGAATTAAACAGCAACTGCAAACAGATGGAAGACAACTTTATACGCCGTGGATACCACAAAGAAATTCTCCAAGAACAAATTCGGAAAGCTATCATAACGCCGAGAAATACAACGCTAAAGAAAGTCCTTAGGAAACGATCCACAAGAATCCCCCTGGTACTTACATTCAATTCAACACTCCCCCAAATGGGCAAAATCCTAAGAGATAGATGGGATATACTAAACATAAAGCCTAAGCTTAAGAAACTATTCTCAGAACCTCCGATCATGGCATTTAGGCGATGCAAGAACCTGCGAGAGATAATTGGCAGTAATACTATCGTTAACAACAAAGTCCTAAGGAAAAAAGCCAGTAAAAAAGTAGCTAAATTTTGCTCACCATGTAACACCAAACGAAGTCTGTGCTGTAACCATGTAATTAAAACTAATTCATTTACTAGCGTAAACACGCACAAAAGATACAAAATCTTCCATGAATCCAACTGCAGAAGCATGAACGTAATATACCTTCTCGAATGCATCCGTTGTAAGAAGCAATACGTCGGCAAATCCGAATGGCCTTTCAACTACAGACTTAATAATTACCGTTCTCGAATAAAATCAACGCAATTTGACAAGCTCCTTCCGGTAGAAAAGCACTTCAAAGAGCGAAATCACGTCTTCGAAAGAGACGCGAGATTTATAATAATTGAGAAAATTGAAAAAGAAAACGTCGAAAACATGACACAATTATTAGAGACACACGAGGACAACTGGATAAAACGACTGCAGACTCCTTCCCCTAAGGGCCTGAACAACAAACTTAATCATCCCGACAAATATTGATTGATAGAAACCCCTAAAAATCCATGGTTAGGCCACTTTCTCTCCGTTCACAATTTTATGCAATACTTTGTTTCCCTGTGGCCTTTCGTTTTCTATACATAAAACGTAACATCTAACTTCAATTAAGGATTCATATGACTCCTTATTTTGGCGTCACATGACCAATTTTAGGTCATGTGATCTCATTAACATCACGTGACTACTAAAACGGCTATAAAAAGGCATGCATCCTTGTAAAAATTCATTCTCCTGACGATGACCATAGCGTCGAAACGCGTCGAGAATAGAAGAAAAGAAATAAAGATTTAAAGAACTCAAAGACGTCTTTTTCTTGTGTACATCTTTATATATATATAAAACGACTGCAGTCGTTTTATCCATATTTCAATACGCTGCTTGAAAAAGGCGAAAGCCGAAAGCAACCCATAAGGTGCTAAAATCGAGAAAATTAAGACGTGCCACGGTAGCCTAAAGGTTAAGGCGCTTGCCCGGAAAGCAGGAGATCCGTGGTTCGATTCCCGGCTGTGGCGCGTTTTAATTTTCTCGATTTTCCTGAGAATTTTAAAATAATGTTTCCGTTTGCACGGAAAAAGGAGAAATCCCGGTTGCTCGCTAGCTGTTGAATATTTATATATATATATATATATATATAATTTAGTTTTAGCGGTAGCCTAAAGGTTAAGGCGCTTGCCCGGAAAGCGGGAGATCCGTGGTTCGATTCCCGGCTGTGGCGCGTTTTAATTTTCTCGATTTTCCTGAGAATTTTAAAATAATGTTTCCGTTTGCACCGAAAAAGGAGAAATCCTGGTTGCTCGCTAGCTGTTGAATATTTATAAAATACGCTGCTTGAAAAAGGCGAAAGCCGAAAGCAACCCATAAGGTGCTAAAATCGAGAAAATTAAGACGTGCCACGGTAGCCTAAAGGTTAAGGCGCTTGCCCAGAAAGCAGGAGATCCGTGGTTCGATTCCCGGCTGTGGCGCGTTTTAATTTTCTCGATTTTCCTAAGAATTTTAAATAATGTTTCCGTTTGCACCGAAAAAGGAGAAATCCTGGTTGCTCGCTAGCTGTTGAATATTTATAAAATACGCTGCTTGAAAAAGGCGAAAGCCGAAAGCAACCCATAAGGTGCTAAAATCGAGAAAATTAAGACGTGCCACGGTAGCCTAAAGGTTAAGGCGCTTGCCCAGAAAGCAGGAGATCCGTGGTTCGATTCCCGGCTGTGGCGCGTTTTAATTTTCTCGATTTTCCTAAGAATTTTAAATAATGTTTCCCTTTGCACCGAAAAAGGAGAAATCCTGGTTGCTCGCTAGCTGTTGAATATTTATAAAATACGCTGCTTGAAAAAAGCGAAAGCCGAAAGCAACCCATAAGGTGCTAAAATCGAGAAAATTAAGACGTGCCACGGTAGCCTTATGGTTAAGGCGCTTGCCCGGAAAGCAGGAGATCCGTGGTTCGATTCCCGGCTGTGGCGCGTTTTTATTTTCTCGATTTTCCTAAGAATTTTAAATAATGTTTCCGTTTGCACCGAAAAAGGAGAAATCCTGGTTGCTCGCTAGCTGTTGAATATTTATAAAATACGCTGCTTGAAAAAGGCGAAAGCCGAAAGCAACCCATAAGGTGCTAAAATCGAGAAAATTAAGACGTGCCACGGTAGCCTAAAGGTTAAGGCGCTTGCCCGGAAAGCAGGAGATCCGTGGTTCGATTCCCGGCTGTGGCGCGTTTTAATTTTCTCGATTTTCCTGAGAATTTTAAAATAATATTTCCGTTTGCACCGAAAAAGGAGAAATCCTGGTTGCTCGCTAGCTGTTGAATATTATATATATATATATATATACATATATATATATATATATATATATATATATACATATATATATATATATATGTATATATTTCATATTTGCTGACATCAGCGAAATTTAATATCTATGACGTCATTGCTGTAATGAATAAATGTAAGATATGAAAAATTGTTGTCTTTTTTGCTTCAACTTATTTATTTGATTACTTTTGAGTCCATATTTAGTAGATAAAAGGACAAGACTTAGAAATAACTATAAAGAAAGTCTGTACATGGAGCAAAAAGCCAATTAGAAGCTAATTGTGCTAAAAATAGAAACTGAAAATATCTAAAAAGTATGTATTTTAAATTTGCAGCATGTTTCCTACAATTTGAGACAAATTTGGAGAAAATTGGATCACAGATAAATTAAATAGAATTTTTCTCGTTAAAAAGGTAAAAAATTGCCAATTTTCCTTTTTATTGGTTGCCTAGCAACGAAACACGTGACTAATTAATTGTCATTGTTACATTTCAGTAGCTAATTGTCTAAAGAACAATAGGAGTAAGTCTTATTGTTATATCTCTAGTGGTTTCAGAGCAAAAGAGGGGGGGGGCCGAAAAACGCCCCCCAGTACAAAGTGAGTAAAAAATCGCCCAGTACTAATAGGGTTAATCTGTTAGCTATGGCAGATCCAATGAACGGAGATGCTGAGATACAACCGTGTTGGTCTGTTGCTCTGAAGAGGTAAACTTGCCGCAGATCTACATTAATTGCTTTACAGATGGAGAGGTAGCAATTAAGATTAGAAACCGGGCAAACAGGGGACCCGGGAATTCTTTTAACAGCAAACGTATTTCGCTTTTTGCCGCGCAAAGTTTTCCCGAAAAGTTGGTTGAATAAGAATCCATCTTGGTCAGGGAATATCAAGATATCTGAGCATTTTATACAGCCAAGATCTGAGCCCCTGTCTCCAGAGAAGAAATCAATGGAAAAGAAACCTAGGTCCCTGGCGAGAATGTAAAGTGTAACTGGTTTTAACTCAGGATTTTTGAGAGAATCCCTTAGATAACTAAAAAGGCCCACAATCTTATCTAAAAATATGGGGACTGCTTGAGAGGGAGTGGCTCGGGCTTGAGTCTGTTCCTCTAGGACAATTTTGTAATAGTCCCTGACTGAGGAATGCGCAGCAGGGTTCCCAATGTGGAGATCCTCGCTCCAATGCATGCCTCTACCATCCTCTCTAAATATTGACCGCAATTTCCCGATGTTGTTATCAATAGTGCCAGCTGATAGAACAACTGGGCAGTTGCAGTTGATGGCTTTATTGACAGCAGCAGGACAATTGTCTGAATGGCACACAGTTTTTTCAAATGAATCACACCATAAAAGGAAGTTGACAATATCAGCGGGAGAGGCAATGGCAATCAACATTTTTGTAGGAAGGGACCATAGAAAAGATTCCAACTGCTTCTGGAGAGAACATTTCTGGCGCTCATAAGGTTTCCTTGACTTGTAGGAGGATAGAGAGGTTAAACGAACTTTAATCTTCCCTTCATCGACGTCGACGAATTTTGGAGGACAACCAGGAGGGATCACAATCCGTTCAAATCCACACTTTTGGAAGAAGTTGTGATCCATATCATTGGGGTATCCACATTTGGAGCATTTAATTGCGGATTTCCATAAACGCGGCACTTCTGGGCAATCCTTTTGAATGGGAGGGAAGATATAAGGAATGCAACAAGAGAAAAAAAGAGTAGTTATAGCATTAACATTCCTTCTTATCTACTACTAAAGAGTATGAAAAGCTTTACAAGAGTCTGCTTTATAAAGGCTTAAGGAATTAAAAGTTCAGTCTAAAAGTATAAAGGTTCCAGGGCAAAGCCCTTGTGTGCCAGTCTTGTTTCTCATCTGGAGGGAACCATATTATACCTGGTTGTCCTTTTCTTCCAATGAGAATTCTGTCCACAGAAGAGGATATCAATAGCAGCCACCAATAGTTCTTAGGGGAGACATCGGGGGCAACGAGGGTCAACTGCATCTTAAACGTGCCAAAGAACTTAAGCAATGGGCCAATGAGCACGGGTGTCTACAAAACGTGGCTTACACCATTTGGCCTACCATTTGGCTTACCTTTGGCTCACTGTTGGGGCATGGTGAATTCCGCAGAAGCCGCGGAAAACGCGGAAATCACTGTTCTTGATCTTGACCATTGTTATTGACCTGGCCAAATGTTTTCCGCGGAATTCACTTTAGCTGTAGGGCCATAGTGAATTCCGCGGAAAACGAGGAAACTGTTGTTTTCCGCGGAATTCACTTTGGCCCTACAGCTAAAGTGAATTCCGAGGAAAGTCAATTCCGCGGAAAGTTTCCTTGACAAAACTAGCAAGTTGAAGTCAAACAAATATGCAAATATGCATATGTTTCTGCAAAATTGCCACGATCAGCTGGTTCTAGAATAAACTCAAGCACACATTTTTTGTTTAGTAACTAGGAATGAAGACCAGTTTGAAAGCTACTTAAAATTGTCAGATTTTGAGTATTCAGGGTATCTCACGAATTTCGTAGGGGTTTTATAAGAATCTAAATGTTCACTACCTTGTCCCTGTGAACATTTCAAAACAATGTTTTGGAGCCTTTCCATAGATATTATTCATGTGCCGTCCCGTCAGAGTGATGTGAATCGGGAAGCAAGTGAAAATAAAGTAAAATACACGTATTTTTATAAGAAACTGCTCATATGAAACTCAATTCTCAGAAAGCCAAAAAATTGATAAATCCCAGTACTGCGAAAATATGAAGTAAGAAACCATTTATTTTGATAAAGGAAGTTCTACGCATATTTTTACCTCATTTCACTTGTTTCCAGTATCATAAAAACACCTTGTTTTGACATGTCCACCATATGTCTTCTATGATTGCCTCGAGCATACAAAAATACTGGGAGGTGATCAAGAGCTATTAGAGACCAAGCAGAACAACAATACAATAACAACTAATTCTCCAAGACTTATGAAGTTGAGCAATAAGGACAATGCATAGAATTGAATGGCTACTGATCCTAATTACTTTCTTGGAAGAATAGATCTCCTTTTATTCCGAAAGCAGAGATTAACGACGGCATCCGTTGTCTTAACCTTTGCCTTTGATGCAGCCAATTAGGTAAATGACAGACCTGGTCCTGATGGAGGGCTTTAAGTGTTAAAGTATCTTGCAGTTATCACTTGAAGTGAAAATTTCATTGATACATGATAAAGCGACGGGCTCCATATGAACCATGTGATACAGTGCAAGTGCCGCTCCAAAGAAACAAAAAGACCCGTTATAGCACAATGCATTTCATGTGATCAGTTTCATATCACATGAACTTTGGCCAATCAAATGAGCCATCGAGAAACATGATTCCGCAATTTGTTTTCTAAAATTTTCCGCGATATCGATCTTCCGCAGAATTCACTTTGATCCTACAACTAAAGTGAATTCCGCGGAAAATATTTAGCTTTTCCTTAGCATGAAAATAAATGATCGTTCATTGATGAAATGAGTTTAAACTTCGAACGTTCATGAAGAAACCCATAAGGGCGAAAACTAAAGCAATGTTTCACGCAATTTCGGTGGCAGGTCGCAAGAAATGGTCAGTTTATTTCAGTTTCTTCTATTTCGCTCAAGTGAATGGCAAAAAATTTCCGCGGAATCAACTTTCCGCGGAATTCACTTTGGCCCTACATCGAAAGTGAACTCCGCGGAAAGTTGATTCCGCGGAAGCTATTGTTTACATGAGAACAATGGTTTCCGCGTTTTTCGCGGTTTCCGCGGCTTCCGCGGAATTCACCTGGCCCACTGTTGGCTTACCTTTGGCCTACTGTTTGCTTACTTCTGGCTCACTGCTGGCCTACTTGTGGCCCATTGCTGGCCTACCTTGCTTGCATATGGTGCACCTATAGCCTACCATACCTATTCTTGTTTTCTTTTGCGTACCAGATATTTGTCTTCTGTTGTACGCACATGGTCAATTGTTTCCAAGCAGCAATTGGGATCTCGTAACTGATGGTTGATTTGACCTCATTCACATTGTTTCCAATACAATGCCCCCTTGGTGGATACGAGTTTCGACCTAAAGAGCTTTCTGGCAGCAGCACAGTGCATTAGACCTAGACCAAGGACAGACACTAGACCTTGCTTTTGTAAAAGAGTTTCTTTTGATGAGACTCTTTTAGATAAGATAATTACTAGAAAGAATATGTGATAACCAACAGTTGAAATAAATAGTTGAAATCATGAGATTTCTTGGTCATAAAACACTTTGTAGTAGGCACTATTATGTACGTGAAGCAACAAAATGGCCTTGTAAACTAGTATGTTGACTAATTTCATCTCCAAGTCACTTTTATCAAAAGGCATGCTTTAGTTGCTCGGCTCCAACAACTGATGTCTTCAATGTAACTAGATTTTCGCAAACTTAGCAAAATTTTGGTAACATTTTAGGCTTTAAGTCCCTTGGAAATCCTAGGAAGCCTCCCTTCACAAAAACTTATTTTACCTCATTCATTCAAAAATGCTAATTGTTGCAAACTATACTGGAAAGTCAGATTTTGCTTTGAGTGACTGGCTTTGCTGCATGTGATACAGTCCACTGTTGTTGTTGCTGATAAATCTCCAAAGAAAACACAAAAAAACCAATCAAGACAACCTCATTGTTGCAGGTCCATAGGTCATAAGTGTTGCTGATACAAGTCTGGTAGGCCAGCAGTGGGCCACAAGTGGGCCAGTGGTGAGCCAAAGGTAAGCCAACAGTGAGCCAAAGGTAAGCCAAATGGTAGGCCTAATGGTGTAGGCCACGTTTTGTAGACACCCAATGAGCACGAATGGTGGAAACATGTAATAATTCTCCGTTGCTGAAAAGGATTGTGCAAAGACATTTACATCACCAGACCCTGGACAAGGAACTGGGGAAAAGAACCTCAACTGGTGGCCATGCCTGTGTATGCGCACATTCACAGGTGTAGCCATTAAATCCACATCATGAGGGCCGTACCTTCGGTCTACCATTGCCCAGGTACCCTCTGAGAGACGAAAATCGATATCTGCTCGGAATCTAGACGGGGCATCGGCCTCCATCAAGTTTGTGGGCGTATAAACCAAGTGAAGAGATATGTCCAGATCCAGGCACATTCAAAATATGCCTTTGATTATGTCATTGAGCTGGATATTCTTCCCACCTTCGTTATTCCAGGCCGCAATCAGATTTTGGTTGCCAACATACGCATCAACCCTGGCATTTGACAGATAATTGTTGAAAGTCAACAGGGTATTGTGAAGAGCCTTCACCTCTTTAACCGCTATAACTGATGATCGATCTTCAGACTTCTAATAATCACGGGATTGCAGCTTTCCCTCAGGTAGGGAAAGAATGCCTCCCCAGCCTGAATTTGATGTGTCTGAGCATAATTTAACGCTGTAATGTTTCTCATCTCTCCAAGGAAGACATTCTTTCCACGAGTCCAGGAAACACCAATGTTTTAGCTCTTCTTTCAGAGAACTAGAGGCAGTCACAGCTTTTGAATTTCGTAAGCCTTTACTGATGTGCTGATTTACTTCACGAACAAACAATTTCGCAGCGGGATGGCTAAGGAAAATGCGACAGCTTTCCCAGCAAATCGCTGAAGAGTGTCAACCGTAACACATTTAGAACTGATGATGGATTCCGTGAGCACAGCAAAACTCTCTTTTTTGTCTTGGGGAAGAACAAAAGCTTGTCGTGTTGAATCGCATATGAATCCAAGGAATAACAGAGGTTTTACTGGTCGCAGAACTGACTTTTGCAGCCCTATAAAGTAGCCACAACGAGTCAAAGTCAATGCCGTAATGAATGCCGCCCCCTCGGATAGCTCCAAGTTCGACCAGACCGTAGAAAAGGCTTTAGTCCGGCGAAGCTAACCAACGTGCCGATAATCAATGTATTGGGTTAATGGTACGTTCTGGGCTCTAATGAAGCTTGAGGCACCCAAGCCTATTGTTGGGTACACATAAGCACTTGTTCTCCATCCAAAGGGCAAGGTTGTGTAAACGAAGAACCAATTCTTCCAGGCAAGGCCAAAAAATTTACTGCTCTCCCTAGGGTTGTCTACAAACCGAAGACCGAAGACATAAGAACTACAAACCGAAGACCGAAGACATAAGAACTACAAACCGAAGACCGATGACATAAGAACTACAAACCGAAGACCGAAGACATAAGAACTACAAACCGAAGACCGAAGACATAAGAACTACAAACCGCCTATTTTTTGCTATTTTTCACCAATTTCTGGATAACCCATCCTTGTTTATGGAAAATCTGCCGAAAAAAGGACCCTTGTTTAGAGAATTTGGGGCCCAAAAACCCACCCATATGGGCGGCACATACCCGTACCCTCAACATGTTATGAACCCCCCCCCCGGGGTCCCAGTTAGCAAATTCAAGGACGGTGCTTACCAGAACAGTGCCTTTAGTGGGCTTGTTGGAAAGTGTTCATATTGAATTGAAACAGGTAGCAAATAACCAACACTTATGAGATTTGACCAAAAATAAACGATTCTGTATCAACAAGCTAGAACACTACGTGCGACCATATGGCTGCTAATATCAACTGAAATATTTCAAAACAAATGTTATAAAAAGATGCAAAAACAAAACATTTTCAACAAAAAGTTTGCTAAGAGTAAATATCAACTGAACTAAACTGAACTAAATTGGACAAGTAAATATCAACTGTAAGCTAAATGTGTACAAGTGTTTCAGTGTGTATAATGAGTCTACTTTTTCACACATCTCTTTTTCTCTTGCATTAATAAATGATAATGTTATAGATAAATGATTTAAGTACCAAATGATCAAGTATACTTAAATCATTTATTCATGACATTATAGTTTGATTATCATAGTCACCATAGTCCCAAACGCAACAAACATTTTTTAATTGAATTATGGTTTATTTCTTCGATATAAAAACCAGATAATTAAGCTCACTTTGTAAAAATAGCAAGGGCTTGTAGGCAGTTCCTAAAACATTAAGACAACAGGCAACCCGAAATTTCTTGTGAGTTTCTTGAATTTTCAATCATTTTATCGTAGAACAGATCAGTTTTGCTGGTGCTTCAAAACTACAGTATGAAAAAAAAAACCTAACGAAAGGATTCACAATGGGTATTGTTGATAAAACTGAGATCTTGAGGATAGGGCAATCTTACTCTCCTCCGCGAGGGACCACGGAATAGCGGAACTAATAAAGAAAAACATTGAAGAAACCTCGCGGAGGAGAGTAGGGCAATCTAATTATGGAGCTTGCTCTTTCTATCGTTATCCTTTAACATTTGATACGCAAAAATCAAACATTTTTTTAGATACTCTGTATAGTTTCTTTAAGCATTTCTCTGTAAAAAAGAATTTACAAGAACAAAAGTCAGGTACCCATGGTAAAAGAGCGTACGGTTGCCTGGAATGTCTTCCAAATAGGAGATAACTGAAAATATTCAACTTTATATCTATGTTAAGCGATAATCCATAAGTATAACGGGACAGCCAGAAAAAGTTTGTGCTTTGTTTGTGTTCAACGCAGAAGAGGAAGCGATCTTTTTTGAAAGTTACTATGCAACAATGAAATATTCGTTAGATTTGAATAATTTCCCATCTTAGTATATGCGGAAAAGCCACAAGTGAATGATATGATATAAGGATGTAGACATCACAGTGTGATAGATCAACCAAAGACCAAAGATAGGGGATTGATGGTTCTTTTTATGTTGGCTTCGGATTTCCAAAATCGATTTTGCTTTCAGAGAGCAGATAATAATCCCTTTGCGACAATACAGTTAACAATGTTTAATTTGAGAATAGAATATAAGGCAGTCGGTGATACCCTCAAGTAAAGTAGCCCAATGACCGTTTTCTCTGTAACGCAGATCTTACATAAAACATTCAAGTGACAAAGAACGCAACACAGTCAACATATTACAGTACACCGCTCTGACTACCTTGGTGTGATTAGACAAACTTGAGACCAAGTTCTGCATTTAAGTACTTTTTATGTGAATCTCGAACCTGTGCCAGAGTTTCTGAGGAGATGTCTACATATTCGGGAGTGAAGTATGGGAATCGTTGCAGAATACAATGTTTACTTGTGTGGTAGTACCTTGTCGTCTCTCTACTTGAAGCTCGTTTCTTACTCCAGTCACCTTCTAGTGGGTAGTACCATCTTTCTTCATGTGCAAGTACCATATCAAACGGAATGACACATTGGCGGTGACAAAAATTGACGTCACATGATTTGCATTTGATTGCATCTTCGGGTAACATGAGCAGGCGGAACTGGTTTTCATTGTGATGTATCTCTGTAAACGGATTCCCTGATTTTGACACATTGCTAGAACATGCTCCATCTACCCTTGATACTTTTTTGGGGGGTCTGTAACTGGACTTATTCCTAGATCCTTTCTTTCCAGCCACGTTTTTTGATACGCCATGTTCAGCCAGTGAGGTATGTCTGCTTTTGTTTTTAAACTTTTTGCGGATAAAATCCAGATGTTGCTCCAAATTTTTTGCAAACATGCCACAGCGAGGGAGTGTTTGCAGATTCCATCATGGCGAAATCTACCGCAAATACAGGACGTGTGATCATTGTATGAGGTAACTGATACCGTTCCTTGTTTTGTATTCTTGCTAGCAACTTCAAACTGTGTATTGCCATTGGCCTCGATGCAAGCCTTTCTCTGGATAGCGTGTGGATGATTCATTAAGATGATTACCTCTGTTTCCAATGTACTGGCACCTTCTTGTGAGTAACCGAAATGAGTGACCAATTCTTTTTTGAAATCGAGTTGCAAATCTTTGAATTCGCTTTCTTTTCCATTGGATATTTCGAATTGTGGCCAAGGAACATCTTTATGTTGCATCACCTCCTCAATTGTTAACTTCTGGATTCCCTTTATGTACTGACTTCTCATCTCGCTTGTCCATTCAAACCAAACGTCCGAAGGAATTTTCAAGTGTGCTGCATTTTCTTGCAATTCATACTCGTCGCTTAGTCCAGAAATAGCCGATTTAAGTTCTCCTTGCTCATGATTGTGAACAACTTCAAATAAATGCTTCGTAAATTGGATCTTGTTTAGATTAACAACACCTTGGTTACTGCGTCCATAGGCTTCTTTTGCAGACTTTAGCACCTTATTCATCGATTCAGAGTTGTTTGTATAGCATCTTAAGGCTTTACCATCATCACCTTGCACCATTCCTACTTTTCTGCGCACTTTTTCAATCATGTGCTTTCGGATCATATCATAGTGCTTGTTAATGTATTCCCAATACTTGGGTACATAGGCGTCGTTACCCTGTTGTTGCAGCAGTTTTTTCTCTTCTGCTTCTAGTTCGCTGCGTAGCAAGTCAAGCCGCCGCCGCAAATCATGCCCATTGAACGCATCTAGAATACCTTCTACCTTGTCTTTGACCCCAAAAGTTTTCTCTATGAAATATCTTTGATCTTTTTTCTCTCTGATTCCAATTTTTCGTAGTGTTTCACGACAATTTCCCTCAAAGTGTTTGAAACATCTGAGAGGCCGAGCACTCTTTAGCTCATCTTTGAAGGCATTTTGAAGCTGCATTTCTCCGTCAGTGACAAAACCCTTAGCATCCCGGAACTTCGGGGAAGTTGATGCACACTTTGAAGCAAATGTTCGATATGTTTCATATGTTTTCTTGTGATGTATCATTGTGGGTCCCAAGAATATGGGACTTTCACCCGTCCTTTTGGATTTCAAGAAGAGATGCTTGTATACTATTGGGGTAACTTCAAATTGCCCCATATTGAATGTAGGATCAATACTGACAGGATGAGAGAGAATATCGGATGTTGTAAAACGTTCCAAATCTTGACACATAACCATTGTTCCCAAGACCCAAAGATCATCTGGGAAGTCCGCATGATGCAGTACAAGGTCATCCTTGTCTCGGGCATATTTCAATAGATCTGCAACATCATCGGTCTTCTCTTCCAGTGAACTTCTTGATTTGAAACTGTAAACTTGTTGCCTGCAACGTGGAATATCCGATGGGTTCTTTGCATTGGTGGCACCACCTCCACTTCTTCTAACCTCATCATATACACTTGCAGCTGGCTTACACATGAGTCCTGCTTTGATTGAATCCATGGTGCTCTTCTTTGTCGGGAAGTAAGGCCTGTTTTCAATGGATTTTCGATTTCCATGTCCTTGAACTTCAAATTGAACATATCCGTCTTCGTTGTCGACATTGTACTGCAACAGAGCGACGTTGTTCAAGTATTTCCCCTCGTAATCCTTTAAAAGAAATATCGATCGAGAAAGGGTTGATGCAGCTTTGTTTCTTTTGGAATGTTGAAGGAAATGGTATTCATTCTGGCTTGTGAGTGGAACTTCTCGCCGATGTAATACATTCCAGTCGCCGTCAACTTCTGCAACCGTTGATTTTCCGCATCTTATAAACCCATCATATACTCCATTCATGTCAGCTTTAAGATCTTCTCAATGCGTAAGACATCTGAGATCCATGAGAAATGATGCATTCTCACGCACTCTCAGTGGTTGGTGATAGCATCTTAGGATCTCTGGACCACTGTTTGCAATTATGTTGATTGCCTCCTTTGTAGAATACCTGAGTCGTCTTCCAACTTCAAATATTGGGATTTTGGAATTGTTTCTCCAATATCTCTCGGTCTAAAAATAAAAATAGCTTGTTTCGTTAATGGGTAACTTGAAATTTCTTGCAATGCGAGAAAATAAGAGTAAATTATTCGCCAAATACCGATTACTCTGGAAACGCATGGAATTGGAAATGAACGTATTACGTGCCAATACATCACATGGGTAATATATCACTCAGAAAACCACTCAGATCAGTACCAATGCGTTCAGTGCTATATCAAATCTAGATCAGACAGAATCGAATCGCTCAAAATGTCAAATGAAGTTACTTGTCTCCGACATGGAAACATGTAAAGCAAGTTGGGAAACTGATATGTTTAAGGGAATTTGGTATTGAATGTTTTGAATCTTCTAATTTCATTCTTCAATGACAATTTATGTTTTAACACACTTTCTCGATTCTGTATTCGACAGAGGACAAAGTCAGCTTCAGTGAATAGTAGAATCAAATTTAGCTAAAGGCTATGGAAACTACCTTGCATGACTCTTTTCTGTTCCCTTCAACAGTTGCGTCATTTACTTCTTCGCGTACATTCTAGGATATAGATACAAAAAGATTAACTACGATTCATTGATAAAACAATCAAAATTGATTTGCACTCTGGTCACAGTGGTCTATCCGCACCCCTTTTCTCCAACAAGGGAACCTTTGCTGAATATTTTTATTCACATAAAAGGATAACAGTGCATCTTACGCTCTACGATACTTTCATGATTACTATACAACACTACCGGACGATGGGGATCCCTCCTTTGCCGTCTTCAAACAGAACATTCAATAGACTGGGGGGGGACTTTTCTTGCGGTTGGGTGGCTGGCCGCGGCCCGCGGTCTCTGTGCTTGATTCGCTGCTGGATCGGCGATGGAGATCTGTCTTGGGGTTTCCGTTGTCAGTTTGGCGGGGGTCGGGCGCGGGGACAGTGGGTGCCCTGGCTGCTCGATCGTTGGAGAGGTTTTCCCAGTCTATTGGTGTTTATGTACATTTCTTTTAATGTAGCAAATTAGGGTTTACTTTTTAGTTTTGTATATATATTGTAAGTAGTTTTAAATGTTTTTAACCGATTATTTATTGTATTGTAAGTTTTATGTGGAGGGCCCCTTGAAAACCACCCAGTTGGGTGAAGGGCAACCCTCCTTAATATATTGAAATGAAAATGAAATGAAAAAATGGGAGCGAAAGACAATGACTACCCAAGGGCCATTTGCTGAATGTGTGCTTACCTGTAAAAGTCTACACTAAACTGACTTATTTCCAATCTTGTTCCTAACTCGGGTTAAATTCAGCTCGTTAACAAATCTAAGGAATAAAAGTTTCACCCACCCCTTTATCTAATAACTGAGTTTTAAGCCATACAAGAACGATCAAGTCGACTTCTGGGGAATTGAATCTCCTGCAACTTGAACATCGGTTTCTTGAAAATTTGATATCCTTTTTGTTATGGACTCCCTATGGACGCGATCAGTTTAGTATTCTGGTGTAATCGGTGCTATGGGACACTTTGATAGTTATGCATGTTATGTTCAATTCAACAAGGCCTCTTTCCTTGATTTCATAACACTACTGCGGACATGCAGAGGATATAATACTTTTTAAAAGGTATGTTGCAGGTGAAATGGCCAGGGACGTGCCATCCAAGCTTCAAGGATATACCCGTTCCTTATGCCAGCTTTTCCAAAATATAAACAGGAACCTATACCAATTTTTCGAGCGATGGACCGTTCTTTATACCAAATTCATGAATCGATGCCATTACTCATATAAAAATCACGCAAATGAATACCTTTCCTGATGGCACGTCCCCGTACCCCTAAAATGTGAAGCACCTCCCCCCCTGCGGTTTGCCCCCGCAGTTTGGTAACATCTTACTGAAGTAGCTTGCAGCGTGACTCGTGTGTCTTGTTTTATCATATGTTATAATCACACTTTTACAATACCTCTTACCTCTGTATGGTAAGGATTCTGCATGGAAGGTTCAATAATTTCTATGTCGCTGTCAATGATTTCTTGGATACTTTGTGTCCAGCATTCATTTTCTTCAGTCATTAATGAACTAGCCAGAAAGAATTGTCAGATGTTAAAATCATGATTTAAATCAAATGTACAACTGCAAAGCAAACTGTACAAGTAGGCCTAAGTCGAACTCCATATCTTTAGATATTCTTTTAAAGTAGACTACCGGGTGAGGCAGAAAAAGTTCCCACTTTTACAAATTCGTAGCACCAAGGGTAAAGCACAAATTTGAATGATTCAAATTTCAGTTAAGAGCCGAGATATGGAAGTATTTTTGTGATTTTTCTCGCTGTCTTGCCAGCACTAGAAGTATAGGTAAGTTCAACTTTATTAAATTTCATGGTTGCAAAATGACTTAAAAAGGGCCTAAAACATTGATTAAATCGTAAGGACTCTATTCACACAGAACAATAGACAATGGGCCTTTCACCTCTCTCAAGAGTTACAAGACGTAGGTTTTCAAACAAAAACTATGGATTTTCAATCTCATGGCAATAAATGTACCGAGGATAGCTCTCATCCATGAGAAATTGCATTTTCTTCATTGTTCTACACGAGGAGTCCTTTATGATTTGATCAATGTTTTAGGCCCTTTTTCAGTCAATTTGCAACTATGAAATTTTTTAAATATTAAATCTATTTATATTCGTAGCGCTCGTGAGACAATGAGAAAAATCACAAAAGTACTTCGATCTTTTGGCTCTTAACTAGAATTTGAATCATCTAGATCCGTGAAGTACTCTTGATGCTATGAATTTTCATAAATGGGAACTTTTTCTGGCTCACCCGGTACTAAGAGGCAAATTTAGTCAAATGAACGCTCCAATAAAGTAGCGGGTTAAGGGGGCAAATGGGATTAACTCTTCCCCTTTACGATCAAAACTCGGCTTTTTGTCCGTTTTTTGGTGAGAAGAAGGCCCTTCATCCTGATCAAACGCACTCTTTATTGAATGCTTCGTTCTGAATGTGGAGGAAGCATGTTTGCTGACTGATATGCTTTAGAGAGGTGAACATAGGAAAAGTATCCTGGATTTTTGTCTTCGCTTTCTGAGTGCGAAAAACTGACATCTAATGCGACATAACTCCTTGGAATGATCTGGAGTGTACCCTTATTCTAGTTTATCCCACTTTCTTACAAAAATACATCTTGACGAAACAACTACTCAAGACTTGCTGCACAAATGTCAACTGGTTGAGAATTTCTCTGCTTTGTTAAATGTGAATACAAAAGTGAATGCAACAATGTATTCACTTCCGGTACAAAGGCAGTAGACCCAATCATGACTTTAAATTTCCTCTTCAAGTGGGATCTTCACAGCTCAGAGTGATCTCCTGTACCGTGAAGCACGTCCACTCGCATATCAGCGCTGCGATCTTTGGATCTGGGCAAAATGTAAAAAGCAAATGAATAGTTCTTAAGTATAGTACCTTGAAGGTGGCTTTTCATCCAAATCAATCTTGATAACATCTCTTCCTTCGCTTTCTTAGGGATAAAAAGATATTATTTGATTTAACTTAAGCCAGTGCCAGCGGTTTCATAAAATCATCAGACCTTGAGAATTCTGCGTTCCGTATGAGTTTCTTCTAGTTTCCTACCTTCCGAAAAATGTGAAAAGACACGCATTGTCAAGGATTTCCTTTACTGTGCAAATCATATTGCATTTTTTTTTTTGTTACAAGTCACCAATTATGCAGTACCTATTTCGTCAATTTCAATTTTTAATTTCGGTGAGCTTCAAGAACTGCTTAGGCCAAAAGGTCACAGCTCTGGTTTGGAGGTGGAAGCCGTGGAAGCAAACTGAAGCTTTCGAGATTAATATTCCTATTCTCAAAGCATTAATATAAAAAACAAGGTATCTAAGTACAAACTCCTCACTGAGGAATATTTTGAGAGTGATTAGTCATTGACTAAGCATATTTGAGTTTTTCTGGAGAAACCTTGTTAACCCGGGGGGGGGGGTACATAACATGTTGAGGGTACGGGTATGTGCCGCCCATATGGGTGGGTTTTTGGGCCCCAAATTCTCTAAACAAGGGTCCCCTTTTCGGCAGATTTTCCTGAAACATGGGTGGGTCATCCAGAAACTGGCGAAAAATGGCCAAAAGTGGGTGGTTTTCCGCCAAAATTCATCATAAAAGTGGGTATGACCGCAAGCTTCGTTAATTAGAAGAGGGTACATTTCTGAAAACCGGGCGGCAGACCCCCGTCCATCCGCAAGTCACGTACCCCCCCCCCCCCCCGGGCTTGTTAACCAAGGAATCTAAACGCTAAACAGAATCCTTGGCATATTTTTCCTTCATTTTCACTTCTATCCTGTAATGCAAAACTCGAATGGTACTGAAGAAAAGACTAAACATTAGAAATGCGTAAATCGTAAATTCCTCAGATAGAATTGTGATGTAAAACACAAATGCTATGGATGAATGCAGCCCCTGGACAGTTAATTATTAGGCATCCTATAATTGATACTTAAATCAAGATTCCTATAAAATGCTTAAAACATCCTATAAAATCAAAGTTTGACACAATGCATGAATGGAGAAAAATGTTGATGCTTACTTTTGCTGACCAAGTTGCAGTTGACAGGGACTGTGTCACGTTTGATTTTACACCTGAACCATCAAGTCGAGACCATAACCATCGACAAAGAGAGATACAGGACTGCTGATTTGCTGCCTGGTATACTCGTACTTGGCCATTCTCATTTCCTTCCGATTTAGATGAGACAGCATGTGTATCTATCAAGAAAAGCTCGTCTCCAATTTTCCCAATCGATACAGCACACGGCTCACATATATAAATCGACATAAAATTCTCATCTTTTGCCACTAAAGCCTCTAAATTTCCTTGAAGACGTTGACGGCTGATTGCATCGAAAATTCCTTCGCCATAAGGCGACACCTCTATAAAGGTATAATCGTATGTCAAGTCACTATTATCGCGCATCAAGATGTTGGCATCTAGAAGAGTATACATTTCATTTGCATCTCTGATTGCATTTAGGCGAACTGGATATTCATTGATGACAGTTGTTGTTATGTCGGAAAGTGTACTCGCGACTGATTCGATGCTTTTCATTGTTGCTCCCTCGCTTATTGTTGAGATAATCTCGTCACAAATTTTCAATGAAAGAAATACGCAAGCGTTGGTGCCATCACTTGGTACGCTTATGCTAACACCTGAAGACATTTGTATGTTACCGGGGTTACCTTCACTGATTATCTTGGCCATCTCATGGTGCCTCTTTTCAATTGCACTTCCTTGATGAACAGATAAATTGCTTACAATGCAGGGAGGATTTGAATTCAAAATTTCAATTTCTTCTTGAACTGCTGTTATAGAATTCACTCGCTTGTTATTGTCAAAGTTTGTAACACGTTCACAAAGCTTGGGCAACGACCCACCAATCAGAAGCTTGCTTAGGAAGGTATTTCTGTGAAACTGCTGGGCGTTGACCCTTTCTTATGAATTCCTCGAATATTTTTCTGTGATCTTTCATCGGCGCTGCTTCTAAATCATTTGACAATTCTATCGAGTATGGAAAAGGGAGAGATGGATTGGTAACAGTGAACAGAATCATCCCTAGAGCCCAAATGTCTGCTTCCATTAACTCGCTAATTGTAGCATATGCCGGTCTTTTCTCCTCCAGAAGAATCTCTGGAGCCATGTACGCAGGTGTGCCCCTGTTTAATGACGTAACTTTGGATGTTAAAAGTGTCTGCGTCTGTACGATTTTTGAGCGGCTTTCGCCGAAATCCGCTAGCTTACATATAACTGGCGACTCTTCAACTTGCCATTGTCTGAGGAAGGCTTCATTGCTACCACTGATCATATGCTGGTTGCTAATCAGCACATTAGCCGGTTTCAAGTTACGATGCACAATGTCTTGTTGATGCAGATACGCTAATCCACAAGTCAGATCATTCATAATGTTCACTGGGATATGTTCGAAGCCCTTGAAATCATAATACTCGTTAACATGGCTAGGAAACTGTGAAAATGAGCTAATAACAGTTTCATCGCCAAATGGTGCGAATGAAAAGCTTACATATTCTTGCATAATAGAATAGGGCTTCCTACAAATTCCGTAAAACGAAACAATGTTTCTATGGCCGTTCACCCTGTTCAAAAGTCTGGCTTCCTTGATAAATTCACGCTCTTGGCCAAGAACATTGTATGGCTGCTTGATGACCACAACACGTTCGATTTCATTTTCTCTGCCTGTCTTGTACCTTGCCTTCTCAACGGTCCCAAAACTTCCTCTCCCAACCTTCTCCGTGAACACAACTTGGTCGAAGTGGAAAATGGGCAAGTCGGCTTCGTCGTATGTCACACTCTTCTTCGTGATTGAAGGAACTTTAAAGCGATCCATGCTTTCTTCGAAGCGAAATTGACGAAAATCTTTCAAATCATCGTTTTGAAAGCTTAAGAAGGTTCAAAATCACGCCATCTTTCTGGCTCATTTTGTCGCACGCTGATCATTATAATAAGGTTGCACGTGTGGCAATCAAGTTAGACAAACTTGAGAACATAGGAACATTCCAGAAGTACCTTCAGTACTTAATTCATCACGCTATTTCTATTTGTCAACAGAAAGTAAAGGAAAACCCACAATCAGGTAAACACACCCAAGTATTGCCGTTTAGCTCTCTCTCTCGAGGTTTTGTGTCAATAAGGTTATGAAAATATGTTTCAGAGAGGTTTGGCGTAAATACTTGTTAGGAATTTGGATCTTTCACATACGTTTCCTGTGTCCTCTTCCAAAACCACAGATTTTGCTTCTATCTTTGCGCGGAATAAAATAGCTTCAGTAAATGTCATGTGCAATTTTTTGAAGCAACTTCTATGTGGTACCAAGGGTAATATGATGGGATCCGTGCCACTTCTGGATTTAAAAGCAAAGAAACTGATATAAGATGCAGATTTCTCGAAAATTTTTTGAAGCTGTGTTGTAGCTAACAGAAGATCTTTGCCAATGAGTGTGAATCAACTTCATTTTTTCCTCAAAAACAGCTTTTTTGAAACGTTAGGAACAATTTTGCAAAGCTTAAGAAACTACCCTAACTTACCCTGGATGCCATAGCCTAATAAAATTATTAGGTTCTGGTACCCAGGGTAACCCTACCTAAACCAAAGGAGAAAGGAGCTGAGAAAGTTTTGGATTAATTTGTAGCTTTAATCTTCCCAAATCATTCAGAAATTCTTTGACGATGTACAGTAATAGCAACTGTTTTGACACCTTCTTTGAGTATGCTATGAGATTTTTTACTAAACTGTTAGTATATGAAACGTAGTGAACACATAAGAAATTTGGCAGCTGTGTCCCAGAATATGGTGTGCATATCCCGCCAAAAAAAGATCTTCTAAAGTTTAAACACTGTCTAAAGTTTAAGAGAAATCTTGTCCGTAATTTCTAAAGTTTTCCTTGTTATTGTATTTAACTTCTAAAATAAAAGCCAACGTAGAGGTTCTTATTTCTAAAGTTTCAGTGAATGTTTTAGTGTCCAAAGTTTCAATCAGTCATTTAGTTTCTAAAGTTTTAGTGGGTCCTTTAGTTTCTAAAGTTTCAATCAGTCAGTCATTTGGTTTCTAAAGTTTCAGTGAGTCCTTTTGGCGCTAAAGTTTCAGTGAGTCCATTTGGCGCTAAAGTTTCAGTGAGTCCTTTTGGCGCTAAAGTTTCAGTGAGTCCATTTGGCGCTAAAGTTTCAGTGAGTCCTTTTGGCGCTAAAGTTTCAGTGAGTCTTTTTGGCCCCAAAGTTTCTAAAGTTTCAGTGAGTCCTTTTGGCCCCAAAGTTTCTAAAGTATCAGTGAGTTCTTGTCTTTCCAAAGTTTTGGTCTGTGCCTCGTTCTCAATCTGTCTCTCTTCCATTTCAAGTTTGCCCCATATTATTTCTATTTCACTTGCAGTTTGAAATTTATATCAGAAGCGAGCCACCTTAACTTATTGTTTTTTTTTGCGTTTTGAACTTAGGTTTACTAAGAATACAACCACCTTTCACTGTTTCGTAATTTTGAAATTTTTGGGTAGTGAGCCTCCTTAACCCTATTTCACATGGGGGGGACGTTTTTCGCCCCCCCAACCAAACTTTTCTACACTGCGCCGAAACGACAAAAGATATGATGACCAAACCTTTGTGACTTTTACTCAAATTTAATTGGCAATCAAAATTTAAATGCCTCATTGTTCTAGATTTGATCACGTGACCACAATAGCACCATATTTGGAAAGTAGTTGACAAAAACAGCTTTGAACATCCATACTTTCTTTGTTTCTCCTCCGAATTACTTGAAACATGTATACTTTCACTTGATATATAATTTTTGCTAATTTGCTGACATCAGCAAAATTTAACATCTATGACGTCAATATTTATGACATCATTTTTCGAATAAATTAATATATTGATTAAGATTTTTGTTGCAATTTTGCTTAATCTTGTTTGTTTCATGCACATTAAGTCGATAATAGCAAGAGAACTACGGAAAACTGCATTGACAATAAGTAGAAAGGAATAAAGAGCTAATTAAGCACTAATTGCTCTACAAATAGATACTTCAGATTGCTTCAAAGTACATATTTTAATTGCACAATGTATTTCCTATCATTTAAGGCTATTCTCATTAAGATCGGTTGAGTATTCAATTAAATAGAATTTTTCTTGTTAAGCATCTATAAATTGGCCACTTTTCCTTCGTTTTTGGTTGCCTAGCAACAAATCACGTGATTTATTAATTACCATTGTTATATTTGGAAAGCTTATTGTCCAAGGAACAATGGAGGAAAGTTTCATTTTTATACCTTTTGTAGTTTTAGAGAAAAAGAGGGGGGGGGGCGAAAAACGCCCCCTATGCCAAAATATCGAAACAATACCCCATGTGAAATAGGGTTAAGTGCAGAGCCACCTTAACCGTAAAGCTCACTACCGAAAAATTTCAAAATTACGAAACGGTGAAAGGTGGTTGTATTCTTAGTAAAAATAAGTTCAAAACACAAAAAAACAAATTTCAAACTGCTACATGTTCTTCTATCGCTCATGGTGCAAGTGAAATAGAAATAATCATTGCATTCCTTTGGCCATCGAAACAATCAAGATTTCATTCAAAGCCAGCCAGCTGGATCTAATTGCTTTGAAATGAAACAATCTTAAAATCTTAAACAATACGATCATGATTGTCTTGATCTCCAAAGGAACGCAAGGAATAGGAATGGCGCAAACTTGAAATGGAAGAGAGACAGATTGAGAACGAGGCACAGACCAAAACTTTAGAAAGACAAGCACCACTCACTGAAACTTTAGAAACTTTAGGGCCAAAAGGACTCACTGAAACTTTAGCGCCAAAAGGACGCATTGAAACTTTAGAAACTAAAGGCCTAAAGGACTCACTGAAACTTTAGAAACCAAATGACTGACTGAAACTTTGGAAACCAAATGACTGAATGAAACTTTAGAAACTAAATTACTGACTGATTGAAACTTTAGAAACTAAAGGACCCACTAAAACTTTAGAGACTAAATGACTGATTGAAACTTTAGAAACTAAAACATTCACTGAAACTTTAGAAACAAGAACCTCTACGTTGGCTTTTATTTTAGAAGTTAAATACAATAACAAGGAAAACTTTAGAAATTACGGACAAGATTTATCTTAAACTTTAGACAGTGTTTAAACTTTAGAAGATCTTTTTTTTTGGCGGGATATGCACACCATACCAGAATCTAAGAATCTAGCTACCAGGCCCGTGTATGTTATGTTATCTTTGTTTTGCAATATGGACGCCCTTCTGAAAAAAATATTGTAAGTGAACTCAACAATTAGGGAACTCATTGGAAATGTTTGATCAACTGTTCGGAAAATTTATAATATGGTATACTACTTATCCACTAGGACCCAATGGCGTCGTGGGTCTCACTCCACAAGGGGGTCAAAATGTGAAATGGTACCCCCACATCAGTTTTTCCACAAAATATTCCCTCTTCGCTGTGCGCTGCATAGCTCACGTATTGCATATTTTATGTGGATTTACTTGGCGTCAATGTTTGTAGCGAGAGACATAGGGAATGTGTTTTGGTTTGTATTTGGTTTCTTATGTCTTCGGTCTTCGGTTTGTAGTTCTTATGTCTTCGGTCTTCGGTTTGTAGTTCTTATGTCTTCGGTCTTCGGTTTGTAGTTCTTATGTCTTCGGTCTTCGGTTTGTAGTTCTTATGTCTTCGGTCTTCGGTTTGTAGTTCTTATGTCTGCGGTCTTCGGTTTGTAGACAACCCTCTCCCTAGATAGCCGCACGTGATCATAGCCAGACTTGTCATCTAGCTTCACTTGAAAGTGCCCTTCACTGACATATCGGGGTAAATCAGTTATGGGGTCAAAACAAATCAGAGGACCTTTCGTCCATAAGTTCAGGAAGCGCTCATCATGACATAACCTAGGTTTGGAGGGCTTGATGGTCATGGGCATTATCAGGTGTGGCGGTGTGCAATCTCCTTTTTTCCCCCAAACAGCCAGAGAGCCATTTGATACCCTTTCAATTATCGTGCGCGATATGAATTCTTCGAAATCATTGCAACTCTTGCTGTTTGGAAGGATTATACTGAACGGAGTCGGGCTGTTGTATTTTACGCCTTTGAATTCTCCATTGAAAGGCTTCATGAAATCGAAGATTGAAACTCCATCCGCGAGATATTTGATGATCTTGTCCCTTTTGTGGTATTCCTCTAAGACAAAATTCCAAGATTCTACAGGATTATGAAGCTCCCCCGCAACGAAATGATTTGGGTCTCTAAACACTACGTCACTAGCTGATGTTTTTTGAATGCCATTTTTTGTGTTCTGGACAGATTTCAAATCTTGCTGTCTGGCTACGGTGCAAGGCAACCCCTCAATGTCACACCATTTTATATCACCAGCCTGCCTCATTCCAGTTCCTTTGCTGAGATCTGCGATGGCTTCATCAAATGACAAGGTTTTGTAAGGCTAAGGAAATTGGAAAGAGCAAGCATTAGGAATAAGACACTCGTGGGGTGCTCCTGCAACCAAGTCAGCCAGAACGAAACCGAAATCCCGTGTACAGTCCTTAGATAGACCCCAGATGGCTAAGAAGAGGATTCCTAGAGCGAATTGAATTCCACTCTACGCTACTCTTTGGAGTAACCTAGAATGCGATAATTTCAGTAAAATTGATGACAATGCCTTGAAACGAGACCTAATTCAAAGGTACTTCTTGATCATATTTGCGATTTTCTTCTGAAATATATTGCTTAATAATGCATTTTAATAATGATTAAGATGCAAAACGGTCAAGTCAAATAGAAAAGGCTAGCAGAATTAACATATTTCCATTCTCCAAACTACACAGCACAGCAACCAAAACCCCCTTTTCTTGGTTCAAGACTAGCGAGCAGTCAAAATACGCAAAAGAATGAACAAAATTCAAATTGATAACTGCTATCATCATTATATTATATCTTATCATTACTATATCATATCATAACTGTGATTGTCATGATATATCTCTTATACTTCAGAATTGATAATTCAAAGATAACACAAGGCAGAATCATGTTCACAAGGAAAAAAACGTCAATTATGTTTAAAAACTAGCCCCCTGGATCCTCTAAGACCATTCCTTCTGCTAAAGCAATAAGGGGCTGTATGTCCTTGCATATTGCAGTAAGTGCAGAACCTGTTACGCTGTCTTCTTGGGCCACGCATAGGGCCGAGCTGTGGATGACCTGCAAAATATGGCTGGAAGCCGTATGGAGCATATGGACTTCCGAGACCCATATTGGTGGGCTGAAGGAATGATGGAGCAGTGGCATGGGGCTGAGGTGGCTGCGTAGCAGGGGCGGTTGATGCGGCAGCTGGCATACTGGCATTCTTTTCTTTGAAAGTTTTATCAATTTCTGCAACTGAATTGATGATTCGATCATAATCTTTACCTCCCAGCAAAGAGAGAACATTATCTCTGAACTGTTCCACTGGTTTGTCTACACGTTCTTGAAAAATGGTATATACACCACCATAATATTCTGCCTTTTTATCGTTTGTTTCTTCACTAATTGTTCTTAGCTGACTGATCTTCTGAAGTACCTGGTACTTGTCATAATCTCCAATCTTCCTTGCCGAATACTGGCAAATATCCTCCTTAAGTGGGTCAACTGTCGGCTTTTGGGACCGTTCAAGAGCAGCAATTCGTTCAAGTAGATTTGCCATGTTTTTCTAGGAGAAAAGGAATGGCCCTATTAAGAACACAGAACACTTGATACACACAGCAAATTGCAAAGTGTCAGACAAAGGAAAGTCATTTGAAATTGACATAGAGTGAGGGGTCTTAACTCGAGCCCACACCACAGTACAAGGTATTACCTGCGCAAGAGACTTAACATTAACAGAATGCAAAATTGTTACCCTGAATTGGTATCATGATGATGGTCATTTTATCATTTTTGTTTTAATAATCTTTCAGTAAAGCAAATTGCATTGCATAAATTGCTGGCATCATTTTGTCAAAGAAAAATTCATGCATAAGATATATAAAAAGTCTGGTGCCAGAGATCTTGAGCTAACTGTGGGTGATGCAATATGGAGGCAAATAATGAACAGATTTTGCAAATAGTTTGAAAGAAAACACTTGGTAAAGCATTCACCAGTTGGGGTGAACGATAACTTTCAAAGGAATCATAATATTCACTATATTTTATGATAACTTGGTGGACAAGTTGTCAAGGCTACTTAATGCATCCGTAAACAGACCTTATTTGGACAAACATTACTATGTAACACGCCAACCTTCAAAAAAATAGTCAAATCTACTGATGCACTTTGGTTGGTTAACAAGGATATGAAAATTTCACACCAACTGGGCCAACATTATCAAACTGTGCACCACCTGACATCAAACAGATAATTCTACTCAAGCTCTTATAGACCAACATTATCAAATCACACATAGAACTACTGGACCAATAACATGATAAACTCCTTAACAGTTTAGGCGGGCCAACATTATATATCGCAAATAAATTGAAAAAACAGTTTGATAAATTTACCCTTACACTATTGCCGGACCAGTAATACAAAGCTACGCACCAACTGGCGAGCATTTTTCCATAATTTACTTATGCACTCCAGTTGGGCCCAACACAAATGAAAATTATGCACCAACTGAGCAAACATTTTCCATAACTTACATATGCACTCCAGTTGGGCCAACACTACCCCCATCACACACCAACTAAGCAAACATCTTATCATAATTGACTGTGGAGGTCAGTTGGGCCAACGCAATTAAATTGCATACGGACTGGTTAAAAAAAAATTATATCATGATTTGCTATGTCAGCTTGGCCAACACAAAATTGCACACCAACTGGGCAAAAATCTTGACACAATTTTCTTATGCACCCCAGCTGGGCCAAGACAATTAAATCACGCACCAACTGGGCAAACATTTGACATAACTTACATATTCACTTCAGCTGGGCCAACACAATTAAATCATGCACCAACTGGGCAAACAACTTTAAAAATTTACTTATGCACTTCAGTTGGGCCAACACCATTAAATTATGCACCAACTGGGCAAAATTTTGTCATAATTTACTTATGCACTTCAGTTGGGCCAACACAATTAAATGACGCGCCAACTGGGCAAACATTTTGCCATAATTCCTTATGCACATCAATTTCAATTTCTTATGCAATTTCAATTACTTATGGGTCATTCCAAATAAGCACAACAGATGCATGTCAGGTGACGTTCTCAAAAGTCCTTCTAATTTTAACCACTGACACCCGTGCATCTGACAACCTCAAAAAAAAATTTCAGCAAGATATCTCATTTGGTCCCTGTTTTATGATCAATTGAATATTTAGCTATTTGATGTAAAAATGTGCTTTTTCATGAGATTGCAAATTCAAGTTCAAATATATGAAAAACAAAATTTCCTATCCCAATCTGCATTTACTGATAGTACACTATGAATGATTGTAGAAATTTAAAGTTTTGCGTAATTGAAGACCAACGTACTTGTAGAATATTGCTTCAAAGTTTGAACCAAATTTGATTTTGCACCAAAATATGTCTGGGGAAAGGATTTTGGTGTTGGCTTTCTGATCGATAAAAGCCATGATGCTTTTCAATTTTACGGAATAGAATACTGATCTACCCAAGATGCTATGTTTTAATCAACCGAATGCCTTTCACAAAATTCTGTTGTCCAGGGGGTTGCAAGATCTCTCAATTTTTGCCAAAACGTCTATTTTTCCATACTTTCAGACGGTATCTTGCAAAAATCCTGCAGCGCTTAAGATAGCTATTTATATCATCCAAATGTGCACATGCAGAAGTTCCGAAAAAGTGTCAAAACCAAGGAAATTTTGTTCTGACATGAGAACAATAGCTCTGTCAAATTGGATGGACGCTCAAAACGGTCAAATTTGGCCAACTTCAACAGGCTAGAAATCTTGTGTCCCAAGGTGGTACATTCTTGCAATTTTTTACATGGACTCCTACACCTTATAACTTATTTACCTACAAATATGGAATCGAAACGGAGTCTGGAAGGGTGTCAAATAGCAACACTTGCCAACGGGGGGTAGCATGATAACTAAAGGGTTTTTTGGCCAGTTTTTTTCATTGTGCCATTTATTTGCGCTTTGTATTCCCACGAAATCATTTTAGAACGGTTTATAATGAAATTGATTGATCCATTTTATGGTTGTGCCATATTTCTTTCAAAACAGGGGGGTATCCCCATATCTGTCCAAGACGAAACTGGCATCTAATGGCATAGAATTTTTCCAAGGATGGAATATCTCGCCAAAAGACATAATGGGGAAAAATGGTTTACTGTAGCTTCAATGGATTGATTTGTGTGAGAAGCCTTCGAAAATTGATGTCCACTTGGTCCAGTTATTAGATATTTCTGGATGTAACCCATAGGGAACAGATACTCAAAATATCTGAACTGGAGGAGGTGGACATCAATTTTCGGAAGCTTCTAAGATGAATCAATCCATTGAAGCTACAGTAAACCACTTTTTCCAATGATTTTAATGATCAAAAAATGCATTTTATTCGAACAAGGAAGATTTTTCTACACTGAAGGGAATCATTTCCCTGTAGGGTAACTTTTATTTGGCAGTGGCAATTCCCAGCTTTCGTAGAATGAACAGAAATATCCTTTTGGGAAAAACTTTTTGAGTTTGATTTTCAAGTTCGATTTGGAATTCTATCAAGAATTTTTCCGAAGCACGAGGCTTCTTGTGTGTACTTGGCTATGATTCAGGAGATTCCACAACAAGCGCGTTGACAGCTTATTAGGCCAAAACCCAAAAGCTCTGGTTTGGAGATAGAGGCAAACCTAGACTTTCAAAACTAAAATTTCTACTCTCAGTGCTCTAAGATCAACAAACAAGGTATCTATCTTCAATTTAACTATCGAGGATTAGTTTAAACGTTATTACTGACTGATTCGAGCCAAATTCTTAGCGCTAGTCGTGATCAAATCTGTTACCTTTTTTCTGGGACACCCAGTACATTCATATTTATTTACATACGTTCATATCTTATGAGGAGGTTAATTTACTGGCAGCTAAACAAGCTGATGTGGACCTCCCATCTAAAAAAAACGCAGATAATGTTCTACAGCTAAAATAAACTCTTTTAACCTATTTCCATTGTTTCAAATTAAAGTTTAAGATATATAAATCGGAGTCTTTCTTTAAAAATTGTCCCGTTCCTTTTGTAAATGAAATGACATTTATCTTCTCTCGTTCATATTTGAGATGTTTTTTAATATTTCAATGGTTGAATTCTTCATTTCTTTGATTAATGAATTCCACAGCACAGGCCTTCTGAAGGAAATTGAGTTTCTGCCAATTTCTGTTCGATATCTAGGAATCCTGAGTGTATGATTCAACTTGCTACTGTACCTTTCCATTTTTTATTCAGAAGCGCATCGAAAGAAGTTGGCAGGCTTTCTAGTTTGCACTTTTGCATAAATATGAGGATTCGTCTTTTATATTGGTAGCTCAATGAGTTCCATTTTGATACATTGAGCACCTCACTGTCTTTCACGTTTGGTGCAGTTGTCTTAATTACTCTTGCAGCTTGTATATGGATGTTCTCTAATTCCTCAAATAGGGTTTCGCGCATGTACCCCATGCAGCTATTGCATACGTTACAGTTGGTATTACTGTTGTGAAGTAACTTTCTTCAAAGAAATTCTGAGACAAGTACTTCAGATTTTTAATTCTTTTACTTTTGCACTGAATGATTTACGTATCGATTTAATCTGGGGTTTTCATGACAGTTTGCTATCTATTAGAACACCAAGATATTCAGATGTGTGCACGTACTCGATCGTCTATTCTCCGAGCTTAAAGGGAAGCGACATGGTTAAAAGCTGGCCCGGGCCAGGTCAAAAATATAATCTATTGTACTCGACAGCTTAGAGGCATCCGGTTTCATTGTGTAGCTAAAGAAACAATGGATTTGTGGGCGTTTCTCTGGCCTATTTATAGCGATTATGAGATATACCTATGTCTATTCCCTTTAATTCAGGGGACCAATGTATTTGTGTCTGTTTAATATCATGGCCTTCGATTTCTCAGGGTGTATAGTTAGCCTATTATTGGCACACCATTGGTGTATGTCTCTCAGCATTATCTGCAAACCCTCACATATTTCGTTCATGGTACTGCCAGCACAATATATGGTGGTATCGTCGGCATACATCTCCAGTTGACCTTTACTGAGGGCTTCAGGGAAGTCATCTACTTGCATCAAAAACAATCTTGGCCCAAGAAGTGAGCTTTGTGGTGCTCCACACTCAATTTTCCTTAGTACTGAGATGCTTTTGTCAATCTCTGTTAACTGAAATCTATTGTTCAGATAATTTTGAATTGTCAGTGCTATATTTCCCGAGAACCCTGCTTGCCGAAGCTTTTGCCCCATAATTGTATGGTCCACTGTGTCAAATGCCTTACGGAAATCAATGAACAGTACACCTACAAATTTCCCTTTTTCCATGAGTTTGTTCCAAGTCTCTGTGAGATAAACAAGCATCGTTTCAGTGGATATGCCTTTTCGAAGACGTTTCGAGGTGATTATCTCATTAGTGCATATAACGCTCGCGATGATTTTACCAGGTGTCCATAGCATGCTGAGAGGTCTGTAGTTCCCGCAATCTACGCTCTTCCTTTCTTCAAAGACAGCTAACTGACTTGCTAAATTCTTTCCGATATTAGTGAAATAGTCGTTAGATGCTTCTACCTTTCCCTCGTCAGTATAAACCAGAACTTCTTCATCAATCTCAATTGGTCCTATTTTCTTACTATCTTGCTCCTTTCCTCTTAACCTTCTGACAATTTTCCAGAAGTCTTTGCATCCACTTTGCTTTGCATCAGCTGACAGATCTGACAGGTCAATCTTTTGTCATAAATCATTTTGAATTAGTTCCCTTTACTTGGTAGTGCTTGAAATCAATAAGTGGGATAAATTCTACCTTTGACAATAACCTCGCAAATTGAGAATGTCAGATATTTGTTTGATTCGATGAAGAGATACCTCCCTTGGACTGGCATATTGAAAACAAATTTAAACTGGTGTAATGGTGGGGAAGATCTCTTCCTATTTTCAGCACAAATTGGATTGATGCCATTTGTGTCAACATTGCCAATTTTTACATCAAAATTCTCCAGCCTGCAAGAAAATTGAACAATGCATTAAATCATTGCTTTGAGCAGTGCAATGATATGCTTGTTTTTTTCTGAGATTTATCGCATGGGAGCCAAATAATACAAAAGATACAAAGGCATACTTTTTAACAGTAAATTCAGTGGTTTCTTCTTGACAGGCTCCTACAAAGTAATCATCGATTTCAAGCCAAGGATTTCTAGGAGTGAGTGGTCTGCTCTTTAACTCAAGCATAGCTGTGTGGAAAGGTGAACAGGAACCAGATTTAAGAAAATAATCGTTCTCTACGACAAACGAGGTCTCAAGAGAACTTAGGAGCGTTTACCAGATGAGTATGAAAGATATATCAAAGTAACTATCACCCGAATATCATTTACTTGATTAAGAAGCTGAGCTTTAGAAGTTAAGACTTACTTCAACAAAGCAGACCAATCACTTCAAGACTTATCTGAAAAAATCTACAAAAAAGGTATGCAGTATGGGACCCTTTCAAAGTCAAAATACGAAGATACAATAAAGAGAAAGGGAGGAACAGTCTTCAGTAAAGGGACCAATTTATTTGAAATATGATAGCATCAAATCGATCGTCAACAAAAGCAAAGTCAAAGAAAAACTAAAAGTCTAAATGACTTCATAAAAACGTTTCTTTCAGAAAAGAGGCAATATTGATATCGAAGAAGGAATCTGACTTTACTATTAAATTTAGAAATTTAACATTTATATTTACTCTGTACATATTTAGATTTTATCTGATGTGATTTGATTATAATTTCTGGGGCTCTTACTATGATAGTGGTTAGGAGTTATTTAAATTTGCTGGTTCACATCAACTTCTGGTTTCCTGAAAAGTTAGCCTGCAATAACAAGCAACACACATATGACGTTAACATCCAAGAATGAAATTAACCGTACCTTGAGCATAGTTGTTTTAAATACGACGTTTCGAGCTGAGCCCGTTATCAAGTGAAGTAAGATTAGTAGAACGATTGTAATAAAGATAGAGTAGATTTTAAAGATAGAATTCGAATGCAAAAGAATACTGGTGGCGCAAAAAGGAATAAAAAGTGTAAGCACCGGCTTACAAAATAAAATGAAAATAATAAAACAAGGGCTAGTAGAGAAAAGAAGTGCAATGCTATGAGAAAGCTACTGTAAGTAATCAAATTGTTTGTTAAGTCCAGCAGGATGAAGTGTGGCAAGTTTTAAAATGATGCACTTTTCCAATGTTTTGCGTTTAGTGCTGTCTGTAGGAGTGCACAGGAGACAAAGTATTGACATATCTTCAATGGATAGTTTGGCAAATTGACATGTTTTGAAATATCACTGTTAGGGTCATTCTCACGTTCCTCGTTCAGGTCAAGAATTCACATAACATCATATCAGGGGCGCTTTGGGGATCACATCGCATTAAGTCACCCTGCTTTCGTGAACTGAATTTTTCCGAGCAGCCAAGAGTCTAACTTAGATCATAAACCTTTTACCCGTCGAAATCGGTCATCTCATGCATTTGTTAAAAAAGATTCTCTTCGTAAGACCTTGTAGGGGACTGTGAATGTCTCAAATAATTTATCAGATTCCTATAAATTGGCCATACCTGTATAGATAACATACCAAAATCAAAGTTTGGCTCCAACATTCATCCAATTTTGCAGTATCATTCTCTGCATTCTGTTAGCTCTTTCCAATCTTCGATATCCTCGTTATCTATACGGGTGTGTGGTCGTATTCTTTGGGGGGGGGGGCTAATTCCTCACGATCCGAATGACGCTCTACTCATAAAGACATTTTTGTGATCCCTGGGGGTGGCTTTCCGTGCTCATCGGGGTGGAGGGCAGAGTCGCCTTAATTTTTTTGAGTAAATTGCAGCACACACTTTTTCAGTCTTTCGTATTGTAGTGTTTTTTACGGTAATGTTTCGTTGATAAACTATTATAGTTATTGTATATCTATTTCAAGTGCTATTCACAGAGGGAGCTGGATGACCGTGTGTCCATTTCCGCTGTGAATAGCACAATGTATCTTATGTTCAGTTTATCTGTTTAATGTATCTTAATTTTATTGAATATAAAAAAATCTTCGTTCCAAATCCAGCTTTTAGCTTGAACATGTAAGTAGTATTTTTCTGATTGTAAATTTATCATTCCAAGGTATTTTGCGTTCGTATGCCTTTATTAGCTTTAATTTGGCTATTGTATTGTGAGCAAATTTATATAGATTCAAGCCTACCTTAAATAAAGAATTGACAATAATAACAGTAATGCACCAATTACAATATTCTGCAGTATAAGCAAGTAAGTAAGCAAGCAAAAATTTGCCATGAAGGTAATAAAAAAGGACTAAAAGATCATGATTCCCCGTGATTCCCCGCCATTCCTCGTGATATTCCCCATGATTCCCCATGATTTCTCGTTATTCCCCGCCATTCTTCGCGTATTCTCCACAATTCCCCGATATTCCTCGACATTCCACGTGATTCCCCGCTATTCCTCGCGTATTCCTCACTATTAACCATGATTCCCCGACATTCCCCGTGATTCCTCGTGATTCCCCGGCATTCCCCACGATTCCCCAGCAATATTCCCCGTTCCTGCTTTTAGTAATAGCCGGTAAATCAGTTATGGGGTCAAAACAAATCAGAGGACCTTTTGTCCATAAGTTCAGGAAGCGCTCATCATGACATAACCTAGGTTTGGAGGGCTTGATGGTCATGGGCATTATCAGGTGTGGCGGTGTGCAATCTCCTTTTTTCCCCCAAACAGCCAGAGAGCCATTTGATACCCTTTCAATTATCGTGCGCGATATGAATTCTTCGAAATCATTGCAACTCTTGCTGTTTGGAAGGATTATACTGAACGGAGTCGGGCTGTTGTATTTTACGCCTTTGAATTCTCCATTGAAAGGCTTCATGAAATCGAAGATTGAAACTCCATCCGCGAGATATTTGATGATCTTGTCCCTTTTGCGGTATTCCTCTAAGACAAAATTCCAAGATTCTACAGGATTATGAAGCTCCCCCGCAACGAAATGATATGGGTCTCTAAACACTACGTCACTAGCTGATGTTTTTTGAATGCCATTTTTTGTGTTCTGGACAGATTTCAAATCTTGCTGTCTGGCTACGGTGCAGGGCAACCCCTCAATGTCACACCATTTTATATCACCAGCCTGCCTCATTCCAGTTCCTTTGCTGAGATCTGCGATGGCTTCATCAAATGACAAGGTTTTGTAAGGCTAAGGAAATTGGAAAGAGCAAGCATTAGGAATAAGACACTCGTGGGGTGCTCCTGCAACCAAGTCAGCCAGAACGAAACCGAAATCCCGTGTACAGTCCTTAGATAGACCCCAGATGGCTAAGAAGAGGATTCCTAGAGCGAATTGAATTCCACTCTACGCTACTCTTTGGAGTAACCTAGAATGCGATAATTTCAGTAAAATTGATGACAATGCCTTGAAACGAGACCTAATTCAAAGGTACTTCTTGATCATATTTGCGATTTTCTTCTGAAATATATTGCTTAATAATGCACTTTAATAATGATTAAGATGCAAAACGGTCAAGTCAAATAGAAAAGGCTAGCAGAATTAACATATTTCCATTCTCCAAACTACACAGCACAGCAACCAAAACCCCCTTTTCTTGGTTCAAGACTAGCGAGCAGTCAAAATACGCAAAAGAATGAACAAAATTCAAATTGATAACTGCTATCATCATTATATTATATCTTATCATTACTATATCATATCATAACTGTGATTGTCATGATATATCTCTTATACTTCAGAATTGATAATTCAAAGATAACACAAGGCAGAATCATGTTCACAAGGAAAAAAACGTCAATTATGTTTAACAACTGGATCCTCTAAGACCATTCCTTCTGCTAAAGCAATAAGGGGCTGTATGTCCTTGCATATTGCAGTAAGTGCAGAACCTGTTACGCTGTCTTCTTGGGCCACGCATAGGGCCGAGCTGTGGATGACCTGCAAAATATGGCTGGAAGCCGTATGGAGCATATGGACTTCCGAGACCCATATTGGTGGGCTGAAGGAATGATGGAGCAGTGGCATGGGGCTGAGGTGGCTGCGTAGCAGGGGCGGTTGATGCGGCAGCTGGCATACTGGCATTCTTTTCTTTGAAAGTTTTATCAATTTCTGCAACTGAATTGATGATTCGATCATAATCTTTACCTCCCAGCAAAGAGAGAACATTATCTCTGAACTGTTCCACTGGTTTGTCTACACGTTCTTGAAAAATGGTATATACACCACCATAATATTCTGCCTTTTTATCGTTTGTTTCTTCACTAATTGTTCTTAGCTGACTGATCTTCTGAAGTACCTGGTACTTGTCATAATCTCCAATCTTCCTTGCCGAATACTGGCAAATATCCTCCTTAAGTGGGTCAACTGTCGGCTTTTGGGACCGTTCAAGACCAGCAATTCGTTCAAGTAGATTTGTCATGTTTTTCTAGTAGAAAAGGAATGGCCCTATTAAGAACACAGAACACTTGATACACACAGCAAATTGCAAAGTGTCAGACAAAGGAAAGTCATTTGAAATTGACATAGAGTGAGGGGTCTTAAGTCGAGCCCACACCACAGTACAAGGTATTACCTGCGCAAGAGACTTAACATTAACAGAATGCAAAATTGTTACCCTGAATTGGTATCATGATGATGGTCATTTTATCATTTTTGTTTTAATAATCTTTCAGTAAAGCAAATTGCATTGCATAAATTGCTGGCATCATTTTGTCAAAGAAAAATTCATGCATAAGATATATAAAAAGTCTGGTGCCAGAGATCTTGAGCTAACTGTGGGTGATGCAATATGGAGGCAAATAATGAACAGATTTTGCAAATAGTTTGAAAGAAAACACTTGGTAAAGCATTCACCAGTTGGGGTGAACGATAACTTTCAAAAGAATCATAATATTCACTATATTTTATGATAACTTGGTGGACAAGTTGTCAAGGCTACTTAATGCATCCGTAAACAGACCTTATTTGGACAAACATTACTATGTAACACGCCAACCTTCAAAGAAATAGTCAAATCTACTGATGCACTTTGGTTGGTTAACAAGGATATGAAAATTTCACACCAACTGGGCCAACATTATCAAACTGTGCACCACCTGACATCAAACAGATAATTCTACTCAAGCTCTTATAGACCAACATTATCAAATCACACATAGAACTACTGGACCAATAACATGATAAACTCCTTAACAGTTTAGGCGGGCCAACATTATATATCGCAAATAAATCGAAAAAACAGTTTGATAAATTTACCCTTACACTATTGCCGGACCAGTAATACAAAGCTACGCACCAACTGGCGAGCATTTTTCCATAATTTACTTATGCACTCCAGTTGGGCCCAACACAAATGAAAATTATGCACCAACTGAGCAAACATTTTCCATAACTTACATATGCACTCCAGTTGGGCCAACACTACCCCCATCACACACCAACTAAGCAAACATCTTATCATAATTGACTGTGGAGGTCAGTTGGGCCAACGCAATTAAATTGCATACGGACTGGTTAAAAAAAATTCTATCATGATTTGCTATGTCAGCTTGGCCAACACAAAATTGCACACCAACTGGGCAAAAATCTTGACACAATTTTCTTATGCACCCCAGCTGGGCCAAGACAATTAAATCACGCACCAACTGGGCAAACATTTGACATAACTTACATATTCACTTCAGCTGGGCCAACACAATTAAATCATGCACCAACTGGGCAAACAACTTTAAAAATTTACTTATGCACTTCAGTTGGGCCAACACCATTAAATTATGCACCAACTGGGCAAAATTTTGTCATAATTTACTTATGCACTTCAGTTGGGCCAACACAATTAAATGACGCGCCAACTGGGCAAACATTTTGCCATAATTCCTTATGCACATCAATTTCAATTTCTTATGCAATTTCAATTACTTATGGGTCATTCCAAATAAGCACAACAGATGCATGTCAGGTGACGTTCTCAAAAGTCCTTCTAATTTTAACCACTGACACCCGTGCATCTGACAACCTCAAAAAAAAATTTCAGCAAGATATCTCATTTGGTCCCTGTTTTATGATCAATTGAATATTTAGCTATTTGATGTAAAAATGTGCTTTTTCATGAGATTGCAAATTCAAGTTCAAATATATGAAAAACAAAATTTCCTATCCCAATCTGCATTTACTGATAGTACACTATGAATGATTGTAGAAATTTAAAGTTTTGCGTAATTGAAGACCAACGTACTTGTAGAATATTGCTTCAAAGTTTGAACCAAATTTGATTTTGCACCAAAATATGTCTGGGGAAAGGATTTTGGTGTTGGCTTTCTGATCGATAAAAGCCATGATGCTTTTCAATTTTACGGAATAGAATACTGATCTACCCAAGATGCTATGTTTTAATCAACCGAATGCCTTTCACAAAATTCTGTTGTCCAGGGGGTTGCAAGATCTCTCAATTTTTGCCAAAACGTCTATTTTTCCATACTTTCAGACGGTATCTTGCAAAAATCCTGCAGCGCTTAAGATAGCTATTTATATCATCCAAATGTGCACATGCAGAAGTTCCGAAAAAGTGTGAAAACCAAGAAAATTTTGTTCTGACATGAGAACAATAGCTCTGTCAAATTGGATGGACGCTCAAAACGGTCAAATTTGGCCAACTTCAACAGGCTAGAAATCTTGTGTCCCAAGGTGGTACATTCTTGCAATTTTTTACATGGACTCCTACACCTTATAACTTATTTACCTACAAATATGGAATCGAAACGGAGTCTGGAAGGGTGTCAAATAGCAACACTTGCCAACGGGGGGTAGCATGATAACTAAAGGGTTTTTTGGCCAGTTTTTTTCATTGTGCCATTTATTTGCGCTTTGTATTCCCACGAAATCATTTTAGAACGGTTTATAATGAAATTGATTGATCCATTTTATGGTTGTGCCATATTTCTTTCAAAACAGGGGGGTATCCCCATATCTGTCCAAGACGAAACTGGCATCTAATGGCATAGAATTTTTCCAAGGATGGAATATCTCGCCAAAAGACATAATGGGGAAAAATGGTTTACTGTAGCTTCAATGGATTGATTTGTGTGAGAAGCCTTCGAAAATTGATGTCCACTTGGTCCAGTTATTAGATATTTCTGGATGTAACCCATAGGGAACAGATACTCAAAATATCTGAACTGGAGGAGGTGGACATCAATTTTCGGAAGCTTCTAAGATGAATCAATCCATTGAAGCTACAGTAAACCACTTTTTCCAATGATTTTAATGATCAAAAAATGCATTTTATTCGAACAAGGAAGATTTTTCTACACTGAAGGGAATCATTTCCCTGTAGGGTAACTTTTATTTGGCAGTGGCAATTCCCAGCTTTCGTAGAATGAACAGAAATATCCTTTTGGGAAAAACTTTTTGAGTTTGATTTTCAAGTTCGATTTGGAATTCTATCAAGAATTTTTCCGAAGCACGAGGCTTCTTGTGTGTACTTGGCTATGATTCAGGAGATTCCACAACAAGCGCGTTGACAGCTTATTAGGCCAAAACCCAAAAGCTCTGGTTTGGAGATAGAGGCAAATCTAGACTTTCAAAACTAAAATTTCTACTCTCAGTGCTCTAAGATCAACAAACAAGGTATCTATCTTCAATTTAACTATCGAGGATTAGTTTAAACGTTATTACTGACTGATTCGAGCCAAATTCTTAGCGCTAGTCGTGATCAAATCTGTTACCTTTTTTCTGGGACACCCAGTACATTCATATTTATTTACATACGTTCATATCTTATGAGGAGGTTAATTTACTGGCAGCTAAACAAGCTGATGTGGACCTCCCATCTAAAAAAAACGCAGATAATGTTCTACAGCTAAAATAAACTCTTTTAACCTATTTCCATTGTTTCAAATTAAAGTTTAAGATATATAAATCGGAGTCTTTCTTTAAAAATTGTCCCGTTCCTTTTGTAAATGAAATGACATTTATCTTCTCTCGTTCATATTTGAGATGTTTTTTAATATTTCAATGGTTGAATTCTTCATTTCTTTGATTAATGAATTCCACAGCACAGGCCTTCTGAAGGAAATTGAGTTTCTGCCAATTTCTGTTCGATATCTAGGAATCCTGAGTGTATGATTCAACTTGCTACTGTACCTTTCCATTTTTTATTCAGAAGCGCATCGAAAGAAGTTGGCAGGCTTTCTAGTTTGCACTTTTGCATAAATATGAGGATTCGTCTTTTATATTGGTAGCTCAATGAGTTCCATTTTGATACATTGAGCACCTCACTGTCTTTCACGTTTGGTGCAGTTGTCTTAATTACTCTTGCAGCTTGTATATGGATGTTCTCTAATTCCTCAAATAGGGTTTCGCGCATGTACCCCATGCAGCTATTGCATACGTTACAGTTGGTATTACTGTTGTGAAGTAACTTTCTTCAAAGAAATTCTGAGACAAGTACTTCAGATTTTTAATTCTTTTACTTTTGCACTGAATGATTTACGTATCGATTTAATCTGGGGTTTTCATGACAGTTTGCTATCTATTAGAACACCAAGATATTCAGATGTGTGCACGTACTCGATCGTCTATTCTCCGAGCTTAAAGGGAAGCGACATGGTTAAAAGCTGGCCCGGGCCAGGTCAAAAATATAATCTATTGTACTCGACAGCTTAGAGGCATCCGGTTTCATTGTGTAGCTAAAGAAACAATGGATTTGTGGGCGTTTCTCTGGCCTATTTATAGCGATTATGAGATATACCTATGTCTATTCCCTTTAATTCAGGGGACCAATGTATTTGTGTCTGTTTAATATCATGGCCTTCGATTTCTCAGGGTGTATAGTTAGCCTATTATTGGCACACCATTGGTGTATGTCTCTCAGCATTATCTGCAAACCCTCACATATTTCGTTCATGGTACTGCCAGCACAATATATGGTGGTATCGTCGGCATACATCTCCAGTTGACCTTTACTGAGGGCTTCAGGGAAGTCATCTACTTGCATCAAAAACAATCTTGGCCCAAGAAGTGAGCTTTGTGGTGCTCCACACTCAATTTTCCTTAGTACTGAGATGCTTTTGTCAATCTCTGTTAACTGAAATCTATTGTTCAGATAATTTTGAATTGTCAGTGCTATATTTCCCGAGAACCCTGCTTGCCGAAGCTTTTGCCCCATAATTGTATGGTCCACTGTGTCAAATGCCTTACGGAAATCAATGAACAGTACACCTACAAATTTCCCTTTTTCCATGAGTTTGTTCCAAGTCTCTGTGAGATAAACAAGCATTTTTTTTTTTTTTTTTTTTATCAAGCAAAACCCTAATCTAAACATATTATACATTATTTGTCCCATCCACAGCGGGAAAAGACACGAGGTCACCTAGTTCCCACTGTAGATGGGACTTACAAATTAAGGCTCACAATTTCCAAAAAGAAAATCAACAAACAATCGAAAACAACGAGAACAAAAAAAAATAATAACAAATAATAAAATGATAATGAAACAAAAAAAAACACTAGAAAAAAAAACCAAAGACAGAAAAGGGAAATAGAGGAGAGTTGCTGCTATAAAATTACTTAAAAGAGTTTTTAGCAAAATCTCTTGGATCGTTCAATGAAGGATATTGTTGCTTCAATAATGATTCTGTTCTCGACAACATTCAAATCGGAAGTTCCGTACAATAGTAGTTCACACAAATTTTTTGAATCCATACTTGTTATGTCTAACCCAGGTACATCCGCTAGTTGACTGAAGAGATCCGTGCGCATCAAGTCAAACTGAGGGCAATGCAGGAGAAAATGCTCGCTATCTTCGTTTCCCGTACCACATACACAAAGAGGGCTTAGGCAGTCAAAGTTGTGTCGAAACCTATGCTCATTGAGTGGGCTGAATTTCACCCGCAATTTTGTTAGGTTCCTAATACCTGTCATGTTATAGACACTGTACACAGATTTTTTAACTGGTCTGATAACTGCAAGTAATTTTCGTTTAAATTCCGCAAGAGTATTGGAGTCTTTGATATTTTGATCCAGCAAATTCCATTCAAAAAGGACGTTTTGGAAATAGGTACTTGCAAAACGCGCGGTTCTTCCAGTTGGTTGGTATTCACGCTGACGTCTCAAGTTGTATGAAACATTGCGTTCAGCAGGAATTTCATCGAAGAGATACGCTGGCCTTCGTGTTTTTTTAAGACTGAAGAAATGACACATGCGCCTATACCACCTCCTCTGATAAAGACTCTCCCATCCCAGTTCCTCAAATAGCCTCTGCCTGCTTGTCGATAAACAAACAAGCATCGTTTCAGTGGATATGCCTTTTCGAAGACGTTTCGAGGTGATTATCTCATTAGTGCATATAACGCTCGCGATGATTTTACCAGGTGTCCATAGCATGCTGAGAGGTCTGTAGTTCCCGCAATCTACGCTCTTCCTTTCTTCAAAGACAGCTAACTGACTTGCTAAATTCTTTCCGATATTAGTGAAATAGTCGTTAGATGCTTCTACCTTTCCCTCGTCAGTATAAACCAGAACTTCTTCATCAATCTCAATTGGTCCTATTTTCTTACTATCTTGCTCCTTTCCTCTTAACCTTCTGACAATTTTCCAGAAGTCTTTGCATCCACTTTGCTTTGCATCAGCTGACAGATCTGACAGGTCAATCTTTTGTCATAAATCATTTTGAATTAGTTCCCTTTACTTGGTAGTGCTTGAAATCAATAAGTGGGATAAATTCTACCTTTGACAATAACCTCGCAAATTGAGAATGTCAGATATTTGTTTGATTCGATGAAGAGATACCTCCCTTGGACTGGCATATTGAAAACGAATTTAAACTGGTGTAATGGTGGGGAAGATCTCTTCCTATTTTCAGCACAAATTGGATTGATGCCATTTGTGTCAACATTGCCAATTTTTACATCAAAATTCTCCAGCCTGCAAGAAAATTGAACAATGCATTAAATCATTGCTTTGAGCAGTGCAATGATATGCTTGTTTTTTTCTGAGATTTATCGCATGGGAGCCAAATAATACAAAAGATACAAAGGCATACTTTTTAACAGTAAATTCAGTGGTTTCTTCTTGACAGGCTCCTACAAAGTAATCATCGATTTCAAGCCAAGGATTTCTAGGAGTGAGTGGTCTGCTCTTTAACTCAAGCATAGCTGTGTGGAAAGGTGAACAGGAACCAGATTTAAGAAAATAATCGTTCTCTACGACAAACGAGGTCTCAAGAGAACTTAGGAGCGTTTACCAGATGAGTATGAAAGATATATCAAAGTAACTATCACCCGAATATCATTTACTTGATTAAGAAGCTGAGCTTTAGAAGTTAAGACTTACTTCAACAAAGCAGACCAATCACTTCAAGACTTATCTGAAAAAATCTACAAAAAAGGTATGCAGTATGGGACCCTTTCAAAGTCAAAATACGAAGATACAATAAAGAGAAAGGGAGGAACAGTCTTCAGTAAAGGGACCAATTTATTTGAAATATGATAGCATCAAATCGATCGTCAACAAAAGCAAAGTCAAAGAAAAACTAAAAGTCTAAATGACTTCATAAAAACGTTTCTTTCAGAAAAGAGGCAATATTGATATCGAAGAAGGAATCTGACTTTACTATTAAATTTAGAAATTTAACATTTATATTTACTCTGTACATATTTAGATTTTATCTGATGTGATTTGATTATAATTTCTGGGGCTCTTACTATGATAGTGGTTAGGAGTTATTTAAATTTGCTGGTTCACATCAACTTCTGGTTTCCTGAAAAGTTAGCCTGCAATAACAAGCAACACACATATGACGTTAACATCCAAGAATGAAATTAACCGTACCTTGAGCATAGTTGTTTTAAATACGACGTTTCGAGCTGAGCCCGTTATCAAGTGAAGTAAGATTAGTAGAACGATTGTAATAAAGATAGAGCAGATTTTAAAGATAGAATTCGAATGCAAAAGAATACTGGTGGCGCAAAAAGGAATAAAAAGTGTAAGCACCGGCTTACAAAATAAAATGAAAATAATAAAACAAGGGCTAGTAGAGAAAAGAAGTGCAATGCTATGAGAAAGCTACTGTAAGTAATCAAATTGTTTGTTAAGTCCAGCAGGATGAAGTGTGGCAAGTTTTAAAATGATGCACTTTTCCAATGTTTTGCGTTTAGTGCTGTCTGTAGGAGTGCACAGGAGACAAAGTATTGACATATCTTCAATGGATAGTTTGGCAAATTGACATGTTTTGAAATATCACTGTTAGGGTCATTCTCATGTTCCTCGTTCAGGTCAAGAATTCACATAACATCATATCAGGGGCGCTTTGGGGATCACATCGCATTAAGTCACCCTGCTTTCGTGAACTGAATTTTTCCGAGAAGCCAAGAGTCTAACTTAGATCATAAACCTTTTACCCGTCGAAATCGGTCATCTCATGCATTTGTTAAAAAAGATTCTCTTCGTAAGACCTTGTAGGGGACTGTGAATGTCTCAAATAATTTATCAGATTCCTATAAATTGGCCATACCTGTATGGATAACATACCAAAATCAAAGTTTGGCTCCAACATTCATCCAATTTTGCAGTATCATTCTCTGCATTCTGTTAGCTCTTTCCAATCTTCGATATCCTCGTTATCTATACGGGTGTGTGGTCGTATTCTTTGGGGGGGGGGCTAATTCCTCACGATCCGAATGACGCTCTACTCATAAAGACATTTTTGTGATCCCTGGGGGTGGCTTTCCGTGCTCATCGGGGTGGAGGGCAGAGTCGCCTTAATTTTTTTGAGTAAATTGCAGCACACACTTTTTCAGTCTTTCGTATTGTAGTGTTTTTTACGGTAATGTTTCGTTGATAAACTATTATAGTTATTGTATATCTATTTCAAGTGCTATTCACAGAGGGAGCTGGATGACCGTGTGTCCATTTCCGCTGTGAATAGCACAATGTATCTTATGTTCAGTTTATCTGTTTAATGTATCTTAATTTTATTGAATATAAAAAAATCTTCGTTCCAAATCCAGCTTTTAGCTTGAACATGTAAGTAGTATTTTTCTGATTGTAAATTTATCATTCCAAGGTATTTTGCGTTCGTATGCCTTTATTAGCTTTAATTTGGCTATTGTATTGTGAGCAAATTTATATAGATTCAAGCCTACCTTAAATAAAGAATTGACAATAATAACAGTAATGCACCAATTACAATATTCTGCAGTATAAGCAAGTAAGTAAGCAAGCAAAAATTTGCCATGAAGGTAATAAAAAAGGACTAAAAGATCATGAAAAATTAAAGGAAAAAAGAATCTAATAACAAATGTACATTATAGAAAATTTAAAAGGCAAAAATAGATTTAATACACCCCCAGTTTAAAAATGGCAGCGATGGCATTAAAAGGTCAATGCAACCTTGTTTCCATATTGCCCCCCCCCCCAGAGGTGTTCATGAAAGAAAAGTTTTCACAAAAGAACAGAAAACAATGCTTCTTGCTGAAAAGTTGACAGTAATGCTGTATTTTTTATATTGTTGATGGATAATTTCTGTTTAGGCTTTCAGAAGTTTAATAATATTTATAGATAAGGGCTATAATCATGGACTTGTCAAACTAATTTGGTCTAACTGATGAATGATGAAAAAACTGATAATGATTGTCGTCGCTTGCCTCATTCTTCGATTTCTCGTAAAACTGCGCTTCCCACCTGAATGTTCTATTGCAGATAAGGGCTATTTTCTAGATTCTGAAGATCATTAAAGAATTAATCCTTGATCTTATGCTTGAAGGTGTTGACATTATCAGAAGACTTTAGACCCGACGGAAGACTGTTCCAAATTTGGGTCCGGCCTTGGCCTATAGCTTATCATGCGTCAAGTGCATTGCTTTATTCAATACCTGAATGTTATACGATCTGCAGAGTGTTAAGAATCGCGAAGAAGTACAAACTCAAAATTGTGTCTATGGCAACAATGCTGAAAAGCTGTGAAATAATACATCTCTTTGTTTATATGGTGTTGGAATTATGGAAAATTTCAAGCATCAACTTGTATTAAAAGGAGAACAGTAACCTTTCCCAGTTTGAGTCTGTTCTGTCTTGGATGACCACCTCATAAACAAGTGCAATACCACCAAAATCAACTCTCCACCATGGTCTGTCAGAAAAACGTTCCATTGTGTGCGAGCAGTAATGATAGAAGCTTCCATATGCTGTGGTTAATATACCATCGACGGCAAGGGAGCTGACGCACGGTCCAAGACACCAGTTTGCAATCGACGATTGTCTTGCTGGCTTTCCAAGAGCAATGTTTTCTATTCAGAAAAAGGAAGAAACTCAGTGAGTCCTAAACCTAAATGACGCGTCAAAGTTTAAAAAAAATCTTACAATTCCTGAACATCTTAAAATTCTTGAAAACCTTAAAACCTTCAACATCTTCGAAATCTGCATATCGTCAAAATCTAAATGGCTATATTGTTATGAATTACTTTTTGATACTCTCTGATACTTATTCATGAGAATGTGAATTATATGGAAATTGGTCAATCTAATCAATTTGAAGGTGTCATGGGGAAATGATGTAACATTCTGACTTTGCAGCCACAGCAGTCAAGTGGACGGTATTCTAGGTAGAGCGCCATCACTTAAGTTCATGAAAAGGTCTACTTTTGCGATCCGAAGGATTTGCACTAAAAAATGCGAATTCATCCTCACCTTAATGCCCTCCCATTCTAAATTTGGGAAAATTCTTCCTCCTTCAAAGCCCTAGCTTACAGGCGCGGTCTGGCCCGGGTGGCAAAGTGGCGATCGCCACCCGGGCCCTCTGATATAGAAGGTGGAAAAAAATCACGGGCCCTTTTTGAGAAAGTTTGAAAAAGATCGATTGCATAAATTGTAGTATTGCGGTTATAACCAGGGCCCTTCACTGACCGTCATGTCATCTGCTCTCATTAATCAAAGAACACCATTGAGTTATTTTCTTTCATAAGCCAATTCAAATCTAGCACAAAGACAGTGGTATTACGCACAGTGGTTGGTCTTACACCACGCCCTAAGCCGCCCCTCCCCTACGATTTTCAACAAAGTGCATTAATTTCCAAAATTTTCGGACGTTTTAATTTTCGGACAAATGAGTAGTCCGAAAAAATAATTGTCCGGAAATTTAAGTGTCTGAAGTTTTTAGTGGTCCGAAAATTTAATTGTCTGGCAAATCACAATGACACAAAATTTCTTTGTATAAGAAATGAAATTCTGTTATAAGATTACTATTGTTCTAATGGAGGAACCTTGGAAATCTCAATGAAGGACAGGCAATGTCTCAATGAAAGAAAAACATAATAATTCTTAGTGAACTTGAAGATTGTGACGGATCTTATGAAACTGATTTGAAATCCTGGAGTGCTGAAATTCTGATCATTTAGGAAACTCTCAGCACTGGCTCAAATTCTAAGTTCCTAATAAAAGACGTATATTTTACCTCTATTATGGTTGTTTTGTTACTCTCAATATTGTTGATGTTATTGTTGTTACATGAGGGACAAGTCTTTTTGCCCCAACTTCAATTCATGATTATCGTTATAATGCTTGTATTTTACACTTGATTACTATGCTGGTTTCCGTTTTGAGACATAGAGTGAAGAAATTTTGCTGCATCTGGTGTATCATTTGCCTACTCATTATCAAATCGTATGTGTCCGAAATTCTATTCACCTGTTTGAAAGTGTCCGAAATTTTGTCTGAAATTGTCCGAAATCGATAATAATTTCGTCCGAAAATTTTTGTCCGAAAATTAAATGTCCGAAAATTAAACGTCCGAAAATTTTGGAAATTAATGTAGGTATTTGGAGAAAGGTTTGTGTTGATTTGCTTTAAATACTTAAGGGCACATCTCAAATGGGGCCCTACAATTTTTAGTGAATTGACCATAGTTGCCACAGTTGTGAATCAAATCGAACACAAGAACTGCACAGTTGTAACAAGATGAACATCTTCAGGAAACGGCTTGATGGACCAAACCTCGCCAAATTCATTTCTATCAGCACAATTTTCAAAAATTTCCTAGTGAAGGGTTTCGTCGATCACAAGCTCTATTCCTCAACTCAATAGTAAAATTTTTACGAGAGATGGATTTTCTACCAAACCAAAGAGCGTGTTGCAAAGACTTTTTCCTAAGGAGATGCCTTGGACCCCATTGGCTGGATTTGCCTCCCATTGTACCTCAGTGGCCCTTCAACTCAGTATGTTTCCACTGCCAATGGGGCTTCGTATAAGACCTGTGCTGGGCTCACCTTTAAAACATTATTATTTCCAATAAAACACCGTTTTCAATCTTGAAAATTTGTCAAACATTTGTTGATCTATTTGCAGCAGGAGGGGGGGGGGGCACTGAGTTGCTAAATTACTAAGGGCTGACGCTGCTCTGTTATGCCACTGCACAGACACAAGTTCCAAAGAAATATTTTGCACCATAGGAAGTGCGAAAATAGAAGCTTAAAAGTACAAAGCAGTCCTCCTGCCCCTACTCCAGATGGTTCCCGTGACTCCCATAAGTCTTGCATGGAGCCCCCAATTCATTATCAGGAAATCAACTTGCCTACACAGTCCTCCTACCCATTCCCTTTTCCCTACCTGCTGCCCTACAATCTTCCTACCCCATTCCCTGTTCAGCAGTTCCATTTTCAGTTAGATCCGTTGGATATGGGGGGGCTTGGGGGCTTTGCCCCCAAATAATTTTTTGAAGCTCATTCACTTTGTAAGGCACAAGGTGTGAAAGCTACAAGTTCATCCAAATTAATATTCGAACTTATCCACATTTCAGAAATTTATCACGCTATAAGTTTTGATATCATACAACTCAAAAATAATCTGTATCCTCGTAAAACTGAAGTCCTATTTTCGACGTTCTCTGCGGAAGACTTACCCTGGCTGCAAAAGAAATGTTTATTTGGCTCTGGTACGCAGGGTACGAAAGACTCTAATAAGTTGTGAGCCTTTACCTATTTCGAAGGCAAGTCTTGCAAAAAATAGTGCGTTTTCCAATGATCCAGGGTGCGTGGTTATGGAAAATTTACCGGGGCAAGACCCTGGAACCACATTTTTGCAACTCCAATATGAATTTTGATCGGAGGAGACTAGTCAGTTCAATTTTGGAGCTGAAGATATTACAATGAGGAATGCACAGCGAAGAGCTTTGAGTGTAACTATCCTTATTTGCCACTCTTACTATTATTATCATTCCCAAAAGAAATGGTATTTTGGAGTCATGAAGAACCTTTCACCATGATGTTGTATTAGAATCTAAGTTACTTATAAAGAACATTTGATTCAAATAAAGTACGGAACGTAGAAAAGTTGATCACTGCTCTCCAGTATATCTATCAATAAGTCAATAAGTGCCATCGAGGACAGAGCATGTTTGAAGTGATTTCTTTATTGGGTGTGGTTAAAAATTATTTACCACACTCTGAACCGGGCCCTTTTGGCTTGCTAGCCACCCTACAATTATCATGCCAGACCGCCCCTGCTAGCTTATAATAACCATAGATCGTACTATTTTCGTTCAGCCACGATACATTAAAATCGAAGACTTTCGGACGATCAAACTTTCGGACAAAATTTTGTCAGAAGGTTTTAAATTAATTGAAAATAGAAAAGAACAAAGAAGCGTAACAAAAATGTTAATTAATCAATGTTTTGCCAGTAGCGCTTAAGTTTCTTGAATATTTTATCAAAAAGTTTGGTTCCTTGAAGCGTTTCTTGAAACAAGTTCATGTATGGCAACACCTTTTAATTTTGTTAACAGCTTCATTCATTTTTGTTTCATTTATTCTTATTTAGACACAATACCCTATCAGCACAAAAAAGTAAATATTAATATTAATAATATCAAGAAAAAATAAAGCTGCTCTTCCAAGGGGTTGTGTTTGTGTCCCTCTACCTCAAGAACTTCCTCAATCTTACTTTGAAGGAGCTCATAGAGGCAGAGTCTCGTATTCGCTTTATGATCTCGTTCCAGGCACAGCTCGTTTACTATTGCTCAATCTAACAAAAATAACATTCAAATGTCCTTGTAGATGTGATGATCATCATGTACCTACTCTAAGTTGATATATATGATAGAATCACAATTAGTTTTAACATCTTTTTGGTATCGTGCTTGCTTTTTAATGTCGTATTTGTCCGAAAGCTCCTTCATCCGAAATTCCCGAAAAAGCGTCCGAAAGTTTTTTGTCGGAAGTTTTTTTGCCGAAACTTTTCCGTCCGAAAGTATTCGATTTTAATGTACAGAAGCCAAAGTGAATCAGAAATATATACATAGTATACTGGGTGACCCAGAAAACACTTCAAGAGCTAGATCATAACTGGCTCCCTGAAATCAAAAGCTATTTCAAAGTGTTTTCTATCACAATTTTCTTGAATTATTATTATCCAAAAACCAGATTCAATAAAAGTTTTGAATCCAACGTTCATCATTTGAATAAAATAATCGCCATCATTTTCCTGTCAAAATTTTGTGAAAACTCGACATAGCGATGGATTAAAGTCGTCTGGAGATATTTGTTGTTTGCAAAATGATTGACTTCTGTTCCTCATTCAAAGTTCATGCTCCAAAGGAAATTTGGAATTCAGCTTTGTTGGTACTTTCCACAAAATGGACTGGAAAGTGAAGGAATGGTCCGCGAAATGATTGAATTTCCATATTTTTGAAACTGTTTTCTACTGCTGTAATACATTTACTGCTGTTGATAGAGAGAAATATGCTTCTGAACATTGAGCTTTAAACAGCATGTCAGAGCTCTTTGCAAAAAAGCCAGTCAAAAACTTCATGCCCTCGCCAGAATATCCTGCTACATGGACACGGAAAAGTTGAAGCAGGTAATGCAAGCGTTTGTCAAGTCTCACTTTGGCTACTGCCCCCTTGTTTGGATGTTCTATGATCGAACTTTAAATCATAGAATAAATCATATCCATGAAAGAGCATTGCGTTTTGCGTACAAAGACTATCAAACAGATTTTGAGTCTCTTCTGGAGCAAAGGAATTTGGTATCTATTCACGTAAAGAATCTACAGTTGCTTATGACCGAAATTCATAAAACAAAGCCTGGCTTAAGTCCTCCCTTTATGAAGGATATTTTCACTGAGCGCAATACTGGTTACAATCTAAGGCACGGTAACGACTCGCAGATTCCAAAAGTTCATACAACAACACATGGAATTGAGACTATATCATTCCTTGGAAATAGACTTTGTTCGACTTTACCAAATGTAGTCAAACAAGCAAGCACACTTCCTATTTTCAAAAATCATATTAATTGTTGGAAGGGCGAGAACTGCCACTGTAAACTTTGCAAAACATATATACCACAGGTTGGGTACCTAACATGATACGATATGTTGTAATTATATTTTTAAACGATTTGTAATATATTTTCTTTTAATTTTAAGTTAAGTAGTAGGCCTTAATTAGCAGCAATGTTGCTATTTTAAAAACTTTTTAGCCTACTGTAAATAAATTAATGATGATGATTATAATGATGATGATGAAAAGGGATGGTCAAGAAACCCACTGTAAAAGCCATTGATAATAAAAAATAAGTGACAAACACATTTTTGATCTACTGAACAATTTTTATGCAAAAATTCCTCCTAAAAGTTTCCATTAGCAGTGGCAGGAATCTTAAAATTGACCTTCGGTACGTTAAAGAATTTCATGTAATTTAAAGAAATGCTGCTCCTTAGATATCAAAGCAATGTCGTTGAAAGCTGTCTTCTTATTTCCGATAGGCCCACGTAGCGTAAGTTTACCCAACCTTCATTGGCCATTCATTCTCACTGATTTGGGAGATTTTTGCCGAGAGCTCTCTTTCGAAATCCTGCAAAAATGAGTGAAAAACGAGCAAATTGTTCTTATTTTCCTTCCTAGAAACGTGAGGAGACTGGAGGTCTAACCTCGACAACGATTGCCTTGTAGAAGCAGTCCGCTGGATATTTCCGAAGATTTGATTGCTTTGGAAAGTGGTGCTTTTTGATAACAGGTTTAACTACATTTGATTTGCAAAACTTTTTCAGCAAAACTTCCTTTTTCTGCAAATACAACTATTAGTGAACTAACTCCCATCCAGCTCCTGTATTTTATGTTGCAGTTTATCCTCAATGAATTTGATGAACATCTTGCATTCGGAAACTCTTTCAGAGCTTTGTTTCTCTTGCTGCCACTTTTTAGCCCATCCGTTAGTTTCAGACTAAACCAATTTTGTCACAGGAATACAATTAGACCACTTTTGTCACAGGAATACAATTAGACCACTTTAGTCACAGGAATACAATTAGACAACCTTTGTCACAGGAATGCAATTCTACAACTTTTGTCACACAATTAGACCACTTTTGTCACAGAAATACAATTAGACCAATTTTGTCACAGGAATACAATTAGACAACTTTTGTCACAGGAATGCAATTAAACCACATTTGTCACAGGAATACAATTAGACCACTTTTGTCACAGGAATACAATTAGATCACGTTTGTCACAGGAATACAATTAGACCACTTTTGTCACAGGAATGCAACCAGACCACGTTTGTCACAGGAATACAATTAGATCACGTTTGTCACAGGAATACAATTAGACCACTTTTGTCACAGGAATGCAACTAGACCACGTTTGTCACAGGAATACAATTAGACCACTTTTGTCACAGGAATACAATTAGACAACTTTTGTCACATCAATACAATTAGACCACGTTTGTCACAGGAATACAATTAGACCACGTTTGTCACAGGAATACAATTAGACCACTTTTGTCACAGGAATACAATTAGACAACTTTTGTCACAGGTATACAATTAGACAACTTTTGTCACATCAATACAATTAGACCACGTTTGTCACAGGAATACAATTAGACCACGTTTGTCACAGGAATACAATTAGACCACTTTTGTCACAGGAATACAATTAGACAACTTTTGTCACAGGTATACAATTAGACCACTTTTGTCACAGGAATACAATTAGACCACTTTTGTCACAGGAATACAATTAGATCACGTTTGTCACAGGAATACAATTAGACCACTTTTGTCACAGGAATGCAACTAGACCACGTTTGTCACAGGAATACAATTAGACCACTTTTGTCACAGGAATACAATTAGACCACGTTTGTCACAGGAATACAATTAGACCATTTTTGTCACAGGAATACAATTAGACAACTTTTGTCACAGGAATACAATTAGACAACTTTTGTCACAGGAATGCAACTAGACCACGTTTGTCACAGGAATACAATTAGACCACTTTTGTCACAGGAATGCAACTAGACCACTTTTGTCACAGGAATACAATTAGACCACGTTTGTCACAGGAATACAATTAGACAACTTTTGTCACAGGAATACAATTAAACCACTTTTGTCACAGGAATGCAACTAGACCACGTTTGTCACAGGAATACAATTAGACCACTTTTGTCACAGGAATACAATTAGACAACTTTTGTCACAGGAATACAATTAGACCACTTTTGTCACAGGAATACAATTAGACCACTTTTGTCACAGGAATACATCTCTTGGCATCAGTGAAAAGTTACTTTCTATCACTCACCAAGTACAACCTCACAATTCTTCCCTCGAAATCCGTCTTGACAAGCACAAAAGTAGCTACCCCTCACACTGTCTTCTATTATGCATCTTGCTCCATTGTGGCAAGGCCTGCTAAGACAACTGTCAAAGTCTGTTGAGAGAGAAATCACTTCTTAAGAGTTTATTAAGCTTAGCAGTGCTAATGATCAACCTCTCTATTGGAACAGAATCAAGAATCTTCAACACTGAGAAGATTTCGTAAGTAGCTACGCCCGGGGGGGGGGGGTACTTGACCAGATTTTGGACGGGGACGTGCCATCGAGGTTTCAAAAACATACCCGTTCCTTATACCAATTTTCCCAAAATTCATACCCGACTTTATACCAATTTTTCAAAAATATATACCCGACTGTATACCAATTTTCCGAAAATGCATACCCGACCCTATACCAATTACGAAATTGCGAAAATTGATACCGTTCCTTATACCAAAATCATGAAATTCGATACCGTTCCTTATACCAAAATCGTGAAAATCGATACCCTTCCCGATGGCACGTCCCCGTACCCAAAATATGTATAGTACCCCCCCCCCCCCGGGTAGCTACGTGTATGATGAGGAATTGAATGCCACTATGATTGTTTAGTTGTAAGAAGCGAAAGCTTACCGAACTGGAGGCTTTACTATTTTCTTGTTGCTGTTTACGTATCATTACTACTGGATGAGTAAATAAGGGCAGGTGCTTGAAAAAAGCAATAAAACATTGAATTTGTCTAGTTTCATCCCAGATATGTTCAGTTAAATTCAACAATTTACCCTGTTTTAATCAATCACTCATTCCTATAGGCATGCGAGATATTTTGCAGAAAGCCCCTTTCCAACCCTGCAAACTGTTTTCCATGAGATGATACTTTTCACACATTTGTAGAGTTTTTGAAAATCCAAACACTAATACTGAATGACCCACTAGTGATTGACTTCAATTGATTCTGTTGCCGCTCTTTAAACGTTTCCCTAACTGCCTGCATAGTTGACACCAACAGCCAAATGAAATAGATGATTAGTAATTCAATTTCCTAGAAATTCAATTGCTGGTATGAAGAACCTATTTTGAGCGAACAAATATTAGAATAGCCTTAAATAGAGGGCTAATCATACTAAACTGATACATGTAACAAAAGAACCATAGAAAGAAGACCGCTAACTCCTGGAAAAGAAAAACAACAAAAATAAATCTGCAAATAGCGAGAAAACGTTTGAGACCTGCAAGAGAAAAAATTGATTAATCCTTATATCTGAAAAGACAGAAATAAGTTATAACTTGATAACTTATTTCTTTCCTTACAGATTATCAAAATCAATTCGTCTTTTCTCTTGCATGTTTCAACAGTCTTCTCTCTATTACATTTCATTCTGTTTCTTGCTCTTTTACAGGAGCAAACAGTCTTGTTTCTACAAATTGCGGTGTTTATCTTACTTGCATGGTGAGTCCGTTATATAATCTAAAATTTTGTATCACATATCAGTTGCTTGCAAATATTGCAATCCTCGTATCTTAGCTAAACAAATGTACATTGTAATTTCAGAAATTGTTTGAGTTATCTGTGAAGTAAGAGCTTAGTCAAGTAAATATTCAGAAAGTGCAGGATCGAGAATTTAAAGAAAAATGACGGATATATAAGGCAACTTGAATCATGGGTAATCTAAATATTTTCCATCGTACGCTTAGTGACAAAATTCCCTCAGCAAGAAATCCTCTCCTTGAAACGACTACGTGATCAATCCAGAAAAAACTAGGTTTCAATTTCACGTCATTGATGCCCTCCAGCTTGATAAAGTTTTTAGCAAATTTAAAACCTCAAAGGGATGCGGTACTGATGGCATTGCTAGCTGTTTTTTAAAAATCGCTCTTCCGGTTATCTCAGAATCTCTTTGTGATATTTTCAATCTTTCAATTGCTACTGGTTGTTTTCCAGATAGCTGGAAAATAGCTAGAGTAGCCCCCATTTTTAAAAATGGTCAACCTGATGACCGATCAAACTACCGACCTATATCAGTTCTGCCTGTTTTAGCTAAGGTCTTCGAAAAACTCATTCATAACCAACTCTACGATTATCTCGACAAAAACAATCATCTGTTTTCAAACCAATATGGCTTTAGAGCTCTTCATTCTGTTGTCACTTGCCTTCTTAATAGCACAGATGACTGGTATGTAAACATGGACAATGGCAGATACACTGCGAACATTTGTATCGATCTAAAAAATGCATTCGATACTGTCCATCATGACATTTTACTTGCTAAATTGAGGATATATGGGATTGAAAATCTAGAACTTACTTGGTTTACGTCATATCTAACTAACAGAAAACAATTCTGTAAAGTAAATGGTGTCTGTTCAAAAACCAAAGATATCCGCTGTGGTGTGCCTCAAGGTTCCTGCCTTGGTCCTCTCTTGTTTCTGATCTATATCAATGATCTTCCGTTTTCTCTGAAGAAAGCTAAAGTGACGATGTATGCTGATGATACAAGTATTTCTTACTCTTCTTCGAGTTTAGAAGATGTAAATCGAACTCTAAACAGTGAACTAAGTCTTTTGAAACAATGGCTGCTAGGAATTAAACTTTCCTTGAACATACTAAAAACTCAAGCTCTGGTTGTGGGTTCCCAGCCCAAAATTAAGAAAATTATTGATAAAACTGTTGATCATCCGCAGTTTTTTATTGGCGACTCTCAAGTTGAAAATGTAGAGCGGACAATGTATCTGGGTGTGATAATAGACCGGAGTTTAAGTTGGGAAGAACATATTAATATTCTCCGTACCAAAGTTTATCGAGCAATTGGGTTTTTGAAATATGCCAGAAAATTTTTACCTCAAAACACATTAAGTAAAATGTATCGGGGCATTGTAGAGCCCCATTTTCGGTACTGCTGTTCGGTGTGGGGATGCTGTGGGGGCGACAAAACTGCAAACCCTGCAAAAGTTGCAAAATCGAGGGGCGAGAATTGTAACGAAAAGTAAATTTGATACACCTGCTATGGCACTAATACGTAATTTAAATTGGCCAACTATAAGTGAAATTATTAGAAGTGAAACTGCTACTAACATGTACAAGTCTCTGAATGGCCTCGTACCTGAGTACCTTTCCAACTTGTTTGTCAAAAATTCAACTCGAAATGTCACAGAACTAAGAAATACTGGAACTGATCTTTCGCTACCACTGCGGAAAACTAAAAATGGGCAAAAGGCAATATCCTTTCGTGGACCTAAGCTTTGGAATGAACTCGAACATGATCTTAAACAGGCACCCTCCCTTGCCACCTTCAAAAAAGACTAAAAAAATGAAACACGTGTTCTTTTTATCATTCATGAAACATCTTTTTATTTAGTTTTTAGATTTTGCCACGGCCCCCTGAAAAGCAGTTGCTGATCAACTGACGGGGCTACCGTGTTTAAAAAATTGAAATTGAAATTGAAAATTGAAATATTCCATTGTATTTTATTACCTCGAGATATTATCAAAACAACTAGACAAGCGATGGCAGACGCCCATCTTTTGTTCTATACTTAAACTACCGGGTGAGCTAGACTACATCACATAAGTCCCTCTAACTTAGGCTTGTTGTTGTTGTCATTGTTGCTATCGCTTCATTTGAGGGACTTGTGTCCTTACGCTTCAATACACGGACTAATTAGGCCAAGTCCGCCGCGTTCACGGTGCGACCAATCAGATCACTAGTTTCTTAATATGGTCAACCCACTTGCCTATTTTTAGCGTTTGATTAGCTCATTACTTCAAAGTTCGACTCCTCGAAGCGAAGCGACGCTCTAAATGACCTTCGAAGGGACGTTCGACTTTTCTTTCGACGTTCGTAGGATGGTAGATGTTCTAAGTTTCTTCCGATTTTTCGTAAGATTTTAGTCCCTGTTTAGAATCCGTTGAGTGAAATTAAAACATCAGCTTATAAATGTTGAACAAATACAAGAAATCACGTCGTCAGTCTACAGATGAGCCAGAAAAAATTCCTGTTTAGAGAATTCATAGCACCAAGAGTGTTTCACAAATTTGAATGATTCAAGATTGAAGTATTTTTGTGATTTTTTTTGGTGTCATACCGGAACTAGATGAATCGGTGAATTTAACTACGCAAAAATTTCATACTTGAAAAATGATTGAAAAAGAACCTAAAACATTGATCAACTTGTAGGGATTTTTTTTCAAAGGAAAATGCGCGATGGGCATTTCACCCGTCTCAAACGCGTCGTTTTCAAACAAAATACCCAAGATTTCTAGTCCCATGATAATGTACCGGATGAACCAGAAAAAATTTCCCACTTTTGAAAATTCATAACACAAAGACTACTCCACGGATTTAAATCATTCAAATTCTTGTTAAAAGTCGAAAGATGGAAGTATTTTTGTGATTTTTCTCGCTGTCCTACCAGCGCTAGAAGTATTGGTAAATTCAACTTTATAAACATTTCATGGTTGCAAAATGACGGGAAGAGGGCCTAAAACATTGATCAAATCGTAAGGACTCTATTCAAATCGATCAATAGGCCATGGGCGTTTCACCTCCGTCAAGAGTTGTAAGACATCGATTTTTAAACAAATACGAAAGATTTTCAGTCCCAAGACAATTTATGCCTAGAGGATACCTCTCACCCATGAGAAATCGCATTCAATTCCTTCGTTGTTCTGTGCGAGAAGTCATTTATGCATTGATCGATGTCATTGATGCCATTTTTCAGTCATTTTGCAACCATGAAATTTTTGCAAAGTTGAATTAACCTATATTTGTAGTGCTGGTAGGACAGCGAGAAAAATCACAAAACTACTTTGATCTTTCGGCTTTTAACTAGAATTTGAATGAATCAAATCTTTTTTTTAAAGACGGGAAAAGACACATGGTCATCTAGTCCCCACTATGAATGGCTCTCACAATGAATTTGTACAATTATCTAAAAATAAACCAAGAAGGGAACACAACGTAACACTACACCACTCTTTACCAATAACACTACGCTACATTAAGGAGAGACGAAAAACCATGAGGAGCGAAGCCGCCTCGAGCCGTAGTGCCACGAGCAACCCACAGAGCACAATTCGTTCTTCATTTCATGTTCATTTTATCTCCGAAAATCATCGGCAGCCCCACGGCCAAAAGATGGCAGCCCCACTCCTCACGGCCCCGCGCCGCACCTCACACTACAAAACAGTACGATAATCTCACACATTACACTACAAACAAATAAGGATGGCTGCTTATGTTGGTATTTAGTCCAACCGCATAGATCTATTAATGAATGATATAGTTGCTTCTAGGATTATTCTGTTGTCGATTATAGTGAGCTGAGGGTTACCATAGAGAAGCAACTCACACAATGCTTCTGAGTCCATATTTGTGAGATCGAGACCGGGGATTTCAGAAAGTTGACCAAGGAGATCAATACGCATCTCGTGAAACCGATGGCAGTGCAGGAGGAAATGTGCGTTATCTTCATTGCCAATACCACACAAGCAAAGTGGGCTGACGCAGTCAAAGTTATGGCGGAATCTGTGTTCGTTGAGCGCACTGAACTCCACACGAAGTTTCGTCAAACGCCTGATACCTACTATATCGCGAAAACCATACATAGTTCTTTTCAATGGTCGTATGGTCGACAGTAGCTTGCTCTTAAATGTTGCAAAGAGATTTGGCGTTTTTTTATATCATAAGCCAGCAGATTCCATTCATACAGTGTGTTCTGAAAGTTCGTGTTCGTGAAACGAATTGTTCTGCCTACACTTTGGTCATAAGCCCGAGGTTGTAAGATAACTGGCGCTCACATGGAATTTCGGCAAACAAGTATTCTGGAGAACGTGTCTGCCTAAGATTGTAGAAATGGCACAGTCTCCTGTACCGTCGCCTACTATAGAGATCCTCCCAACCCAATTCATCGTATAAACGTTGCCTACTTGGGCCTCTCCAAGTACCCGTAACTGCTAAAGCCGCAGAGTACTGGGTTTGTTCAATCTTTTTAGTTAAATCTAATTTCATTTCAGGATCATACTTGTGATAGACAATGTCACGATAGTCGAGATGGGGCCTGACATAGAGCTTGTAGACTTGGTCAAGTACTTCCCGCGAGACATATCTAGAAATGTGACGAATGATACCTATACCACGGCTAGCTTTGACAACTGCTTCTTTTATATGGCTTTTGAAATTAAGCTTTGAATCAAGAATAACTCCAAGGTGCTTATGCTCAGGTACAACGGCTATCTCATCATTTCCCAATTTTAACGATGGATGTTGTAGTCTGAGTCTTTTGGTCGAGAAAATAACCTCTTCCGTTCTTTCAGCATTAAACTGCATCTTCCATTGCCACGCCCATAATCGCACCTTTTCTAAGTCCCTATTCAGCACTTCCGCAGTCACAGTTTCATTTGAATCAAATCTGTGAATTAGTCTTGGTGTTATGAATTTTCAAAAGTGGGAACTTTTTTCTGGCTCACCCGGTATTTGCCGTGGATATCTCTCCCCCATTAGAAATAGCATTTTCTTTATGTTTCTTCGTGAGGAGTCCATTATCATATGATCAATGTTTTAAGGCTTTTTTTTCAGTCATTTTGCAGCCATAAATTTTTTGTAAAGTTGAATTTACCTGTATTTCCAGTGCTCGTAAGAAGGCAAGCAAAACCACAAAAATACTTTGATCTTTTGACTCTTAACTAAAATTTGAATCATTCAAATTCGTGAAAACTAGTTTAATGCTACAAATTTTCAAAAGTGGAAACTTTTTTCTTGTTCAATTGGTAGATGCTATTTATTCGTCAATTGTCTTTAACGTGATCATTGTTGCAATTTCTCAGCATGTTAAATACTAATTTTTCAGCATGTTTACTAGGTAACTTTTTCAAGATTGATTTCAAAAATTCATAGACATCTCTGCTAAGACACATTGCCGTAGACAGGTTTCTTCAACATATCAACAGTTTTCACCCAAATATTAAATTCACTTTCGAGATCGAGGAGAACAACACAATGCCATTTTTGGATGTTCTTGTTAAAAAGGAATCTCACTGTTTTTCCACCAGTCTTTATAGGAAGAAAACATTTACTGGGCTTTACACAGATTTTGCTAGTCTCGCGCCTAACAAGTACAAAATCAGTTTGGTTACTGTGCTTATTTACCGTGCTTTTCACATTTGTTCTACGTACCAAACTTTTCATGAGGAAATTCTTAAAATCAAAACAATCCTCAGTGAAAACTGCTTTCCCAAAAGTATTGCAGATCGTATAATTAAATCTTTTTTAGATAAGCAATTTTGTCCTAAGAAACCTGTATCTAACAGTGAAGAGAGACGAACCGTTCTCTTCTCCCTCCCTTTCCTTGGTTAATTTAGCTTACAGGTTAAAACCAAACTTGTCAAGCTCCTCAAGCAATGCTACCCTGATGTCAAATTTCAGGTCATCTTTAAATCCCCTGGACGACTCTCTTCATTGTTTAGATTCAAAGATCGCTTTGCAAACTTAATGTGCTCAAATGTTATTTACAAATATACGTGCAGTGGTTGCGATGCCACTTACTATGGTAAAACCAAAAGACATTTAATTGTTAGATGTAGAGAGCACCTAGGGATTAACAAAGCAGGTCAAAAGATAAAGTCTAACTCCTCGTCCATAGGGGACCACATTTCTAAATTTGGCCACAAAGCATCTTTTGATGACTTTGAAATTATTAGCAAAACAGACAATCATTTTGACCTTCTTATTCACGAGAGTCTTTTAATAAAACGAGACACGCCCTCTTTGAACTCCCAAACGTCATCTATTCCCATGGTCTTATTCTGATTTTGCCTTATTAGGCCTTGTTTTTCATCTCGCATTTTAGTACTTGTTTTTTTTCTTCTTTGTTTTGCTGTTTATTTTGCCTTTTTAGGTATCTCTCCTCTCCCGCATGCCGTGTTTCGTTTTAGTTTAAAAGGCCCTCGTGCACATATTTTCTTTGCTGAAGATGACTCTAGCCAGAGTCGAAACGTACTGAATTATGTTATAACAACTGGACTGTCACATTTTCTTTAATTATGGATTTTCTACTGGATTGTCAAATTATTTTGTAATGGATTTTCAACTGGATTGTCAAAAATTATTTCTGTAATGTAACTGGATTGTCAAAGTCTTTTCAAAGTCTCACCACAAAATGTCTTTTCTGATCGTCGTCTTTATCCTGCCATCTCTGGTAACTTCTTGCGATATGGCTCCGTCATTAACAAAAATGAAAGTAAAGACATGTTCATGATCACTGATGTCATAAAATTTAACATGCTTGCAAATACTCCACGATCTGAGTAACATGCCGGAATAAAAAGCTTTGGGCGCTTTTTTAAGAATTGGCCATCTGATAAATCATCTGCGAGAGTTGGGAACTTTCATGAATTAGACAAGTGCTTTTTGCTTCCTACCCCTATGTATCTAAATGATGATTGGATCTAAACTAGGATGATGTGATAAGATGATTTGATTTAAGCTAGAAATATTGGCTGTTTTTTATATTGAGGCGAGTCAGCCCTCCCTGAAAGGCTAGCCTTCCTGGCCGAGATATAGGCCTCTGGTCTGATCCTTTATAGAATCGTTTTTCGTTTGTATAAGCAGAGAGCTGAGACGTTCTTAGTTAAACGCAATCAAGGGCTAGCCCTCCTAGGCGGGTTAGAGAAAGCAATAGAATGTATGTTATGATTGAAGTCATCATGTTGTGCCTTCCTGAAGGGTGTAGCTGACTAGTCTTCATGAATTTGCAAAACAAAACCAGCCCCCTTCTGAGGGCTGACCTTTCTAAAATAGAAAACACCTTACTTGCAGCTTCCATGTAATTATGATGACTCGCTTGTGAATATGAAAGATTACGTAGTCTGAAGCTCCGTTTACACGATACCGTTTTGATTTCATATCGGATTGGGTAAGGCAATCCGATATGAAAATTTCTCCTGTTTACACGATACCGTTTTGATTTCATATCGGATTGGGTAAGGCAATCCGACATGAAAATGTCTCCTGTTTACACGACGCCGGTTTCATTTCATAGCGGATTGGCGTTCTGTTTACACGATACCGTTTCGCCTTGCACTGTAATGGTTTCACCGTATTCGGTAATGGCTCCACTGCGCATTATGCGCAGCTCCCCTAATGGATTCAAGGCTAGTAGAATTGATAATGAGGTTCCGTACTGAATTGATATCGGATTCGACCGTTTACACGATATCGGATTGGTTTCATGCCACTTTCAGAGCGTTTTCATTTGAAAACGCAAAAACGGCATGAAGCATATCGGATTGGTGCGTTCTCGTGTAAACAGAAGGCCAATCCGATATGGAATGAAAACGGTATCGTGTAAACAGAAGGCCAATCCGATATGAAACCAATCCGATATGAAACGAAAACGGTATCGTGTAAACGGGGCCTTAAACTATGACGTGTAGAAGTAGATAATTATGCCAAAGATGGCGTTGATGAACTTGTTACCAAGATGCATTGTGTTTGAATCACGAATCGTTAACGATTCTATTGGAATTCAATTAAAGAGCGCACTACATGTCGGTAAGAAGTTTCTTGCCACCATCTTTCATCTTTAGGGAAATCTTCTATTGACTTACTTTGGCACGTGTATCCGGGGCATTCACAGCTATCCATGCACAACTGATCGGGTTTGCAAGGCTTCTGTGCGCGACAGACTTCACCAATCTGTGTGATGAAGAAAAGATATTTTTTGCAGCTTGTAGGATAGTGGATCTAGTGGATTAAATTATTGATTGAGGTATGCAATTACCAAGATATGATTAAACGACTGCTTTCTTAAGCAAGATACATAGATGCAAAAAAACCACGTAATAGGTATTCCAAAAATGTATATGTAAGCTTGGAACTTTACACGTGATTTGATTTTCTTTCTTTAAAAGCCAAACTATTAACGGCATCTAGCAATTTTAACGAGTTTATTTGTAACCATTCTCCAAATATGGGTATCTGGTGGTCATGTGGTTTAACGATGGGCATTCAAATTCATTTTCTGATTGCCAATTAAATATTGATAAAAGTCAGGAAATTTCAGTGCTCTAGCTATCGTAGTTTAGGGAGCAAATAAAAAGTTCGGGAGGGGCACCAAAAACGCCCTGCTGCTAACATAGGGTTGACTTGAAAGTTTAGAATGCAACAAGAAAATCTTAATACTACCGGGTGTCTTAAAAGGGTATCATTTTTTAACTGGAACTAGAAATGAAGCGATATGATGTCATTAATCTCCGCGTAGACTCCAACTAAGATTCGCACACCTTGCATTCGTCCCCCAAACACCAGAGATAGAAGCTCGCGAAAACGTACAGTGCATCTGAAAGCAGAGGTTTGTAAAAGAGCCTAGCCATTATTTGTATCATGAATATTTTCCAAAGTACCTGTAAACTATTCCTTTCAGCCTTTCTCTTTTGAAAAGAAGAAAAGACTCGTCACAATCGCCTGAATTTAACAAGTACAATGAAAATGTTAAAGTCATGCCACATCTCCAAAATGAGCGTTCATGTGCTCGTTTTCTCTTCTTTCATGCTAGGAGTGGAATGCAATGCATGGATTGATTCCTCAAAGGAATAATTATTTGTAGAACAATTCAAGCATTTCGAGGTATATTTCTTTTCAAAAGAGAAAGCTAAAGGTCAAAGTTGAAATTGTTTTGCAATATGCATGTGATATCAAATCATGGCTAGAGTAGTTTCGGGTACCATGGAACACTCATGGGAAAAACTTAAATCGTCACCTCAATTGAAGATAAATTTGGCCACACTTGGTATTTATTAGCAATTAGATCTAAGCATGCTCCAACGTTTCATCAATACATTCTATTTCTGAAACGTTTGATGATGATTAGAATGAAATTCTAATCGGAGTTAAAGCAACGAACATGCTGTGTATTGTTCTTTTTACAGATTTACAAATCTGGCAATTTAAACTAATATTGTTTTAACTCTCTAGAGATTTAATGTTTTCATCATCTGCGTGTTCATTGATAGTCGTACATGCGGCATGGTTTCTTCCATGCAGTATACAGTATAAAACAGAGTTTGATTTGAGAATTTAGTAAATTTTGCACACTAGTGCTGAGTAGTTGCAAATCAAAATCTCCCACCCACCCGTCTCTTCACATTTTCACGTTGGATCTTCTTTCTTTTGCAGATGCATCTGGAAAGTTCTGTCCAACATGGACGAGGGGATTAGTTTTGCGGGAAAAATGCAGGTTTTCCTTCCAACTCCACCTTCGGGAGGGTTATTTGCTTTTTCGGGAGATGGGCTAGTTCCCTCAAAGCCCAAATTGCCCTAATGATGAGGAAATGCAACCTTATGTTTGTCTGATGCTTATGAGGAAAGATTTACGAAAAGGTTGAAAAATATCTGAAGGGCAGCCAAGCCCCAGCAGCCTTGGGCAGATTTATGGAAATGTAGCTTTAATTGTCGATAAGCGAGCACAAAAATTGAGCCCCGGTCGAGTCGGGCATTGTGAAACACTGTCGGGTATTATGGAACAAGGTTTTTCTTTTGTTTGTATACGGGCCTCTATTTGAAACGTCGCGAGAAAGTGGTGACCAGAAATCACATTCGTCGGATGTCCTTCGTTATCAGCGATACAGACAGTACACCAAAAAGTGGAGGAGCCTAACTTTAACCAAAATATGGCAACGGATGTTTGAAGAGTTGCAGCTTGTGCAATTGGTGAGCTTTATCTCACTTCCAGGCCGCTAGGCTTCATTTTCTGAAAAATTTTCCACAACATCCGATGTCCCATAATACCCGAAACCACTCTAGGCCATTTTGCAAAACCTCTTCTGTCAAATGCACTGCAAAATTTGACTTTGAGAACTCATATCTCCTGTGTTTGTTGGACAATTATAAGATGCAAGGTGCGTGCATTTAAGTTGAAGATAAAAAATATGCATATGAACTGAAAAAGTCGGGAAATTTTATCGTTTCCTTCTATGTTTAGTCAAGGGGGAGGTACTTTTTGAGACACACGATATAATTTGTTTCTGGATGAATTCTTGCACCTAGGTAATTCTCAAGAAAGTAGTTTCTCAAATCAAGGAAACATTTCTTCAAGAATCATATAATTTTAAAACAAACAATCTTACGATGCAGATAAAAATGTTAATACTACAAGAAAACTTGCTCTTTCACAAGATCTCATTTAACTTGGTGAGAAAAGAAAATCTTAAAACAAGAATCTATTCTCAAACTAGGAAAACAATTCAGCAAGTATCAAATGATCTCAAAACAAGCAATCTTAGAACCAAGCAAAAAAATCTTGACACAAGAAAACTTGCTGGTTCGCAAGATCTCATTTAACTTGGTGAGAAAAGAAAATCTTAAAACAAGAATCTATTCTCAAACTAGGAAAACAATTCAGCAAGTATCAAATGATCTCAAAACAAGCAATCTTAGAACCAAGCAAAAAAATCTTGACACAAGAAAACTTGCTGGTTCGCAAGATCTCATTTAACTTGGTGAAAAAAGAAAATCTTAAAACAAGAATCTATTCTCAAACTAGGAAAACAATTCAGCAAGTATCAAATGATCTCAAAACAAGCAATCTTAGAACCAAGCAAAAAAATCTTGACACAAGAAAACTTGCTGGTTCGCAAGATCTCATTTAACTTGGTGAGAAAAGAAAATCTTAAAACAAGAATCTATTCTCAAACTAGGAAAGAAATTCAGCAAGTATCAAATGATCTCAAAACAAGCAATTTTAGAACCAAGCAAAAAAATCTTGACACAAGAAAACTTGCTGGTTCGCAAGATCTCATTTAACTTGGTGAGAAAAGAAAATCTTAAAACAAGAATCTATTCTCAAACTAGGAAAACAATTCAGCAAGTATCAAATGATCTCAAAACAAGCAATCTTAGAACCAAGCAAAAAAATCTTGACACAAGAAAACTTGCTGGTTCGCAAGATCTCATTTAACTTGATGAGAAAAGAAAATCTTAAAACAAGAATCTATTCTCAAACTAGGAAAACAATTCAGCAACTATCAAATGATCTCAAAACAAGCAATCTTAGAACCAAGCAAAAAAATCTTGACACAAGAAAACTTGCTGGTTCGCAAGATCTCATTTAACTTGGTGAGAAAAGAAAATCTTAAAACAAGAATCTATTCTCAAACTAGGAAAACAATTCAGCAAGTATCAAATGATCTCAAAACAAGCAATCTTAGAACAAAGCAAAAAAATCTTGACACAAGAAAACTTGCTGGCTCGCAAGATCTCATTTAACTTGGTGAGAAAAGAAAATCTTAAAACAAGAATCTATTCTCAAACTAGGAAAACAATTCAGCAAGTATCAAATGATCTCAAAACAAGCAATCTTAGAACCAAGCAAGAAAATCTTGACACAAGAAAACTTGCTGGTTCGCAAGATCTCATTTAACTTGGTGAGACAAGAAAATCTTAAAAAAAGAATCTATTCTCAAACTAGGAAAACAATTCATCAAGTATCAAATGATCTCAAAACAAGCAATCTTAGAACCAAGCAAAAAACTCTTGACACAAGAAAACTTGCTGGTTCGCTAGATCTCATTTAACTTGGTGAGAAAAGAAAATCTTAAAACAAGAATCTATTCTCAAACTAGGAAAACAATTCAGCAAGTATCAAATGATCTCAAAACAAGCAATCTTAGAACCAAGCAAAAAAATCTTGACACAAGAAAACTTGCTGGTTCGCAAGATCTCATTTAACTTGGTGAGAAAAGAAAATCTTAAAACAAGAATCTATTCTCAAACTAGGAAAACAATTCAGCAAGTATCAAATGATCTCAAAACAAGCAATCTTAGAACCAAGCAAAAAAATCTTGACACAAGAAAACTTGCTGGTTCGCAAGATCTCATTTAACTTGGTGAGAAAAGAAAATCTTAAAACAAGAATCTATTCTCAAACTAGGAAAACAATTCATTAAGTATCAAATGATCTCAAAACAAGCAATCTTAGAACCAAGCAAAAAACTCTTGACACAAGAAAACTTGCTGGTTCGCTAGATCTCATTTAACTTGGTGAGAAAAGAAAATCTTAAAACAAGAATCTATTCTCAAACTAGGAAAACAATTCAGCAAGTATCAAATGATCTCAAAACAAGCAATCTTAGAACCAAGCAAAAAAATCTTGACACAAGAAAACTTGCTGGTTGGCAAGATCTCATTTAACTTGGTGAGAAAAGAAAATCTTAAAACAAGAATCTATTCTCAAACTAGGAAAACAATTCAGCAAGTATCAAATGATCTCAAAACAAGCAATCTTAGAACCAAGCAAAAAATTCTTGACACAAGAAAACTTGCTGGTTCGCAAGATCTCATTTAACTTGGTGAGAAAAGAAAATCTTAAAACAAGAATCTATTCTCAAACTAGGAAAACAATTCAGCAAGTATCAAATGATCTCAAAACAAGCAATCTTAGAACCAAGCAAAAAAATCTTGACACAAGAAAACTTGCTGGTTCGCAAGATCTCATTTAACTTGGTGAGAAAAGAAAATCTTAAAACAAGAATCTATTCTCAAACTAGGAAAACAATTCAGCAAGTATCAAATGATCTCAAAACAAGCAATCTTAGAACCAAGCAAAAAAATCTTGACACAAGAAAACTTGCTGGTTCGCAAGATCTCATTTAACTTGGTGAGAAAAGAAAATCTTAAAACAAGAATCTATTCTCAAACTAGGAAAACAATTCAGCAAGTATCAAATCATCTCAAAACAAGCAATCTTAGAACCAAGCAAAAAAATCTTGACACAAGAAAACTTGCTGGTTCGCAAGATCTCATTTAACTTGGTGAGAAAAGAAAATCTTAAAACAAGAATCTATTCTCAAACTAGGAAAACAATTCAGCAATTATCAAATGATCTCAAAACAAGCAATCTTAGAACCAAGCAAAAAAATCTTGACACAAGAAAACTTGCTGGTTCGCAAGATCTCATTTAACTTGGTGAGAAAAGAAAATCTTAAAACAAGAATCTATTCTCAAACTAGGAAAACAATTCAGCAAGTATCAAATGATCTCAAAACAAGCAATCTTAGAACCAAGCAAAAAAATCTTGACACAAGAAAACTTGCTGGTTGGCAAGATCTCATTTAACTTGGTGAGAAAAGAAAATCTTAAAACAAGAATCTATTCTCAAACTAGGAAAACAATTCAGCAAGTATCAAATGATCTCAAAACAAGCAATCTTAGAACCAAGCAAAAAATTCTTGACACAAGAAAACTTGCTGGTTCGCAAGATCTCATTTAACTTGGTGAGAAAAGAAAATCTTAAAACAAGAATCTATTCTCAAACTAGGAAAACAATTCAGCAAGTATCAAATGATCTCAAAACAAGCAATCTTAGAACCAAGCAAAAAAATCTTGACACAAGAAAACTTGCTGGTTCGCAAGATCTCATTTAACTTGGTGAGAAAAGAAAATCTTAAAACAAGAATCTATTCTCAAACTAGGAAAACAATTCAGCAAGTATCAAATGATCTCAAAACAAGCAATCTTAGAACCAAGCAAAAAAATCTTGACACAAGAAAACTTGCTGGTTCGCAAGATCTCATTTAACTTGGTGAGAAAAGAAAATCTTAAAACAAGAATCTATTCTCAAACTAGGAAAACAATTCAGCAAGTATCAAATGATCTCAAAACAAGCAATCTTAGAACCAAGCAAAAAAATCTTGACACAAGAAAACTTGCTGGTTCGCTAGATCTCATTTAACTTGGTGAGAAAAGAAAATCTTAAAACAAGAATCTATTCTCAAACTAGGAAAACAATTCAGCAAGTATCAAATGACCTCAAAACAAGCAATCTTAGAACCAAGCAAAAAAAATCCTGACACAAGAAAATTTGTTGGTTTGCTAGATCTCATTTAACTTGGTAGGCAAAGACGTCTTAAGGCCAGTATCCATTCTCGAGTCAAGAAAACTTCATACAAGCAGAAAAGCATGCACTTAGTTGAAATAACATGTTATCTCATCAGGAAAAGAAATCTTAAAGTAAGTAGATTTTCTTAAATCAAGGAAAATTATTTCAAAGGTAAGAAAAAACCTAAGCTAGTCTCTGGGGTCTCGGTGTAAGGTCTGCTCAACCTGCTTTGATAAGTTTAACTCTAGAGTACCATCGCCCTAAACGGTCATCCTTCCGCATTCTTCAAGCATTAAACCTGGTCCTAAACGTAAAAAGTTCGAATCTTCGACTTGCAAATGAAAATACAGTGACAAAAAGGCAGGCCCGTCGGAACGAAATTGACATTGGGGGCGCTGAAACTAGTTGCGAGCGAGCGAGCAAAGATGGGGGTCCGGGGGCTTGGCCCCGGCAAACTTTTCCATGACCACACCCTTTAGATTGTTGGAAAACGCCCCATTTTTGGAAAATGTGCCATTGACGGATGCAAAGGATCACGACTAATGAGGGTCTTTCTATGAAAATTTTGAAATTTTTGACTTGTATGATATCAAAAGATGTTGCATTTGGGATAGATTCTTGTATCTTCCTCAAATATATACGAGTTTGAATCTTCATTCGTACGACCGTGGCTTTTGCAGCCTTTTTGACTTACAAAATCAACAAACTTCAGGAAATTATTGGGGGCTGAAGCCCCCCAGCCCCCCCGCTTCCGACGGGCCTGAAAAAGGACTGCTGACTCATTATTTTTGCTTGTTTCTCGTAATTTCTTCTCATACTCAAGAGAACCTTTCCGATGCACTTAAAGGTTACGTGAAATGTTGGTTAAATTCTCAATTCATCTTTTTTTGATCAATGTAAAGGATTACAATACATGCTACATCTACATTCTGCTATACATTCCAATTATTATACAACCATACAAAACTACAGGGATGGGACCACAAGGGGCAAGAGACAATGACTACCCTGTTGCCATTGACATAAAGACAAGCAAATAGATAAAAGTTACGTGAACTGAGATTAAATCCTTACGCTTACAGGGATTTGTTCCACATTGGATGTCAGGCCACCAACGTAGGCTCATGATGCGGAACGATAGGAGCCCTGAACGAGAGAACAAGAAAAACAGCTACTGCTGCCGCCATCCATCCCCTTCCAGAGTCTCCCGCTCTTAATATTGCACATATGCTGTCAGGTCAAGGTTGGTTCACGATATCATTGGTCAGGAATACTGTCGATCTGTGGATATTCTTTTACTATATATTATGTGCCTAACCAAGTATCTGCCCAGGCATACTCTAAACGAATTATATAACCTCTACGTTCGTCCACAATTGGACTATGGTGATGTTATTTATCATAGCCCTGCTAAAGTATGTGACTTAAGTCAAAACATCGTTTGCCAAATGTAATGGAAAAGCTAGAGTCTGTTCAGTATTCCGCTGCTTTGGCTATAACAGGAACATGGAAGGGGATCTCGGGAGAAGCTGTACACAGATCTAGGCTGGGAATCATTAAGTTTCCGAAGATGGAGTAGACGCCTTACCTTGTTCTACAAGTTTGTAAATAATCTTAGCCCCGAGTATACTGTAGATCCAATTCCCCCTCTTCATCAGTCACAGTACTGCCTTCGTAACCAGGATTTCAAAGGGCAATTAAAGGCAACGAAAGAAAAAATCAAGTCCAGCTTCCATCCCAACTGTTTGGCTGGTTCACGACGTGAACCAACCTAGCTTACATCCGAATGGAATAAGCTTCAGCCTTAACTGAGACATGCACCTTCTGTTGCTGTTTCCAAGAAGAAGCTCTTGTCGATAATCCGTCCCCTGCAAAATCTGTGTTTGGAATTCACGATCCAAAAGGATTATCATATCTTATTTAACTGAGGGCTGGTCTCAGCAAATTAAATTTCCACAAATCCAAGCATAATTTTATGGATACCATAAACCCAATGTGCCCAACAAGTGATGGGATTGAGGATACGGAGCACTATTTATTGCTCTGCCCTTCATTTGATGCTCAATTACAGGATCTCCTCGCTAGAGTTGCTGAATTATTGCGATCATTTGTACATATCACCGATCTTTCAAATGATGCTTTAACCCAGCTTTTGTTATATGGTAATCAAGACCTTTCCAATGACTTGAATAGAAACAAACTCGAATTTACCTTACGTTTTATCCATGAAACTGGTCGGTTTGATTGAGATCTATTGCAATCTAGGCAACCACCAAGTCCTTTAAAATAAATGTTATTTTCCTTGTAAATTCTTTTTCACATCAAACTTCAGGTATTTTACATTTACAACCGAATGAGTTGCAGGTGCAACATAATGCAAGTCATTGAAACCTAGCCTTTGACAGGCTTTGTTTTGCTAATGCGCAGGCTCTACTGGAGGACGAACTTCACTTCTCTTCATGGAATCAGTAGAGTCTACACGCAGGCTATCGAAACCCTGACCTGACATCTGGTGTGGAAAGGAATCCTAGTACGTGATCAAATAGTTTTAGACAATTGTAGCGTAGTTGTAGTTAGTTTAATGTTACGTGTCTCTTTACGCAGACCATGGGGTAGTCATTGTCTTTCGCTCCAGCATGGTATCGTACTTGTAGCGTTGTAGGGTAATTTGCAAGTATAGTTAAACGTAAAACTCATCGTAAATTTTTATGTCTGAATACATTAAAAAATGTGCCTAAAAATCAAATGTGAAAACAGACTTGCTAAGGAAGCGGGGAAAACAAGAAGTGTGGCGTAAAGCGAAAGTTTGAAGTCATCCAGGCCGACCCATTTTGTGAAAAAAGTTTAGTGTGACTTCCAGTAGATGTTTATTTATGTCATCAGAAAGCTCATTATAACCATACAATAAGTATTGTACACATATGTGCGTGTGCGTGCGTTATCCTTGCTATTTAGAATTAAAGTTTGAAAATAATTACAAAATGTAAGGAAAGAAAGTTCTATTTACAATATTTACAAGTATCAATTAATTCGTTGGCAAAAGGCTATAAATCTGCTTAAAAACACCCACATTCTAAAATGGCAGGACTAGCATTAAAAGGTCAGTGCAACTTTGTTTCCATAATGGTACATCCAGAAATGTCTTTGAAGGAAAAGTGCCTTGCCTATGAAGAACAAAAAGTAATCTCAAGGTTTGAGAGAAATGCTGCATAAGATCGTTTATGGGAAGTTTTGTTGCAGCTTTTAGGATTTTGATAAAATAAATAGGGGCTATTCTCCTGAGATTCGAAGTCTTTAGAGAATTTGCCTTTAACTTTTTGCTTGAAGCTATTGACATTCCTAGCAGATTTTAGGTCAAAGTGTAGAGTGTTCCTGAACTTAGGTCTTAGCCAGGAGAGACCAGAAAGTTGTTTGAAAGGGTATTGATTTGGACAAATATCGTAACAATTTCCGAATTCTAGTGACAAGATCTCTTCGAGCTTGTCTTCTAACCGACCATTCGTCAGAAACGTTTTGCAGGCATGATTCGTTTTCTTTAAGATTTTTTTGACAGCTTGCGTTGTCCAGAGCATTTGGCAAGGCCAAACAGTTTTAGTTTGGCTTGCAATGAAGATCCAGCATATGTTCAACAGCACTTCGTTAAGCAGTTTGACCTGCTCTTTGGGGGCATTCAACCCAGTTAAACATTTCAATACTTCTTAGAATTGCAACAAAATCAAGCTTCTCATAACACCAAATTTTGCGGATATAGGAACGTAGCGCTATATTCGAGGCAGATAGTATTCCATAAACAATTTGATGATGACAATGCTTGTGTAGAGACAGATGTACACCAGATTTTATAACGAGGTGAGTGAGCGCGTGGCCGAGTGGTTAAGGCGTCTGACTCGTAAGCCAAAGGTCAAAACGGCCGTAGGTTCAAATCCCGCGCTGGACAGTTTGGTCGCTGTCCGTAACTCTAGCCCGGGTCGACCAGAGCCATGTGAGGGAAATTTGGTAGCTGCGGCGAACTGATGGTAAAACATCTTTGGCCCTTGCTGGAAATAAGTCTCTCAGACTTTCGCAGGCTAGCCACGTTAAATATAAATAGCTACCTACCTAGGTTAGGCTGATCAGTTAGAATTAAACTAATGCAAGATTAAGAATCTTCCATTAACCCTATTTCACATGGGGGGGGGCGATCAACCAAACTTTTCTACACTGCTCCGAAACGACACAAGATATGATGACCAAACTTTGTGAATTTTACTCAAATTTAATTGGCAATCAACATTTAAATGTCTCATTTTTCTAGATTTGATCAAGTGACCGCAATAGCACCATATTTGGAGAGTAGTTGACAAAAAACGGCTTTAAACATCCATAAGTTCTTTGTTTCTCGTCCAAATTACTTGAAACTTGTATCATTCGATTGCTCTTGATGAGAGCTTTCACTTGATATATAATTTTTGCTAATTTGCTGACACCAGCAAACTTTAATTTCTATGACGTCATTTATATTTATGACGTCATTTTTCGAATAAATTAATGTATTAATTAAGATTTTTGTTGCAATTTAGCTTAATCTTGTTTGTTTCATGCATATTAAGTCGATCTATGTCAGAAATAGCAACGAAACTACGGAAAACTGCAGTGACAATAAGTAGAAGGGAACAAAGAGCTAATTAAGCGCTAATTGGTCTATAATTAGATACTTAAGATTGCTTCAAAGTACATATTCTAGTTGTACAATGTATTTTCTATCATTTAAGACTACTCTCATTAAAATCGGTTGAGTATTCAATTAAATAGAATTTTCCTTGTGAAGCAGCTATGAATTGGCCAGTTTTCATTTGTTTTTGGTTGCCTATCAACAAATCACGTGAGTAATTAATTACCATTGTTATATTTGGAAAGTTTATTGTCCAAAGAACAATGGAGGAAAGTTTCATTGTTACATCTTTTGTAGTTTCAGAGAAAAAGAGGGGGGAGAAAAACGCCCCGCATGCCAAAATATCGAAAAATACCCCATGTGAAATAGGGTTAAGTGCGTTGGTTCTGAAGTCATTGATGAAGACCAAGGTCGCACGCTACTGGCTCAAATAACTTCCCTCACGATTTTTAATATCGTTTTTTCACCATTGAATCGACTGGCATTTGAAGTCACCCGTGATAATAACACAACGAGAGATATTGCTATCTGATGATTTGCGCCATTCAGATGTCTGCTAATATTTGAGGTTTGAGCTTAAATGCTTTTGAACTGGGCTATCTTGCATAAAGAATATGAAATGAAGTAAAATTCAGTTTGAAATCCCTGTCCGGATGTCCTACCAAGATTAAGAGTCCTCCTACAAAATTTTGAGATTTCAATACAAATCCAACTGACATTGTGAAGAAATGCCCTACAAGTTTGAACAATAGTCAAACTGGAATGTTGTTTCTCTGCACTTCTGCTTCGATTCTTGTAGCTGGGCCTAACTGAATGATTCTCCTCAATTTGCTTGAGAAGATCGAATTGGCCAGGATTTAGCAGTTGCTTACAGTAGGAGCGTACGAAGGTGAGTGTTGGCCAAAACAATTTCAACTTTTGCAGTGTCAGAAATCAACATTTCCTTCATCAGTTCTTTGAACAGGTATAGCAACGTTGTGACAATGCTGCCGTTCTTCCAAAAACGTAACATCAATTGACTTGTTGATTAATTAATCTTGGTAGCTGAAAATTCAGCATTAACTATTACACAAATTCTTTCGCTTCTACTTCCCTTGGCGTTCTGCCTTTGGGTGCTTCCATATCGATAGCTTGTCCTTTCAAGCTCGACGATCCTGGAACTTTGCTTCATCATCCGGACTCCACTCAGACTTGTTACAAAACAAAGAAAATGTTTGTTCTGGACGTTGCATACATGTGCACGCATATAAGACCGTGCCTTTTGCGTCGTTCGTGCCTGTTTTACCCCTCCATATGTACATTTGAATATAGGCGAGCCCATATTATTTTTTTTGATATTCATCTAAAATTTTACAATGCATGTTACACCTACATCCTACTATACTTCCTAATTTCTGTACAAACTATACAAACACTACAGGGACAGGACCACAAGGAGGAAAGGACAATGACTACCCTGTGGCCATTAACATGAAGACATGTAAATATTAACTAAATGAAACCTACGAAACGCTAAACATAGGATTAATTACTCGAATCCGATTCACATTGGATGTCAGGCCAGCATACGTAAATGTGCTGAATCGTCATTGGTTTAGCATGGATAAGTTCCCATATTTTGCTTCATGTGCCTAACACCAAATGTGAAACAGACTTACAAGAGAAACGGGGAAAAGTCTACCTAGTGGTTGTGTGGCGTAAAGGGAAAGTTTGAAGTTATCCAAGCCGACCTGTTCTGTGGATGAAATTTAAAGTATGTTCGAGTACATTTCTGCTTACGTCATTAGAAAGCTCTTTATTACCATACAATAAGTATTGAACAAGAACGTTGTTTGGAAGGGTGCCGATTTGGACAAATGGTCGTAACAATTCCGAAACTCCAGCGAGAAGACCTTGTTGGGATACGATCACTTAATCCCAACAAAGCACATGGCTGGGATGAAATTTCTATAAGAATGATAAAACTAAGCGACTCCTCATTAGTTACTCCTCTCAAGATAATATTTACGAACTGCTTGAGACGTGGTGTATTTCCTGAAATATGGAAGCGTGCAAATGTAGTCCCGGTTCATAAGAAAAATGAAAAAACCCTGAAGAGTAACTACCGTCCTATTTCTCTTTTACCAATTTTTGGGAAGATGCTGGAAAAACTTATGTACGACTCCTTGTACTCACATCTTGTTTCATGTGATTTACTCAACCCCAATCAATCCGGTTTTCGTCCCGGGGACTCAACAGTCAACCAATTAATTTCCATTACGCACACAATCTTTAAAGCATTCGACTGTAACCCCCCTCTTGACGTTCGTTCGGTGTATCTTGACATTTCGAAAGCATTTGATAGGGTTTGGCATGAGGGTCTTATTTACAAACTAAAACGATGTGGTATCTCAGGACAGCTTCTATCTCTCATTCAAAGTTTTCTTGATGGCCGTAAACAGCGAACCGTTCTGAATGGACACTGTTCTACTTGGGGAGATATTTTGGCGGGAGTGCCCCAAGGTTCTATTTTGGGACCACTGTTTTTTCTTGTATACATAAATGATCTCACTGAAGACCTGAAATGTAATGTTAAACTGTTCGCTGACGACACGTCCTTGTTTACGGTTGCCCGAGAACCTGGTGAAGCTGCAAATCATATGAACCATGACTTGGGGTTGATAAGACAATGGGCGCAAGATTGGAGGATGTCATTTAATCCCGATCCACAAAAGCAAGCCGTTGAAGTATTATTTTCAAGGAAGAGAAGCGAAATTGATCATCAAGTGATCCTCTTTAACAACATACCCGTTACAAAAGTAGATGAACATAAACATCTAGGTATTATCTTGGACAAGAAACTTTCCTTCTCAGCTCATATCAAATCTGCTATCTCCAAAACGCGAAAGGGCATTGGTCTGCTAAAATATCTCTCCAAATATCTACCTAGGCATACCCTAAATGAACTGTATAAGCTTTATGTGCGACCCCATCTGGACTACGGGGATGTTATTTATCATATCCCAGCTAAGGTATGTGAATTTAGTCAAAACATATTTCTACCTAATCTAATGGAAAAACTAGAATCTGTTCAGTATTCTGCTGCCCTTGCTGTAACTGGAACATGGAGGGGAACATCACGAGAAAAACTGTACGCAGAGCCTGGTTGGGAGTCATTAAGTTCCCGTAGGTGGAGTAGACGCCTTATTCTTTTCTATAAGACTAGGAAGTAAAAGCGCTCGCTTCGCTCGCGCTTTAACATTCCTAGCTCCTGCGGAGTGCTTTTTATGGTTACCGTACTCCATCAGAGACCACCATTTAAATTCAGCATGAAATCAGGGTTGGTAGATCTCCGGACCGCCCCGAAACCAAACCAGGGGTCGGAAAAAGGTCAGATAAAGCCAAAACATTCAAAACAATGACCTATTGTTGTGCCACCTATTGTTCTATTGTTATTTCAAGCAATGGAGACTTGCATTCCATTGTTTTCGCATACTATATTGTGTAGCTCCGATGAAAACCCTGTATCTTTGATGTTGCCTTGCAACGAAAAATGTCCTAGATTGTGATTGTCTGTACTCCAGTTTGAAGAGAATTGAATGATAATTGACCAAAAGTCTCAAAAGAAGCCAAAATTAAGCCAAACAGCCAAACTTAATTTTGAAGCCAACAATAAGAGAAACGAGCCAAATTTCCAAAATGGCTGAAAAAGCCATGTTAGGTACCAACCTTGCATGAAATCAGAGCAGTTATGGTCATTCATAAGAATTCAAATATTACTAAGTAAGAGTGATACGCTATGCGTCAGAAAATGAGAAAATCAGACATGCCCCTTTCTATAACATCCCTTTACTCCCAAATAAGTCTCAACAAAATTGTTACGTTTTCAGCACATGAATCCAGTAGCAGATGCTTCTGACTTCCCTCGCGTCTCTTGGCTTCAGAATGATTCATGAGACAACTTCGCCCTTCACCCCTGGCCACTGTTTGAAATTCATCAATTTATTTCGGAGTTCCTAAGGAGCCATTGTCACCTGAAGTTTTTTGTATACAGGCTGCATCTTCAGAAAGTCTGTAAATCAAATTTGGCCTAGTAAAAGATATGAGTCTCCACGGTAATAGTTGAACTGATGGTGAAAATTTGACTTTAGATGACTTTTCCATCAGTTCATCTGCTGCAAAATTAATACATATTTCCGCTTACTTAGCCCAAATTTGAATTTCAAATAATCTGACATTGCAAGATGCCTGCAAGGGACCCTGGATGACAATGGGTCTTTAATTCCTGCCGACCATTGATGCTCTAAATCTACTATAGATAGATGATACATCTGTTTCTGAGCCAGCGACGTACCCAGGAATTCGAAAGGGGAATCGGATGGTTGTTTCCCTTCATACAGTTTAGGTCAAACCTGGAGCCTATGGACAAAGACATGTCATGCATAGATTCGTTTCAAATATCTAAAAGAATTTGGCTTCCAGGGTATTTGGCTTCCAGGAATTTGGCTTCAAGATTTTGAGAAGAAAACCTCTCCCTTTCCCTTCCACGGTCCAACGTCGCTTGGAAATGTTGCTAACTTACCCGACCACTTTGTTCTAAAATTAAAAGAAATGAAAGTGTAAATAAAAGCTGAAAAATATGCTGTGAGCATATCCTTTTTATTTGCTTTTTGCAAATCAGAGCTCTTCTTTTTCTCCACGGTGACTCGTCTTTTCATTGCAGTTTCGATCTTACCTAAGGATTTCTCACTTTTCTATAACGTTCCCCAATCTTTTCGAATTTGACAAGTGGCATTTCACTCATTCGAAAAAGCGTGCGAGATTTTCTCAGAACAGAAGAATTTTTACGGATTTTGGTGGAACATTCGTGAAAACAAAAAGACTTTTGCGGAAGATGTGCAAGAAGTTTGAAATGCCCCTCGGAATTTTGGGGCAATGTCCCCACTCCCCACAATTTCTGCCACTGTTACAGAAGTCTACCAATATTTAAAATTGCCCTAGTGCCTTTGCAGTAATACAGGAAACTGCGAAGGCAGCAGTAATACTTATTTCCTGTATAGTATGATACAGGAAATAGGTGAAAATAAGTCAAACTTTGCCAAGGCTTTTCTTGAATGAAATGAATAGCTGCTAAGTTATATTTTCTTGCGCTGGAGATTCTTAATTTTTTGATGGTCTAGGAATGGAGTTTCTTGTAAGCAGTTTTTTTATGAAAGAAACATTTGTGTACATATCTCTACACTTATAAAATAGATGTGTGCATTGATATGTAAGGAATTGGAAATAAGGGTGCTCTGTGAGAAAATACTATGGTATGTTAGAATTCAGCTTTTCATATGAATAAACTGCGATTTTATTGAAGTGTGGACCATACGATCATACGACCATTCAACCATACGACCCCGGTCCAAAGTTTGATATATATATAATATAGCTTACAAAATTTTTTCACCACCGATGGTTTAGTGAACACGCAAGATATTAGTACGTGTCAAAGTTTTCTTGGTCACGTAGAATTTTGTGTATTCATACTGAGCTAGCCAGTTGTTGTAAACAAAACCGGCCCCTCTGAATACAATTAGAATGGATGAGTTGAATATCCACAAATATGCACTTCGTTGCTTGATTCAAATCAGAGAAAGCAAATTTTCCATGTTTCAGTTGGAAGGCAATGAAAGTAACAGACTCAGAATGGAGGGCTATAAGGCTTTTCGACCGTTAGGGTTACTCCAGTCTTTCTAGTCTTTCTAATTTTTTTTAGAACAATAACGAAGAAGTAAGAAAGTTATATCTTAAATGCAAACATTTCTTTATTTTCATCCAGATCCCCAGTCACTCATGAGCACCTCTGTTGACATTGAAAATAATGGAAGTATCAATACATCATAACAAAGTGATGCATACATACATAAAACTTTGGCCTTAGGTCGTATTGTCGTATGATCTAGGGCTGTAAGTCCCGGGTCGCAGAGTCCTCGGGTCCGGTCAAAAGAACGTCTCAGTTTTTATGCGAATAATGAACACATTACGTGATAGGGCAGATTTTCAGTATTGCGAGTTGGCAAGCTAACGGCTGCATGCATGATAGAAGTAAAAAGACTTCAGAAATGATCTTATAGCAGAAAATCTGTCCAAGAAGTACAAAAGATGATACTGATAGAAGGACAATATTGATGAAGTCATTTACTAACTCGTTGAAAAGTAGACTTAGGACCTTTCATCATTATTTACGGACATCTACATAATTTTGAAATCATGGAAAAGCGATGAATCAGGGGAGTAGCAAAGGCAGTTATTGGACTCAAAGTAAGCTTTGCTTAATTCATTACCAAACTTGCATTATTTTCATTGAACAGCAGAACCCAAGAAATAGCTATTTCGTCATCAAATAAGAAAATTGTTTTGCCAAATTCAGACTCTGCATACCTTAGTTATGTTACTTAGCTTAGCCCCAGCGATGACGGAATTGCTGAACTGTTATTGAGGTGATTTCCAAGTCACCCCTTTTGTAATAACCAAGAACTCTCCGTCGCTGTGAAATATTAATCATACTCTACTTTGGTAAAAAAGCTTGGTTAACGAAGAGTTTGCAATCAAACATTCTTTATACGGATAAACAGGATTTTTTTTGGATTTGGCCTTGAGCCAGTCATCCCGTCAAAATTTGGAAATGACGACTCTGTGTTCAGGTTCGCTAGGTTCACAGGTCTGACTTGTACTATATGCCATTTTGGCCGAAGCAGAGAAACTCAGGCTATGTGTATGGCCTTTAATAAAAGCGTCAAAAATCAGTTTCAAGAGTAATCACTTTGTAACTTGGGCCAAATCTTCATTAAGAATTGAGTAAAGGTTCTATGCGTTGTAATCAGTAAATTTATGAGCAGAAGACCTAAAAAACTACAAGGGCAGACTCTAAACTTGTAGCACTGCGACAAAACCAAGAGGAGGGCCTCTGCAAAATAGGGCAATAACTTCGTTGTCTCTAACGTGAGCATCGAAATACTTTACCACAAGCCAAATAGATACTGCAGCTAACATAATATCAACTATTTGCAAGCTTTTACTCCCTTGGTGTTTGGAAAAAGCAGCTGCAAAACTTGTTTTTAGCTCAGATTGAACGCTGCCATCACATTTCTATGGCTGCCATCAGCATCCACAAAGAAAGGTCGAAGGTTAAGGCCTATTGTTGAATTGAATTGCTAAAATTTGGGTACAAAACCCCTCCTCACATTATCCCAAGATACTGTACGAAGAAAAGTATTGGACCACAGGATAGCCTTTATCGTCAGCTATTTTACATCTTTTTTCTGAAATTTTTGGAGGTAAGCAGTAGGCGTGAGGAGCTGCGTGCGGGTAAGTGTCACAAACAGGAATGTGCGTAACAAAACTCTTCATCGCTTATATATATAGATTATGAACAATCTTACCCCCCTGTATACAAAGGAGCCAATCCCACCGCCCCATCAGTCGAACTACTCTCTCCGCATTCAGGATGTCATTGGGCGACCAAGGGCAAGGACAGAAAAATTTCAGTCTAGCTTTTATCCCAACTGCATATTTGAATGGAACAAACTCGATCCTGAAATAAGGCTTTCACCTTCTGTAAATGTATTTAAGACAAAGCTTCTATCATTAATTTGCCCCCCTGCAAAATCTGTCTTTGGGATTCATGACCCTATAGGTTTATCGTACCTCACCCAAATAAGAGTCGGTCTAAGTAGATTAAATTTTCACAAATTCAAGCATAATTTTAGAGATACCGTGAACCCAATGTGTCCAACAAACGATGGCATTGAGGATACGGAGCACTTTTTGTTGCTTTGCCCTTCATTCAACCTTTTGCGACGAGATCTTCTCGCTGGAGTTTCAAATTTAATACGACCATTTGCTCAAATCAACGGTTTTTCAAACAGCGCTCTAATACAACTTTTGTTGTACGGCGATAAAGACCTTTCAGATGACATTAATAAAGATATAATCCAATTGACCCTAAATTTTATCCATAGAACTGGTCGGTTCGGTTAAAATAATTTCAGGCTTTGACATCGATGCTAAGTCCTACTCCCCTTCATTTTTTTTTCTCCAAATTTTTGTAAGTTTCTTAAAATTCTTGTAAGTCTGTTTCACATTGGATGTATGGCGGTGACTTAAGTGCGATGAATAACTGCCCTTCCAAGCAAACTCAAATTTACCAAACCGTAATATTGCGACAGTACAGGTGCGGTGTTTTTGAGCGCTGGGGGCTTTGGGGGGAGGATAGTAGCGGCGACTATGGTTGTCGGTGGTGTTCTCTCTACCGGGGCCTCTGCGGCTCAGCACCGTCACCTGTGCTGGCCTGACGTCCAATGTGAAACAGATCCTAGTATGTATCCGTATGTAATCGTTTAGCGCTTTAAATATCTTTTCTTTGTGTTTTCAGTTTCGTTTGTATGTACTTGTCAGTAAGTTTAGTTTAGTGTTTTATGTAATGACCCTTTGGGATAGTCATGGGTTCTTGCTTCCCGGGGTCGTCGTCCTTGTTATGTAGTCCAGCAGTTTGTAAGTGTAGTCTTAGGTAATTTGTTTTTGTAAAATTTTTATATTGTATTAAAAAAAAAAAAAAAGACCTTGCCATTGAATGTCAAATGACGGGCAAAGCAACAAAAAATGCTCCGTATCCTCGTTGGGCACATTGGGTTCACTGTATCCCTACAGTTGTGCTTGAATTTATGAAAATTCAGTTTACTAAGACCAACCCTTGGTTGTGGAAGATAACTCAAGCCTATTGGATCATGAATACCAAAAACAGACTTTGCACTAGGGCGAATTCTTGATAGAAGTTTTGTTTTAAAAACAGCAACAGAAGGTGCAAGTCTGATTTCTGGATCAAGTTTATTCCATTCAGAAATGCAGTTAGGATAGAAGCTTGATAGAAACTTTTTCTGTTCTTGCCCTTATCTGCTCAACAGCATCCTGATTGCGAAGAGAGTAATTTGGCTGTTGAAGAGGTGGGATTGGCTCCTTTGTATACAATGGGGTGAGGTTATTTATAATCTTATAGAACAAAGTAAGGCGTCTACTCCACCTACGAGCACTTAGTGACTCCCAGTCAAGCTTTGCATACAGTTTTTCTCGTGATGTTTCCCTCCATGTTCCTGTTACAGCAAGAGCAGCAGAATATTGAACAGATTCTTATTTTTCCATTAATTTTGGTAAAATTATGTCTTGACTGAAATCATCCTCTTTAGCTAGAATATGGTAGATGATATCCCCGTAGTCCAGGTGGGGCCAAACATAAAGTTTGTATAATTCATTTAGGGTATGCCTGGGCAAATATTTGGAGAGATACTTCAGCAAACCAATGCCCTTTCTAGTTTTAGAGATAACAGTTTTGATATGAGGTGCGAAAGAAAGTTTCGAGTCCAAAATAATACCTAAGTGTTTATGTTCATTTACTTCTTTTACTGGTATGTTGTTAAAAAGAATCACTGGATGATCTGCTTCACTTCTTTTCCTTGAAAATAACAATTCAACAGCTTGCTTTTGCGGATCGGGATGACATCCTCCAGTCATGGGCCCATTGACTTACCAGTTGTAGGTCATGGTTCATGTGTTGTGCAGCTTCATTAGCTTTCCGGACGACCGTAAAGAGGGACGTATCATCGGCAAAAAGTCTGACATTACACTTCAAATTTGCAGTAAGATCATTTATATACACTATCGTATCCTAGACTAAATAGGATTCATTCGAATGAGTGCACTTCGTTCAGCGAAATCATAAAGCATAGTGAATCAAGTGACTTCATCAGTTCCATAATAAAGCTGTTACGTATTACTCCTTAGGGGGTCTACAACTGTCATACATTGGGCAAGTTAATTTATACTAATTTATTACAACATTACACCTCCCCTTTACTTTAAATGAATGTTCTCCTCTGTTGAAATTATTTGCCTCTAATTTACTTATGTCTGATCAGGGTTTAATGAAATGTTCAAGCAAAAAATAATTAAAATGAAATCATAAAATCATATGTGAATATTTTGTCCATATCTTTGCACTTGTCTTCTCTCTCTGATTGGATATCGTCGGGGAGTAGCATCTTCTTGTAAATCATCAAAATCAATATCATCTTCTAAGTCTGACATGGTTTCATCATTCATATCATTTGGCAGTTTTTTGAAATGTGAAACGTTGCGAGTGATTGTATGATCATTTCTTTCAGCTGTAATCATAGTTCCTTTCTTTCTCGTGACTTTATACGGACGTGCATCAAATTTCGTCGAGAATTTATTGTTCTTAACTTGCTTCACTAAAACTGTATCTCCAACATCAATTTCAGACTCTTTTGCACGACTTGCTTTATCACGGTTCTTCTTCATCTTCTCCTTTTCTTCGGCGTCGCGTTTCTTCAGTGCTCGGTGTGTTTTCGATTTGCTTTCTGTTGTCAGCTGAGGAAGTTTTGTGTTTATCTTTCTGTTAAATAATAATTCAGCTGGTGAATATCCTGTTGTGCTATGAGGGGTTGCTCGATAATTTAGCAAAAATTTGTTCAGTTCTTTTCTCCAGGATCTTTTCGATATAAGCGCTGCTCGAATTGCTTTTGTTAATGGCTTCATGAAACTTTCGGCTTGTCCATTTGCTTGAGGCCATAGTGGAGTAATTCTCTTGTGTACAGGGCCATTTTCATCCATAAACGATCTTATTTCAGCACTTGAAAATGGTGGTCCATTGTCACTCTTTAAAATTTTCGGGATTCCGTGCGTTGCAAATATTCTTTCGAGCTTCGGAATCGTAGTTTTCGCAGAAGTCGAGGTGACGATTTCGACTTCGGGAAATCTGCTGTAAGCATCGATAACGACAAGTAAATATTCTCCTGTGGGAAACGGTCCACAAAAGTCGACATTTACTGTGTGCCATGGTTCTGGTGGTAACACGGTCATCTGCACGGGCTCCGGATGGCTTTCTGGTCCGTTAGCTTGGCAAGGAATACAGCTATCAACGATGCGTTTAGTTAACTCGTCGATTCCAGGAAACCATATCTTTTCGCGTATTAGTTTCTTTGTTTTTACCAATCCTAAATGTCCTTCATGGGCGAGATTTACAGCGCGTTCACGTAGTAATTCTGGAATAACAATGCGTGTTCCTCGTAGTATGATATTTCCTTCCGTGTGGCTTGTGACTGTCAGTTCCTCCCGAATTTTATGAAAACGTGTCAAATCTGATTGATTTACGTTGTCTGGAAACGGCTGTTTTGGTTTGTAGACACTTTGCCAATTCCGATTTCGAATAATTTCAATTAGAGTTTGTAATGTAGCATCATCTTTCGTTGCCTTTTGAATTTCATTTAGCGTCATTGCTTTGGGAACTGCATTTTCAGCGAGGAAATTGATATATTCTTCTGTACGCGTTGTAGGCTGGAACATTTCTGTAAGAGGATGTCGTGACAAAAAATCAGAAGGGTTTTCACTTCCTTTTGTGTGTACAACTTTAAAATTATATTTCTGCAAACGTAGATTCCATCGTTCTATGCGAGCTGGCGGTTTTGACTTCGGATTGTTCAAGATCATCTCGATAGGCTTGCAATCTGTGTACAAGGTGAATTCTCCTCCATACAGATAAAGGTGTAATCGTTCAATGGCCCATACAATTCCAAGGGCTTCGCGTTCAGTCTGTGAATAACGGCGTTCAACGGGCGTCAATGTCCTACTGACGTAGGCAACAACTTTTCTTTCTCTGGTGTTTGGATCTGTCTGCGTAAGTATACCAGATAAACCATATGGGGAAGCATCAGTAATCACTTCTGTTTCCTTCGTCTGATCAAAATATGACATAACACTGTGACTGGTAAGGGCTTTCTTGACCTGAACGAAGGCCTGTTCGTGTTTACTTGTCCATGTGAATGGGGCGTTTTTCTTTGTCAGCTCTCGCAGTGGAAATGTCAAATCGCTGAAGTTTGGAATAAATTTAGCGCAGTAGGTTGCCATACCCAGAAAACTGCGGACTGCGCTGGCTGATTTCGGCGAAGAAGCATCGTGTATTGCTTGTACTTTTGCAGGGTCTGGTGATATCCCTTTGTCAGAAAATACAAATCCAAAAAATGTCAATGATGTTTGATTAAAAAGGCATTTCTCTCGATTCAATGTGAGTCCAACTTGGGCAAATTTCTCACAGACAGCATGTAGTGCTTTGTTGTGTTCTTCGACCGTTGTTCCATAAATAATAACGTCATCACTGATGTTGAGCGCTCCAGGGATGTCGCGTATTTGCTCATGAATAACATGCTGGAATATCTCTCCTGCTGAGGATGTGCCGAAATTTAGTCTCCGGTAACGTCTGAGACCCTTGTGTGTTGCGAAAGTGGTGATGTATCTGCATTCAGGGGCAAGTGTTAACTGATGATAACCAGATCGAAGATCGAGTTTGGAAAACATCTTTGCTCCGTTTAATGAATGAATCAGGTCATCCACTGTTGGACTAGGGTGTCGTTCTCTTTGTATGGCCTTATTAGGTATTCGCATATCCACACAGATTCGCACTGATCCATCCTTTTTTGGTATTACAACAATAGGTGAGACGTAGGGTGTTGGTCCTTCAACTCGTTCGATAATGTTCTGCTTTTCCAATTCATCTAATGCATCGGAAACTTTCTTGCGCATATGAAAGGGAATTCGCCTTGCGGCCTGTGCGACTGGCGGGACTGATTCATCAATATGAAGTTTAACCTCAAAGTCTTGGAGTTGACCTAATCCGTTAAATATTTCAGGATATCGTTGCTGTAATTGTTCACTGGTCAAGGGTTTGTCTGTGACAGTGTTCAAATTTAAGGCAATGAGAGACAATTCACATGCGGTGTTGTAACTCAGTAAACATCCGGAATTTCCTTCAATAACATGAATTGTTGCAATTGTGATGGCTTTCTTCGATTCTATGGTTGTTTCGAATTTTCCATAGGTTTTCAAAGGCATATCAGATCCATAGGCAAATATCTGGGCAGTAGACTTCTGTAACTTTATCTTACGTGAAACTGAAATTCGATCAAAAGTAGCTTTATCAATGATGTCTGTGGAAGCTCCAGTGTCAATGATCATCTGGACGTTTTGCTCATTTATTTTCACGCTTGTTTTGGGAGTTGCCGGATTACTAGCTTCATTTCCCAGGGTGAATAAATATTCATCATCACTGCTAGATTCCTTTTCATTCGTAGCTGGCGTAGCTTGCGTTTCCTGAGTAGAAGCGGTATCTGTTACCCTGTTTACACGGCCTTTGGATCTTTGTGTGGTTCCTTTACTTCTACAAACACTTGAAAAATGATTGTCCTTTCCACAAGCATTGCATTGCTTTCCCTTCGCGGGGCAGGGACTTTTGGTGTGGGGCCACGTATAACCACAATGTTTACACTTTCCAGGTGAACGGCGTACGTGAAAAGGTTTCTTCGGGCCTGAGTTTCGGTTTCCTTTGACAAAATTTGCTTGTTCCACCGTTTTCTCTGAATGGTTGAGCGTTTGTTCCATTCCCGTCGCTTGACTTTCACTAACTTCCAATGCTCTCGCTTTGTTGAGAAGAAGTTCGAGGGTGAGTTTCTCTTCTCGGAGGGCATATCGTCGAAGGCTTTTAGATGAACAGTTTTGAATAATTGTAGACTTTATCTCGTTGTCAACCTTCTCAAATTCACAATGAGCGGCAAGTTTTCGTAAACGAGTTGCATACTGGTCGACAGTTTCACCAGTTTGTTGAATTGCCTGGCGGAATTGAAAAATTTCATAATCGATATTCTTTTTCGGCAAAAAATATGCATCTAGCTTGTCTAAAGCTGTCTTGTAATCATCATCAGCACCATTGTTAGGAATTGTGTCAAATATTTCTTGTGTTGCTTGACCAACTTGGTACAAAAGCAGAGCACGTTGTTGTGTTTTGTCCGTGACATTGAGGGCGGCAATGTACGTCTGAAATCTTCGTCTCCAAGATTTCCATCGTTGACCTACAGAACTTGGATCTGTGTATGGATCGAAAGGTTGCAGTGGAGGTAGATCAAAATGCGTGGCCATGTGTGTTTTACCTCGTCGCCATTTATCGTATCCTAGACTAAATAGGATTCATTCGAATGAGTGCACTTCGTTCAGCGAAATCATAAAGCATAGTGAATCAAGTGACTTCATCAGTTCCATAATAAAGCTGTTACGTATTACTCCTTAGGGGGTCTACAACTGTCATACATTGGGCAAGTTAATTTATACTAATTTATTACAACATTACATACACAAGAAAGAATAATGGTCCTAAGATGGAACCCTGGGGCACTCCTGCCGAAATATCTCCCCAATTGTCCGTTCAAGACGGTTCTCTGTTTTCGATCCTTCAGAAAACTTTTGATAAGAGAAAGAAGTTGTCCCGAGACACCACATCGTTTCAGCTTATGAATGAGACCGTCATGCCATACCCTATCAAATGCTTTCGAAATGTCCAGATACACAGATCGAACGTCAAGGGGAGGATTACAGTCAAATGCCTGGAAAATCGTATGTGTTATGGAGATCCAGTGGTTGATTGTTGAGTCACCAGGACGAAAACCTGACTGATTGGGGTTGAGCAAATCACATGAAACAAGATGTGAGTATGAGGAATCGTACATAAGTTTTTCAAGCATCTTCCCAAAAATTGGTAAGCGGGAAATAGGACGGTTGTTGCTCTTTAAATTGTTTTCGTTTTTCTTGTGAACCGGGACTACGTTTGCACACTTCCATATTTCAGGAAATACACCATGCCTCAAACAGTTTGTGAAAATTATTTTAAGAGGAGTAACTAATGAAACATCGCTTAGTTTTATCATTCTTATAGAAATTTCATCCCAGCCATGTGCTTTGTGACTTTAAGTGACCTTATGACTTATTTTAGTTAACTACTGTTTATCTATAGTTCAGTCTTACCAATTTTCAACCATCCGCACTATACCTAGAGGTTACCCTTAAGGGCATTATTAAGATCTGCATGTTGCTTCGCAGTGCAAATAAGAAAGGACTTTCTGCATCAATCTTGACAGCAAAAGTTCGAAGTTTATTGTGAAATTATCAAATTAATCAATTTAACTTATCCAGCTGTGTTTTTGTTTTGATTCTTTAGCATTGTAAAATGCCGGCGAAGGGCAAATAACTTGCATCCGGTGCTTTTTCAGCTTCACTGAATGAAAGTCTTTCGTCTTGTCAACATCGTATTTGTTAAGGGATTTTACTGTTTCAAAGCGAGATAAAGATTGGATTAAAAATCGCCCTGAACCGGCATAGTGTATGTGAACGGTCTTGTGTTTTGAATAGCGACGTCCTCTTTTTCCGCTGGATAACTTTATCAATAAAAGCAGGTGGTAAATAACATGTTGCTCTTAAGGCCGGTTTACACGGGCGTTTCTTCCTAAATTTTTTGTAAATTTTTTTAAAAATTTTCAACATTTAGAAAAAAGTTATCGTGTAACAGGAAAACATTTACTGCGAAGTTTGATCTTATCTCCCATTTTTAATCTCGTTAATTGGTTTTAATGAGCTATCTTTGACGATTTTATTCTGATCCTGGGTCAGAATAAAATCGCTTCTTAAATTTTTTTCAAAGGAGCCGACAAAATTTGACGTAATTGACAGACTTTGCTCGACCATTTTGGCGCGCGATTTGAATTTATTTTCATTGAGGATTGGTGGATAATTGGAAAACAGCATCTAGAGATGACAAAGCAAAATACTGCTTCAATAGGCAACAGTTATCAACGAAGATACTATTCTTTTACACTTGAAATTTTTTTTCAATACTAGTTTGTTCTGTTGTTTCACTTTGTCCTCCCAAGTTCTACTCTTGGTGAAAGGATGGGTATACTGGCTCTTGACAGCAATCGCAGATGTGTATCCTGCATTCGGTATTCCGCTGTTATTTCACGTATCTCCAATTTATGTTTCAATCCAGACGGTCCCCTGCAAGGACATTGAGTGGAAACGAGTTGCTAGTGACGTCATGGTCTTATTCCGGTTTGTCGTGCTCTGTCATTAAATAGATAATTAATAATAATAATAATCATCATTTTGTAACAAAATCGAAAGAGGAAGTATCCTTATTATGGAAGTACTTCTAACCTACAGCCATAAAGTCGTTGGAGATACTCAATTCGAATAAATTTTCACTCCATGAAGATACATTCAAATCGTGCGCCAAAATATTCGAGCAAAGTCTGTCAACTACGTCAAATTTTGTCGGCTCCTTTGAAAAAAATTTAAGAAGCGATTTTATTCTGACCCAGGATCAGAATAAAATCGTCAACGATGGCTCATTAAAGTCAATTAACGAGATTAAAATAGGAGATAAGATCAAACTTCGCAGTAAATGTTTTCGGCATACCGGAAAACCAGGACCCAGGACCTAGGACCTAGGACCCAGGACCCAGGACCTAGGACCTAGGACCCAGGACCCAGGACCTAGGACCTAGGACCCAGGACCCAGGACCTAGGACCTAGGACCTAGGACCCAGGACCCAGGACTTAGGACCTAGGACCCAGGACCTAGGACCCAGGACTTAGGACCTAGGACCCAGGACCCAGGACCTAGGACCCAGGACCTAGGACTTAGGACCTAGGACCCAGGACCTAGGACCCAGGACCCAGGACCTAGGACCTAGGACCCAGGACCCAGGACAAAAGACCTACATCCTAGTTAGAAGATTCTACAGTATATCGTATTTTCATCTACAAATATCGTATTTCCCTGCTTCATACTGTATGTGCTTTCGGATCCTTTGCAGGGTTTCTTAGCTTTGTGACTCATTTTTGTAGCAAAAATTTTCTTTAGAGTCTCTTAAATTGTAACAAACTTGTTTTCAAAATTATCAAAGTTCACTGAGGACTGTCCTTTGAACCAAGAATAAAGTTATGAAGGGAAATTACTCCTTTTAAAGTCCATCTCAAACTAGATGTCACCTGAGATGTGCAATAACGCAACATTACTTCGCAAAACACTTCTGTTGTTGTTTTTCGCGAGCATTTGCAGATGAACTCAAATTTGAGACAGACTATAGTTTTATTTGGGATGGTGAAACGATTTCTGTTCCAAAAAGGTTTCTTAACTTCGAATTGGCATCAAAATTGCTTCTAGTACAGTCATAATTTTTCTGGAAGAGACCACTACAGCTTCCTACGGGTGGTTTCTTATAAACTGAATAAAAGATGAACGCATCTGATAAAGTGCAGAAAGAAATTTCGTTGAAAGCTTATCGTGTGATCTTTTGGCGTGAGCAAATTCATAATCAATACCGTTATAATTTCTTTTAATTGCTTGGCAAAATTTCAGATGACCCAGAAAGCGGGTTTTGCAAGAGACGCGTGCCCCTTTTCAAATCACGGAGGAGCGGACATTTGACCTATCACCGCTTGTTTGGTACAATGCCAAATGGCTTAAGTCATTATTATGTGTTTGGCAAAGTTTGTCTGTTACATGCAATCTGTTCGGTGGATATTTTTGGAAAATAATTAGTAAGTGTCTGCACGACAGAGAATGGTATGTCTGTATGTTGGTATGCATGGTATGTCGGTATGCGCAGGACCATAGGACCAAAGGTAGAAAGGAGAAGATTACAGCCAAACTAAATCACTCGTCAGGGTCAACGGCCGGTAAACGTCACCATGTTTCAGAAGCCGAAACTCCCGCCTGTTCTCACGAAAAAAAGCTGCAACGGCGTCGTATTCGAGAAGAATCTCAAGCGGTTCCAGCACCAGGAACTCGAAGACAGACAAGTTATTGGTAAGAGAATTTTGTGTTTTATACCATTGCATTGGGATACAGGTATTTCTTATAAGAAGCTGATAATTTGGGCCGGTAGTGGATGTTTCCAAAGTCATCAGATCAGTGCCCCTCATGAACATTTCTAAACAAGGCATGAAACATGCTGCAGTTTCTTAATTTTTTGGCTATCTGAGAGTCTGTGTTTCTTGTAAGCGGTTTCTAACAAAAATACGTGCATTTCAACAGGGACCCAGCCAGGGGGCAAGACTTCTTGAAGATCAATGTTTTCCCTGAAAGCTTCAATTAGAGCAATCGGTTTGATGGAATCATATCACCGTGAAATTTCTGTTGAGATCTACTTAAATTCTATCGAGGTCTTTTTAATTTTTAGACATTACTCAAGGACATTCCTAGTAACATGATACATGAAACAAGTGGAATAAAGTAAATATTCCCAAAAACAAATAGTTCATTAAGTTACATTTTCCCAGTGCTGAAGTTGCTTAATGGTGTGGTGATCTGAGAGTTGGTTTCTTATAAGCAATTTCTTATACAAAATGGGCATAACGGAAAAACCAGACCCAGGACCAGTAGGACCGGACCCTAACGGACCGGACCCCGGCAGAATATCCATTCATTTCCATATTTCCAGGTGACTGACTGGGTACATTGATAATGGGCTACTTGCTTTTTTACACACTAGAGCCTATTTCTTGGTACCTAGAAAGCCCCCTGAGATTTAACAATGTATCATCATAAAATGAAGAAAGCTAAGACAGTTGGTTGTGGTAGTTTTGTTTTGCATTAGATTTTGGCATTGTATGTTATCTGAATCTTGTTCTGAATATCAATGAGAATCTTGTCCTTGGGAAATTAGAGTGAGTTGCAGGGCCTTGCTAGACTTTATCATGCGTAGATCTTCGTGGGTCTTCGTTCCTTTCAACTGAAAGTTTGTCTGTTGATTAGATGATCAATGTAGCAGATTGTGCATTCTTGCAGTTAATGTGGTATCCAAAGTTTAGTTATTTCTTTTCAGCGATGATTGTGTTGGTCTTGTCTTCATTTTTGAAATGAAAGTTCTGTACCGTCATTACAAACTCACGACGAAAAGGAATTGGCATTCACAGGGGTCGGGTCCGTTAGGGTCCGGTCCTATTGGTCCTGGGTCTGGTTATTCCGTTATGCCTACAAAATGCATGTATGAAAATGGTTATTTTAGCCAAAATAAAAGATGTGGTCCTAATTATCATCGGTAATGTCAATTTTGGTGTACTAATAGCCTCAGGCATGTACTTTCTGAAAATGTAAAAGTTAAACTAGAATTCGCCATCATTTTTGCTCACATCAGCGTTCTCCTTTGTGTGGTCACGCAAAGTGGCAAACTTGGCCAAAATAAAAATAAATTAGGAGCACAATTTCCATCCAAACATGAAAGTTATGATAGAATACATCAAATAACACTATACTACAAAAAAGTTAGCAAAATATTGAAAGCTACTTTTTTCGCGAAAATTGAGATTTGAGAATTTCCGATTCAGTCCCGGAAAATTTTCTCCCTCCCCCTCATTTGTTGAAATATTTCAATGAAACTTTCTGAGCAGTTGCACAATAACAAGCTGCAAAAAGTCAAGAAGTTTCATGCCATAGAATTTATCCTAACTGAGTTTTAAAAAGATCTACTAGGGGGCCAAATCCCCCCCAACCAAAATAGGGTTAAAAATTAAGATGATTTTGAGTTTTGAGCCAAGATTGCGCGCAGGCTAAGACAGTGAGTTCTGATAGTTTTGGAAATCTGGCAAATACTTTGTTTAGACATCTTCCATCATTAGAACGCTTTTCCCCTTGATTTCATGTATGCAATGCAATTTCTCGTGAATTTACAATTTTGGAAACATTTACCGAAGAATGAACCCCACCGGGCACCGTCAATGTTTTATGCATTCTTTTCAAAGATACTGAAAATGAGAAACTGCAGAAACAGTTTTTAAAACTAACGAAACGGAAGAAGCGTTGTTAATTTGCAGCTTTGGTTTTCGCTGGTTATGCACAATGTTTTGACACATGTGCATAACTAACAGTAATAGTTAATGTTTTGACATTGTGCCGAGTGCAAACTCTTGGCCCATTTACAGGGCAAATATGCCACCAATTATCTCCAAAACCACACTTAGCATACCATTTTAACATTGTACAATAGTGATTTCATCCTTCCAGAGTCTAGTTATAGATTATCATGGCAACTGGTCTCGTCTTTAGGCAACCAAACAATAGGGCCATGTCACATATAAGCTTAAGTACAATCTTTTCAGATGAAATGGATTGGGACTTAAATAAACAACCAAGAAGTGAAGAAAATATGACTTACCATATTGCACAGATAAAGATATCATGTGTTATAAAGGTTTTCATCTACGATGTATAAAGGCTAAAGCAAAGCAAAAATATAGAAATCAAGTGCAAAGCTAGTGACATGAAAGTTGTCAATACCGTTTTTGTTTTTCTTTTTGGATACGAGCTGGCACGATCCCTTCGTTAGTGCTCCTTTGGCAGAAGGTTTAGGACGTTAGAGGATGCATAAATGCATCATATCACCTAAGGAACATCTACATCTAATAAGAATGCAGGAGTCTGTGTGAACGCTGTCATCTGATTCACATTTTTTATTAGAAATGACAAGATCCTTGGGAAATTAAGAAATTCATCTCAATTTTTGATGAGGTTGGTCGTACGTCTCAGTTTCAATGACAACCGTCCAATTCAGTGAGCGATATTGAAACACGGGGGGGGGGGGGGTTCTCGGCTAAATTTCGGGCAGGGGTGTGCCGCCCACGGTTTCAAAATGGCACCGTTGGCTAGACCAATTTTTCTGAAAATGATACCCTTGGCTAGACTAATTTCTACATCAAAAGTGCCATGAGTTGGCATTTTCTAGGCAAAACTTGCCAAATATTTGCATTCTAAGGACCAAAATTTGAAAAAAATTGGGTTTCTTTACAGGAATTACCGAAGTTTGACATTTCTTTGACCAAAATTGCCAAAAAGTATACCCTTGCCCAGACTAAATGGGCGAAAATTGGCAAAAAGTATACCCTTGGTTAGACTAAATGGACTAAAATTGGCAAAAACCATACCCTTGGCTAGACTAGAAGGTTTGAAAAAGCATACCCTTGCGGGCGGCACACCCCCAGATACCTTTACTATGGAAGAACCCCCCTCCCTTGTATTGAAAGTTGTTTAATGATTTTACAAATAGATCACAGCGCACTGTTTCCGATTACATTGTTGAATGCTATGGTAACAATAGTATACCTATTTCAAATTCCTTGAACCTTAGGTAAAGGTTCCTTCGCTGTTGCAGAAAAAGCCATATATAATGGGAAGCAAGTTGCTATCAAGAGACTAGCTGATGCATCTTCGAGCACAGATAGAAGCATTTTCGCGAAAGAGGCGCTGCTGTTGAATGAAATAGATTGCGCACACATAGTAGAATTGATCAGTGTCTCTGATGATCCAATGGCTGTCATGCTAGAATACTGCGAATTTTCCTTCAGAACATTCAATCGTGAGAACAGTGTTAACTCTCTCGACCAATTTTTGAGTTATCTAGATGGCGAGGAGCTATTTGCATATTTTCCCTCAATCTGCAATAAAATTGTTGATGATGTGCTCACTGCAGTTGACTTTTTGCATAGTAGGGATATTGTTCACCGGGACATAAAGCCAGCAAACGTACTTGTCAGTAATTTGCACTACGCAAACTTGGAAGTTGGCAGCAACGAAATGTTCACAAGTCAACCTATAATTTGTAAGATGGCAGACTTGGGAGAAGCAAGATCAACAGTTACTCAGACCCGTGCATTAGTCGGAAATAGCCGCACTAAGTTTCTGGCAAGAGGTAGCCCGGCCTTTATGGCTCCCGAAATATCGATAGAGGAGTTTATGGTAACTTCAGCAAGCCTTGGACAGCTGAAAGCTATTGATGTCTGGGCAGTTATGATGACCATCTTTGTTGTTATAAATCCTGATCAACGCTACCCTTTTCAACTTGACATAACGCGTTTACTGGAAGAAGACGGCAAAGAAGTCGTAAACAGTGAACACTTACTCAAAGCTTGTCTTCGTGAGAGGAAGATTCCGTCATTCTCAGACAAATACCTTGGAATGCAGGCAAATTATTACCAACGACTACGTAGGATTTTCTGCGAGAACCTCGACTATGATCCAGAGCAGCGTTGTACTGTAAAAGACCTGATCAAACAGTCAAGAGAAGAAAGTGATTTCCTTACGATGCCACTTACAGTCTCTCAAGCTTCAGCATTGAGTGAAAGTGACATGGATGTGATTAGTATGGTTGAGGGATCCACGGATGAGTTGGCACAAACATTACTACCACAGAACGACGGCACGAACTCTTGTGCTTTTCTTTCGCTGGGAATTATCGATCGTTTGCTGAATCAGAGCTCAAATAGCATTGTAACGGATGATAATCTAGTGCAGGTCATTTCGGAAGTAATAACTAGCTATCCGCTGAAATTCAACCAATACCGTGACCCCACGAAGATGGTGGATATCTATGAAGCTTCTTCAATTCTATCAAAAAACAGTCTTCTCATTCATGAATTCAATTTTGAAGAGAAGATCGTCGACAATGAAGCAGTGTACAGTTACAATTTTCAAGTAAATGCCATCAAAGTTCTGGAGCAGTGTCAAGAAATGGCAAGGAATGAACAGCAAATGCAGTTCGCAGTTTTTCAAGCTGGAGTCTACATTTTCGCTATAGCTATCACGGAAACTGGAGCATTCATGGCATTTGAGACACATCCAATTGGGGAAAAGCTTGGCGGAAATGGGGAAGGACTGGTGGTTAAAACAACTTCACCTATAGAATTTTTGCAGTGGATCTCACGGCGCTTGATCACGTCCGGTGTGTCAACAAAATGTACTCCCTACATTATTTGCTTGGAACGAAAGAGAAAAAGGTACGTGTGTCAGGAAAGAATACAACTTTTGGAGCTGCTCCAACAGAAAAGCATTAACCTCGACATTTGTAACTTCTTATTTATGCCAAAGATAAATCTACCGGGTGAACCAGAAAAAATTTCCCACTTTAAAAAATTCGTAGCACCAAGATTACTTCGCATATTTGAATGATTCAAAATCAACATTTAAGTATTTTTGTGATTTTTCTCGTTGTCTTACAAGATTTAGATATATCGGTAAATTTAACTTTATAAAACCTTCATGATTGCAAAGTGGGTGAAAGAGGTCCTAAAATATTGATAAAATTGTAAGGATTCTCCGTACATAGAACAATACGCAATGGGCATTTCACCTCTCTAAAGAGTTACATGACATCAATTTTCAAACAAACACTAAAGGTTTTTAGTCCCACGGCAATAAAATGTGCAGTGGATAACTCAACCATGAACAAGTGGATTTTCTTTATTGATCTGAGCGAGGAGTCCTTTATGATTTGATCAACGTTTTAGGTCATTTTTCTGTCATTTTGCAACCATGGTATTTTTATAAAGTTGAATTTACCAATACTTCAAGTGCTGGTACGACAACGAGAAAAATCACAAAAATACTTTGATCTTTCGGCTTTTAACTGCAATTTGAATGATTCAAATCCGTCAAGTAGTCTTGGTGCTATGAATTTTCAAAAGTGGGAACTTTTTCCTGGCTCACCCAAAGCATTTGAAACTAAGCTGGGGAAATGCACTTCAAGTTAACTTTGCAAAATGAATCTAGAATTTGCCAATTCTGAATTGTTTCAAACAGCATGTTAATAAAGATTGGACGGTTACAAGTCATGTGAAATATATAGCGGGCTTTCTAACACAATCGTATAAATTATCTATTGGTCCACTTTTGGATGATTTTTTGGATAAATAATGCATTTAACGTGACTTTGTCATCGTTACAGGACGAATTCTGGCATGAATCATTTAATGAGTATTTTATTTACCAAGTGTGTGGTCTGCAAGGTTAGATTGCAAAATTAGGTACTGTACTGAACAATTAGGTCAGTCGTATCACTTATGCGTGTAATGCACGTCCCTGTTGTTGTTGGCGATGTTGCTGATGATCTCGCTGTCGGAAAAATTTGGTATTTTGCCCCATATGCATTCAGGGCTGGTATCACCCCCTAATGAAATGGTTTTTGCTCTGTTATTGCGCAGCCTTGCCTTTGAGATTAATTGTTTGCAAGCCAACAAGCATTCAATGTGCTAACTTTGTGATTGCGTGATACTTTCCTCTTTGAATAGAACGCCATCCAAATTCGATGATCCATCGCAGAGAGAGACAGAGAAGAGCCAGGAAACAAATAATAGAGACCTGTCAGTGGAATGTGAAACACGATCAAGGTAAATATGAGCATTTATTTCCTTTACTAGACGTTAACTTGCGCAAGAACGACGAACCTCTTTTCTATTCAATCCAAGAGATATTTCTTACGGAAAATGATGTCGTTTCTGCTGTTTTTGCCGCTTCAGTGAGTAGTCGCAGCGACAATCAGTTGTGTTGAAGCAAAGATACGATGACTGAAGTGAGTCAAAGTTTCCATATATGTGGTCGTTAGGATACATGACCAAGCCATATCGCAATGAATATCTTCAAGCACTCCATGTATATCAAGTAAAACTATGTGTTCTCTCATTTAAGAAGCTACCATTATCTATAATGGCACTTATCGTGAGCTGCAGGAGCTGTGTCACGGGCACGATATAAGGATTTCTGACTCAAGCAATCTATAGCTTTGAAATTGCAAAAGAAGCTTGTTCGTATTGCTGACAGCTCATGTAATACGGCATTCCTCAGAAATATTTAATCTTTTCAGAGAAGAAATCAGAGAATTTAGACAGAAAACAGAGGAAAGCAATAGCAAGTCATTCAGTCAAAAACGAACACATGATGATGTGATCAGCAGCAGCTCAAGTGATGAACTGGAAATAACAAGAGTCGTTAAAAGGAGGTACGTTCTGCAACAATTAAAAATCATTTTTCAATTTTTCAACATTCAACGAATTTCTATATCCAAACATGTATACCAAACTAACTCTACAACAAGTATTGTTGCCCCATTGAATAGAAATCTCATTGCACAATCTAATCTAATCTGTTACAGAACAGTCCCCATTATGAGTATTTCGTACTAGCGGTTAGTAGGTTAAAATGATAATATTAGAAAATAAACTGGTCAGCACTGCCGGACTGGCAAGCGTTTATCCACTGAAAAACTTTTATTTGGAGTTTGGCACACCAATTTCAATACAAGACACTCCCTGTGATCATCAACTGGTCATAATTTAGTTGCAGCTGTGGCAAATATTACCACAAACAATACGGAATTCAGAAACTCTTTGTCAATTTGTAAGGAGAAACGTCCTTGCAAATTATGCCGCATCTTCATTACAAACCTGGACTATTTATGATGATTGTTTTTAGACATTCGTTTGAAATTGTATATTTCGATAACTTGTGAATATTTCATCTACTTTTCTTAAGTAATGTTCCATGTACCGTCAATGATGATGTGAGACTTTAGAAAAAGTCCTTAAAAGTGTACCAGAAAATCCTTAGATTGAAACGAGCAACTCTTAAAATAGCTACCAAAACAATATCCCTTTTGACTGACTCGAGATAAACTTGCATGCTTGACACGTGAGAAAATACCCTGAAAAAGGCACACAAATCGAGTTGGAAAAATATACCAAGAACGTATAACGCCTCTAGGTATACCTCTTTAAAAAGCATGAATCTACAAACAGCATAGTACCTCCAATCACTTACAAAATCGTTGAGCCACCCCTACGTTTTCAGTTTTTTGCCTCTGTTTTCTCCCCTCGCCCCTAGTCAACGTTGTTTTGCCACAACAAAGTTGCCGAATCATGCATGTCATCTCGATCAGGTATTTTTTCAAAACAACATTGACATAGGGGGAAGGGGAACGAAAATGTCTTTTTTTGAAGGTGGCTCAACAATTTTGTAAGTGATCGTCGGTTTTGGAGTACTTCCGGGTGGACATTTTTTATAATTTCGAATTATCAATGCAATCAAAGCATTTTAAGAAAACATGTCAAATGTTCGCTCACCATCACTATGATTCTATTCAGCTGTTCAGTTTCCCTGGAAAGCTCCGAAAGTGAAGGGGAGTCAACAACAACAAGTGTATGCAGTTTAAACAGCACTCTAGATCTAACAGCGAGTGAAAACAATGTTTCGAGTGCAATGAATGCAGACAGTTCTTCTAACTTTGCAGGTATATTGTCCCAAATATAACTTATTACTAATTAAAATGAATAGTGGAACTGTACTTTGGTGAACCGATTCACCGCTGGTCGTTCTAGCCTAACTACCTCAGTCCCAGTTTCCGCTTCGTTCATTGAATTGGATGCCGCCACTGCACTTCATCTGTTATAGCGATTATCAGTTTATCAAGGAGCGCAACTACGACATGTAATCAGTCTATGGTCGTCCTTTGAATGAGTTCAAACAACGGGAAAACTAGGCAGTTCTAGTGCCCACATAATCGTTAGTTTTTTTAGCACTTACCGGTCTTGGTCACAGGCAAGGTTTACTGCATTGTAATTATTCCTAAAAGGACAGAAACAAACAGAAAGAAACCTATGATTAGAAGTATTGGAGAGCCCTTCTTCTTGGAAAAACATAGTAGTGATGTGAAGTAGTGTGCTAGGCACAGTATCTTCAAACAATGCAGGGATTAAACTGCGTCCTGTTTAATAAGCACCTGTAAGTTTATTGCACATACATGGCTATTAAGAATTTTGAATTGATGAAATGGATTGAAACGCTTCATTTGAATGTGTGCACCTAAATCTACCGTGAAATTGAACTTACACTCCTACTCTGTCTTCTGGCTAGTCTCCTGTAAATTCAGAACCAAACTTTAGCATCAATCGCGCTTTTTACCATAAAATCCAGCTATGAACTGAAAGTATTTTTGGCTTGGCATTCATCTTCTTTGTTTCTTATTCCTTCATTCTACAATGTATTTCCTTTTATCGGAAAATAGTTTGCAAATTGTTACTTCTGGCAACGTGTTTCCAATACAGATGGACCGAACTTAACTTTCTGAAGCTGAACCATATTCGATGGAGAAAGCATTGAAGACATTTCAGATGAATGTGATATTTTCTCTTTCAGCTATTTCGTTCTACAATGAGGATCCTACCTTACCAATATATGCTAAAGGAAGAAGTCAGCCTTGCTCAACGATGAACATTGCCGAGTTACTTGTTAATGGTGTCAAACCTGAATTGATTTGCACTAACACTCCCATCTACGTGAAAAACAATGTTGAATTCATTGTAGATACAAATGCATTGAATGATTGGAGAGACATTCGCACAGACTTGAACTGTGGATTGCAGCGCTCTGGGACAAAATCATTTCACTACGAATTTTCGGAAGGCAAAGCTTATAATGCTGAAAAGATCAACTGCACGCACGTTGCTACAAGATACCTTTATGTCCACAAAATACACAGCGATTTCCACAAAGTGATTGTCAACGTCAAGCACTTGGAATCTGGTAAGATTCTGCCACTCTTTTACGTCCAATACTATTTCGACGATGGTGAGCATCAAATAGATTTTGAATTTCAACGAGCAGGGAGAAGCTCCAAGAAAGTAATAAAGCAGACAAAGTTCTCTGTTAGGGCTGAGATTAAGTCATTGGCTCGAGAAGGACTGAAAGGCAAAGCTATCTTCAACAGGCTTTGCAGCAGTGCTGGAGGCTTCGAAAACGCAAGATCAAGTTCGGATTTCCCTAATTCTACTACACAGATATACGACATAGTGAGAAAAGAGGTGGCCGTAAAGAAGAAAGATGACGTCGTAGAATTAATCGATTTGTGCAAAAAAACGTGCGAACAGCCAAATGCATTTGTAAGAGAAGTACGAACAGCTCCAGAGTTGAGTGTTGTATTGGCAAATAATCGACAACTGAACGACATTCGCAGATTCATCGCCTCCGACCATTGTTGGAGTATCTTGGGAGTCGACCCAACCTTCAACATCTGCAACTACAACGTAACAGTCACGACTTACCGCAACCCATTACTATACAGGGAAGGAAGTGACATATGTCCAGTTATGATTGGTCCCGTTCTAATCCACTCACACAAGACGTTTGAGTCGTACTTCAGCCTACCAACTACGATGGTGCGTCTTGATTCAAACCTTGCTGCACTGAAGGCATTTGGAACGGACGGTGAAGCTAACGTCTATAAAGCACTGCAAGCTTGCTTTCAAAAAGCTTACCACCTGCTTTGCTGGATTCATGTAAAGGATAATATAAAGAAGAAGCTCTCACAGCTCGGTGCCAAGGATAGCAGTACTTATATCGAGGAGATCTTTGGTAAAGCATGCGGTGCCATCAAGGTCAGAGGGCTTTTAGATGTTGCAACAGCCGAGCAGTTTGAGCATGAGTGGTGTGAAATCGAACGTAAGTGGATGGAGAGAGGAGCTGTTGGGATTAAGTTTCATAAATACATTGCCGAGCACAAAAAAGAGCTCATGAAGTCATCGATGATAGCTGGAGTTCGGGAAAAGTGTGGCCTCGGAAATCCTCCCTTAGAGTATACACAAAATGCAAACGAGTGCATCAACTCAATTCTTAAGAAGAGCAAAGAAAAAGGAGCTCTTTCCCTTAAGGAAACAGTCAGGCTGATTCACAAAGAAGTCATCATCCAGGATGAAAGACTAAAACTTTCAATCGTTGGTAAAGGAGAATGGAAGATACGTAGCGAATACGTAAGCAAGCTGCAAGTTGGAGAGGAGAAGTATTACAAAATGAACCAAGTACAAAGAGATTGGTAAGTTGCTCCTTCATACTAAACGGATTTCTCATTATCATTATAAGAAACTGCGTATAAAGTCTACTCTGAGAACACCTAAAAATTTAGAAACTCCAGTACTGTACTGAGAAGATATAACTTAGGAAACTATTTATTTTGATAAAGGAAATCCTTAACATAATTTCTCATTCATTTTCACATGCTTCCTGTATCATATTACTCGCAACATACATGAACGGTAAAAGCATTGGAAAGGATTCAATAAATTTTTTTTGGAAATGTTCAACAGGGTAACTGTATTGAACATGATGATAGTTGTGAAACATTTAAGAAACTCGTATGAAACTCTAAGTACTGACAATCTGATAATTTTAAGAAGCTTTCAGTGCTGGCCCAAATTCCTAGTTTCTTGTAAGAAATTCGTGTACTTTTACTTTCTTGCAACTGAGATTCAGAAGTTCATGGAAAACACCGGTTCAAGCATCAACAACTCATTTGCTGATTATCCAGCACGAAGGCCTGATTTGGAATCATTTTGAAAATGATAGATTTTATATGAATTTCTTGTGCTAGCGTAAGCAAGTGGTAAATGAGCCCATAACTGTAATACAATTGTCCCAAAACCGGTTGCGGAACAAAAGCAGAACCGCTTTTGTTAAACATGTGAAATCCTGGTTATTTTTTTGGAAATCTACTGGACGAAGGTAAAACCACTCATTTGAAAGTTTGAGATACTAGTCTTTTGTAAGCAAATTTTGTGGATACAGGTAGACACCGACTATAGGCAAACTTTAGGATTTTGATTAGATGGTAGGTTAGGAGACTGGATTTCGGAGACAAACGGATGGAATGGGAAGACAGATTCTAAAATTCCCCTTTGTCTCAACACCTGGCTGTTTGGGAAGGAAAATTCATACCGCGTGGTAAAAGAACCCTTTGTTTCTTTCCAATTCCTTCTGAAAACATCGTGTCAAATACTTTACGGTACGTGCAAGCGACGTTGGGTCGCAAATATTACACTACTGTACAGTGGCATAAAGGTCTAAAGTTACGTTTAGTTCAAAAACTAAGGGTTAGTTTCAAAAAGTTTAGATGTAATCGGGAAATGTTTTCAGAGCCAAAGTAGCAGACATGTTGTCAAAATTTTCCTGGGGTTTGGCCCTCAGACTCCCTACTTTAATGCCCACATTGATTCGTCCTTGAAATGCTGCTGGCTTAGACAACTCACTAGGTTGCAAATCATTAGCCTCAAATGTTTAACTGGACATAATTTTTTTATGTCTATCATGTCATTTTAAATATGCTTTTAGCTGGAGGGCCCCGAGCTGATAAATCTCTAAGGGCCCCGACTGCCTCTCTTACGCCACTGCTACTGTAATGGTTTTATCAGTGATGGTGACAGGGGAGGGTTATAGGGAGCTACAGCCCCCCTATCGGAAGCATCTAGCCCCCTGTCGGAGGAAATTTTGGGTTTCTATCGACGGAATTTGGCAAAATGATGTACAAAAACTGCATATTTTAGCCATTTCATCCCCCCATGTTGGAAGCTCCAGCCCCTCCGTCGGAAGATTTCTGGCGCCACCCCTGGTTTTTATGCAGCGTTATTCTTTAATTTCTTACATTTGTTTAATTTCTTTTGTAGCTTGATAAAGAGATTCAACTCGTTTATTCCGCCATGCCATTCCACTGAAAATGAACGACAAGAAGACATTTCTTCTCCAACTCCGCACATTTCACTACCAGATCTAATCCTTAATAAAGTTCCCACATCAATTCAGCAAGAAATTAAGGAAGAAGCATGCAAACTTCTTAGTGAAAGCGGGAGGATAGTGCATGGACCAGCTGAAAGCAACTTGTACATTATAACTAACAAAAGGCGACCATCTGAGCCTCACATGGTAGTATATGACAAGAAAAAAAGCAAAGCAGTTTGCCGTTCTAAGTTCTGCTTCAGGGCAACTGGATTTGGAATCTGTGGTCACGCTGTTGCTGTGGCAAAGAAAGAAAATTTTCTCGTTGATTTGGTCCAGCAGTTCAACAAAAAGAAACATGCCGATGCCGTTAGCCGTTTGGCTAATGCAGGTAAGGCCATGGATGAAAAATGGTTGCTTCAAACTTGAGGTTAATTTGAAATAATCAAGTTTCTTTGATTGACGTTGTCTACCATTGAAAGTAACTATAAACTATTTGCAGGTGCTCGCGGTTTGTACAAACATTTGTTCAAAATACTTGATAGGAGGCATGTAACTACCAGATCACAGAATTCCTAAGCAACTTCTGCAAAGTTCTTAAGATAATTTGCCAACATGAGGATTCAACATAATTGCCCTTCTTATGAGTAGTGCAAGCTCAAGCTGTTACGAGATACGTAATGTAGTTTTGCCACTATGTCTGCTGCATCTTCATGTAATGGTAGAAGAGAAATTGTTATAAGGCAAGGGCAATTTTGTCAAAAAACTGCATTCTCTAAAATTATGTTCTCCAAGGAAACAAGTTCTTCTTTGTTCCACATTAAACGGGCAATAAGCCACTTCAAGAGCACTTTCATAACTCTGTTTCTTTTTGCAAGCTGACCACAGTCCTTAAAGGTGATGTGTCCATATACACACAGCCCCTTTGCTAGCTTTACATAGGCAAACTAATGACTTACTTGCGGTTGGACTTCAAGAGCTGATCCACAGTAGGCAGTCCCACCACGAAATTTGACTTTGAATTTGAATGTGATCAGTTTACAGATATTTTGACGGTGTGTATATATGGCTGTACTTACATGGACACATTTCATATCAATGACATTGATCCCAGCTTTGGATTAAACGATCATCATATTTCTAGTTGCAAGGTTACCAGTCCCGAGTATTTGCTATAGTGATTTTACAGTGATAAGAAGTTTCAGATATTTCAAGGGATCTACCACAGGAAAATGTTCCGTGATGAAAGTTTACGCCAGAGACGTGTTTGCAATCAAATCCCATTTACAAGAAATGTGCTCTTTTGTCAGTGGTGAAATATATTTTGCAGGTAAAGAGAAACAAGCAGGACAAAAGAAGACAAAATCTACGCAGAAGAGGAAAGGTCCTGCAAATTCAAAAAAAGATAAAGTGAGGAAAGTTGTAGAACGCCACGACAGTACATCGGATCATTTGCATACATCATCAGTTACAGACATATCTCAAGAAGCTCAACTGCAGCGAAACCAAATACCTGCTGAATCGCAACAGCAACACCAGCCATTGCCACAATTCGATCAACTAAGGCAGAATTATGGGTATCAACATACCTCAGGCCAGTCATTCTTTCCTCCTGCCTCCGAGGAGCCTTCCCAACAACAACAGGGTCATCCAGAACAACTTTTTGGACACCATCAAGGGATGCAGCCCGGATTTCCAGAGCCCCCTGTTGCCGGCTATATTGTCACGTTGCTGAAATTCTGCCATAGAAATGTTGCAAGCTGCTACGGTTGTCGAGGTAGATTTTTTGAGCAAGGATATCCAAGCCCCCCAAGGGATCTGGTGGTTGTCACTAAGACAAGGCGGTGGTACAAAGATCCACACACTCAACAAAGAGTCCAGTCGGCAGTACCATCAAATGTGTACTTCCATTTCAGCAAGGCTTGCATCAATGCTTTTGACGCAATGTTTCAGCCTCAAATGATAACTGCACCAAAGGAGGTGCAGCCATTCCTGCTTCCAGAGCACAGAAACATTTTACTGTCTTGCTCTTTGAACATATAAAGACCACTTAGTTTTTTACGGCTTGCTCGATGATGTAAGGTTTACATTAAAGATGTTAGGCTAGCTGTGTGCATTATAGATAGCATCAACATAAATTGGCATAGCAATTGCTGTGCTAGCCAACTACACGTATTTCTAATAAGAAGCTGCTAATAAGAAACTCAACTCTCAGGTCGACAAAATTAAGAAACTTCAGTACTGGGAAAATAGCACACCAATCTATTTACTTAGATGAAGCAAATCACTAGCATAGTTTTACCTTCTTCGTCTATTTCCCGTATCATATTAATCGTAAGGTATTTGAGCATAATCTTAACACTGGAAAGGCTTAAAAAAACATTTGTTCACGCGGGTATGGGTAGTGAACATGAAGAAAATCGAAGGAAACTCCGAGTACTAAAAATCTGACAATCGTTTGTGTACATTACATGCCCCTGCCCCTTTAAGGAGGCCTCTGGTAGATGTTCAAAGCATTGCATTTCATTGCATTTTAAGTCACGTTATATAACGTAAATGACATAAGTTGCATTGGGATCATTATCAAGACAATTCGGCTTCCAATGTCTTGTTTATCCTTTGTGCTCTGACAGGCTATAAACATATTCTTTATGAGCTAAGAACTGGGCCGGTACTGGGAGATTCTTAAAGTCATCAGGCCTTCCTTTTCAATGTTTCGTTTGGCTAATCTTCTTTGTCTACCTTTGGCCCTTTTTTCCTGCGCATACCGACAAAAATCACGTTATGTCCTTGTCACCTCTGTCCTGTAGACACTAATTATTATTTTCCAAAATATCTACCAAAACGATTGCATCCAACAGACAAACTTTGCCAAATACATCATAATGACTTGAGCCATTTGTCATTGTAATGAATGCTGATCATATAATGATAGGTCAAATGTCTCCTCTTTCATGATTTGAAAAGGTGCACGCCTCTATTGCAAAACCCGCTTTCTGGGTCATCTGAAATTTTGCCAAGCAATTAAAAGAAATTATAACGGTATTGATTATGAATTTGCTCACGCCAAAAGATCACACGATAAGCTTTCAACGAAATTTCTTTCTGCACTTTATCAGATGCGTTCACTTTTTATTCAGTTTATAAGAAACCACCCGTAGGAAGCTGTAGTGGTCTCTTCCAGAAAAATTATGACTGTACTAGAAGCAAGTTTGATGCCAATTCGAAGTTAAGAAACCTTTTTGGAACAGAAATCGTTTCACCATCCCAAATAAAACTATAGTCTGTCTCAAATTTGAGTTCATCTGCAAATGCTCGCGAAAAACAACAACAGAAGTGTTTTGCAAAGTAATGTTGCGTTATTGCACATCTCAGGTGACATCTAGTTTGAGATGGACTTTAAAAGGAGTAATTTCCCTTCATAACTTTATTCTTGGTTCAAAGGACAGTCCTCAGTGAACTTTGATAATTTTGAAAACAAGTTTGTTACAATTTAAGAGACTCTAAAGAAAATTTTTGCTACAAAAATGAGTCACAAAGCTAAGAAACCCTGCAAAGGATCCGAAAGCACATACAGTATGAAGCAGGGAAATACGATATTTGTAGATGAAAATACGATATGCTGTAGAATCTTCTAACTAGGATGTAGGTCTTTTGTCCTGGGTCCTGGGTCCTAGGTCCTGGGTCCTGGGTCCTAGGTCCTGGGTCCTGGGTCCTAGGTCCTGGGTCCTAGGTCCTGGGTCCTGGGTCCTGGGTCCTGGGTCCTAGGTCCTGGGTCCTAGGTCCTAGGTCCTGGGTCCTAGGTCCTGGGTCCTGGGTCCTAGGTCCTGGGTCCTGGGTCCTAGGTCCTGGGTCCTGTCATAGGGTCCTGGGTCCTGGTTTTCCGGTATGCCAATGTTTTCCTGTTACACGATAACTTTTTTCTAAATGTTGAAAATTTTTTAAAAAATTTACAAAAAATTTAGGAAAAAATGCCAGTGTAAACCGGCCTTTAGGAAAACACTTCGGAAACTGATGACGTTTCGTGGAGTTTGGTGAGGAGCATTTTTAGAAGGACGTAATGCTGGTAGTTCGTATGAGAGGTTAAACTGGGAACGAAAGAGGGGCCTTAATCTTCCTTCACATCAAACTGTAATGATTGTTGATTACATAAGGGACTTGATGCCAGTAAATAAGCTTTCTGACAGTAAAGTGCCATCGTCTTTCGGGATAGCTGACTACGATAAAATCAGAGGTGGTAGTTCAGGGCGATCTAATTTATTCAAGCTGACTTTACAATCGCTCCTTTGAGTTGCTGCTGTACTTCAAGCAATGAGAAGATTAGGTTGATGAAGTGAGACAGTGCATATTACGAATTGAATAATGTTCTGATGGCAGGTAACTGCTTCATAACACTACGACGAAAATGCACTTTATTTGAAGGTTCAGCGCGATTGTACTCTCGTATCACCTACGAAGAGTGTTGGGGGCTACAAAGTGCCCGAGTCAAATTTGATTTCATGCAATGTTGTAAGTTGGAATGAAAATTGGAGAATTTGCGAATTTTCCTAAAAATTAAATAGCCTAATTAAGAATTGAACAATTTAATTTATAATTGCAGACACTGATCAGGTGATCAGCGTCCTGAAACAGTTGGTCAAGTAAAAAGCATAAGAAGTGAATCTAATTGGCCAAGGATGATCATAGGTCGCAGGAACTCATTAACAAATGACATCGTCTGCTACGCAAGGAAGTTATGCTTCCCAATTAATGTTTCCTGGGAGCAGACCATCTCCCATCAATTCGGCATAATAATCTCTTGGGGAGAGGCTCCGAATCCTCAAAGCTCATACCTACCAACTGGCTGCTGTAAGATGTAGAAAAATATGTCCATCCATTCATTTTACTTGTAGTTACGTTGTCTCTGTAGTCATCAGCTGACTTATTACACAATTGGCAAATATCTTCATTATGAACTACGTTGATTGATCTGCAACGAGCATTTCTCATGCATTCGAACCTACATTTATCTACACCAGTGTTCTGCAGTGTCATTAAGACGGAACCTACATGAAGGACTTCACCGAGTTTTACTACACTGAAATTTGAAAACATTTTGCAAGGAAGTCGGAGTATGTGAACGTCTGCAATAGCTATCCATATGGTGACAAAGGACCTAGAAAAAATAGAGTGAAGCGGTTACATGCTTTGTAGCTTCAAGTTCTAATTGTTCACCAGAAGACTTGAGCATTCTGGTAATTTTGTAGCTGACGTGTTAATTTAGATGCAAAAATTATCCAGCAAAACAGATGTGTTGCTATCAATGTCTTAGTGAAGAGCTGGATGGAAGACCGTTGACGAACTGATAGCCGGTGAATCTAAGACAATGATCTTCAAGTTTCTGAATGAGCTGGTTCCAAAATACCTGTGTGACATCTTCACCCAAAACTCATTATGTTGATCAGATAGTTGTCGTATTACAAGGACGGGCTTGAGGTCACCGATGAAAAGGTAAACAAATGGCCATAAATGTTTCTTTCATAGAGGTCCTAAACTGTGGAATAGCCCGTCGGCCTAGTCAAAGCAGGGAGCCTCTCTGTACAGTTTCAAGAAAATTTATTAGAAACGGAAACTTTTTCTTTTTGTTTTTATTGTAACTTTGGAACACCATTGCAAATAAGTTTTAAATGTTGTGAATCAGGTTGTAAAGTTTGATTTAATTAATAGCGTCTTCCTTTGTATATTGTTGTAAATAACACTTTTAGAGCCCCTTGAAAATCAACTCGTTGAAGGGCAACCCTTCTCAACCCTAATCCGCATGGGGATGTTTTCCACCCCTGCCCCTCGAGGTTTTTCTTGCCGTGTTTTTCAAAGACATCAGCTATGTCCCCCAAACCTACCTGACATTTACTAAATATCTATTTTGATCAAGAAATTTGTAAACAATAGAGCTCACAGGTCACGTGACATGCCCATATTTGGAAGAAGGTAACAAACAAATCATTGGAAAGATTTGATCATTTTATGAAGTATTATACACCAAATTAATCAGTAAACAAAGAGCTTTAATTCAATTCCGGAATTTCTGGAATTTGATGATGTCAGCATTTTTTGATGATGACGTCATGATGGCCGCAATTTTTGGCTAATTAGCAAATTTTTTCAATTTTTTCGAAATTTTCAATTGAAAAGACTCCAATGATACGTATGTAATGGAGTATTACCACTTTGCAGCTTCTTTTTGTCTATTTTTACAGAGAACAAATTAATTGCACAAACAACGTCATTCAAATTGGCTAATTTCCGCCACAATATCACTCCAAAATCATTAATTTCGATGAAATTATATTTTCATATCAAATTTGTGGCTAAAGTGAACCAAAAACTGCAACATGTTCATGCAAAACCTTCTTTAAATTCAAATTTAACTTGGAAGCCTGATTTTCACTGATTTTCAATTCCATGACCTCACTGTAACGTCATAATGTGTGGCAGCCACACCTAAATTGCGCTACATACTAGAAACTACTTGATCAGTACACATGCCAAGTTGTATTGAATTCTGAAGAGTCTAAGGCAGTTTTCAGGAGGGGGTGGGCGGAAAGAACCCTCCATAAATGGTAGCTCGAAAAAAGCCCATATGAATTTGGGTTAAAAGAATCAAATATGAAGTATGCTAGTAATTTTAAGAATTTGTTCCATCTCAGATCCTTTCAAAGTGACAATAAAACCAATAAATAATTTAGGAATACTTGCACCCAACAACTGTCACATTTGAAAGATGAATGGAGGTTGACATTATTGTCAGCCAAGGACCGAGATACAATTTTTTACTTGAGGGGGCCATGGGCAAACCGAGCTACGAGCTAAGCGATCCAGAACCTTGGAGGGGGTCAAGGGGTACTCCCCTGGAAAAAATTTGAGACCACGCAATTCAAATTGTCTTAACGGAACACTAATTTTTGTTCCTCAACACGGATTGACTTTACAGGTAAATCTGCGTTACGAATATGCACACCTTTAACAAAAGTAAAAAAGCCTAATTTACCAAAAGGCCACTGTAGAGCTATGGTGAGAGACGAGTTTGTTAGCTTGTAAATAGCCCCAAAGAGCTTCCTAGACTAGTGAAAGGTAGAAATTGAATAAGATATACCCGACATAAGAGCATGGAGTACCTATCTGATATTCTGAAATACTGACATAATGGAGAATAAAGATTTACTGTAGCTACTGCTGAAATATTTTGAGGGGACCATGGCCCCCTGGACCCCCCTGTATCTCTGTCCTTGTTGTCAGCTAAGAAGCTTATCTCAAACAATCAACAAAAAAGCGCCAAGGGAAGGTGCTCTGTCAATGTAGTACTGTATGCCCCGATTTAGTAACCAGGATAGTCAAGATAGACGGGACTCCAGCCTCACCTACAGAAATCGAGTCATTGACATAGGGCCTGAGACTTGAGGCGCACAGTTCGATACAATAAAAAGATAGGATGAAGACCCTTTCACTAAAAATTTGCCTATTTCCTTAAGAAAAAGTTCAGCTTGCAACTAGCTTGCGCAAGCTTGAAAGGAGCATGATCTTGGCTTGAAGGAGCTTTGAATAAGTATGTTGACACAATTTTGGCCATTTGCACGTATGACTAGAGCTTGATCAAGCTTGACAATAATCATATACTAAGGTCATTAGCAAACATACTACAATCAAGTTTGATCGATTTTGCCTTCCAGTTCAAAAGATACATGCTGCAAGCTAGCGCAAGTGGTGCAAATTCTTATCCAAGCCAAGCTCTCAAACATACCCAAATCATACTCAAAGCAAGTTAGTATCAAGCTTGAAGCATACTCTAAACATACTAAATATTTTGCTAAGGGTTTATGTGATTAGATTGGGGTACAAGGTTTAGGTACTAGGTTCCAGGCACCCACAGTGGTAATCATAATAAAATTAGGAAATTATGATAAATGCATGAAACTTGATATGAATACAGTTTGATACGCTGGTAAAGATGGCGTGAAGAGCCATTTCAACAATGTCTCCAAACACTATTATAGCTTGGATAAATAAGTTCATTAAAGCAACAATGTTGCAAACTGTGACCTAAATAGCTTGATAATTTAAAATGGTAAGTCGTAGGCCCCCTCACAAAAATGCCCTTTTTACGATTTTGAAATAGGATACAAGATTTGATGTATCTTCAAATATCCATTAAGATTACTTTACGGTAAAAAATACCATCTAAATAAATACAAATTACACTTGCCTAGTTGTTTGTCGTCAATGAAACAATGAGAACTGATCTTCATACTTTCAAAGTTTTGTTTATTCTATTTTACGCTGCTTCTCGGAGAGCAATGCTGCTGGCAACCACATTTCACGAGCTCATAACATGCTTTAGAGGCTTTTAGGCCCCGTTTACACGAGTACGGTTCCACTAAAGTTCGGTTCCAAAAAGATTCACTTTGGCCTTCCGTTTACACGGGACCTGCCTAACCGTACTCAAAAGTTCCCTAGCCGCACTTTTTTGAGTTCACCTAGGAAAGCGTACTTTTTTGGAACCGTACTCATTTGGCCCCGTGTAAACGCTTCAAAGTGGATTTTTCGCGATACCACACCACAACGAGGCTTTTTGTCTCGAGAAGAGGCAGAAAGAACATTCATCTGGTACCTAGGGTATAGACTGTGTCGCTTGTAAATGGAACACCTAAGTGAACTAATTTGGAACCAGTCTCGTGTGAACGCAAAATGTGTACTCAAACTGAACTTGAGTGGAACCGTACTTTTGGGGAACCGTACTCGTGTAAACGGGGCCTTAGTTTCGTCTTTCTTCATCGAGTAATATGGGTAGTGAGACACCGCAGTTATGTTTCAGTGTATATGCTGCTGCGGAGAAAAACTTATATGCCTCTGCGGAGAAGGCATGGCAAATAACTTCATCGTAGGCTTTGAGTATAGTCGTCCATTTTGGCTGAATGGAACCGTACACTATGTCATACCCAAAAGTACTGACATTGGCAACCGCAGATGTTGTTGAATTGCCTTACTCCGGACAGGCATGGTTTCATTATGAGACGGTCATCGTAAATGTGATTGCCTTAAACGTTGTGCATTGATGTACCATAAGACTGAATTCGTAAACAATTTAACTTGAATAATAGAATCGCCTAATTTATCATTACTTGACTCGCCTGAAATCCTTGATCAATTCTGATCAATTACAGTACTTTTATGAGACTCAACAACTCTTATAAGGTAAAAGCAATTCTTCTAAAGTCCTAAACCTCAAGCAATTCTCTTTTTACCACATAAAATATCCAAACTACAACTAAATAATGTAATTTTCTATGTGGCTGCCATAGCTGGAAAGGACATGATGTCAGCGAGTTCTAACTACGACAGCCACTTACAATAAATTCAAAATATACATACGAATAACTCAATTAAAGAAAGAAAAACAACTTGAATATGGGTCTCAGAAAGGAGACCTCGCCCGACCTTACTGCAGATGAGCAACGAAGCACCCAAACATTATCATGGAGACTGTAGTATGCATTTCTGCTATTTACGGTGCAAATGGGAATACTGCTTCATTTCATTTTATTTTATTTTAATTCTTTTTATTCAATTTATTTAAAGTTGTGTATTTACAGTATACAATAGCACCAAGGTACAAGGTGCTAAATTAGGCTAAATACAATTATACAATACAAGACAACCGGCACCATTGCTACGAATAAACGAAATGGAATTCTGATCTGCAAGTTGAGACCTATCAAGAAAAATAGAGAAGAGGCAAGAATTGCGAACAAATTCTCTAAAATGAATGTAGATAACTTACAAAGTCAGCCAAGCTGCAAGCGACGCCATCAAATTCTCTCTGAAGAAAGATTCTGCTTTATGTCGTTCTTTTGCGTAAAAGTATTCGTAGACTTCTCGGTTTGATAGTGTGTGTGAACAATCACTCTCAGTTTCTTATTTTCTATAATAAAAAATGCTTTGGTTATCCATAATGGTCAATCGACTTTAGGACAGGTGATGCCAAATTCATTGCTCGCAAATTTCAAAAGCTACCAGCATTCAAAATATCGATGTGAATTATTTATTAGAAATTCCCAAAATAAGATTTTACAATCTTGAAGAAAAGGTGCAAAGACTGAACAGTTCTACGGACAAATCATTTGCTTTTCCCTCTAAGCTATACGGATTGTGTGATAATAATGATAATAAAAATAACAATAATGGAAAATAAAAATATGATAACAATAATGGAAAAAGGGGGTCAACTGAAACGTTCACCTCCTTCATGAGAGATGATTCCAAAAGCAATTCTTTAGCTTTTAAAGCTTGAGAGGGATCACTAATTTGACTATTACTGATCATTACCTTCTCCGTTAAGTTTTTTTGCTTCTTGAAAATTTGAAGACTCTCAAAAAGCGCAGGAAATGGTGGCCTGTGTTCCTCAGACCTCTGCAATTTGTTTACAGTTTCAGCCTCACAACCTCTGTGCAAAAGAAGTATGAGCTATGAGAAATTGGTCCGATATGTCGCAGGTCAATGCTTGCATCTGTGGATCTAGTCTAAAACACCACTCAGGTCAGAACACCAGTGAACACCAGTGAACACCGATGACCACCAATGAACACCAATGAACACCAATGAACACCAGCCAAAATTGTTGGAACACCAATGAACACCGATGACCACCAATGAACACCAGCCAAAATTTTTGGAACACCAATGAACACTAGTGAACACCAATGAACACCGGCCAAAATTTCGTGAACACTAGTGACTACCCGTGAACACCAGTCAAAATGCTAAGAACACCAGTGAACACCAGCCAGAATTTTGCGAGCTCCAGTCAGAAACTGAAAACCGTGCAAATATCATAGCGGAGACCGAGGGGCATTTCACTGTTTCGAAAAAGCGTAGCTACGAGATTCTTTCACAACGAAAGGATTCTTACGGACTTTTGGCGGATTTTTCTTGAAAACAAAAGGATTTTCGCCAAAGGCGTACGAGATTTTTCAGGAGTGAAATTCCCTTCGGCGGAGACCACTCAGTACAAATATTTTTTTAAAAGAAACTAAGAATTCTGGCCGTCACCGAAGTCTTTCTTCTACCTTTCTCTCCTGAAAATTTCAAAACAAGGTGGTTTGAACTCTTCCCAATGCTTGGACATTACTCGCGTACTTTCCAAGTAATATGATACATGAAACAAGTGAGAATAAAGTAATGCTGGAGTTTCTTAACCTTTTGGCAGTCCAAGAGTCTGTTTCTTGCAAAAAATACGACCATTTCAAAGTTAATATGCAGCATGTGGGGGACAGGGATGGGGCAATGACGTTCTCTGAGAATAAAGGCAGCACCCACATGTTAGGTGTTTTATCGCGAGTGAGAGATTTGTTGAATTCTGGAAACAGAAAACGTTGATACAATGAACATACTCAATAAATTCATAAATCACTAGTGATGAACAATTTGTCATTTAGAATTTCTTAAGCAAGAGAACCAGCAGCTAACAGAAATTCATCATTTAATTTCAAACACAGTGAAGACCAGCATGCAAGATATGCTCACCATTGTTTTGCCTTGGAATTAAGAAGCGGAAGAATGAATCATGCATCAAAATCCAGGAGGAGCCTCTCTTGTCTGAATAACTAGGAGCTCGTCATTAACAATGATTATTGCGGGCTGTTTGTAAACCACGAAACCACGAAATCACGAAACAAAATAGCGAAATAGCGAAACGACATACATTTTTTTCGAAATATGTATTTTTAAGTACGAAATAGTTGTTTATATGAATAAATCGAGGCCTAAGTAAAAATACTGACCCGTTGAAAGTAACTGCTGTCCTTATTTTCTGTAAAAGTTTCAGAAACCTTTGGGGGCATTCCCCTTTCTGACCTGGACTTTCCACTCTAACCTTTTGGGAAGAAGTTACATCATACTCCGAGAAATGCTGTTTTGTTATATGCTCTGGTTATTGCGATAATTTAGTTGTATTCAGCAATACATTTGAGGGACTCATACTCATATACTCAACAACCACACAACGAGGGTCAAAATACAGAGGAATTTTTTATTGCACCATTCCTGTGCCTGTTGATCTGGGGCTTTATATGCTGATATTATTCAGCGCACCATCCGAGGGGCATTTCACCCTAAAATAGCCCTTTTGCTTTCAAATTCAAGAAAAAATCTATCAGAAATCTGTAGAAATACTGTTGTTCTGAAAAATTCTCGAACAATTTTTCGAATGAGTGAAACCATGTTTATGTGAAACGCCCCTCTCGTTGCCACGCACCTGAGATTCACAAAATCCAACAAATATACCATCAACCATGATCATAAGCGAATCGAAATACCAAAGATTATTCATCCATCACAAAAGTTAGTGCATAAATAGATTGACTGATTTGATGACTCCAGATGACCTATGATAAAGAATCCTATCATGCTGAAATCAATCATTTCGCAATGGAGTTCTGCTCTATGAAACTGAAAGGCCAAATTGGGGAATGCCCCCGAAGGTTTCTAAAGTTTCTGCGAAAAATAAGGACAGCAGTTGCTTTCACCAGGTCAGTTTTTCTTACATGGGCCTCGATTTATTCATGTAAACAACTACTTTATTTTTCAAATATATATTTTGGGAAAAAGTATGTCGTTTCGCTATTTCGCTATTTCGTTTCGTGATTTCGTGGTTTCGTGGCTTACAAACAGCCATTATTGCGATATGAACAACATACCTTTTCAACATTTCAATTTGTCATTTTCAGTGCCTGAAAGAATTACCTTGAAATACAAATACTACAAGCACACCCCCGTGATACATAGTACTAAGGGTTCAGAAACAAATATTGCAATGTTTGTTATGCAAATCGCACCTTTCCATGTCCTTTCAACAGCCAGAGGAGAAACCGTCTGTCATGGCTACAGTAATTCTTTTCTTGCTTCTTCCAAGGCATTCCTCTTAGTATTTTGCCCCCTCCAAGCATCCGGAATTCATAATCATGCGAAGTTAACAAGAAGTGCATTAACCTCCCTGAAGGTAGTCTGAAACTGCATCGCACAACATTATGCCAATGTTCTCAAATTTCTGGCTGGTGCTCATTGGTGTTAGTAAAATTTTGGTTCGTGTTCACTAGTGTTCATTGGTGTTCCAAAAATTTTGGCTGCTGTTCATTGGTGGTCATCGGTGTTCATTGGTGTTCCAGCAATTTTGGCTGGTGTTCATTGGTGTTCATTGGTGGTCATCAGTGTTCACTGGTGTTCACTGGTGTTCTGACCTGAGTGGTGTTTTAGACTAGACCGCATCTGTGATGATTGGATTGTAGAACCCATCAAAAATTCAATAAACTGCTGAATTCAAAACCTTTGTGGGTCTAGTCTAAAACACCACTCAGGTCAGAACACCAGTGAACACCAGTGAACACTGATGACCACCAATGAACACCAATGAACACCAGCCAAAATTGCTGGAACACCAATGAACACCGATGACCACCAATGAACACCAGCCAAAATTTTTGGAACACCAATGAACACTAGTGAACACGAACCAAAATTTTACTAACACCAATGAGCACCAGCCAGAAATTTGAGAACATTGGCATAATGTTGTGCGATGCAGTTTCAGACTAACTTCAGGGAAGTTATTGCACTTCTTGTTAACTTCGCATGATTATGAATTCCGGATGCTTGGAGGGGGCAAAATACTAAGAGGAATGCCTTGGAAGAAGCAAGAAAAGAATTACTGTAGCCATGACAGACAGTTTCTCCTCTGGCTGTTGAAAGGACATGGAAAGGTGCGATTTGCATAACAAACATTGCAATATTTGTTTCTGAACCCTTAGTACTATGTATCACGGGGGTGTGCTTGTAGTATTTGTATTTCAAGGTAATTCTTTCAGGCATTGAAAATGACAAATTGAAATCTTGAAAAGGTATATTGTTCATATAGCAATAATCATTGTTAATGACGAGCTCCTAGTTATTCAGACAAGAGAGGCTCCTCCTGGATTTTGATGCATGATTCATTCTTCCGCTTCTTAATTCCAAGGCAAAACAATGGTGAGCATATCTTGTATGCTGGTCTTCACTGTGTTTGAATTTAAATGATGAATATCTGTTAGCTGCTGGTTCTGTTGCTTAAAAAATTCTAAATGGCAAATTGTTCATCACTAGTGATTTATGAATTTATTGAGTATATTCATTGTATCAACGTTTTCTGTTTCCAGAATTCAACAAATCTCTCACTCGCGATAAAACACCTAACACGTGGGTGCTGTCTTTATTCTCAGAGAACGTCATTGCCCCATCCATGTCCCCCACATGCTGCATATTAACTTTGAAATGTTCGTATTTTTTGCAAGAAACAGACTCTTGGACTGCCAAAAGGTTAAGAAACTCCAGCATTACTTTATTCTCACTTGTTTCATGTATCATATTACTTGGAAAGTACGCGAGTAATGTCCAAGCATTGGGAAGAGTTCAAACCACCTTGTTTTGAAATTTTCAGGAGAGAAAGGTAGAGGAAAGATTTCGGTGACGGCCAGAATTCTTAGTTTCTTTTAAAAAATATTTGTACTGAGTGGTCTCCGCCGAGGGGCATTTCACTCCCGAAAAATCTCGTACGCCTTTGGCGAAAATCTCTTTGTTTCCAAGAAAAATCCGCCAAAAGTCCGTAAGAATCCTTTCGTTGTGAAAGAATCTCGTAGCTACGCTTTTTCGAAACAGTGAAATGCCCCTCGGTCTCCGCTATGATATTTGCACGGTTTTCAGTTTCTGACTGGAGCTCGCAAAATTCTGGCTGGTGTTCACTGGTGTTCTTAGCATTTTGACTGGTATTCACGGGTAGTCACTGGTGTTCACGAAATTTTGGCCGGTGTTCATTGGTGTTCACTAGTGTTCATTGGTGTTCCAAAAATTTTGGCTGGTGTTCATTGGTGGTCATCGGTGTTCATCGGTGTTCATTGGTGTTCCAACAATTTTGGCTGGTGTTCATTGGTGTTCATTGGTGTTCATTGGTGGTCATCGGTGTTCACTGGTGTTCACTGGTGTTCTGACCTGAGTGGTGTTTTAGACTAGATCACCTTTGTGCCCTCAGATCTATGGACAATACCTTCGAGAAAACAGAAGACAGTAAAGTATTGACACGTGGCTATGGCTAAGAGAAGACACATTGAAAAAAGAAACAGAGAGTTTATTAACAGCAGCCCAAGACCAAGCATTGCGAACGAATATCATCAAGGCGAAAATAGATAAAACCAGTGACTGCAGCTTGTGTAGGTTGTGTAAGGAGGCAGATGAAACAGTGACCCATATTACTGGGCCATATTGCTGTTGCCTCGAATACAAGGCAAGGCATCACGAGGTTGCTCACGCTTTGCATTGGGAACTTTGCAGGAAAAACGACTTACAACATGAAAAGAATTGGCACGAACACAATCCACAAAGGGTAATTGAAAATGATAACTGCAAGATATTATGGGACTTTACAATCCAAACGGATCATCACATAACAGCAAGGAGACCAGACATCGTAGTAGTGAAAAAGAACGACAAAACCTTCCTTCTCATTGACGTAGCGTGCCCTGGAGATAAAAGAGTGAAAGAAAAGGAAGAAGAAAAAGTCGCGTTAAATATCAGGACTTAGCCAGGGAACTCTGTAGGATATGGTGAAAATCATTTCAGTCGTAACTGGAGTGTTCGGAACGATACCAACTCGGTTAAAAGACAACTTGAAGGAAATTGGAATTCCTGTAAAGACATAGCAAGTCCAGAAATCAGTGTTATTGGGAACAGCAAGAATTTTGAGGATAGTTCTTGAAGTCTGAGGATACTTGTTGTAACTTGACATTCAAGAGTGACTCCAATATAGGGACAAACGAACTTGTCACTGTAAAACCCAAAAACGTGCCATGAATAACTCGCTCTATAAAGAGCATGATCCAAAAAAAGAATCGTGCTTACAAGACTTTCATGAAAAATGGTCAGTCACATGATAAAGTGGAAGGTATCCAGGATTTGATAAACCGTACATCAAAAACTATTGAGGATGCCAAGCATAAATATTTTATGAAAATAGGAGAGACCCTCTCAAATTCTGATATTGGTAATAAGCGATATTGGTCTTTGATTAACAAGATATTAAACAAAACGAAAGTGCCGTTAATTCCTCCCTTGCTAGAAAATGATGTCTTCGTTTTATATTCAATGTTCAATGACCATTTCATTCTTCAATGTAGTACTCCAGATACAGGAAGTGAGATTCCTGAAGAAGTAATCATAGATGTACCACCACTTGCTAACATTGCCATTTCAGATGAAAAGGTGCTCAAAATCATTTGATCATTGGCATTTCAGTACGAATGATGAAAATATGCGACCGTTCTCTTTTAGTGCCTTTGAAAATAATATTTGATTCTTGTATTATACATGGCTCCTTTCCTGAAGCTTGGAAAAGAGCTATCGTTGTTCCTATTCACAAGAAAAATAGCAAAAACCTTAAACAAAATTACAGACCTATTTCACTGCTTCCAATATTTGGAAAGATCTTTGAAAACTCATTTTTGATAGTCTCTACCAACACCTGAATGCCAACGGCTTACTCAACCCTAATCAGTCAGGCTTTCGCCCCGGTGACTCAACCATTAACCAGCTACTCTCCATAGTTCATACAATCTCTGCTGCTTTCGACTGTAACCCTACACTCGATGTTCGCTCTGTCTTCCTTGATATTTCAAAAGCTTTTGATCGTGTGTGGCGCAAAGGCTTAATATACAAGCTACGTTGGTGTGGAGTTTCTGGCAATCTGCTATCCGTTATCCAAAGTTTTCTGGCAAATAGAAAACAGCGGACAATCCTCAATGGCAAAACATCAGAATGGGGTAATATATCAGCCGGCGTCCCTCAAGGATCTATCTTAGGACCTATATTCTTTCTGATTTATATAAATGATCTGGCAGATAACATCAAGTGTAAAGTGAAGCTATTTGCTGACGATACATCACTCTTCGCCGTTGTTTGTGATACTGAGCAAGCAGCTTTGGATATGAATCACGATTTAAGGATTTAAGCAAAGAGCTTTGGCATTGACAATATTTCTAGCTACTTTATGAAGCTTGCTTTGCCATATATTGAAAACTCTCTGGCTTCCTTGTTTAACACATCCATTGAAACTAGCCAGTTCCCAGATTCATGGAAAGTAGCTAGAATTACTCCGATTTTCAAAGATGGAGATAAGACTGAAAAATCTAATTATCGCCCCGTATCAGTCTTGCCTGTCATCTCAAAGCTCTTTGAAAAACTTGTTTTCAACCAGCTGTACCTTGGTCTCTTTACATCTGATCAATCAGGTTTAATGCGCCTACATTCCACACTTACTTGTTTGCTTAAAATGAGCGATGACTGGTACAATGGGCTTGATCTCGGTAAGCTCGTTGGATTAGTATTTATTGACCTGAAAAAAGCATTTGATACGGTCGACCACGATATTCTCTGTAAAAAGCTCGAACTTTATGGCGTCCAGCAGCGAGAGCTGTCTTGGTTTAAGTCTTACTTATCTAACCGCAAACAATTCTGTAGGGTTAACGGTGTTGATTCAGATATCGGGGAAATAGAAGTAGGAGTACCACAGGGCTCATGCCTTGGCCCTCTTCTCTTCCTCATCTATATCAATGATCTTCCTGAGGCTGTCCAAGGTGCCTCTGTGACTATGTACGCTGATGATACCAGTCTTTGTCATCAGTCTCACGATTTGACTCAGCTTAATGAGGCTATAAATAGTGATCTCAGTAAATTGGAGACTTGGCTTCAAGGAAATAAGATCTCGTTGAATGTGGCAAAAACTCATTCAATGCTCATATCCACCAAGCAAAAACACAACTCTCTCAAAAGTCGAAATGAAGCCTTGGCACTGAAGATACGCGACAATGAACTCGAAGTTGTTCAAAAGACAAAGTACCTTGGAGTGCAAATAGATTGCTCTTTAGATTGGAAAGAGCAAATTAAGGCAGTTTCTACAAAGGTCTCCAGGGCGATCGGCTTTTTAAGACATGCTAAATCCTTTCTGCCTCTGGCAAGCTTGAAAACTCTTTACACAGGTATTGTTGAGCCCCACTTTCGATACTGTTGTTCTGTCTGGGGTTGTGCTGGATCTACAGACATCAACCAGCTGCAAAAGCTCCAAAATCGTGCTGCTAGAATCATTACAAATAGCAGCTTTGATACCCCAAGCAGACCACTCATTGCAGAGTTGGGCTGGCAGACCATTGAAGAACTCATTGGCAGTGAGTCTAAAACGATGGTCTTCAAGGCGCTCAATGACTTGGCTCCACAATATCTGTGTAACCTTTTCATGAAAAACTCAGCATGCTCCTCCCACAACCTTCGGAACACTGAGACTGATCTGAGGTTGCCGAAGAAAAATTCTGCAAATGGGCAAAAATGCTTTTCTTTCCGGGGAGTTAAACTATGGAATAGCCTTCCTGCTGAGTCTAAAACGGCATCCTCCCTAAATGGTTTTAAGAAATCAATAAAGGGTAAACCTATTCTTTCTATTGTATATATTTTATCATTGTAAATAGGCTTTTAAATTATGGTTTTTTATATTCTAGTGTCACTTTATTTTTAATTGTATATTGTAATTAAGTTTTTATCGGAGGGCCCCTTGAGAAACGGCTTCTGCCGAAGGGCCACCCTCCTTAAATGATATGAAATATGAAATATGAGAATTGAAGCAAAGAATAACCGCCAACGGTGAAAATAATAAAAAGGTATCAGAAACGGTGTAAACAATACCAACAAAATGGACCATTCCAAAATAACCAAAAGATACTATTCGCGCAATTAGAAGGTGCTGAAAGGGGTAATGATGAGCCACCAGAAGCTGAACCAACTGCTACTTTTTGGAAGGGTATTTGGGAAAAGGATGTGAAGCATAATGATGAAGCTGAGTGGATTAAAGAAGTTAATTCAGAAGTTGAGAGAATGAGTAATAAACAAAACGATCTTACAATAACAACAGCATTCCTAAGAAAACAGTCCAAGGAGCTATCAAACTGGAAATCTCTTGGCCCAGATGGAGTTCAAGGCTATTGGATTAAACACCTGACAACGCTCCATGAACGTTTAGCAACTTTGTTTAACGACTGTCTAAGTTCAGGAAATGTTCCCAATTGGCTAACTAAGGGAAAAACAATCCTCATTATGAAAGAAAAAACTAAGGGAAAGGAAGGCTATCTTTAACCCTATTTTACCCGAAGGGGCCATTATGGCCTCCCCACTTGAATTATAAACTATAGCTCTCAGATGGAAGAATCTAGAGCGCTGAGACTAAGGTGACTTTTCCTAAAATTTAATAGCCTATCAAATTTTAAATGTTCCATTGTCATAAAATTAGTCACGTGACAATATTTGTGACCTTATTTGGAGAGTGGTTTTAAAGAAAATGACAAAAACTGTAATAATTCTCTGGTTTTCAATTAAAATGTTCTAAAATTGGTACCAATCGATTGGTCTTTGAAAGAGCTTTCATTTGATATATAATTTTTCTATATTTGCTGACATCAGCAAAAGATAATTTCTATGACGTCATCCATTTTGATGACGTCATATCTATAATGAATAATGATGAATTTTCAAAAATTTACTTTCAATCAATAGAAAATCACATTTTCTTTATATATACTCAATTTCATGAATTTTAGACATCAAAATCCAAGTTATTAGCACTTTCTCTGTTTTCGTTACTGAAGCTTATGTGTTACCACTTGACACCCTTTGGTTGCCTAGCAACAAACCACGTGACTAATTAAGACCGGAATTGTTTAATTTGCTTCTTAATAGTTGCAGGTACCATTCTGGAAAGTGTCAGCTGCATTGGAATTACAGAAACAGAAATAAACAGGGGGGCCATAATGGCCCCCCCCCGGGAAAAAACACCAATAAATTTGCCCGGGTAAAATAGGGTTAAAAGGCGGAATGGAATGATGGAATGATGGAACAATGGAATGATGGAACGATAGAATGACGGAAGAGCAACTTTGACATTGTTTTAACACAATATCCGAGTTTCTTCAACATATAACAAGATCAGGGGTGGCGCCAGCCCAGAAAAAGTGGGGTGGAAAAGAGAAAAAATTGATGGCCAGAAGAATGATTTAGTGCTGCATATATTTATCAGAAACAACTGTATATGATTTAGTGCACAGTTCTCACTACACATACTATTTTCATAAGAAACTAAGAATTTGTTCCAGCACTGAAAGTTTCTTTTAATCGTCTGACTTTGGGTGCTCAGGGTTTCTTACGAGTTCCCTAAAGGTTTCATTATAATATTCGTGTTCATTACATGTGCCCTCGTGAAAATCTCAATCTAATCTGTTTTGATCTTCTGCAAAGTTTAGACGTTACTCAAGTACCTTCCAAGCAATATGATACAGGATAAAAGTGAAATGAAGTATGTAATATGTGAAGAATTTCCCTTGTCAAAATAAATAGTTTCTTAAGTTTGATTTCCCCAATAGTGGACTTTTGACGATTGGCGCTGATTTTCTTATAGGCAGTTTCTTATAAAAATGCGTTCTGATAAGAAACAAGAATCCGTGCTATTTCAAACATGGTTAAAGCTGGATAACTCCTATCAAATTTGTGCTTTTGATGGTAAGATGCATCTATGCGAGGAAATGTACACATACAGGAAAGCAACCCGACCTTCTGAGTAATATGATACAGGAAACAAGTGAAAATGGAGTAGGAATGTAATGAACATGTAACGAACGAAGGCACATGTAATGAATATGAATATTGTAATGAAACCTTTAGGGAACTCGTAAGAAACCCTGATCACCCAAAATCAGAAGATTAAAAGAAACTTTCAGTACTGGAACAAATTCTTAGTTTCTTATGAAAATAGTATGTGTATAGTGAGAACTGTGCACTAAATCATATAAAGTTGTTTCTGATAAATATATGCAGCACTAAATCATTCTTTAATTTTTCTATATGTTGAAGAAACACGGATATTGTTTTAACACGATGTTAGAGTTGCTCTTCCGTCATTCCATCATTCCATCATTCCATCGTTCCATCATTCCATTCCGCCTTTTAAAGATAGCCAGGAAAGGAAGTCACTAATTATAGACCCACAACATGCCTGTCGTTAATATGGAAACTGCTTACTGGTATCCTCTCTGAAAAGATGTATTATCATCTTGATAGTAAAAACTTGCTACCTGAGGAGCAAAAGGGTTGCAGAAAGAGAAGCAGGGGAACAAAAGATCAACTTTTAATAGATAAAACAATCATAAAAAATTGTAAACGACGAAACTGTGGATTAGCAATGGGATGGATAGATTATAAAAACGTATTTGACATGATTCCACATTCCTGGATCCTCAAATGTCTTGATATCTTTAAAGTGGCTGACAATATCAAAAGGTTGACGAGACAGTCTATGTTAGGCTGGGAGACAGAACTGACATCTGGTAAAAATCATTAGGAAGTGCTAAGATCAAACGAGGAATATTCCAAGGAGACAGTCTATCCCCTCTCCTAGTTATAATAGCATTAATTCCCCTCTCGTTTGTGCTGCGAAAGGTCAAAGACGGGTACCAATTTAGCAGATCCTGTAATTAATCATCTTCTTTTTATGGATGATTTTAAGTTATTTGGTAAAACAGAAAGTCAGCTTGATACACTTTTAAACACGGTTCACATATTCAGCCAATATATTAAAATGGAATTTGGAATATCTAAATGTGGAATCTTATTGACGAAAAGAGGCAAATTGGCCAAAATAGACGGCATTACAATACCAACAGGTGAAAAGATCGAGGAGATTGACAAAGATATAGGTTACAAATACTTGAGGATTCTCGAAGTTGATGATATTAAATCATCTGAAATAAAAAGCAACATCAAAAAAGAATATTTAAGACGATTGAAACTGATATTAAAGTTATCCCTCAATAGAAGCAACACCATAAGTGCTATTTCACTCGCGAGCAATTTCAGTCATAAGGTACTCTGCTGGAATAGTCAGCTGGAATGTTGATGAAATGAAAGAACTTGATAGAAAGACCAGAAAGATGTTAACACTCCATTACATGTTTGCAAAAAAAAGGAGATGTTGATAGACTCTACATGAGTAGAAAAGAAGGAGGGCGAGGTCTATCTTAATGGAACGTAATAACTTGTTTGTATACATCTCGAAAAGCACAGAGCCTTTTTTGAAGGAAGTTGCTAAAGAAGGAACGATTAAAGATGGAAGCCATAAGAATGAGGTTCAAGGAAAGAAAGTTTGACGGAAAGAAGTATGCATAGCGTCTTTTTTAACAAAACGGACTTTAGAGATACACGTAGCTGGGAATGGTGATTTAAAGAAAGCTACAGATGGCACAAAAATGGCAGCGCAAGAGCAGGCAATTAGAACACGTATGACAAGACACACCATAGACCATAGATAAAGAAAGTATATCCCCCATTTGCAGAATGTGTGGAGAACGGAATGAGACAGTAGCACATTTAGTATCAGAGTGTACAAAGCTAGCCCAAATAAGGAATGGCGACACCAAGTTATCTGTAGAGTAATCCACTGGCGAATCTGCATTGATTACGGACTAGACCATGCTGATAAGTGGTATGAACACAGACCAGAAGCAGTGGTAGAAAATGAAGAGATTAAACTGTTGTGGGATATGCGAATACAGACGGATAAGACCCTTACACATGATAAGCCAGACATTTTGCTGATGGATAAGATCAAGAGAAAGGTCCAGATTATAGACATCGCATGCCCATTTGATACTCGAGTACTGGAAAAAGAGAATGAAAAAATAACAAACTATCAAAACCTAAAGTTGGGACTGGAACGAATATGGAATTGTCAAGAGATAGAAGTGATACCCATAGTGAAAGTAGCACCGGGTACCATCTCAAAGAAGCATATTTTCTTTGAATTTTTTACCAGCCTCACTTTCGCGTGTAATTTCAATCTGTCGGCGGGAAATTTGGGTCTATTCGAGAAAAGCAGTATCTATTTCATCAGGAGAAATTCGGATGCAAAAAAGACAAGACATTTAGCACACTGAGGCCTTTCTGACTTGTGTCTTAATCAGAGTGTAGAGTGTAGAGTCAGTTTTGTAAGTCACACTCAGATGAAGAAACAAGTCAGAAAAACCTCAGTGTGCTAAATATCTTGTCTTTTTTGCATCCGAATTTCTTCTATACAGTTTATTTGTACAACTTTCTACCGTTATTTCATCAGGAGTACGGTAAATTCAATAAAATGAAATTTTAGAATGCTTTAATGGACATCTGTGAGTGAATTTTCAGAGTTTCCCTGCCAAATAGTTAACAACTTGAAGAGAGAGAAAAAAAGAAATCGTACCACCATATCAGCACACATTGCAAAGCCTAGGCGCATTCTTGAAAACGGTAAATGTAAACAAGGTTTCCTTCAAATGAAGTCAAAACAAGTCCTGCGTCTTGCACTGGAACCACAGAAACATGAACGGACAAGTGTACCTGATGCTGTTTTCGATGTATATCTGCATCTTCTTGCAATATTATTTCCATTTTATTTTGATTTTGGAGCCTTTGACAATTCTTGCACAACAAATCGATAGCAAAATCCCAGTAGACCCAAATTACCCCACCATGCAAAATAATCGAAATAAAATCTAACGCATCGCAAACAAATTCCAAAAAACTTTTAACACCTTTCCAAATGATTGAACATGAGACTGATAATGATCTGTTGACGAAAAGAAGTCGCAAGTTGGCATAAATCGAAAGATTTCCACGGTGATGATAAAAGTTTAGGGCCGGGGAAAATCTGGAAATTGAAGCACTAGAAATTATCAAATAATTCTTCGACACCACTTAAACTACTCCTAAAAGGACACCCACGGAGCCATGAACTCATTTTCATTTCATTTTCATTTTCATTTCAATATATTAAGGAGGGTTGCCCTTCACCCAATTGAGTGGTTTTCAAGGGGCCCTCCACATAAAAACTTACAATACAATAAATAATCGGTTAAAACATTTAAAACTACTTACAATATATATAGGGTAAACCGGGGTAATTTGGGACAAGGGAAATTTGGGACACCCCGGGGTAATTTGGGACATTGCTTAAAATTGCATAGTTATATCACTTATTGTAATCATTTACTCTTTTAAGCAAATTTTTCAACATTTGCATTGATGTTGAGTACTTTTTTGATATTTTGAAGCATCGATTTGGTTATGGCTACTTTACCGTACATTTATGAAAGCGGCAATTTTTGATGAAATTGGAGTGAACTGTGGCAGATACACTAGTTTCTTGTCCAAATTTGCCATTAGGTATGAATATGTATCATTTGCAGGTGGAACTCAGTGCTGTCCCAAATTACCCCATCTATGGGGTAATTTGGGACAGCATCATCTACACGCTAATGTATCAGCACTCAAATGTATATAAAAAGCTGAATTAGTCTTATTTAAATATGCAATGAAGCAGTCATACCTCAAAAATGACAAAATTGTCCCAAATTACCCCTGTCTACCCTACAAAACTAAAAAGTAAACCCTAATTTGCTAAATTAAAAGAAATGTACATAAACACCAATAGACTGGGAAAATCTCTCCAACGATCGAGCAGCCAGGGCACCCACTGTCCCCGCGCCCGACCCCCGCCAAACCGACAACGGAAACCCCAAGACAGATCTCCATCGCCGATCCAGCAGCGAATCAAGCACAGAGACCGCGGGCCGCGGCCAGCCACCCAACCGCAAGAAAAGTCCCCCAGTCTATTGAATGTTCTGTTTGAAGACGGCAAAGGAGGGTGCCTGTTTGATCTCAGCTGAGAGGTTGTTCCATAGTTTTGCACCTCGATAAGAAAAACATTTCTGCCCATTTGCGGATGTTTTCCTTGGCAGCCTCAAGTCTGTTTTCGTATTTCGAAGGTTGCGAGAGCTGCAGGCGGAGTTTCTTGCGAAAAGATCGCTCATGTACTGCGGAGCAAGCCCATTAATAGATTTATATACCATCAGTCTAGAATCCTGGTCAACAAGCTCGCGAACGGTTTTTCAACCAAGACTCTCGATGAGAGGCCTACTTGGAGCATCAAAGCTGCTGTTCGTTACAATTCTGGCGGCTCTGTTTTGAAGCTTTTGGAGCTGATCAATATCAGTAGTGCCACAACAACCCCATACAGAGCAGCAGTATCGAAAATGGGGCTCCACAATACTCGAGTACAATGTTTTCAAAGAAGCAATTGGAAGAATATTCTTTGCATGTTTTAAAAATCCGATGGCTCGTGATACTTTGGTGGATACCGTTTTGACATGTTCTTTCCAATCTAGACTATTGTCAACGTGAACACCAAGGTATTTGGTCTTATTGACAACGTCCAATTCACTACCACGAATTTTAAGATGCAATTTTTCTGCAGCATTGTTTAGAGTTCGATGCTTTGGTTTGGTTGCAATTAACATAGATTGTGTTTTAGCAACGTTTAGTGAAAGCTTATTGCCCTTCAGCCATGAGTCTAAGTGCGCAAGATCGTCATTAATAGCTTCACTCAGCTGAGAAATATCTCTTGATTTTAAGCAAAGGCTAGTATCATCAGCATACATGGATACAGTTGAACCTTGGACAGCACTAGGGAGATCATTGATGTATATCAAAAAAAGAAGTGGCCCCAGACAAGACCCTTGGGGTACTCCTATTTCAACGACCCCAGTTCTTGAATCGACCCCACCCACTCTGCAGAACTGTTTTCTGTTAGAGAGATAAGACTGAAACCAAGACAGTTCCCGTTGCTGAACACCGTAGTGTTCAAGCTTTTTGCAGAGAAGGTCGTGGTCGACTGTGTCAAATGCCTTTTTAAGATCAATGAAGACTGTACCCACCATCTGTCCAGTGTCCAACCCACTCTGCCAATCGTCGGTATTTTTAAGTAAGCAGGTCAATGTAGAATGAAGTTTTAAGAAGCCTGATTGACCAGGATGAATAAGTTTATTCTTAACCAGATACTCGTAAAGTTGATTAAAAACAAGTTTTTCAAAGAGCCTTGAGATGACAGGGAGAACTGAAATTGGGCGGTAGTTAGACCTTTCAGCCCTATCACCTTCCTTAAAAATTGGTGTGATGCGAGCATTTTTCCAACAGTCAGGAAACTGACTTGTCTCAAGAAATGTTCAAGAACTGAAATGTTCAACTTGCGATCAGTCTAAAGACGAAAAAGCAAGTAGACCCAAATTACGCCGCAGACCCAAATTACCCTACCTTACGGAAGCCCATAAGGGCCACTGCAGCATTCAAAGCGTATCACGCCTGCAACATCTCAAAAACAACTGCTGCATTCAAAACAAGCCTGTTGCATTAAAGAAAAGCTTGCTGCATTTAAAACAGGCCTGCTGCATTTAAAACAGGCCTGCTGCATTTAAGAAAAGCCTGCTGCATTTAAGAAAAGCCTGCTGCATTTAAAAAAGGCCTGCTGCATTTTACAAGTTTGCTGCATTTAAAACAGGCCTGCTGCATTTAAAACAGGCCTGCTGCATTTTCAGTTATTTTTATAGAGCGCGTGGCCGAGTGGTTAGGCCTTTTGCATTTAAGAAAAGCCTGCTGCATTTAAGAAAAGCCTGCTGCATTTTACAAGTTTGCTGCATTTAAGACAGGCCTGCTGCATTTAAAACATGCCTGCTGCATTTAAGAAAAACCTGCTGCTGCATTTGAAACATTTGAAACTCGAGGGGCTCATGTGGCCGAGGGGCCGTTGTGGCCTAACAGGGGGTCCAGTCGGTTTGACGGTCTTACCGAATGGCTACAAAATGGTCAAATACATACACGTATTTTTTATACGAAACTGCTCTCAAGAAACTCTACTCTCAGATCACCAAAAGATTAAAAAACTCCACTTCTGGGAAAATATAACTTAAGAAACTATTTGTTTTGATAAAGATAAAGAAGATCTTAGACATACCTCTCCCGTGGGGGGGGGGGTACTTAGTATATTTGTCCGACGGGGATGTGCCGTTTTTCAGGTTATCGTTTTCGCCTATTTTTTCTAGAACAGGGTATCAAAAGAAGGCAAATTTTCTGGAGCAGGTTGTCAAAAACATGTCAAAAGAGGAAATTTTGTTGCAACAGGCTATTATTTAGTCAAATTATTGTGTTTTTGAGTATACTTTCCACAGATTTTTTCTAGAACAGGGTATAATTTGATGGCAAAAAAAATTTGGAGCAGGGTGAAAAATTTTTTTTTCGTGGGCACATCCCCGTACAAATTTAGGTCAAGTACCCCCCTGGGATATTTCTATTCTATTTTCACTTGTTTCCTGTATCATATTACTCAGAAGGTACTTGAGTGATGTCATTGGAGTTGAGAGGCTTCAATAAAAATTGTTTTGAAATTTTCAGGAGGGCACAGGTTGTACACATGAAGATTATTATGAAGACTTTGAGTAGTCAAAATCTGATAATTTTAAGAAACTTTAATTACTGGCCCAAATTCTTTGTTTCTTACACAAAAAATACGCGTACTGCTAATTGGGGGCATTATAAGATTATAATGAATTTTGAAGTTTTCTTGATTTGTTCCATTAGTTTTTGCATTAGAAAATCAATAAAAAATGCAGAAAGTTTTCAATGCCTGGTGCTACCAAATGATTGAATTTTATATCCACTAACTGCCATTTGAGGGTTTTTGTAAAAAGTTACTATCATTTGAGGGTACCTTGCAAAATTATTTCTTTGGATCTAAACCCTGAGTGGACCCCTTGTTAGACTACAATGGGAGTACAGCCCAGGCCCCTCATTTATAACAGGCCGCATCGAGGCAAGGAGGCTGCCGCTGCCTCTTGTTCAGGAATCAAGAGGCTGTCCGTCTCGCCCATGCGCATTGGTGTAAACATACACGTGGCGTGGGGCCTTGGTTGGCCGACTGGTCGCGATCAAGGATTCAAGATGTTCTGCAAGGATTGTGGTAAGAGAATCGGAGAAATAGATGCTAAATTTTGTTCAGGATGCGGTGCACCCCTTACAGAAACTTCAGCTACGATAAGGCCAGCTGCTGCGTGTCTTTCAGTAAGGCCCCGGCCACTGTCATTTGCAGAATTTCGAAAACGAAAAGAGGGAGAGCGCCAAAACAATTTCCAGCCAAAGAAAAAAAATGGGAAGTACAGTACATTCAGTCAAAAAGAGCAGAGCGTAACGATCACGATTGGGCTTCTAACCTTCAAGAATGGCGAACTCAAAGCACGCAGAGGTCGTTCTATGCCTGTCGAGGTACCAAGCAATGCAACTTCTGATCTGATTCTTGAACGTGCCGTTGAAAAGCATAGGAGGCACGATCGACAGTTAATGTCAGGGGAGTATACCCTGTTATATCCTGATGGAACGGAGGTGTTGATGATGCCTGGGAAAGAGGGAGATAAGTTTGTTTTATCGAAGTACAAGGAAGATATAGGGAAACCTTACTCCAGAATATTGCTGAACATTTGTACGAAACGTGAATATCTACTTAAGGAAATCCCAAAGTGCATTCAAGAGCCTGAAAGTGATGATGATGAGGACTATGAAAAAATGTTAGATGAAGACAAAGAATTTGATAAATTGTTGGAGATCCCAACTTTTGTCCCAAGTTCTACCACTACACTAATGGGAAGCACCATGACCATGGATCAACAGCCTGGACCATCTCAAGGTTCAGCACAAAGTAGAACGGCTGGAAAAGAGGTTGATTCAAATACAGTAACCTGTCCAATGTGTTGGGACCGTTTTCCCATATCACGGATTGTGCAGCACTCTCAGGGTTGTTCTGATTTGTGGGTTGGTGAAGTCCATTCACCACCACAAGATGATGTACAAGAAATAGATCCAGTGGCAGTTAAGGAAGAAACTGACATCAAATCTGTGATAGCTGAGTTGGAGGGAAATCTGTCAGGTGACGAAAAGCGAATAAATTTGAGAAGAAGATATATTTGGAAGGATTACAAAGATGCTCGAAGAAAGTTCAGTGTAACAGCAGCTGATAAACTAAAAGTTGTTTTCATTGGGGAGCCGGCCATTGATGATGGTGGGCCAAAGAGAGAGTTCTTTACAGGTAAAATAAATTTTCTAGGTTTAATGGGTTATTTTTTATTGAAGTGACATGATTTTTATTGAACTCAACTTTCAGGTCTCCGATAGATTAGGAAACTCCAGCACAGTAATAGAAAATGTAACTTGATAAACTATTTCGACAAACAAAATCCTTAACATAGTTTTACTTTATTTTCATTTGTATCCTGTATCATATTACTTGGAAGGTACTTGATTGAGTAATGTCTAAACATTGGAAAAGCTTCAGAATACATTGTTCTTTTTAATGTTCAGGGAGAACAGGAGGTAAACTTGAAGGAGTGTTTTGGAAATTCAGGAAACTAATAAGAAACTCTAAGTAGTCAAAATCTGTGAATTGTAAGAAACATTATGGTGAATACTTCCAAGAAGTACAGACTGTGTGCACTTCAACATCAACAGGTTTTCAAGCAAGTGTAGCAAGTGTTGAGGATTCTTCGCATGTAAGTACTGTATAAATTCTAAGGAAATGAGAGTTACATGTGGCAGACATCTATTGAAGAGGTTACATATCCAGAATCTTTTTGTTGTGGAAAATTGAAGGTATGAGCCTCTTCAAGACGGTCATAATGCAATCTAATGCATAATACAGCATATTCAATGCATATTTTACATCTTTCTACAGAGATTTTGCAACATATCAAAATGATTCTGTTCAGGGATGGCTTGCCAACTGCATCTACAGTTGATTTGCTGAATGAAAACTAATGAAATTGCTGGAGAATTATTGGTCATGTCCATTTTACAAGGTGGTCCAGCCCCATGCTTCATGGAGCATTGCCTTTATCAATTTATTGCAAAGCTACCAATCCCAACAAGAGATCTGCCTAGTGAATGGAAACTATTTGCTGAGAAGGTAAAACAGTACTTTATACAGTATTACTGTAGGTGATCTTCTAGTGACAGATGTGTTCTTATGTTATGCTCACTAGTTCACTGTTTCTGCAATCTGACAGAAGACTTTGACCCTGCAAATAACAACTTTTTGAAATCGGCTTCCTTCATGGGATACTGGTTATAAATACACAAGATGTTTACTATTCTTGGAATTTTTAGTTGCTCATAGCATTAATTTTGCAGTTAGTTTTCCGCTTCTACAAAATGAAACTGAACTGAAAAATGGCTGATTTTGGCTGTGTTAGAAATGTCTTGCTGTCTTTCTGATGAAACCTAAATTATGCTTGCAGCTTGAAAAGGCACACAGTGACAAAGACATCCAGGATCTCCTTCTTAGTGATGAAGGGCTTGATTTGCTTGAAATCATTGGTTACCAAGGTGTTCCTTCCAGAGAAACAGTTGCTTCTGCTGGAAATATTGTGCAGTAAGTCCAATTTATGTTCACCTCACACAACTCATGCCATCCTAAATATTTCTAAACAAATGTAGCCATGCTACCATATCAAGATTAATCAAAGTATTCTGACTAACACTGTATCCCATCTCTAGTTTTGTTTTTCCTATTTGTGGTATTTAAATCAATCAGAATACTTAGAGTTCTACTAAGAGATTAAGGTTTGAATAGCTTTGTGATATACTGAAGTCTCTTATACAGTAGTTTCTTACTGTTGTGAGAATTCTGTACAAAAAGATTGTGCAAATGGGTAGTTGGTATGTTGGCATGTGGATTGTTATTTATTTTGGTAGTCCTTAACCATAGAAGGGATTAACTCTTGTGCACGACTCTGAAACACAAGAAAGGTTAAGAAAGGTGCATGCTACAAATTAATACCACCCATCCCTACATTGCACAGCATTAAAGATATTCATACTGTCTAAGGTACCGTAAAATATACAGTAAGAATAAAAGGTACATGCAGATCAGCAGAGATGATTCTTTAAACAGTGCAGTGCTTGGTCTCTCAAGAGCCCTCAGTCATTTTATAGTCATACCCCACATAGGGGGAACAAAGTCCCCCCTTCCCAGTATAGTGTAGGTTTTCAATGGACAAGGTCAAGATATCATATCTTGACAAGGTGTATTTCGTCTCAGGATTGAAGTGATATAATAAAATACATAATATGTTTCTGATCTTAGTGGCCAGTGGCCATCATTCCAGCTACTGCCAACAACAATCAGTTCATATAAATAACAGGGGATTTTACAGTTATCTCAAAAATAACACAGCAGGGGTAGCAGGGCATCTTTAAACCCAAAAAATCTAAAATACAACAATTCTTGTAGGTTAGATTACGGGTAATTCAAATAGTTGTAACTCCTTCGCTCATTTTCCTGATGATTTGATCACTGCATCACTGACATAAGTGCAAGGGGTGAGTTTAAAGTGCCCTCACATGAGCAAATTCAGACTGGTCTGAGTTTCAGATTGCTTTGAAACTCATTTCTGTCTACGGTCAAAGCTCTGGTACGCTCACATGACACAGGTGAAATGAAACGCAGGTTGACCTGAAACTCATTTTGCTTTCTCAAGTTGGTCCGAGTTTTCAGGTGGACGTGAAATTTTCATGTGAGCAGAAGACATTTTCATTTTGGGGTGAAATGACTTTTCAAAGCAAATGTGATTGACATTCCATTCGTCCCTTTGGCAATCAAAACAATAAAGATTCCATTCAAAGTAAGCCAGATGGATCTAAATGTTATGAAACTATGCCAGTATCTTCCACAAAACAATCAAAATTGTTTTGATTGCCAAAGGAATGCACCAATTGTTTAATATTCTCAAACTGGTTTGAAAATGTTCATGCAAGGGAAAGGCAAATTAGCAGACATAACCAAATTTCAAATCAAACCGATCTGAAACTCAGATTGCTCTGAGTTTTCTCATGTCTGGGTAGTCATAGATAACTTTCAAAATTTATATTATTCTTTGCAGATCTTTGTGCTTTAAGCATCATCTGTCAGAACAAATGCCCCAAATACAAGAATTACAGCGGGGGCTGTCATCATGTGGTGTGTTAAAGGCAGTGGTCAAATCTCCAGAGTTATGGCGACCAATGTTTCAAAGTGGTTGTAAGACTGAAATGACTGCTACCTTATTCTTGGATGATGTTGTGCCAATCTTCTCCTCATCACAAAGACAGAAAGAAGTTGAAATTGATGTATTCAAAGCATTTTGTGATTTTGTTCAAACAATTGGCACTGCCATAGGTATGCTTAAACTGTACAATGTAAGGGCCATGTCTGTTCCCTGGACCACCTGCAACTGTCCATCCTGTATAGTGCGTTGTGCCTTTCATGCAAACAAAACCAGCAACAGCTGTCCTTCACAGGCAGTTTTTGTTATCCTGGTGTTCTCATTGGTCTTTATCATTAAACCCCTTTAATTGATACAGTAACTGGGTTTCTCATCCTTTGCTTTTATTCCATATCCTTGTTGTAATTAATTCTTGTGAACAAAATGCAGCACAAGTAAAGCAGCTCATCTTCCACTTACTGTAACAGCTGTTATGTACAGTATATACTATCAAAGCCACAAGTCAAGAATAATTCTTAGTATCTTTTGCACACAGATGCAGAGATGACAATGTCACAGCTCCTACAGTGGTTGACAGGATCTGATTCTATACCACCACTTGGTTTGCCCAAGAAGATATCAATCTCCTTTGTTCATGGCTGTCCGCAAGGTTGCCAGTGTCGGCCTACCGCCTCAACTTGTGATTTATTGATGAAAATCCCAGTACATATGAAATCCGAGGAAGACATGAAAGTGCTTATCATGTCAGCAGTTAAAGATTCATATGGGTTTGGTTTACTATAAGAAATTGATACTGTAGGATTTTCTTGATATGAATGTTTTGTTCATGCGTTGTAAAAGTTGTTTGTCTGAATTTAGTTATTTTTGATTGAATAACCTGTTGATACCAAGGATGGTGGCCAGTGCATGTCATGCAGTGTAAATTTATTACAGTAAATCCCAGTATATCTGAAACTCAGGGTTTTAAGGTTCTATTCAAAGGTCCCTTCTGGGGACATTTACAAATCATCACTCTTTCATTATAATTTCAGTCATGACCCAAGAGATTCCAGCTTTTTTCAGTTTGGATTTTTTAATGACTTATTGACCAATTCTAATTGGAAAGCTTTTGGCTAATAAGTAGGAGGGGATGAGGTACAGATTGCAACAGATGCCAGGAGCAAAATAGTTTTGATAAGAACAGTTTTTATAACACTTACTGTATTACTTTGCAATACAACATATTCTTTTAATCCAACTGGAACAAGCTCTTAAAAATCAACAGGCTACAAAACTAACAGTTTTGTAATTTAGGAAAAATAGCCTATAGATTTTTACAGTACATGCAGGGACTTACTGCATTATTGCTGCACTATTGACATCAAAATTATGACTAGAGAATTATACAATGCAGTTTACTGTTTTTCACAAACAACTGGTAGGAGTAAAGTGTGACATGAATGGATGATTGACTCAAATCATGTTGCAATAATATCACACCTTTTATTTCAATAACAATAGTCTTGGTTGCAGATTATTTATCAAGATGACTTGATTGATTGTAATTTGAATTTATGGTGATCCAGGAAGGCATTTTTGTCATTTGCACTTTGTTGCACCTTACGTTATGCAGATGCAGTTACTTGGGCCCTGGTCTGTTGCCTTATGAGATGAATATGTTAAAAGGGAGTACAAAGACCAGCAGCCTTTGCAATCGTTTGTTTTTATTTTTGTGAATTTCGTACAGTCAGTTATCCTGGAAGCTGTGTAGAGCAAGTCGCTGACTTCGTGCAAAGCTTGCTGGTCTTTGTACTCCCTTTAATTTTTACCAACACAAAGGTCAGTCACCTATGTAACAGTGGTTCCTGCCAATGGTCTGTGGAATCCTTCCCACTGTACTCTCGGGTGCCTAATACAAGGGGGGACGCTTATTAATTTTCAAAAATTTCATCCACCACCCCCCGGCCCTTATTAAGACCCCTCCCGTTTATTAATTTTTGCAAAACGATGTCCAAAGCTCAATATGATTTTTATACGAATTTATTAAGACCCCCCCATTTATTAGTTTCTTTGAGGGGTTCCCACCCCCCCTGTTTATTAAGACTAACCCCCCTTGTATTAGGCACCCCGGAGTAAAGATTCTTAGTACAACTGCAGTTGAGTTGAAATGTTTTGTTTATCTTCTATATTTACTGTATATTTCTGTTTATATCATACCAGATGTACCAGACAAATTTGTCAACATAGAGTCTGCCTGTTTCATAGTAATGCCATTACTTTGGTTTTGTACCACATGCAAGAATTTTGCGATGCAGTCAATTGTGGTGCGTTTATGGGGAGGGGTGCAAATTCACTGCTTAACAAAATTGCACTTTTTTGTGCAGCAAGGGGTTGTGAGCAGTACTGTGAGGAGTGCCATATTCTCTAAAGTACTCTTTTGTTATATTACTGCTCTGCTCTTAACTATGAATGCAAATTGGAATCTTGGCAAACATTAAAGTCAGAAACTTTCGGGGGAAAAGTATCAGAAAATCAACTTTGGACAAAAAACTATCAGACACTTTTTGGGGAATTTCGAACAAAGAAACTCTTGGACAAACATGATACCAATACCCGAGGCCAGATTACGTTAAAACTAGATAAGATGATCTCACGGACAAACAATGTGATGTGCACATTTATTGCTGTAGGATGGAAAAAAATCAGCACTTCTTTGAAAGTCCACTATCACTTGTGCTGGAGACGAGATTCCTCTCTCAAGCTTTGTGATGATTTGGTAAAGAGTTTCTTCTGGCCCATTTCTATGCATTGTTAGACCAAAAATGTTTTAAACGTCAAATTTATACTAAGTGCTCATAAAAATACAAAAAAAGTACAGAACTTGCTGTGTGGTGAACCAAGCTGACTCATTTCGGTTGGGTTTATTTGCGTCCTGAATTTTCAATCATGGCAAGTTTCGTTGCTCACCCAGGACAGTTCTGTTTCCAACCTGTTCTGCATGCAACATAACCTACTGCTGATACATAAACTCAGGGGCGGACTGGCAGTAGAATTGGGGCCCCCGCGATTCGGCAGCGAGGGGGCCCGCAACTGCTCGAGCGAAAAGTTTGCAGGGCACTCCCTTGGGAAATTTTTTGTGAACACACCCCCTGGATTGGCCTCAAATGATACTGGACTCACTTCTAACAATCCGAATGGCTCTCTATACGATGAGTTGCATTCTGCTATCTACCTTCTGAAGTGATGTTTGACAGCCTCATGAGGAGTAAATGTATATTTAATGAAGCTGAAACCAAGTGCGAGCGTAGCGAGTAAAGCTGGGGGTCCGGGGGCTTGCCCCCGGGAAAAATTCTCGTTGCCACACCCTTTAGATTGTTGGAAAACGCCCCATTTTGGAGAATCTACCATTTAAAGAAGCAGAGCATCATGAGTGATGGGAGCCCTTCCTGGAAAATTTATGAAAATGACTGCAATTTCACGAGTAGATATATTAGTATTGAATTGCACAATATACAAAGGAATAGTTTGATAGATTCTGGCAACCTCCTGGAATAGAAATAACTTTAAAATTTCATTTCTATGAGCTTGGTTTTCACCGCCTCTCTTACTTAAAAATGAACGAACTTCAGCAAGGTACTACGGGCTGAAGCGCCGCACTCGACCGTTTCCAGTAGGCCTGTTGGGAGAATGCAATTTTTTATAGCATAAGTTGAATACGAGAGCAGAAATCTCAGCGCCACCGTGACTTTCAGGGCCACGCCCGCTTCGCTCATGGTGAAGGCCTGATTCATTGCCGAGAAATGCTTTCATTTGCCCTTCCTCAAACTTCAAGATCCAACTACTTACGAAAGGGAGTCCGTTTGACGAAAGACCTTACTGGGAAAATTCTTGAAAGCAGTGCATCAAAATCGTCTACAAAAGGTCCTTTTGTCAAGTCAATTATTGTACATGCTTTTGTATCATTGTTCTTGTGTAATTTTCATTTCATGCCTTAAAAGTATCATTAGATCACATTTTCAGAATTCTTAAATGTTGAATACTTCTATCCAGGGAGTACGCAGCACTTAAACGTGGAGGGGGTCTGGGGCGTAGCCCCAGAAAAATTCACAGTAACCACGCCCTTTAGACGCTTGGAAAATGAAGGAAACGCCCTTTTTAGCTATGCTTTGCATCGTAAACATGGTGGCAATTATCACAGCAGCATGGAGCTGGTCATTCGAGCTTGATCAGTGTCTCTTTTCGCTCCTTCATAATTGCTTAGTCCGTCGGTGGCATCTTTTATGCAAGAAGCTTTGGCAAATTTCAACAGTAGCAGCAACTTAGGATCTCTATAGCTAGTGGCATGATGGACAGGCTGAGATAACTTGGGATATTGAAATAATGAAGTGGGTCTGGGGGCCAAGCTCACAGGAAAATTTTTGAGGACATGTATTCTACGATTCTACTTTGGCTGAGAATGCCTCTTCCAGCTGCATTCAAGCATTCGTTAGAAACCTTAAGCTTTTCTATGAAACTTTGACAAGCCCCAACACAAATTTTATTACATTTTTGTGCAAATCTCGAGGACCATCTTTATTGACAAGTGGGGGTTCGGACCCCTATTCCCACCTTGGGTACGCCACTGCTTCTACCTTTTCTCTAAAACCTTATTCATATCTTAAATATCCCTAACACGGTGTCCTAGGTCGCTGTAAATCGAGTGTAGATATAGGCAAAAAAATTGTTTGAAATTAACAGACTGGCAAGGGCAAGAGGTAAAGTGAGAAGGGGCCCCTGCATAGAAAACGACTTCCTCGAACAGGTCTTTTTTGGGCCCCTTTGGCAAAAGATGCTCCAGTTTCGTCAAGTTCTACATTTGCAGATTCATCAGTGCACCTATCAGTCGAAAACGAGACTATGCCAATTGAAATTTTGCAGTACCCTTATCTTACGAACTAGGGCCCACTTGCAATCTTTTGACATATTCAACTGTTTGACAAACAAAGATAACTGTTGAAAGAATTATTACAGGGCCCTTCAACCAATTTTTCGTTGATTGAAACTGGTTGTTTTGTCACTGTCAGAAAGTTCATCCAAAATTAACCATTTGAAGTATTTTTCTTCCAGCACAGAAGGGGCCCATGGGAACCCTTGCTGAGGGGGGCCCTTCGGGCCCCAGCCCGGTAGCCCGACTGACCAGTCCGCCCCTGCATAAACTAAAACAGAACACTTCCACAGCTTCAGAGGAGATTGATGTTTATCTTCTCTTGAGAACGTTGGGAGGCCTGGAAAACAAACAAGGCAACTTTCTTGTAGTACTGGCACAACAACAGTTAATACAAAAGTTTAACACCTAACTGTAATAAAACACCAGTTCTTCACCTTGTGATAATCTCCCTCAAGTTAGTATTCAGCAACACTCACCAAAGCTTGGAAAAAGCTGAATGCCTCTTCAGCTGTTGTGGGATACTGGAGATTGTGAAAGTTCATCAAGTAAAACAAGTACTCCTGATAAACAGTATTCTCTGCTTCATAACGTTCTGCATCTGTTGGGAGCTGCTCTTCCAGATAGGAAATTTGCATATCAGTTACATCATGCTTGCATTGTATACCACCAGATCGTTCCGGCAAAAAGAATAATGCATCTGGAACACCAGCAACATGGCTATGCCTGGATCGACGTATGCGGTGTGTGTTCCATTGAATTTTTATTTTGTCAAGTTCATCCTGCAATACTCTGTGGAAGGAGAACCAGAGGCATTCCATGTGCATAATGCTCCCGGTATCAAGGACAGATCCGTCAATCATGTCCTTGAAGAAGTTAATCCACCAGCTGCTTCTATGCCGCCTGAGGAAGGCCCACCAACCTTCTATTCGTTGATTGCTAGGTGAGGAACCATATGCATGGGATTTCTGGCCTGCCAAATTGTCTCTATCATCCTGTCTAAGATATGCTTGCATTGCAGCCATCACCCCATTTTCAGAGCCATTATCTGTTCTAAGGAGGGTTGGGCAGCCAATGTGCTGTCTTACACTATCCAAGTAATATTTTGCAGTTACTTCTGGATTGTTATTTGTCCGTGTAACCTCAAGCCAGATAATTTTTCTGCTGTATCCATCTATGGCTCCGTGGATGGGAAACCCATAAGGTTTCAACTTGTCGTAACCTGAAATGCAAATTGAATTGTATTGTGTCAATACATGTCCTGTCTCTTATTAATATTGCATAAAGAGCACAACAATAGATAATTCATAGGCTCTATTTTAATTAATCATACATCCATTGATTGATATATGATATAATATAGCAGACTAGTTTATTTGAACTGATGTAAAGTAAATCTAAAACAACAAAAACAATGGGAATACAAAGGATAGGTTGGCACATGCGATCTTAATGTTCATTTCATTTCATATAAAGTTGGTTTAGTTACTTATAATATTAGATCATACCAATAGGCATTATATATCACTAATTCAAACCAACTGGCCTAACCAACCATATTTAAGGTACCTACATAATATCAAGTGGAATAAAAAGTCCTATTGACAGCATAATTTACAACTGCAAATTGCCCCTTTCCAAGTATATGCGTATATAAGATTCAACTGAATTGAAGAATATCATTCAAATACTTACCATCCACATGCCAGCAGTAGTTGGGCCCGGCATTAGCATACAATCTTCTCCCCAATCGTCTTCGCTTTCTGTCTTGCACTCCTTGGGGGTTTATTTCTTTCATGATCTCCGCAACAAGATGACGTGGTGCATGGATACCATGCATCAGTCTTAATGAATGCCAGATGGAGCGATAGCCACTGAGCTCTCCAGATCCTTCCATCTCCTCTTGAACTTTACTATAAAGTTCTGCTTGGTGGTTCAAGGTGGTTCAACTAGAGCCTCTCCGTCTCGACGGGCACAGACTAACAATAATCCGTGCAAGCTCAGTCTACACTGTTAATCTTCTTTCTTCTCTTATTCTTTTTCTATTGTTTGTACCCCTTTCTGTATTCCATTATTTGTTTATATTGTTTCCTTATCTTTTTCAACTCTGTCACATCTTCACTTGATATTTTACCATTCTTCTCTCCAACAACAATCTTGTTTCCTTCTATACACTGTCCTACGTGTTCTGTTGTGTCCTGGAAATCCCTGCACATTGGGCACATTAAGTCCTCCTCTTTCACTCCATTCTTAAAGTTACATTTCGTCTCAATCATATTCAGTCTGATCCTCATTATGTCTGTTGTTTCTTCTCTCGTACAAGTTTTAATATATTCTCTCTTTTCAACTGTTTTGTCTCTTAAAAATCTTAACTTTGTTTTTATTTCCACTTCTTGTTTGAATACTTCCCCTACACTTCTCTGAATTTTGTCTTTTATTATCTTTTTCCATTTTGACTTTTTCGTTCTCTCAACCTCTGTGCTTATATTTTCTATGTTATGTTTGTCCATAATTTCAACTATTTCACTATACCAGCACCTTCCTTGATGATTTATCATCTGTTTCCTTAGCACTATTTTTGCCAACCTTTTGTCCTCTGCTTTCAGCAGATGCTGGTAGAGCATTAATTTTTTATACTCTATCCTATTTTCCATTGGCCAACTTCCCGTTTCTGCCAACATCCCCCAGTATGGTGCCGTTTTAGGCATACCTAAGAGTTTTCTTAGTACTTTTTTCTGCATTTTTTCTAGCTCATCTATCTCTCCTTTTGTTAAGTTCGTCCATGTTTCAGAATTTGCTAGTATAGTTGGCATTATTATTGCCTCCATTATCAACAATCCTGTTTCAACTGAGTCTTTTCCTTGAATTATCATACTGCTATATTGAACCATAGTTTGTATCATATATTGTAGCTTTTCTCCTCTTTTTTTAATGTTCGTCATGTTACTTCCTCTCTCATCAAAAATATCTCCAAGATACTTATATTCATTGGTTTGTCCTATCTTTCCCTTCATCACTTTTTCTTCTATATTCCTTAACCCCTTTTTACTTCCAAATGTCATTATTAAATACTGGCTCTTGTCTGTGTTAAAAGTCATCTTTTTATTTTCTTCCATCATTCTACAATTTTCTATCACTTGTTTGATGTTCTCCCTGGATCCTATTCCGCAAATGTCATCCACATATGTAAGCGTCTTTATTTCTATGTTTGTTCCCATACTTTCAAACGATTGGCCTCCTATCTTGTTTATTTTATCTGTAGCAATGCTGCACAATATTGGTCCGTATATGGTGCCTTGGCGTACTGTTTCAGTTAAAACTATTTCTCTAGTTATCCCAAATGGTGTGTCCACTACTGCGTTTGATTCTTTATTTAGAAGATAAATCATATACACTTCATCTATTGGCATTCCTGTTCTCCACAAATCAATTACACAATCTTTTAGCCATAGTTTATCAAAACATTTTTCCATGTCCCCAAAGAATATGTATAAATGTTTCTTCATATATCTGTAGTAATCAATTACTGCTCTTAGCGTAAACAAGTGATCAACTGTTCCTCTATTCTTGATTCCTCCACACTGAAATTGAGATATTTTGTTCTGAACTATCTTTTCATTTCTCAATGCTATAACTTTTTCAAATAGCTTACTTATTATGTTAGTTAAGAAAATTCCTCTTCTATTTTTCATGCTTGTTCTCTCTCCTTTCTTTTTATAAATTGATTTTATTTTCATATTTTTCCAGCTTGTTGGTACTTCTTTGTTACTCATTACCCTGTTAAAAATCACCTTTATACTTTCTATGAAATCTTTACCAGCCCATTGAATCATTTCATTCCTTAATCCAGTTTTATCTCCTGTCTTTTTCTTTTTTAGCCCTTTAACTGCTCTCTTTACTTCCTCTATCTCGATCTCCCTATGTTGCACTTCTTTCCCTATTCCCTCCAATTGCCTAAACATAGTCTCAATTTCTTCCTCTACTAGCCTTTCTCTTTCATTTCTTGGTTCTGCCGTTGCCAATAACTCCTCATAAAAGTTAGCAAAAATTTCCATGATCTCTTCTCTGTTTTCGCACATTTCCCCTTCCTTGTTCCTCATCGCTGTCCTTTTCTCTCTCTCTTTCCTTGTTAATTTCTCTTTCAATTTCCAGAAAGCATTGTTATTAAACTTTCCTTGTTTCTTTATTTCCATTGTTGTTTTTTCAATTTTCTTTTTAAATGACTTCTTCTTATTTCTTTCTATGTGCTCCTTGAGTAATTCGTTTCTCAATTTCCATGTGTTCTCCTTGCTTTCTTCTCCTTCTGACACCAATTTTTTTGCAATATTTCTCCTTACTTTGCTTAATATTCGAACTCTTTTATTATTCTTTTTTCCTTTTTCTAGCCTTGCTTTTGCCTTCACTTTGAAACAAAGATCTATTTGTTTGATAACTTTGTTTTCCCATGTTTTGTACATCTCTTGTATGTTTTCTTCATTTTTGCAATCAGCTGTTAAGTTCCCATTCTCTGTCATTTGTTTAAACTTATTTAATCTTTGTTTGCTCAGAACTATCCTTCCTTTGTCGTCCCTGTTACTTCTTTTCATTGCCTCATACCAATTCATTTCTGCCAAGATGCAGTTGTGGTCTGAGTATGTTACTTTATGGTTCTTATCACCCCTGTACATCCCCCACCTTTTTTCTTCATCTATTTCAATCTTATTTATGTTACTGATATCTTCATTACTCATGATTAAGTAATCTAGGATTGACTTTTTGTTACCTTCCACTCTTGTCCACTTTCCTTTTGCTAAGTCTAAAGAATTTATTATTTTTGAATTTGTTCTCTCCACCATTTCTTTCAGTATTTTCCCTGCTGTTGATACTTCTTCTTTATTTCCTGATATTATTTCTCCTACTTTTGCATTAAAATCCCCAACTAATATTAGCTTTTGTCCCTCTTCCTCTGCTATGAGAATTTGCCTTTCTATTCTCTTATACATCCTTTCCAAGTCTTTCTTTTTTGTTTTTGTTTCTTGTGGTGCATATACTATTCCTATCCTTATCTTTATTCTATGATTGTCTATTACAACCCATAGATATTCTCCTATCTTCCTCTCTTCCTCCACTGTTAACATGGATCCAGAAATATTCTCCTTCACTGCTATTAATATGCCACCTCCTTCCCTGTTTCTGTCTAATCTTTCTACTTTATATCCATCAATCTCTACCTTATCTCCTTCATCCAAATATGTTTCCACCAGGCATATAATAGTTGGTTGCAGTTCTTCCATTATTTCCTTCATTGATTCTATTTTTGACTTAACCCCCCTACAATTTGCAAAATATATACTAAATTTTTTATAATATTTTTTATTCTTTTGTGATCTTTTTGTTGCTTTTTTGTTGCTCTTTATTGCTGCTGTGTGTATGTCATCTGAATTGGGTATTGTTGTTGCTGCTGGCTTACTAACTGCATTTGCTGTTGGTATGCTTGCTGTAGATTGTGATACATGATGATCTGTTTCATTTGATTTCTTGTGTTTTTTATCTCCTCGCATAAAAAATCCAGCTTTCTATTTTGTTCCTCCTTGCGATCTCCCTCATTTATTTCCTCTTCAATTCCTTCTTGTCTTGATCTTTGACTTACAGTTTCTCTTCTACCATGTGAAAACTTACAATCTTTTCCATACTTGCATTCCCCCCATTGATCATACTGCCAACATTTGTCACTATTTTTTGTCAGTATCTACTTTATTCATCTTCCTATGGTAGAACCTACACCGATTCCCATACTTGCACATTCCTCTCTCATTGTATTTACAAATGGCTCTATTGTTTTCTTTCACATGAGCAAATTTGCAACTATCTCCATATTTACAGAACCCATTTCTGTACCACTTGCAACTTTTTGCTTGCATGCTCTCTTGTCTTGTTCTGTTATCATCCATGTCCCGTTCAGTTTTTTGTTGTGTTCCTTTTCTCTCTTCTTGTGCAGGCCTTTTCCCTTCTTGCTTCTCTGAAGTTTGTATCCCTTGTCTTTTAGGCGCTGATTCTTGCTGCCTGTATATCTCTGGCATGTTGATTTTATTCTCTTCAACTTTTAGCCTGTCTTTTGTTTGCCTCAGCTCAATTTCTAAAACTTCATTGACTTCCTTTATCTTTTCTACATAGTTGTTCAGGTTATTAACTGTTCTTTTAACTTCATTGAGCTCTTGTGTTGTTAATTCTAATCTGTCCTTCATTTGAATGCTATCATTCTTTAATTTCTTTATTTCTTGTTCTTTCCTCTTGCTTTCCTTTATTTGTTCAATTTCATCTGTATTGCTCCCTTTATGTGCTATTACTGTGAGCGTTTCAACCCCTCTATCTTCCTTTTTACTTGACTTTGTTTGATCATTTTTTACTTTCATCTCTTCTATTTCTTTCATTTTCCCTTTAAGTGTGTCATTTACATTACTAAGCTTTTCATTCTCTTTATTTTGCTCTATTATTCTTTTTTCTAAATTTTTTTCTCTTTTCTTTCTTGTCTCAATTTCTTTTCTTTTGCTTTCCATATTTTCTTTCAGGGTCCTATTCTCCATTTCTAATCTAATAATTTCATTTTCTTTTTCTTCTATTTCATCCTTATGTCTTTTAGGGCTTTCCTCTTCTTGCCACTCTGAGCTTTTGATCTTCTTAACAGTATCTTTTTCACATATCTTGCACAGCCACACCACTCCTTGTTTCCTGAAAACCCCACTTTCATCCTCAGTAATTTTGTGGCACTCTTCGCAAATCCATGTCTCACATTTATCACACTCAATCCAATGTGTCTCGAGTCTGATTTCATTACACAATTCACACAAGTCTTCCTCCCGCTCCTGCCCTTCAGTCTTCTCTCCCAGTTCATTTTGCTTGTCACTTGTTGTGTCATTACCTTGTAGGTCTACACTTGGTTTGGCAGCCAGTAGGAGCTCTTCTCTACACTCAGTGATTTTCTCTTCATCATCTGATATTTTCCTAACTGTTCCCTTTTGTTTTTCTAATTCATTTTCCTTACATACTCTGAGTGATTCTTCTCCTCCCGTCCTGGTATCCTCTATCTTTCTTTCCGCTAGCATCATGGTAAGTTGTAGTGACGTAGTCGAATCACTTAGGCCATATGTCTTTGATAGATAATTGCAAACTGACAAGCTTGGCTGACATTCATGACACCTCGTCGTCTCAAACCATAGTAATGCAGTCTCCTTTTTAGAGTGCGCAAACTCATTTCCACACCATGGAGCTTCAAGAACGCCAAAATCACATCGTTCTGGAAGCCTTGATTAAAATAATTTTCGATGATCCTTCTCTCGTTCTCCTCCATTTTGGAAGTGATCTCGCCAATGCGCATGCGTTTGCATTGGCCACGCAGGCAAAGAGCAAAGCACAGAGCACCCAAAGAGCACAGGGGTAAGTTGAAGGGCGAAGACATCCCCCTTGCTGAAACGTTGCCCCTTCCCCCAGGGAAAGGTACAATTTGTTTCCCCTTGAAATTCTTGTTTCCTGTCAAAAATAAAAAAATCATACAGCTTTCCTGTCTTTCCTTCCCCGTCACGATTTTTCCTATCCCCGCTGAAAGTCTATCATTTCATAATTTTCCTGCTTTATGGAGGCGGGGTCGTTGGAGGCAATGGGGGTCACATAGGTCATGCAGGGGCTTGTTTTGTCTACAGGTTTATGGTAAATGAAGCAAGAATGCAGCAGGCTTTCCTTAAATGCAGCAGGCCTGTTTTAAATGCAGCAGGCCTGTCTTAAATGCAGCAGGCTTTTCTTAAATGCAGCAGGCCTGTTTTAAATGCAGCAAACTTGTAAAATGCAGCAGGCCTTTTTTAAATGCAGCAGGCTTTTCTTAAATGCAGCAGGCTTTTCTTAAATGCAGCAGGCCTGTTTTAAATGCAGCAGGCCTGTTTTAAATGCAGCAGTTGTTTTTGAGATGTTGCAGGCGTGATACGCTTTGAATGCTGCAGTGGCCCTTATGGGCTTCCGTACTACCTTACCCTAGGGCAGTAACAAATAGTGCCAAGAAGTCGAACACGTGCAAAAACAACGATAGACGGAAAAACATGTCAATCAAAAGGGTAAACCGAAACTGGGGGAGACATAAAAACAGCAAAAAGCGAGCACTGGAACTCGAAAATGGAACTTTAACCGGCACATCGTTTCGAAAACGGTGAAAACGGAGCATCTTTCGACGCGTTCGAAACGAGGATCATCGGGTCTTAAGGTGCGTGTGCCATTCTTTGGCATTAAATCATTGGGAGACCGCAATTAGTTTGTCATTGTCCAATTTCCTACCGTTTTCAGATTGTGCCGGTTTCGTGTGAGCGCTAGCTCAAATTTTGCTGCCATCAAATTTTTAAACGCTTTCAAAATGTGCTGGCATGGAGTGAACGTAGTCAAAGTTTTTTATCTGCACCGTATTTATAGCAGAACTGTAAGGTCCACTGATTAGTTTCCAAGTTACATAAATAAACTCACCAACGCAGATGTTCAGATCTACCAGGACAAAGACAATCCCCGTTCATCCTGCCGGTGCTCCAAAGAGTTAAAGTAAAAATAATGGCGAATACGTGACTGCACGAAGTTGACCATTCCGTTCCGAACATATGAGAGATTTTCTTGAGAAAACCATGCCATGAAATTTTCAAAAATAAAAAATTCAAGATCAAAATATTCTTTACAGCTTTACGGCAATGACCTTGGTATGTTTAAAGGACAGCGCAATGTTTATTCTGTGACATGGCCAGTGCGAAGCGTAACAGGGCAATTACCTTTTTTCAGTTTGTACAACACTGGGTCAAAAATTTTCATAAAGCAAGTATAAAAACATTAGCAGTTTACAAGCTCACGGTTAAGTTCAAGTATAGCTTTCTTTATTTTGAGGACACAACTCCACACCATGTAAGATGAGAAATGCTTGGAAGGTATATAAAAAGGCCGCAAAATTTCTGTCTGTAGCTTGTAAAAAAAAACCATTCATCAGTCGTGTCTCTCAAACTTCAAAGTCAATTCTTTCGTTGACAAAGATTCGAAAGGGCAGGAATTGATTTTAACATGGTCTTTGGCTAATTCATCATTAGAATTCTATAACATCTTTTGGTAATTAATACGGGCAGATACAATTATAAATAGAGTGTGACAGGGTACTTGCTTTTGTTTGCAATAATTTCATACAGGGCCAGCAACTTTTTTAAAAAGAAGTTTTCTTTTCTGCTCGCCAAGTCATACGATGAATTTTGCACTGTCAATTAGCAAGTGTTATCCATTTGGGAGGACGAGAGTGCCATTCCTAGAAGCATAGCAGAATTATTCACGACAATTTCATCCTTCGAAGAGGATATCACGTAGTAAAAGGTGATAAAGTCATTGCTTTACGGCAGAAATATTTGAAAAATTCGATCGTGATTTTGTGCAATTTTGGAGCTTTCTTGACGTAACCCTGCTTTCTGCTCCGACGACGACGGAAAGCCATTTTTTTCAGAATCCTCCTCTCTCGACACCTATTAATTGCACTGCAATCAATCAGCCAATCGAAGTTCTGGTGTGGTATTACTCACATTCTTTTAAACAAATTATTTTACATTCACGGCTTTGGCTCATTTTAAAATATTTTAGTAGCTTTAGCAGAATTCCATTTTTCATTCCGGCAATCTAAAGAATTTAATCAAACTTTCTCCTATACACATGACATGATCACAGACCCAAACGCAAAATTTGAAGTCAAATGCTTACCAACTTATCCCCACTAGAATTATAAAGTTTGGTAGCATACTCGATAACAACACTAGAAAAGCTGGTCACTCGATTGTCGATTGGCCAAATGCAAAAGAATCAGTGAAGAGCTTGCAAGAAACAAGTCCGCATTCTTTCGAGACTGACAGTGAAAATCAATTTTTTTTCTTACAAACCTGTTGCGCTTGCATGAGCTATGGAATACCAGGTTTGACTTCCAAGGCGAAGAAAAAGAGAGAGGTTTGCAAAAGAGTGTGTGACTGAAATTATCAACAAGTTTCATGCATCGTACTCAAATGCAAGATGACGCAAGTGACCCCGTTCTACTCTGTGATTGTTTTGCTAACACACTGTTTTGCATACATCTTTCTTCTTCTTCGTTTTGGGACTCATGCATGCTATTCGATAGCTTGTGCAAGTGAAAAATTTTGTGAGAAAGAAGATACGCTTGCACTGTCAGTCTCAGAGGCGTGCTGACTTGTTTCTTGCAAATGCTTCATTCATTCTTTTGCAACTGCCAATCGACAATCGAAAAATCAGTTTTTCTAGTGTTTGTTGTCGAATAGGCTACCAAGCTTTATAATTTCATCACAGAAAAACTGGTCAAGATTTTGACTTCAAACTTGGCATGTGGATCCCTGAATACGTCAATGTGTATGGGAAAAAAGTTTGATTAAAGTCCTGTGAGTAATAAAACAGAGTGGAAAATCAAGTCCTGCTGAAGCTACCAAACTATCTTGCAATAAGCTTCCACCAAAGCCGGGAGAGCAAAAATACCAGTGCGAGCTCATAGGAGCAGAAAGCAGAGTCTCCTTGATGGAGCTTTCTTGTGAAAGCCCTCATCACTTCAGAACGGAGAAGTCGATTTCAGTCACGTGTAAGTTTTCGTATCGTAAAGCTTTTTATCACCACAGCTAAAAGGTTTCACTTTCTTTCGAGATCCCGAATAATCACGTGAGCTACGGCCACCAAACTGACAAAAGGAGTGGAGGTGTACAAGATTAACTTCATGCCAGTTCCTTCGAGTCTTCCTTTGAGTACCCAAAAAACTGTATGAAGCAGATCGGATTGATTCAATATATTGGGTGAGCAAGACAAAATTTCCATTTTTTGAGAATTCATGGCACCAAGAATTCAGATTCTATCTAAGCGTCGAAAGATCGAAGTACTTTTGTGATTCTCTCCCTGTCTCGCCAGCACTGGGAATATAGGTAAACTCAACTTTTTGAAAATTTCATGGATGCAAAATGACTCAAAAAGGGCCGAAAACATTGATCAAATCTTAAGGACTCTCCCTAAACTGAAATATTTGCAATGGACATTGCACATCTATCAAGAGCTACAAAACATAACGTTATTTTGCAATTATCAAATTCTTGTAACGTTCAATTTCCCTATATTTCTAGTGCTCGTAAGACAACGAGAAAGGTCACAAAAATACTTTTATCGTCCGGCTGTTAACTAAAATTTGAATCATTCAGATGTGTGAAATACTCCTGATGCTATGAGTTTTCAAAAGTCGGAACCTTTTTCTAGCTCACCCTGCAGTACATCTAAAATGCGGATCCGATATGAAGTGAAAATAGTCACGTGCAAGGTGACCCTTGTGTTAAATCTTCTAAAACATGTAACAGGATATAAAGGTACTAGTTCAACCTTGAATGAGGACAATAAATAATGCTAAAACTGTATCCATAGCGTAGTCATAAATCTACCGGATGAGCCAGAAAAAAGTTCCCACTTCTGAAAAATCATACCAGCAAGAGCATTTCAAAGATTTGAATGATTCCAATTCTAGTTAAAAGCCAAATTTAGGTTGAAGTATTTTAGAGAGTTTTCTCGTTGTCACACATTCACTACAAATATGGGTAAATTCAACTTTACAAAAATTTCATGATTGCAAATGACCGAAAAATTTCCTAAAACATCGATCAAAGTATAAATGACTCCTGGCACAGAATAATGAAGGAAATGCAACTTCTCATGGGTGTGATATATCCTCCACATATTAATTGCCTTGGGACTGAAAATCTTTCGTATTTGTTTGAAAACCGATGTCTTATACCTCTTGCGGGAGGTGAAACTCCCATTGCCTATTGTTCGGTGTGAATAGAGTCCTTACGATTTGATCAATGTTTTAGGCCCTTATTCCGTTATTTTGCAACCATGAAATTTTAATAAAGTTAGATTTAGCAATACTTCTAGTACTGGTACGACAACGAGAAAAATCACAAAAATACTTTGATCTTTCGGCTTTTATTTAGAGTTTGAATGATTCAAATCTGTGAAGTAGCCTTGGTGCTATGAATTTTCAAAAGTGGGAACTTTTTTCTGGCTCACCCGGTAAAGTAGATGGCAAGTCCTCTGCCAACAGGTTAAGCGCTATCTATACTTCTATCTACAAGGCACAATCAACTTTTAATGTTTCTAATCTTGCTATGAGGTACACAACTACTGTTTTTATCCTGGGTATCACAAATAGTACTCTTCTTTTATTAAACAAATGAATAAAATGAGCATATCGAGGCTTTCAGAGTACATCACTTGATTTTGGAATCTTCGACTTAAATATACATAAATTGGACTTGGAAATCGTCCACTAAATGCCGGAAACACGCGTTCACTGAGTCAAAATTTAAAGTGCATCTGTAACTAGATGTGTTAAAAAAGGACTTTTCCATGATATCCAGAACACTTGAAAGGAATCTTTGACTCTTACTTTTAGGTTTTAAAAAACCAATGATTGATATGAGGACTAATGACTTTAGAATTGGACTCGAAAAGTCCCAAAACTTTATTGTTTGGTTCCAGGGAGTGTTTGATATGATTCTATTTGATCGAAAAATCGATTGAAGCTGATCTGATTATGGACTGGAAGTCAGGAAGAACTGTAGCTTTGGATTACGCAAAGTCTACTTCCACATGATGACTAATTTTAGCAGTTCAGCTTAGTTGAGCCTTTGCGCAAGTGAAATTACGAGTTCTAGTTTCAAGTGGCCTCAGTTTGGTGTTAGTTTTATTTCGGTTTGCGATAACTAAGACTGATCGTGATTGGTCTGAAGTCATTCGAGGAATGCGATAACGTGAATATGAAACTGTAGCCAATTTGCCTGCACATTGATCTGTCAGTGTATGATAAAAGAACAGACATTTCTCATTCTCCAGCACTTATCATAGCTGATCCTGTTACCAAAAGAGTGTCCCAAAACAAGTACATTATTTGATTGGCTACAGTGAAGGCATCATAAATCCAAAGTTCTCATTTTTCAGATTCGTGAATAGAAGATGTCAACTTAGAGTTTCCAAAATTTTTGCTTTTCAGATTTGTAAATAGAAGATGTCAACTTAGGGTTTGGTACCAAGGCAGATTTCTTGCAATCAATTTCTTTCATTTTAACTTAATTGATAATAATCAATCCTCTCGTTTTGAGGCAGTAACCAATGATCAGATTTACTCTGACTCGGCACCAACATTAAAGTTGACGTCCCTTCTATTAAAAATCTAAAGCACGTGAAAATTGGATGTATGGCAGCTCCACAGCAGCTGATCAAACGGGGTATATATTTTTGGGACAGCCTGTATAACAAAAGGAAGTTGCTTTGCTAAAACACGATCGCTTTCAAGGTGGTGATAACGAAAGTCGCTACAATCTCCTCTTTGTTATCTTTAGTGCCATAGATTATTGGCTGATGACTATGATGTCTAATCCTCTGTAATTTTTATGGTGCATTCACTCTTAGGCAAGTAATAGGGATCAGCAGATTCACCATCATCACATTCACCATCACTGATGAGAAAACTACCGACAGAATCAAACAGACTCGGTTTCTTTATCCTTACGTGAACGTGTTTCGAAATGCATTCATTCAATTCTAAGCTATAAAGGATCTCCTTCAATGCAACTGGGCTCAGCAAAGTCCGGAAATGTCCTTGTAAAGCAGATTCTTTAATTCCGGGGCACATCATGATAAGTGACAAAATTGCTCTTTGGAACTTTCGCAGCATTCTCGGGCAAAGATCACAGTTCAGTTTTAGCCATGGCCGACAAACGGCCTGTCTGTAATACGTCTCTGTCTTCGTAGAATGATAAACCAAGCATTTTTCGGTCTTCGTCTCACCATGCTTTGCTTCTTTGCTCTCAGAAGACATGTGACTGACGGTTATTTTGTCTCTAGGGATATCAAATTCTTTCCCTTTTACACCACGTGGTACACAGTACTTAAAGGTTCTATGTTTTTTGTTTGTCTCTTCTTGGTCGCCCGGTACTCTGGCATTGTTGCTGGATTCTCTACCTTCTTTTTGGGTTGATTCAGCTGGTGCAATGGCCTCGTGCGATTCAGCAAATATCTCCTCCACATAACTAGTTTTCTTCTTTGAGACTACCTCGACTTGTTTCAAGGAGGGTCTTGGTTCAAATGCCGTCTCTGATGATACGCATCCTTTCATAATGGACTTGCTATGTGTGGAGGAGCACGACTCCTGGTTACCAAAATCAAAGTCAAGTTTCACCTCTCTTGGCTGTTCAAATGCAGAACTACAAGCGGATCCTCTCTTCTCGTCACTGATCATAAAATTTTCTTCACGTGTAGCAGGATTTTCAATTATCCTTTCACCATCAAGTATATTGCCACCATCTTTATTTAGAGTTTCTCCTTTCTTGCCGCTCTTTTTATCTGGCAAAACTTGGTCTGCCTCACTTTCCTGGTCAATATGTGGCGACTTCATAGACCACAATGAGCCGAAAAAGGGAGTAACGTATCTAGTAGCACTGATCCCAACTTTCAACAGCAGTTTAAAGTTCAATAGCATATTGACCATTTCTTCCATGTCTTTTACTCCGTTGTGATGAATGTATATTGCAGATATATCACTTTGAGTTACACCATGTTCTCTTCTTTCGTGGGCTGTCGTGTATACTGCTCTGGCAAACTCAAGCTCCTCGTTGCTCCACGTGAAATTATCCCTCATAATGCACTGGAAATCCTCAAAGCTCAGCAAGTGTAAACCTCTGTCCAGCTCTCGCGCACTTACACTTTGCAAATCCTTCCTTAAAAATCGATCGATGGGACTGTCGCCAACAGAAACGTTTTCGTCCATAGTGTATGGCTTCTCATTGGTTGGCAATTGGTAGGGATCTTGCAAAGAATTAAGATGGCAGTATATTTTCATTGGTTTCAATGCAACACTTTCTGGAGACAAGAACAGGCGACCATCTAGTGGATCCTTCTCTGCAATTTCCGATCGGTGAAACATCAAAGCAGTGCGAGAGACATGTATCTTTTTAACCTCCGATTGAACTGCTTGGCCAAAAGATCTCTTCTGGGCGCTGTGATACCTGCTTCTAATGAATTTCATCTCAGGTTGCAAGACGCATAGTGCTTTATCAGCACAACTATTATCTCTAAATCGATTTATTAGCTGCTGATCAGACAGAAAAGCAATAGTCGAACCTGAAGCTTTTACTTTGAACTCTATGATACCCGAATACATATCATACGTCTCTGGTTGGTCTTTACTTTCCAATATCGGCTTTTTCCTGAGTGAACCCTGCGACATATTATTGACTATATGTACTTTACGTTTTGAAGAGGTACATGCAGCCATATCTGCATCGAAAAACGTTACTTTGCGTTTTTTCTTTGGTATAGCACTTTCATCCCCATCGATAATGGAATGGTCAGTGGATGGGTACTTTACATCTGATCCCTTTGCCTCTTTGGAAACATTTTCGTCAACTTGCTCATGCCGAGAAAGAATCTCGAAGGAAGATTCGATGTCAGTATCACTTGAATGATCCTGCCTTGCTCTTTGAAATTCTTTCTCGTTGATTTTCCTTCGAGAATGCAAATCTTGAGAATTGTCTGACAGACGTACTCCAAAACTGAAAGTTTTGGTACTGAATGCTTTATTGTTATCAAAACCCGTGCCATTTTCAGCAAAAGCCAAGGCATTGTTTCTTTGTCTAGGTCCTTGTTCAGTAGGCTCGTTTTCTATATGATCCTCTTTAGGTTCTTCAAGCGCATCCTCACTATCTTCATTTGTGGCATTCATAGTCTGCTTTAAGCATTCTTTCTCGCGGGCTTCTTGCACATGCGCAGAATGTACCTCCTTTCTCAGAAACCCGACTGATGGTGCTGATGATCGCTGTTCATCTTCCATTATATCATCTGGAATTTCAATGTGAAGAAATGCTCTATTTGTTAATAGAAGGGAGAACATACTCGATATATGACCACCAAGTACTTTGTCTTGTGAGTAAAGCATTGAACCAGGTGTCAAAGTGTGTTCCCACGTATTCTTCAAATGTGATTGGCTCTCGTCATCAATTTTGCATTCATCTTCAATAAAAGGTTGAGTCATACAACTTTCTTCCTTCTCTCTATCTTTGCATGCACTATCGCTTTGCTTGCTAATTGCGTTATCTGTGGCAACCTGAAAGGCAAAATAAGAGACAATTTTCAACGAGGGGTGTAACGATCCATAAAAATATCGCCCAATCTTTGCCACATCGCTTTGATTTTCAGAAATTTTTTAGACAACTATTCTATCGGTTCGAAATAAACTGTCCCCTTTTGGTGGTCTACAATAAATCGTACACTGAACCAATATGAAGCTTTATGACTTAATCTTTCGCAAAAGGCCATGATATTCTAGGAATTTTCGCAAGATCTATTGATTTCAGTTTTTAGAACTATAAGCGAGTTTCGTACACTGTTGTTTTCGGAAAAACTGAAACTGATAAAAAAACGTCGATAAAATCTGCTTAGTTCGAACGAATGGCTTTCGAAAAATTCTCTAGTAGAAAATTTCTGTTAAATAACAAATGAAGCACATTTAAGTTGTATTCCTGAAAGTAATTTCACATTTCTCCCAGTATAGAATTAATGGTCGTGCAACAAATTAAAAATTAATCGAGTTCTAAATCCTAAATCACCCGAAACAAGTCTTTTCTTTCTTTTCTCATGCCGATTCTTTACAAAATTTGATCTACTTTATTTTGATCGTTGTCAGCATACGGCTCGAATCTTTGCAAAACTTTAAAATTGAATATGTAAAATATTATTGCCTAGTTCTTTCAATTGGATAGACTGAAGGGACCTTGATGGTTGTATGCCCTCATCCCAGCAAGACCATATTTGATATCGTCATTGGTTTCTGAGTTACAGCATTTATAAAATTCTTCTAGCTTTGAAAATGTGACGTCATCAAAATGTTAAATCGTAAACCACAAAAGCTACATAAGCTTGCTTGCTACCATCTTGTAGATCGTCAAACACAGAGTATTTCTTGTGTTGGTTATGTTGGCTTTATTTAATGGCTTTACAATTCATGATACTTTTAAGGGTGATCTGAAGTGAAAATTTTTATTGATGCAAATGAATTGCACTATTGGGTAGCACAGAATGTTGTTAAAAATTTTTGGATGCCATGATTCATTTTCGAGTTTATCCACTTTTTTACTAGCCTGCGTTGCAGACCCAATTCCAAAAGGAGAAGAATAGGGTCTGCGTACAATGGAGCGATCTCGTGTTCTTGTGACTTTAATTTATTCCGTTTACTGAGCACTAGACAGCGAGTGTCATGCATAATTAGTGCATCATTTTGCGAGCGAGAGGAAAAGTAATGGCCGACATTCTTTGTACTGAAGTGTTTACGATGTTCTCCAGAAACTTACGATGAATTCTTCGATTGATACATGCATTTTGTGTACATAATCCTGATAGTCTGCATAAATTACATTCGAGGATCCTTGAATGTAATTTATGCAAAGAACACGGGATCGCTCCATTGTGCGCAGACCCTATCCTTCTCCTTTTGGAATTGGGTCTGCGACGCAGGCTACTTTTTTATGAGATTGGCTGATGACGTCATTTCGTTTGCTGAAGGTAAAGGAACAATACAAGATTTATCATTTTTCCAGAGGGAAATCGACTCAAAGAAATTACCTTTAATTGAAATACCTTTCTAAAACATCATATCAGTTCATGAGATAATGTTTATGACTTCTTTCAGCTCAGGTCTCCTTTTGCTGTGACCTTTCAAAGATACACCTATATTTACACATATCATCATAGTAAGTTGCAAACAAAATGACGTCATCAGCTGATACTTCAAAATTTTTTTTTATTTTTTTTTTATTCTAATTATATTTCATTCTCAATCAAATAGGTTACACATTGAAATAGCATATGAAAATAAACCAAACCCCTAAATACAATGTAATAATATCTACAGTCGAAATTAAAATACAGTTCTTGAGCCTCTCAGACATAAATCAAAATTACTGGATAAGATAAACAAGAAATAAGATAACAAAGAAGTTTAAAGAGAATTTCTTATCTTTCAACAGTGTCGATCATTTGCACCAATAAAAAATTTCACTGCAGGTCGCCTTTAATCCTTGCAAAAGATTCCAGCACATATCGTTCGCCCTTTCAAGAATCTTAAAACACTGTAATTACACAAGTGATGACGATATCAACAGTTCTCTTTCTGCAAAAACGATCTATAGCTTCCTTAGATCTTCTCAACTGAAAGAACAAGGCAGCAAAATTTCACACATTTAATCTTAAACTTTTGCAGCTATCGCTCGTTGTCAGTGCTTTCGAAACTGAAAATTTAAGAACCTCGCTTATAGCTCTAAATCTGAAAACAAAATAAATTACAAAAAATCCTAGAATCTAATTCAGGTCTTTTGCTGAGGATTCAATCATAAATACCCAAAATCGGTCCAGTGTACGATTTATTGTGGACTGCCAATGGACTGCCAATGGACTGCCAATGGACTGCCAATGGACTGCCAACAGTGCACCTTGACGCACCCGGTATATTTGTGTTTACTTCAAAGTTACAATTGTCTTGTCTCACTAAAATATGATTTCATCTAGAAATTTTCTTTCTATCTTCAACGTTAGCAAAGAAAATCAGATTTTTACCAAACATGTACGCCTCTTTAAGAATAAAGTTTGCAATATGTTTGCCATTCCCAGCAAATCCGACCAAATACAGGATCTACAAACTGCGAGCTATCAAACATGCGGAGCCAATATGCCTTTTTGAATATACGAAGAAGGGATCGGAAGTAGAGAAAATGCTCGTAGTACGCCTGAAAGATGATTTACAAGGTCATCAATTGAAAAACGTAGAATGCAGCTTACTCCTCCAGCAATAAGGCACTGTAACTGATGGAGATACCGAAGACTGTGGGAATTTGTTTCATCATACTAGTTTCGACACGCAATAAAGTGTTTAACTGAGTTTATTGCCATCTTTGTTTGTACTTTCCAACTAATAAACATTTTAAGCCAAAATCTTAAACACTCTAGAAGAAAGGCATTACAATTAGTTATGCTACAAGTGGGACTATCTTTAACCTCACAAGATGTTCCTCCAAAGAAGGGCCATCAATTAGGGACGGATAAGGTGTGTGATGTTTTTTACACAGAACTCAACTGTGAAAGTTGACCTATCACAGGTAAAGATAAGAGGTGAGGAAAAAGAGAACAAAGAACCATAAGCAACGTTAAGTTTGCAAAGAATATACATTGACTTGCCAGTCCAGTCATACATTAAGTATCAACTGAAACGGATCATCAAAGGTTTCCATTTATTTAGCCAGAAAAGCATTAATATCAACCTCCATAAGGGTTTAGATCAAAATTACGTTGAATTTACGCATTTTACTCGCAAAGTTCTTTATTAATTTCGCATAAGGTAGAAGACCTAAATGGCTCATGAGATATTCTAAATGCGCCGCCTTGTTATAACTGTACCGCTGATGAAGCCCTTCCACTATGAAATCCCTATCGGAGGTCCCAGCTTACCGCAATGAGTTCCATATATCTCTTATTGAACTGAAACAAACTAAAGTTGAAAGGTTCAAAGCAATAGAAATGACAGTATCAATAACTTACGAATAGTTAATATCGAATTAACTTTACGCTATATCCATGAAACTGGTCGGTTTGATTAAAAGTTCTATTTGTGACTTCAGTACTTAGCAACCACCAACCCCCTTGTTAAGTTCTTTTCCCTGGTTGATTCTTTTGCACATCAGATGTCAAGCATTTTCAACATTTGATCTACTATCAACTAAAGAGTTTCGCCTGAAGTTTGATGTGGAACAGAATCTACTGCATTTTCCACCAGTTCTTAATCGTTTGTAGTGTAGTTGTATGCTAGTTTAACGTTGCGCGTCTTTTTTATTGGCCATGGGGCAGTCATTGTCTTTCGCTCCCCATGGTATCACACCTGTAGTGTTGTATAGTAATTGGAATAGGTATAGTTAAATGTAATGATATATTGTAAATATTTATAATTGATTAAAACAAGTATCAATAACTCTGTATTGGCGAACTTCAAAGACATATTTAACCCTACCAAGCCAGGGGGGCTGATGCAGCCCCCTAGTGGTATCCCGTCTGTAGATTTGACCAAGTGCATCTACAATGCTGAAACATTCCAACTTTTAGTTTTTATCCCTCTCACAATCAAAAACTAACTTTTTGACATTAAATTCATTCAAAAGGATTCAACGTGATCAATTTCGAAAGATGTTTGTGTAAAATTTTGAATTATTTGTAATAAAATCTACAGCTAATGTGATCAAATGACGAATGAGAGGAACACATACTACTTTTGATGCTATATCCAGCCAACAAGTTATTCTTTATTTTGAACTTATGGTTTTGCGGATTTTGGCACTACGCATGCGCAAACTCTTTGCATTTCTGTGTGATGAGGTCATCATCTTTTATTAATTTTCCTTCACAGAGCAAATGCTATTTAGACATAAAATGCACTAAAACTCGATTGATATGTTTAATGCTTTTTCGTTTTCTCACAATTAACGAGTGAAAATTTTTAGTACTGAACCCTTTTGAATGGAACATTGTGACGTCATAGGCAGATCATGTGAAATATCTAAACAAAGATTTCATTTTTGGGTTCACACAGTGATGTTTTATACACTTGCAAAGCTTAAAGGTTCTGGATTGCCAAGAACAGACACAATGTAGGGGACTGAATCAGCTCGTTAGTCTTCCTTGAGCATGAAATAACCTATGTCTGATAGGGTTAAGGCGTACAACAAGAATCGTCCGTTTTCCCTACTCCCTTTTCGTATGGTCGATAATGTATGTTATGGAATCATTTTGGCTACTTTCGGTAATTCAGTTAAAATCATCTCTTGGGAATTCTGGAAGGACCTGCGGCTGCACATGACATCTATTGAACTTCAAACTTGCTCAATGTGAGAGTTGCCTCTATTCATTAGGAACATGTGTTTGTTGTGGCGGGTTCAACTTTAGATGTTCATATAATAAAATATCCATCAATTTTTTCCAATCTTTATTACATGTTTACAAACCAAACCGCTAGTTTCCTGGAAGCAAATATCATGAACACAAACAAGGTATCAACAAATTAGCAGCAAGGCTCAACTATCCTTTGAAATGTTGCTGGTCAGTTTAACGTATACCTGCTGTCCGAAAAAAAATTTTTCAAAAATGTGGAAATTAATTTCATTCTCGGACTATTCAATAGTTTTCCAGCCGATGTTCTGGAAGAAGTGAAAAGAATTAATTTTAAATCTGCGTTGGAGCACGAAATTTGAATTAGGGAAAGAGGTCAATCAGTTGTAAACAAAAATTTTCCCCATACGACTTCAAATCCGTCGCTACGTTAAGCTTTCACAAGATATTCACTGGAAACGATGTCGATTAGTTTACTCATTAGTTCGAAACTTTCTTAGCATCTGGTTTTTCGGATGGAAATTATTGCTTAAAATGATCATGCAGCATCTCAAAAGATAGCTAAGCCTTTCGACTAAACTGTGATACAAAGCATTCGATAAAATCTTTCGATTTCAAGGAGCCATTTATGATCTGGCTCATGAAGTTTGTTTACGGTCACCCGGTAGATATCTGATGCATTTTGACTTGTAAGTCTTACAGGGGATATCTATATTCGATGTTAGGGAAATATGCTCAAGACCCCCATACACATTCATGGGACAGGGCTCTGTTTACTTTGAAAAGTGCCCAGAATAATTTGGCCCAGAATCTCTACCCAGATCGCCAGTTTGATAACTGGCTCAGTTTGAATGAATTTGAGCGATTTCAGTTTGGGTGTACGAGTATCCTATTCTCAGAGTAAAAGTGAAATAATCTACTGACCTTGTCCCCAACAAGTCTATTTATCGAACCGGTCACGTCATCTTGCTTGTTCTTCGACTTGACTTTGGAGTTTTCTGCAGCGATAACATCTTCAACATGCATTTTACCACTTTTCATCATTTTCATGAAATTTTTGCCAGTAACAAAGACATTTGCAGGCAACGGTAGCTCGAAGATCTTTTCGTAAGCCACAGACAAACTGTATGTGATAGTTGATATCGGCAAAGCCCTCCTCCTTGGTGCCTATAAAAATAATGGAATTAAACTTTAAGATCTTTCCAGGTTTTTGTCAAAACAACAATTAGTGCTACATTTGTCTTACTATCTTAAAAAAATACAAATTCTGTTGGCAAAAATTTCCGATTTCCTGTATAAATTCAATATGAAAATGTACGATAATTAATTATATCGGACATTCCGCTTTCTGATATTCATAGCACCAAGAGTACTTTGCAGGTTTGAAACATACTAATTCTGTTTTAAAGCCGAAAGATGAAACTACTTTTGTGACCTTCCTCGTGTTCCTATACGCCCTGAGCATATGGGTAAATTCGACTTCACAAATAATCGTGGAAGCGAAATACCAGAAAAAAAGGCTAAAAAACAAGTCATCTCCTTACATAGACGACAAGGCAAGGTTATAACAAACGGATTTACAATAAATACCAACGATATTCAATCCCATAGCAATAGATGTATAACGTCTATCATTCACGAAAAATTGTACTTTCGTTATTGTTCTGTGGAAGGAGCGTCTCTATGATTTGGTCGAGTGTTTTTGACCTTTTCAGATAGTTCGAAACCATAGAATTTTTCGCAACGTTGAACGTACTTATACTTCCCATGGTAATAGGAACACAGGAAAAAAACTTTTAACCCTGTCAGCTTTCTGACGGAATTCGATTCATTAGAATCCATCAAATACCTCTTGGTGATATTCAAAAATGGGAACTTTCTTACTGGCCTACCTGGTGCATCCAAAGTACAAAACAATACTACGAGAAAGACACCAAAGGAAAGAATAAAGATCATGAATTGCCCCTTGCCTATAAACAAAGCAACTAAAACTGAAATAAAACTATATTTTCTGTTACAAAATGCCACATACAACAGATTTTTAAGGATATACCGGTTGTCCCAAGAAAGGTATCAGCGTTTGCACAGCTTCTGTGAAGGAGCCTTGGATTAAAAAGTCCTTAAGTTCAGTCTATGGTATAGATGAGGTTTTAACTTGGATTTTCTGACTTTGTTGGGCCAAATCGGATCTGTATTCGCAGAGTAATTCACTTAAAAATGCAAACATTTCTGAGGCTGCCTAAGGCAGATGGTCATTGAATTACACAGACTATCTATGGGTAATTATTCAAAAGCTTTTAAGGTAGCCCAACAGTAAACCATTTTCTTTAAAAGTTTCTTGGGCTATTAAAGCAAAATTTACTCCTGAATTCTCCAAAAGCCCGATTTGGTCATTTTTAATGACTGAGTAATCACAACTGAAATGAAGCTTCGGTGAGAAATTACTTCAACAGTAGAAGACACTACTCGACACCGTTCCTTCAGTCCTACAAGTTGTGCTATGAACTGCTAAAAGGGCAACTGCATGCTCTCTTTTCTAATCAATAAATTAGTTTCACTGATCAAGAAACTTTTAAGAAAAGGAATATAATGGCTGATTTCACCTAAAACTGCCTTTGAATTACGCATAAATAGTAGCAGTCCAATTCAATAACCATCTGTCTAAGGCTGTCTCGGAAATGTTGTCTGTTTAAGTTAATTACTCTGCGAATACGTAGCTGATTTGGACACGTAAGGTCGCAAAATTTATGCTAAGATCTCATATATATATATTTATTAAACCGACAAAATTGAAAACAATGCTCCTCTGCAGGAACTATTCAACATCTTATATCTTCTGGGACACATGGTATACTAGCGACGGCCTCAAATTGGCTATCAGGCTCTTCAAATATTCTCTTCTTGGTGAAATGCTCCATAAGTGTCATGCCGATGTTCTCTCGCTCATAACTCATAAAGGAGACGGCATTCACATTAGCGTCAAAAGGCATGCATTGAAAGAAATAACTTACAGCAGCTTGCCTTAATTGCATCTAAAGTGTCACTGATCTGTTGTATAACTTCTCCTATCTATAAACGGTAATCGCGCTTTACTGTGATGTCAACCAAAATCAATAAATACATATGCTAAAATACATTGCCCCAAGCATATATATATACTGACCCGCATTCTCAGCCTGGCTATCAAATTTTTGGCCTTGAGTGAATACAATGCTTGTCGTAATGATTCAGGGCTGTAGCTGTCGAAAATAGGAAAAACCAACGATGGATCGTAATCTTTTGACGACTGTGATGCCAACGAGTTATGAATAAGCTGCTCTAACACATGAAGCTCTATATCGTTGCTGCTGATCTCTTCAGGATTTTGCAAATCCTTTGTTTTAGTTCCTTCGATCGCCTTTCCAACAATAAACATGGCTTTTAGTTCCTCAAGAGTGTCAGGAATTTCGTATTTGAAATCTTCTGGAGCCAATTTATTACGAAATCTCTCTCGGACTTTTGCATACATATCTTTAAATGATTCTTTCCAAGCATCATCATCTACGATCAACAGATCAGTTATCAGTTACATTTCTGGCATATTTGGCTCCTGTGATTTGCAACTACTTTAAAAGGAGAATTCATCTTTTACTTGTAGTACCACTTATAGAAATGCACCGCTTCTCTGAGAAAATATGGAAGGAAGCGAGCCAAGCAAAGCTCCACGAAATGACATACATGGTTTCATTCGCATACCTTTGAGAGAAGGTGGCTTGATTATAAACCTTTTGTCTGCACGGCATTCTAACACACAACTCTTCAAGTTCTCCAGCGTTCTTGGGTTCTTCAAGATATATCTTCCACGACGTCCCAATGCTTCAGTTGTTTTATCATTGGCTTCTGGCAACTCTTTATGAATCAAATTTCTTGCTACTTTCCAGTAATTGTGCTAGAAAGGAATGGTAATATCTGACATCAGTTCATAGTATTCTCATAGTATACTGTGGTGCCAAAGCTGCTATTGAAGTAAGGAATAGCACCGCTGAACGATAGAAATTTGTCTAAAAAATTTGCTTATATCTTGTCTCACCTTTTAACTCTATCACGCCTTTTGCACTTGATTCTCCAGAAAGGCTAAGAGGGCGGGGCTGATTCGGCCCCCTAATTTATTTCTGTTAAGAACACGCCGGAGCCTTGAAACTTTGCATGTGAATAGAACATCATGGGATGAACCCAAAAATTAAATCTATTTATATACATGTCACGTGACCTACCCATGACGTCACAATGCTCCATTTTCAAAGTCAATAGGGCTCAGTACTAACAATTTTCAGTCACTGATTGTGAGAAAATTAAAAGGAATTAAGGACATAAGTCCAAATTTGGTGTAGCATTTGCTGTGAAAACTTGATAAAAAGTGATAACGTCATCACAAAGGAATGCAAGGAATGTAGGCATGCATAGTGCCGAAATCCACATACCATGCGTTCACATTGAATGCCAACTTATTGGTTGGATAGAGCCTCAAAAGTAAGGCATTTGCCTTTCATTTCATTTTTTTATCACATTAACTGTGGACTTTATTAGGAATTACTCAAAATTTTAAAAGACATCTCTCGAAACGTGATCGCATTTACTCCCTAGAACGAATTTACTTTTTTCAAAAAGTTAATTGTTGATTTTGTTGATTGTCAGGAGGATAAAACTAAGAGTCAGAAAGTTTCAGCATTGTAAATGCACTTGATATAAAATGACAGAGATTCAGCTCCCCCGAGGCTTGATTCATTTTATTTTCTTTCATTTAATCATATTTATCCACAAATCCCAATCAGCTTATACAACAACAAGATAATAGTTTGAAAAATAACAATAGTAAAAAGAAAAAGAAAGAACAACGTACTATATTATATCTACAAAGAATAATATGGAATGTAACCGTGGTAAGTGGTGCTCTTCCTAGGGATCGTGCTTTGGGTTAAATGCTAGTGTAGCAAGTAGTCCTTCAGTTTCTTTTTAAATGTGAGAACTGTGGGGCTATTCCTTATATCAAGAGGTATATCATTCCACAGTTTAGCACCAGAGTAAAGAAAACTCTTTTTTGAAAATTCTAGGTTTCGTTTTTGGATATCAATATCTCGGCAGTTTCTCGTTGCGTAAGCAGATATTTGAGATCTTATGGTGAATTTTCCTTGAAGGCTGTTCGGACATAAATTATTCATTATCTTACATGCCATAACAACCTTGTCATATTTGATAAGGTTAGAGACAGAGAGCCAATTGCACGTCCATCCGTCCTTTACATTGGAGCTTTCAATCAATGTGAGAGCTCTGGCTTGGAGACGCTGCAAATGATTTAATTTGGTATCAGACAAACTGCCCCATAGTTCATTACCGTATCGCAGGTGGCTTTCAACCAGGGCTATGTAGACTTGCTCTAACTTAGATTGGGGGTAAAATATCTTTAAGTTTGCGAATAGAGGATAGTCCACAATTTACTTTGCATTTAAGGCTTTTATATTGTTCGTTCCAACTTAAGTTTTCATCGACCCTTGAGTAATCCACAAGCTTCAGAAACTGCTGATCATATCACTTTGTTTACAAATCAACAGGAACTGCAAAGTGCACCAAAATAAACTATGCACTTTTAGCAGGCCACGATAAATCGTATGGTTGCAAGTCGCAAGAGACGTTTGCAACTGAGCTACCCAAGTAGAGTATACATTAATAAAATGCTATGATGTCTAAAATGATGTTCATTGACAACAATAAATTTGAAGGGCATTTACTGAGGAACAGTTTCCAGTCATCTACTCGTTTTGACTTGTGGAAGTAAACTGACGTCATGAGAAAGTCATATAAACCAACAGGTGAGCAAAAATCAATGAAGCAGAAATGCCATTTCCTATCATTCTGGAGTGTTATTTATTTGCATCAATGAACTTCTCTTCGTTCAGGCCACCTTGATACATGCAGTATCTCAGGCTTAGATGAACAATCTAATTTTGACTCAAGAGCTTCCAATCTAAGAATGACCCCTACATCTCACCATTCTTAAATAAGGGAACCCTGAAAATTCCATATGAAGTACGACCATTCTTACTTTGCAGCAAAAGTGCACAAATTTGATCGTCAATATTTGAAATCTTTTTAAAGACGCTATTTTGAATCGAGAGATTCCTTAATGAGAACAATATAGCTCCGTACAATAAGATGATTAATTCTGATCATGGAAAGAGTTCTGCAACTGGTAGTGCATTAATCTATAATCCTAATGTTTGATTAACTATTTGCAAATGTTGGTGTAGTCGTTTGATCGGAAGTAGGATGCATCAATTACGTCTTAAAATGACCACGAAAAATCACTAATTGGCTAGAGTTAGGATGATTCTGATTATCCAAAGGCCGAATGTGGCAAATCAAAACGCCAAGAAATGCTCTGAACTAGCCATTGAAAGCAACTGAGCATTCCCATCGACCATTGATAAATCGAAATAGACAATTTGATTGTTTGAGAATTCCGTTACATAGTACTTCTATTAATCATTGCCTATTTTCAATAAAATCGACATGTCATCAGTCTGAATAGTGCAGGAAATTGACTTCTAACAAATAGCAAATCACTGTCATCTCGATCATATACGCAAGAGTGATAAGGGCTATCGCATATTGACAAATAAAAGAAAATGAAATCCTTGCACAAAGTTATGTCTAATTTCTACCAACTACGTTACATATACTTTTCATTGCTTACTTATCATACTAAACATTCTGCAGCACAATACTGAAATGAAGCAATATTTCTCCAACAACCGTGGTGTGATAGTACAGAGGCACAACAAGTCAGCAGTTGGGACATGATGGCAATCTTCGCATTTTCCCCTCTTTCACTGCGTGCATTTTTCGTTTTGGTTAGTTAGTTTGTTACTTCGTTCGATCGCAAGTTCATTCGTTTGTTTGTTGATGACGAAGAGACACTCAACCAAAAGCATAGAGCTCAAATCTTTAAAAAGGTGGGTGTAAAACTCTATTACATTTTTCTTTGAATTAAAGTGCATGGACGGAACTTTGGGTAATTTTCTGTATATCTGCCGTGGCAATTTTTTGATAACTTGATTAGTTTCAAAATGGCGGCATTTATTAATTTTGAGGCTGTGACGTCATCAAATTTCTAAATCCTTAGCTAGAAGAGCTACAGACTTCTGCTTGCAACTATGCTGTAGACCTTCATAAACTATAGTTTTCTCGAAGATTTGATCAGTTTCTCTCGAATAATTTAAGGTTTATGATGATTTTAATTTCTTTAAAATTTTTGATGAATTTTCGCAAAAATAATCAAAATGCCGCTATATTGAAAATAATCAAGATATAAAAAATTGCCACGACAGATTTACAGCAAATTACCCATAGTTTCTTTCAAGCACTTTAATTCAACGAAAAATGTGGTATAGTATTACACCCACCTTTTCAAAGATTTGAAAGATTTGTGCCCTATCCTTCAACCAAATACAAATGCACTAATTTTTACTTAATAAATAAAAAGCAGGTGATACCTTGTTGACATCAAATTCAAGAAGCTGACTTGCGATTCTCGCCATAAGTATAGCAGCATCTTCCCTTTGTGAAAACGTAACTCGAACTGATTTCTTCCTTTTTTCAGCCGCAAGATCAATGTCATCTTTCTTAATATGTCCATCTGATCTCTATAATTCGTAAACAGTACATAAAAAATACAAGCTGTGGCAAAAATATCGTCTTAGCTCCTATTATGACTATGCGAAGATACCTTGTTTACTTGGAAATGATTTTTGAATTTTCAATTCAGAACAATGGGAAGTAACGCAGTAGCTTCAAATAATTTTCAAGTCACTTTCATTTGCAATCTTCATTTCACTTTTCATTTCATTCTTCTACTAGAGGGTGGTTTGCCATTAAGAGCATGTCATATAGAGTGAGTAAACAAAAACAACCCCCACTTGAAAAGGCGATTACTCCCTGAATATCATAGTAATAATATTGAAAACTGTCTTGTTTTACTGTCAATATTTCAATTAGACTCAGTGATTCCCCCCGACTTAATTCCGTCATTCCTCTTGTGGACATGGGAGGCTTCTGCAGAAAGCCCTTTCCGCAAACAAGCAAAACGGAGCCAAAAACGACGAGCAGAATTTCCTTGGCATCCATCATAAAATGATGCCGCGTATTCAAATATTTGTCCTCTTGGGAGAATGAAATCCTCCTGAACAGACTATTCGTACCAGGAGGAAGATTTGTTCCTCCTTCATCTTCCCAAGAGGATAAAACGTGCTAAAGCGCGCAAAAGCTAGAAACTTTGGTCGTGATTTTGGGTAAGTTTAAAATTTTCCCGGAAGAGCATTTCTCGGGCAAATCCTTTCTAATTTCAGGGTAGAGCGGCCGATTTGAATCTGGTACATTTCAAAGTAGATTCGCACATGTCTCCCATCAAATCATAAATCTGGCGAAAAGTTGTCTTGACTTCCACGAACCAACATCCTTTCAAACGGGGACTGTTCTTGTTGGTTCATCCAGCATTATCAATGATCAACTCAAAAAAAAACCAACAAAATAAAGATACAGAAAACCCTAAACGAAAATTCAACGGCTAAAAGATCTTCGGGAAGGTGCCAGTTTACCGGGTGTGCTAAAAAAAGTGTCAGAGTTTGAGCGCATCCTGCGAAGGAGCATTGGTTTCAAAACATTCATTTTCAGTTTATGGTTTAGATAAGATCTCAACTAAGATTTTGCGACCTTGAATGTTTTTTATTCGTAGAGTAATTTACCTAACCAGGCAAAATTCTGAGGCAGCCTGATAAAAATGGTTATGCTACAGCTACCTTTGCGAAACTTGAAGAAATTTTTGTTTTAGGTCAACTATTAAAATGTCTATTCTTACAAATGTCCCCACCAATTGGAATATTACAACGATCACAGAAAATGTTAAATAGATGCGTTGAGTTAGTTTCATTTTATTTAACAGTGATGCATCAGTGAGCTGTCCCAGCAGCTCTTTCCATATTCACTTTGATAGGAATGGCACAATTTGATAACCGTCTGTCTTAGGCTACTTCACAAATTTTGCTTGTTTTGGTGAATTACTGTGCGAACACAAATCGAATTTGAACATGCAATGTTACAAAATTTAAGTTGAGATCTCATCTATACCATAAAGTGAGAATAAAAACTTTCACTTTGTGGTCTAGATGGTATAAACCAAAGGTCCTTCGTAGGGACCGTTCAAACGCTCATATTGAATTCTTTGACACCCTGTAGACTCATGCGATGATATCTGATAGGCCTTATGGAAATTTACTAGCATGGAAGGAAAGCTTGCTAGTTAATCTGCTGTTCGCTGTGAGAGAAGCGACCCAATATTACTAAGCTTTCCACACAATTTACTCCTTAGGAGTGAACGACAACTCTTAATCTTTAATACAGAGAATAAGAACTGATTGCAAGACAATAAACAGGCTTGAAGCTACTGTATCTATACTATTCCCAAAATATGACAGCTCACAATAAGGTTCCTTATGCTGTAATTCAATCGTCCCTCTTCCGAACAAAGTTGCTTGTAATTCAACCTTTATTCGGGTACTAAAGTAAATACAGGTTGTACGTGTTTCAAGAAATATTGGTCATTTTAGCAGGTGCATAAAAATACCTGCATCTTTTTGACAATTAAAAAGGCTAGTAGATCTACAATCGTGGTCAAAATACTTGGGACAAGTCACAAAATTGCACTACTTAAGTCTTTGACTACGTGCCCCTCTTTCAATGTTACTTGAATCAAACGCTATTCGACCATCTCAACATTGAAATAGGGGGGAAGGGGGATGAGAAGGTTCTAAAAGTATCTTTTCACCTCGATATTTTAGGAAACATGACGAAAACAGAAATTTGCCAGTGTCCCAATTTATTTTGACCAGGATTATAGATGTAAAACGGATCTATGATTTAGCTTTTCCATTGTGCCAGATGCGTCAACAAAAACAACTCCCATTTGAAACCCGTATATTACTTAGCAAGCACACTATCTAGTGATAGATATATTCAAATCCATTTCCAAATTGACCTGACAAAAATCGGCCTCACCGCTCTGAAATTAGGAGGAATTCTCTGAAGAAAGCCCTTCCAACAAGCCTTCAAAGCGTGCCTAAAATGAAGAGCAAATCTTTCCGATATTTCTGCAGCAACGACAATTTCCCATCATGGAAAGCAGAAAATTTGTCGTGCTCTTGTGTCTGTCAATGTGTCTTTTAAGAAGGTTTCTTGACATGGCCTTCTTGAAAAACCCCTCCAAATTTCAGGGCGAAAATGCCCATTTCAGCCAAGTAAGCATTGAAACATATTTGAACATGTGCGTTAGTGAACAGAATAGTAGGCAATATGATCGCCCTGATTATCAGGGAGCAATGACGTTCGTACGGCAATATCTTACTCGACCGGTAGAGTATCAAATATCAAGACATCTTTTAATGCAAACATACCCTGGCATTTGGTTTGACAATTTTGGCTAACTTCTGGCGATATCGAGCTGCCATTATTTTCTTGAGTTTCGCATCATCGGCTTTAGCATTGGATATTTCGAGGGCTTTTCCATCAGACTTCGATTTCTTTGAAGGGCTTGCATCTGAAACAATTTTGTTGTCAAACGTGCGTTTTCTCTTTTTGCCTTTGCCACCAAGGTTTGCTTTGGCTACGATTGACTTCGCTATTCTCGTGGAGAACCCTGTTGGACAAAGAACATCGTTACACAATCAAACATGTTAACAGTCCCTGTGAACAAGAGTGAAGCGGCATTAGAATTCTATATTGATAAGGGCAGTCACCTAAACTAGCAAAATGGGTTATCTGATAACCAAATCTTTGAGCTCTGGATCATAATTGATAATGGTGTCCTACGACGCAATACTCAAGACGAAATACATAGCAATCAACATAACTCAACGCTTCAATGTACACCACTTTGCAACCAAGGCCTGATTCTTATGCAACTAAGTTTGCTTCTGTTTTGATTGATGTAGAGCTGTGTTGATAGAGCACTTCACCTTGGTGTGCGAAAGGAAGGGAAGGGTACTTCTTTGACTCCCGGGAAACAACATCCCAGACATTTGAAAAGATACTACCAAATAAACTTAGAAGGAATAGTATTTGAAATATCTGATTGAATGATCAAAATGTTCAATTGTGCTTAGAAATTTCCTGGCTCAAATCGGTTACACCATTCAGACTCTACAATGGATGTTGTCAACAAAGTCCCTTTGAAGACCTATAAAAGCGTATTTAAATCACAAGTATCTTTCCCTAAAATTGTTACCTTTTCTGGAATGAATTGAACATGCTTTAGTACCTTCTATCCTCTTATGGCTGATTTCAACTCAGTAGAATTTTCCGATTGGACAGGAAACCCTTTATTTACGTGTCAAAATGTTGTTTTGAGCCTGAAAGCATGTTAAGCGCGACTAACATTTCATTTTGTGCAATTCAGTCCGTGGAAATAAGCCATTAGAAGGATGGAAAAGTCTACCCCCTAGTTTGAATGACTTTTTTAGGGAGATTCCATCCCAAGAGGACAAAGCACATGCATACATGTGCCGTTGTTGTTTGGAGGGAAAACAAAGGAAACTTTGCTCGTCCTTTTTACTTGCAATTTACATATGCAATTTACAATTAATGATTGCAAGATAGGAATCAAATGTTTTAGCCGAATTTTGCTCGTGGCCCATGGCCGGAGACCTTCAAAGCCTCATTTCCACGGACCAATCAGACGGCGAATAAGCGAAGAAGACAGAAGAAACGTGTGAAGATTTTTCTAAATTTTACCTGTCTTCATAAAACGCAGCCAGGACAAAAAACTGCTGGAAATTTCCAGAAGTTTTTTGAAGATATCTGCTCGCCAGATATTTGGGCATCCAGGTTTGGACCTCTAATCGTCATGTCTCCAACTAACTTTCAAAAACTTCAAAGACCAAATTCCCCCCCCCCCTCATCCGGTCACTGAAGTGCTACTCCAAAAAATGGCAGTCCAATGGCCAAAAAAACACTCTCACCTACAGAATCCCGGGAGCAGTCTATTTCAGCCTATGATTTAGCTCGCTTGCAGCTTTTATCAAAGAGTGTCACAGAGGTTCATCGCCAGCCTAAAAAGGTCGCTACGTTTATCGAGGTTTCAGGACGGTAAGGTTATTAGTCGCACTGTGCGTGAATTGGGAAATTCAATTCCTTGGCGTATTGAGCAAACACAGGAATTCGGTCTTATGCCCAGAATAAGGTTTTCTTGAAATTAGCAGGCCACGACACACGAAAAACACCTGATGAGAATGTCAAATGGCATTAAGTGCGCAAATGAAGAATAAAAAAATGCTGTCAACTGTAAATAAATAAAAACTATACATACTCTACAATCTTTGCATGGAAATCAAAACCTGATATTACCTTGAACAGGGACAGCAACTCGTTTTTCTGCATCGGCAGCAATAGTTGCCTTTCCCATCTTTGACGCTTTATCCATTCTAGTTCCAGGATACGACCAGTTCTTCGGCAAATGCCCAAAAAATGTCGAATCCATGCCAGCTGCACCAAGACCATCCCCAAACAACTTTGGCGGCGCCTTTTCTGGATCCTTATTCGGGAAGTGTTCCTGAGTAGGAAAAAGCGAACTGGTTCAATCTACGGAGCTTGTAGCATTTACGACAAAAAAGTGGCAATAATGCGTCGGCGGGATTGGTAATCGTACCCTAGTAAATAAATCTAAAAACCGAGGAAACAGTAACTTACAAATAATATTCATCGAAAATGGTATTCCTTGATACTAAGTACTAACTCGTACATACTGTACATCTTCAGGAAAGACCTTCGTAAATGTAAAGAACGTTAAAATATATTATTTTCTGTTGCCCCGTACATCAAGTCAATCCTATACTCGAAACTCTGAATCTGCGGCTTCACCAGACAAGAGTTTTTAACAATCAAAGTAATTGGCTTTGTGTCATGTGAATCAAGATTAGGCCAAAGACTTCAAGCCATTTTACTGAGGGATGAGTGGGAACAACTATTTCCAGTGGTCTTTAAGGTTATGGTTCTTTAGGCACAAGGTCCTAAGTGAGTAAGAAAACTTTATCAACCGTTCACAAACAGTGCAAAGAAATATCTGGCTCTGTTTCTCAATTTCACCAAAAGTTGCAAAAATTTACTAGTATACTACCATGCAACTCTCGACTTTTTGATCGACAATGATGGAATAACATAATCCAAGTTCAACAAATTCTTTGTTATTAGAATGCAATGTATGAGATAAAACAACAATTATTCTACTATTTTAATGGTGGAAAATGGATTAGATTGAAAGATTCACTCATAGTATTAGCTACATCGCACGGAAGCTACTTTCAAAAATTCTTGATTTAAGATTCAGGCAGTGCGTTGCAGACATGAATAACTGCTCTCAACATAATGGGGTTGTAATTTTTCCAAGTCTTCGCTTCACGATTTTGCAAACGATGGACACAGTTTTATGATTCAGCCGGTATATAATCTGAGGACGAACAGGTACATTTCAGATTGAAATCTGATTGCATTTTACATCTATGGTATGTAGTAACGATGTAGTAATGGTATGCACTAACGAGATGAAATAGGATTTTTTGCAAATCTTTTAGCTTCAAGGTTTGTTGGCGTATAAGGAGTGCACTCTCGAGCGTTGCCATAAAAACCGCAGTCAAATTTCGTTTTTGAATACAAAATTAAAAAGGGAAGGAAAAGCTTCACGCAACAAGCCAAGTGGCACACTGTACAAAGATACAGGGTGTCTCAAAAAAATTGTTCGACGTTTGATTAAATACTAAAAAATAACTATACGCTGAATGGACCTTTGGTCAAGTCACCCTTGTCCTAAGATTTCAAATTAATTTTTGACACAAGAATCTTGCAAATCCGATAAAAATTCATGGGGTTACAAGCTTTTGAAGTTCAAGTTTGTGCGAAAGCTGAAACCAGAGGCCTCGAAATGGCATTTTTGGTAAAATTCCCATAGGTCTTCGTTTCTGTTATTTCTCAATTGTTTCAGGGTGAAACAAGTGGGATTCACACAGGTACTCGATAACCTAACTGTCAAGCATATGGATGCTTTGAGGAAACAGATTCAGTCTCTCGCCGATTTTGTTTTGAACCACTGTTTTTGGACCTATGCAATGTTAAGGAATTCTGAAAATGATCGCAAGAAATAATTTACTTTAGAAGTCGTATTTGCTTTGCTCTGATATCAACGAGAGGTATAACATTGGATAAGGTTCTCTTGCCTCCGTCTTCGAGCTTTTTGCAATACAAATAATCCGGGGGGTCTCTGGTTTCAGCTGTCGCATATTTTTGATATTCGAGAGCTCGTAACTAAGTGAATTTTCAACCAATTTGCACGATTTTAGTCTCTAAAATTATTTCATAATCTTAGGAATAGGGTTATCTTTCCATGAGCCTGTTCATGTTGTCCTTATTTTTCAATATTTAATCAAACGTCGAACAATGTTTTTGAGACACCCTGTAAATTTTCGTCTTTGTCTCAAATTACATCCTTCTGAAAGGGAGGAGAAAGTCTTGTTATGGCCAGGTTTGATACATCCATCCTGCTTACTAATATTCCGATAGTAGAAAGCATAGACTTATGCATTAAACAACTATTTAGTGATAACAATAGGTCGGAAGAATGAGATTGTTCACTTAAGACGCTTACAGTTTTACAACTCACTGAGCTTTCTTGTTAAAGAAACTCATTTTGTTTTCAATGGTCAGCCCTTTCGCCAAATTGATGGTGTTGCTATGGGTTCATCACTAAGGGCTATCCTTGCCAATATTTTCATGAGCGTTCTTCAAAAGAGACACTTGAGTAGCTGTCCGTCCTTCTGATTTCAGACCTGTACTTTATCTTAGGTATGTCGATGATACTTATTGCTTATATAGAGACAGAGATGATGAATACATTTTTCTTTGAATACATAAATCGTCAATATCCTAATATCAAATATACATATGAATTAGAGTCGGATAGTGATTTGCCATTTTTAGATGTGCTTGTTTATCATGATACAGGCACTTTCTCGACTAGCCTACCGGATGAGCCAGGCAAAAGTTCCCACATTGAAAATTCATAGAATCAAGAGTAATTCGATTTCTCTGTTTTGGAAACACGCAACAACGACTTTCATTTACTCATTCATGAAAGCCGTTTAATTCTAAGAGATCGACCTGAACTTAATTCCCAACAGTGGCCTATTCCTATTCCTCTGGTCCTCACTTCATTCTGTTACCAAATCAATCCCTTCGGGGTTTCGGGGCTTACGCCTTGGGTCCCTTGTGCTTAGGAAATGTAACTCATCTTTTTTTTTACCTCGTTTTTAGTTTGTTTGTTGCTCGGTATAAATTGCCACTCATTATATTCTACAGTAAATCCCCGCATAAGAGCCTAGAGGCTGTTTTCCCTGAATTATGCACCTGCAATTAAGAACCTGTTTCAGTCTGATGAAACACAGGTTCTTATTGCAGGGGTAGCAAAATTGATTTTTGATTTTTGCTGCTCAGTTAATTTTGGCCACAGTTGCCTGTTAAATGTTGATGCTCCTCCCCAATTAGGTATAGGTCCATAAAAAACCCTTCAAACACAAGCGATAGTGCTGAAAATCTTTTTTATGACTCTGAAAGGGCCCACACAAGTCACTCTTCAAATAAGAACATATCTACCCTGATATTAGTCATAGTGTCTTTGAAATAAGAACCTATTTCAGCCTGGCTCTCAAAAAAGTAGGTTCTTATATGCGGGGATTTACTGTAGATGTGCTGATTTCCACATGGTGAGCAAAGTTGGTCCAAAACGTACGATCAACACATGTTTACGACCATTATCAATTGCAATCTTCATACTTGCAATACTTGGAATGACCGAACTTTTTATGTCACATAAACCTGTCATAACATTTTATGTCACAGGAACCTTCATGTCACAGGAACCTTTTATGTCATATGAACCTTTATGTCAGATGAACCTTTAGGTCATATTAACCGTTTATGTCACATGTACCTTTATGACACGTGAACCTTTTATGTCACAAGGATTTGTCAAACAACATGTAATGTCAATAATATTAATATGAAGATTTATACAATGATCGTTGTTGCTTGCCTCGTCCTCCGTTTCACAATTAAACTGCGTTTTTCCGTCGAATTATCCAATGAGAAACCGAGTAAAATGAAGTAGAAACGTGAGTAGATGGAACATGGGTGGAGAATGTATACATCGAAAAAGCAACTCTTGGGATATTCTTGTTCGTGAACAAACCGTCCCAAAAGCATCACCAGTGTTGAAACCATCGCTAATTTCAGAAGGACAAATTCTAACTGCCAAAAGCAGACAAATAGAGCTGAATTGACCTGTTGATTTTAGCTTCTGCCTGGCACTTATTTTTCGGACCATTTTTCTTTCACTTCTGATTGCCACCTCTGGCACCAAGCGGCTGCTTTGAAAGATTTATAATTCTGTCATTCTACTTCAATACTTTGAAAACTTTTCAGTCTTTGAATATGATAGATGTCCACGATCTTTGATTAGATATACTTTAATTCTACGAAAAGTGATTGGCATTATTTGTACTGCAAGACATACCTGGAATTCCCTTAGCGTCATCACAGTTCGATATGTACGTTGTGCTTTGACTTGCTCACCTTGAGCCTTTGCACGTGAAGCGCGAACCAGCCCAAGTCGTGTGTTTAGACAAATATACTGCACATCCTTCCAATACTTTGCTATGCTTGGAAGATCATCGAATTTGTAAAACAATTTAGGGAATGACTTTGCACTTGCTGGCAGGCGGATCTGAAAAAAATGTTCTGTCACTTTATTTCTCCCATGAGAATGATACAAAATTTGTCACTACAAGCGAAAAAGTGCTATGACAGTTCTTCCTAGATGAAATAGCCATGTAAGCCTACAGCAGCTTAATCAAATAAACTAGTGGTAAAATTGATTTTGCGGACAAAGCAGACACGATGTGCGAATGTGTACTATGGGTTAAAAAATCGAAGGATGAAACACAACAATCACTACCGTCGAAATTCTGATCTGGTAAAAGCAGTCAATCTTTATTCGTTGCTTGCAGAATATTCGACAGCAACCAAGTAAGGAACAGTTAAAATCATAAACAGTAATTCATATCAGAAAGAAAAGAAATTTTCGTCTTTTAATGTTTCTCGGATTGGTATCATGCAACTGGGTGAGCAAGAAAAAGGATTCAACTTTTTCAAATTTATAGCACCAAGAGCACTTCATAGATTTGAATGATTCAAATTCCACTGAAAAGCCGAAAAGTCAAAGTACTTTTGTCATTCTTCTCGTTGGGTTATCAGCACTAGAAGCATAGGTAAATTCAACTTGATAAAAATTTCATGATTCTGAAATGACTGAAAAAGGCCTAAAACATTGATCAAATGGCAAGGACTGTGTACAAAAACACTGTATACAAAATGACACCGCTGAAAGTCGAGCTCCTCCGCAGCATTCATACAAATGGGGCAAATTTTACGACACCAAGTAGAGTCTTTTGATTGCAAGGTACTACAGTAAATCCCCGCATGTAAGAATCTACCAAAATAAGAGCCTAGAGGCTGTTTTTCCTAAATTATGCACCTTGTAATTGAGAACCCGTTCCATTTTGATAAAACATAGGTTCTTATGGCAGGGGTAGCAAAGCTGATCTTTGATTGTTGATATTAAGTTCATTCTAATGTCAGTTCGTTGTTAAAGTTTGAATTTCCTCCCCAGTTAGTTATTAGGTCTACAAAAAACCCTTCCAGAAGAAATAATGGGGCTGAACATCTTTTGTAAGAATATTTTTACTATAAAACAACAAGATTAATTAACTACGTGCGATCCATGGTGAGAAAGGACTCATAGTCAACGCGTTCCAACTACTTACAATCAAATAGAAACCATTCTGATCATAGACGTATGAGAGGAATGCCCCAAGAGCAAACAATTCGCCATTGTGTTCGGCGCTTGATGCTTGACGAGCATGCACCTTCGGATGTCTAGGCTCAAGCAGAATCTATCGAGAGTTTAGGTGTAACACTTTGAAAGGCATCAGATCCTTCAAAAAAGAACCTCTATACCTTGAAACTGGTCTTAACCCTATCTGGACCGGGGGGGGGGCTAAAATAGCTCCCCCTCCCAGTTTTTTCTAGGTAACTTTTTTTTGATAATTCGTAGGCAATTTATTTTTCGTGACTTCTCCTAACTATCTTTTTCACATCTTCTCTTCAAATTTCATCATGATATCTTATTTACTGGAAATACGATATTTTTTTGGGGGAGTAGTTTTAATTTTATGTTTGTTTACGGTCAAACCCTTTATAACTTCAAACCAAGATAATTCTTGACAGAATAAAGATAATTCAATAAAATTTTCTGTGCAACTCTAAATTAATAAGAGAGCATGAAAAATACTAGATTTTTATTTTCTTATTAATGACGTAATTCATGACGTCATATATCTAATGAACATAGGTAATAAATATAAAATAACAAATTTCATATTTTTTTGAAAAAGTGATGTTTTTATAATAACTTGATGCTTTATCTGTTAATCAAACTTAAAATAAGAGTAATATTTCCTTTGAATAATTTTTTACAGTCAAATCAGCAAGACTACTGTTTTTGACCAGAAACAAAGAAAATTGATGACGTCATCGAAAGTATAACAATTACAGTAAAGTAGATAAGATATTCGCACTTTTCACATCAAATTACACTAGACAACCGAGTTTCATCTTCCTAGCTCGGCCTGAGGATGCTCAGAAAAGCCCGGTCCAGATAGGGTTAAACCCTTCGAAATAAGAGACTATTTCAGCCTGGCTCTCAAACAAGTAGGTTCCCTATGTGCGGGAATTGATTGTACAAGATATGAAAGATATGAAGAAGCTTTGTAACCAGCACTATCAGATGTGGTTCAATTTAGAGCTGAGGCAGTAAGCATACCTGTAAAACAACAGACCCATCAAATGTCTTTAAAAAGAGGTGCTTAGACTACGCGTTTCACTAAGTAACTGGTTGATTAGCCTGTGTGTAGACTCCATCGGTTTTTTTTTTGCAGAATGGTCCCTCCTTAACAGGGGGGGGCAACTACTCTAAAAAGAAATCAGTAGAGTCCACATGCAGGCTACTATTTGATCAAAAAGTTGTAAGTCCTGCTATGCGACAGAAATTTAACAAGTCAAAATGCTCACCTTTGAGTAGGCTTTCTCAGATATGGTTGTATCAAGAAGCATCGCCTCCTTGCTAACAAAAAGTACAATTTGCGTTCTATTAGCCGGCAGTTTCTCAGGAGGAATGTAAAGCAATCCCATGTGAGTTAGGAGTACTATTGACTCGATGAAGTGCCCAATATGTGCACCAGCAACACGCCCTTCGAACATTTTCTTTTTGAGACGAGGTGGAAGATCTCTCAAGGGAGTAAAACGTTTCTTTGGGTGTTTGAGCATCCTCTCGATTGTGTTGCTCTTGACCGCTAGTCCAACACATTTTGTGAATATGACTAACGGCATAACAGCTAATGCATCACCTGTCTGAAAATACCCTAAAAGAAAATACAATGATTAAAATGGTGAATTGGATTTGGAAAAATTGCTTGGAAGTGATACTACGCTTAAAAGCAAATGGCTATAGTCCATCTTATTAAAATACATACAATTATACATGGTGACAATCCTTAAAGGGCAAATCTGGGGTTGATAAAATTATTGTTAAAAAGCAACTTTTGATGCCTCGAACTTTCATAAATTGGATGATCAATATTCGTAAGATAGGCCTAATATCGTCGTCATTTTGTATTTTGTACGAGTATGCGACGGCCCAATGAGGAAGCTAGCAATGTGAGTAGGTATAATATCTACACATTTGGCAGCCTCGTTCGGGGCAACGTGAAGTGACGTCATATAAAATGACGTCATTTCGAACTTCTTAGCAGATTGAAATATAGAGTTTCGCAGATTAAAAGAGCAAAAGTTGAAAAACGTACTACACACCATTCACAACAGTGTATATAATCTCTTGAAAAATCAACAACTATGCGAACCCCTGACTTGTCCTTTAAGAGTTCCTTTTCCATCGACCCTTTCAGGGGAGAGGTAATGACTGGTTATGGTGTACGAGATCCATAATGGGCTTATCGCCATCAACGGAGATAATAGATAAGAATATCAGCAAGTTATTCTGGGCGCAACCATATTCAAGTATGTCACATGCAAGACATTAACACAATTGATAAAACTACTCTCACTCCTGCCCTTGCTTAATCAGAATTTTGACTTCATTCTATAATAAACCATTCAATCTGATATGATTCTTAATTTATTTAGGCACGAAAACCTTGTCAGTCAAATAGAGAGTTTACGAAACCAGGACGGCAACGCCAGGGAGAAAGTCATCTAATATTCTGCAAAAGAAGTATTGTTTCCGTACGCTACCTTGAATATATCATCCAAAAGACCAAAATAATGGCTCCTGTAACTCAGAGATGCCTGAAAACCATATTTTTCTCTTTGAAGACAAACATTCAAAAAGACTGTGTTTATCTTCGGAGGCCTAGATCTGCAGTACAGAATGCCAGAAATAGGGTTTCCAAGTTGTGAAATTGAAAAGGACAACTTCAGAGACTCTCAAGGGAAGCAAATTCGAACGGAAAACAAGGAATCTTTTGAATGTAAAGTTATGAAACAAAGCAACATTGCGTTGCAGTTGCCGTTGCCGTCGTGGTTTCGTAAACTCCCTAATGACTGTTCTTGACTGCATCGTGCAAATACGGCTATTAGCAATCACCGACCCCGGGTCTGCAAATACATAAAGAAACCAAATCTAAGAGAAAAGCATACGAAATTAAATGATCTAATCTGAAAAACTATCTGATAAACAAACTAACATAATAAAGAATAGAAATTATAAACAGTCACTTCAGTTAAACTCCGATACATCAAAATCAGATTAGAATGCCAGAATGTATCAAAGTCGTGATTTTTTAAAATAAAAAGTAGATTCTAAATTAATAGATCAATAAACTATAGTGATGTAGTTTCAATGGTTACCTATTTGTATGTTTTCATAGAACTCTTCCAGTAAAAATCGGACTAAAAGAGATTTCTCGTACATGTACCGCAGTGGTATCCAGTCAACAATAATGTTTAACATTTTCATCTACTTTGGTATCTCCTCTTCTTTCCTTTTAACATAAACGCAGCATTCAGAAATGAAGTGCAGCGACATACCACCGAGCGAATGTTAAACATTAAACACCTTCGGAGGCCTGTACGATAAAAAGTATGTTGCAGATATTCAAAGCAAATTATTAGGCAGTGTTTACAGCGACATGTTGAAACCTTTCCGTATAGACCTGAATGGAGCTGCTTTGAACTGTTCTCACTGTATCGCTTTTGCACGGGATCGCATCCAAAACACTCCAAGTGTTAAATTCTACATATTTTTCAAAACAAAAAACCTCAGCCCCTCTTTTGTTTTTCAAAACAAAGCAGAAAATTATTTGAATTCCATCGTTTAAGACGCCTTTTGTTTATCCAAGTGCTTAAATATTGAATAGCTACGTCATTTCCTACCCGTTCCTGATTGGAACCATTCCACCCCTTTCACGAGACCAATCTGGGAACGATTCCAAATGGGATTGACTTCGTAAGTGGACCCACTTGGATACGGCTAGCAATTCCATTTTTGGAACGGTTCCAGCGGGTCCCGTGTAAACGCGAAGCCTAAACGTACCTATTTGGGTACCGTTCCAAACGGAGCCAATCCCAGTAAACGCAGTCTTAATCTATCATTCAAAGGCTAACTTTGATGCAAACATTTTGTATGGTAAAATTACTTGTCTTAAGACCAAGAAATTAGTAAAATAACATGGGAAGGAACTAAACTGCCATGTCCGATTATGGTGAATGACTTGCTTGATATTGGGATTCTAATTCTATTTTTGTGAGCGACGAGTGTACTGAATTCGCATTTCAACGTTTAATTCTCGTTCCAATCTTCTGCTAGCCTTTTCCTCATTTCTTAGGCCTAAAAGATGGGTGATTTTACCAAACAAGATTTTGGCATCTAAGTTTGTCTATGGCTGATAGTAAACAATTTAACTTTAAACATCGGCTACGTACTTTTTACTCAACAGCCTGCAAAACGTGTTAACCATTTAGACCCATCCGAATGTAAGTACAAAAGTATCTTAGTTACTCAATAACGAACAAATAAGGCTTCATCCTGCAGTTAGCATGAATAACATATTATGTTTCTGAGCGTGAAAGATTTATACCTAATAGTGTGTGGCATTCTTGGCATACTGCTAAAAGACGTCGAGCACTTCTTAATAAAAACTTCATTCCTATAACGACTGAAGCGATTCAGACCTCCATTCAAAATCAAGTTTCCAACCGGGTAACAAAAAAGAGCTTGCACTTGTTGTGAACATATAACTCCATGAAAAGGAAACGGTATTGTTCGGCAAAGAAAATTCTGAGATTGGCTTAGCAAGCAATGTGTTTTGCTGGGAGGCATACATAAAGTTCTGACAAAAGCAATGTTTTGACACATCGTCAGAGGGACAAATGTTGTCTAGCAAGCAAATCATACATGTATTGAAACTGATACCTTTTCCCAGATTTAAACCTGAAATTTTCGATAATTATGCTTGATTAAAATAACAACAGAAAGGAATAGACTGTAATTAACAATGAGTAGTAACCGAGTAGGTACATAACATTTAGGATGTGTTATAATTTTGTTGAAATTCTTTAATTTGACAATCTCAAACATTTTAAATAAATTTGCCAATGAAACTCCAAATTTGATTAAAAAACGATGCACTATTCACAGCCAACCATATCCAAAAGCGTACAAGCCCTCTGCAACACAGGTTGAAGCACAAAGTATTAAGACAAGAGAAACCAACAACAACACCAACTGATACCGACAATTGCAATTGCAACAACACATGAATGGAAAATTGAACTACTACCATGGTAGGAGTCAAAGCATCGGCTTCGCAATTACGAGATAAGATGTGTTCAGACAGCATAATTCATGATATTCAAAATTGCTAGAATCATTGAATTAACTTTGGAAAAGTCTACGAAGTTTCACGTGCGTTCGTACACTCACCATTTAGCAAACAAAATATTCATCATACTTTCAAAGTAATTACAATGAAATTTTTAATTCATAAAAATTTTTACAAACGTATAATTATTGGTGCTTAACATTGATTGCAGGAGATAACAGCTAGTTACCTTGTCCCTTTGATTTGAAAGAAATTCCTGGCTACAGAAGACATAATAAATCAGTAGGACGGTGTTGCAGAAACGGTTTTTTCAAACCGTCGCTACATTTCAATTCCATATAATATAATTACCTTTTCCAAGCCTGCTCTGTGGTAAATCCTGCAATTCTGAAAGCCATTCGAATCTATTGACATTCAAATCATTTTCTATTTCTTCCACTTCCACGCGCTCATCAGTTTCAGCTTTACTGACTACCGCATCTCCTCTCTTTCCATAAACAAGCCACCAAAGAAAAAACTGCAGCATTTTAATTCGAGGAAAGCGAGGAAGGTACCCATACTGCGGTCTTTGGTAGCCAGCCCCTGTCACTGGCTCGTATTCTTCATTATCCGTGTCTGTGTCGATGCTGTTTTCGGCTGATTGACTGGTGTTGACAAAATCTGCCAGATTTGTATTATTTGGAGGAGTTATATCTTCAGTCCCTCGATTAGCCACGTAATGAGATTTCTTTTCGCCTCTCTTGACTAAGCGTCTTTCAACTGAAAAAGAGAGAAAGTCAATCAAAGTTGTTTCGAGTCACGAAAAGGATGCAATATGACCTGCAATGTTTCCAAATACAGGACTAAGGAAGGATGGTGTCGGGGGGGGGGGGGAGGCGAGGCATTTCAACAAGATGCATTGCGTTTCATCATGGGATCAACATATGATATTCCTATCTTTAAAGAAACTACAGATGACTTTGATAGTCCGGCATCAACCCCTTCAACTTCATATTGGAACAAAAGCAAAAGTCCTCATAGAGGATGACAAGAAACCTTCCCCTCTTAACCATGACATCGAGAGCACTTGATACTAATGGAAATCTCTCCACCTGCGCACACTGTTTGTAACAACATTCAAATTTGTGGCAAAGAGTTGTTGCAAATGTATCGTATTTTAACAAGGTTGATTGCGATTTATCCGCAGGGAATACTGGAAATCGATGTTATGTTAATGGTAAATAGCTGTGCAATCCCGCAGAAGCAAATAAAACCTATTTGAAACGTAATAATGGCATTCTGCAATGGACAAAGGTAGGCTCAATAGCTTTCTTGGTAGGAAATAGCTTTAGCTCGTCAAGAATTTTGAAAACGTTCTCAAAGAAACATCGTTAGCTTATTTATCCCTATAATAAACGTGACGTATGAAATTTTGGTAGCTATATCTTATTTGTGGCGTTTTCAAATGATATATGAAAACAAGCCTATTTTCGGGGGGATGAAATTTGATGTAGCGCTGATCCCTGATGAGATTTCATCCATGTTCAGAATGTAAATAAGGGGTAGGAACTGTATAATCGACTCGTGGCACAACTAGCTCTGTATCTTTATTGCTCGGCTGTCCAATATGAATTTGTGAGGTTTACTCGAAATTCGTCTCGAAGAGCTTATTTTCAGTCATGTGACGGGAAAAAGGCAATACCATTCGCTGATAAGCATGAAATTGGAAGATGTAAGGGTTTCCCTGTGCCCTATTGATAGATTTGACTTGTATGCTGCCACAAGAAGAACATTTTGATACAGTTTAAATAACCAAATTTGATCGATTTTTGATGGACAATGTACCATTTTTATTAACTGGTATAACGAAGAAGAAAGATTGATTCTTACCCAGAGACTTTAATCTGAATTTCGTTTCACTCACAGCTTTCTGGAAGATTTCGTTTTCCATTGTAATATTTGCATCACAGTAATAGATGAAAGATGTTGTGCTATTCCCACTAGGCATGACTATTTCAAAGCTCTTTATTAGACCCTCAGATACCATCTTTTTCAGCAACGTGTGAACGCTTCTACGACAAGCTTGCCCCTTCATTCCCATTTTTTGCTCTTGCAGCGTCACAGCTTTGTAAATCTGGTTGTAGCCTGCAACAAAAAGGTATATTCATTTTATGCTTCAGACAAAAGATATTTGCTGGCTCAAAACATAAGACATGAACCGTCTTTTTCTAACGATTTTTGAATTAAGAGAAACAAAATGTAAGAGCTTGCTCGGGGGAGCTAGGGTCGGTCGGCATGGGCCAAAAATTGATAATTGATAAACTTACAAATTTCATTATAATGATGAGGTTTGAAGGCAATAAAATTCAATAATAAACTAAGCAGCTCACTGTTTACTGATTACCTACTACCAAAAATGAAACTTCAATCCTGGAGCCTCATGACACGTAATTTACCTTGCCCCGCTCTAGGCAATCCTTTCATTACCAGCAAATGCCTAAACTATAAGGAAACTGAAATATGCACTTGAATTTGGAATATAATAATTCGCTTATGCAATATGTTTAGTTAAGCATGCTACTGGGACCTTGAAACTTGAAAGCTAGAAACATTTGACAAACACCTTTTCAACTACTAACTTCGTTTTATGACTACATAGCATCATGTGCTCCAAAGTCAGATTTAGCATCCCCCTTTTTGCTTCGATATGAGTTGCCTAACTTCTATTGTTCATAACGTTGATCTGATGAGAACTGAAATATGGAAACGTTCATGACGGTCATGACAGCGAAAATAGTCATAAAATTAACATCATGAACACTAACAATGAAAACACCTTCATTCATTCAAGATAGTTTATGTCTTGATGAATCAAAATCTGAGGTAAACTTCACTTCCTTTTTACTTCATTCTTCATTTTAAACATATTTACAATGGAATACAATTAAATTTAGTAAGTAATTAAACAAATTCTCTTCGATTTTCCCAGCAAGGAATAGATACTAGCCGTTAACAAAGTTAAGTGAGTGGAGCTCAGTCTTTTCAACACAATACACCAATTCATGGTTCTGGGAAAACAATTTATGCACATTTGATCTTCTGCTGCCAAAGGCATTTTGCGGAGAATAATGATGTCAGCTGTTGTTGCAATACAATAGCTGTCTTCAAAAGTTGTATGTTTTGAAAGTTTGAACTGGTGCATGGGCCGCAAATGCTTTCAGAAACCAATGCTGAGTTTGAAAGCAATAAAAATTGACAACTGCTTGACAATCAAAAGAAAGCTCAGCATGACTACAACATCAAACAAACTCAATTAACTATCGGTGTCAATTGAAGCTTTAAATTGGAATTTTCAGTCAGAAATAGTTAATTATCATTCATGTTCAAAGTTCGTTTGGACTGAACTGGTTTATACTGCTCTGGGTGGTACCTCACATGCTGGGCTTTGATATTTGGCAAAGATCAACACTGACATTCACGTTGGAAGGCAACATAGCTATATTTGAATTTGTAGGTAGAAACACCGCAAAACGACGAAAAACAACAGCGAATGAGTCGGTTAACTGCGATTATATACTTTTTGCCAAAACAAAGCTATATTTGCTTTGTTTTGGCAAAAAGTAAAGTAAAGCTATATTTGCTGCAATGACTCTAATTGTTTCTTTGTGATGAGCTTTCATTTGGGATAATTCAGCATTGATCAGAATCAGAAATGATAATCCAACAGCTAGTAAATCATCATAACAAGTTCTTTCATGTTTGATTCAATAATGTATAAAATGTTTTGATTGCAACAGCAACATCAGGAGGAAGTGACAGGCTCATGGTGAGTTGGAATAGGCAAGAACAACAGCAAAAAGAATCTTGAGCAATAACGATGAGGTCCATCAAGTAACAATTTGTATAATGCTTCATTCCATTTGACGAAAATAAGTGTAAGAATGCACACTGTTTGCGTTTTCTTTGTTCAACTGTCCATACTTCCATGCTAAATGAAGATCACATGAACAATATGATGTTGCCTTCTGCTTTTAAATGAATGTCACACTCAATCCAATCTCACTTGCAAACAGACTATCTTTCAACCCTGAAACAGAAGAGAAATTGGATAAGCTTTCGGTGTGAAAGACCATGACATATTCTATTCTGGAAAGTGTCACGGATTAGCATATCAAAATTTGAAACACAAAAAAATTTTTTGTTACTTGGCCTAACTGCAGAATTTCTTGCAATTCGCCGTCTAGATTTTGAACATTTGCCCTTGATCCATTCCCTGCTAGTGGCATGCGACTGATAAATATTTGAGAGGAAAAAAAGAAACCCTCTCATACTTGTGTGGAAATAAATGACTGATGTATACTTACATGAGAGTACGAAATATCTTCTTGCTTTACAGGCTTTGCCAGCTTCTCTCCGGAGCAGATCTTCCTGAGATCGACGGCGTGGGCTTGCACAAGCACAGAAGCAAGAATTCCTGTTGATTGATTTGATTGACTGCTCACTGATCTGTGATTGAACTGGATTGAACTCAATTGAATTGCATTCAGTGAGCCAGCCACATAGCCACATTGCCAGCAAGCCAGATAAGCCATGATCGATAAATTTGTCGCGTTTATATTGCCGCTACGTAGGCGCTACGCAAAAGCTCGCTGCAAAAACCTTATTATTTCAAGATACAGCCTATTTACAACTTTCACATTAAATAGATGAACATGAAAGGGAAAACTAAAGATAAAACTTTTGATGCACATCAGCTTTCCTTTAATATTCTCGATTCAAAGCTTTTAGTTTTGTTTTAAATGACAGGATCAAAGGATCTAATTTCATTTGTCAGTCGAGTTCATTCCATACGTCGGCTCCACGAAAAGCAAATTATCTTTGGCCATAAATTTTCTCATTTGCGGTACCGCAATATTGCATATTGCATTGTGTATAACTCTGTTATGAACATCCGATAACCTAAAGATACTTCCTCGAGTGCGAGGTCAATTGAGGATTGATATACAAATTGTACATGTTCTCGACCAATCAGATTATGAACCGATGACCTGCCTAGTTGCTGCACTTGATGATCAATCAGTTAGAGTGTCAAAAAGGGTTTTTTTAAGCCTGAAAAAGATCACTGTGAAAATTTAAACTTGACTAGAACCTGCTTGGAAAAATCTAGGCCGAGGCCGTAATTTGAAAAGGTTTATGCAATGAACATCACAAGAAATAGCAAGGTGTTTGAATTCCAGTGTTTATTTGAAATTAACAAGACGGTGGTGTCACTCGTTGGGGACTTCGTTCGCAAAATAGTAGACAAGGAATTAGCAACATTTACCATATATAAGATACAATAAACATTTTTGCGTAAGAACCAACTATTTTGGAAGTCAGCCTGGACACTTATACAATGATTGACACGGAAGTTTTCTTACAAGCAGGGGACTGTAGGCTCTTAATTGACAAGATCCTGCTACACGAGTGTTTACAATATCTATTATGCACTTACTTTTGATGGAAGATTCTGACAAAGGAGTTCTGGCTTGTTCAGATAAAGCTTGGCGGCAGTTAGCAGTCTTCGAATGACCTTCCTTAATGAAAGCTTTGTGGTTACTCGGTAAAATAAATAAGCAGATGTGTCTTAATAAGGATTGACGATGATAGATAATATAGCCAGCAGAAAAAATCCAAAATAAGATGATAAAACAAAACAATAATAAAATAAAACCTTCAGAATTCAATCCCGTATAAAAGTCACTCAAAAACAGCTAAATAAACAGACTGACCTTCGATTACTTGCAAATCTTGAATCTTTTCCAATATCATGTTTTGCCTTCTTAATCCTCTAACAGTTTCCTGTTTCTTTTTATTCATTTTACCAGTTTCAGATTTCTTCTCACTTTGTTTTTTGGACTGCTTCTGATCTTCCTCAGCCATCTGAAAGCTGCTGTCCTCTTGCAAGTCGCTGCCAGCTTCATGTTCAGCAGATTTATCTATCAAATGAACAATAAACAATTCGGCTTTCAGAAATACCAAAATCACTGAAGTGGGAGTGGACAGGTCACATTGGAAGGATGACAGATAACCGATGGGAATAGCAATGCACTATATGGGCACAATGGAGGGATGAGATCACAGAAACATCAGGGTTAAATTGGATGGGAAGAACAGCAAATAGATTACATTGGAAAACACTGGAGAGGCCACCGGTCTCCAATAGCCTGAATGGCTGGTGATGATGATGATGATGATAATGATGATGATGATGATGATGATGATGATGATGATGATGATGATGATGATGATGATGATGATGATGATGATGATGATGATGATGATGATGATGATGATGATGATGATGATGATGATGATGATGATGACGATGACGATGACGATGACGATGACGATGACAATGACGATGACGATGACGATGACGATGACGATGATGATGATGATGACGATGATGATGATGATGATGATGATGATGATGATGAAGATGATTAAGATCATTAACCATTATCACATCATGAAGAGTTGTTTCGTTTGTTTCTTTGATAAAATAGGGACTTTTAGCAGCCAGGACGGCAACGCCAGCAAGAACGTCATCTAGTATGATACAAACTGAGCATAGTTTTCCACGTTACCTTCAAATGTTCTACATATAAATACGACGAGACAAAATTTCCTTCTTCACCTAAATACTTTGGAACCTTCTTTTTCCTTTATAATTATGATTTAAAACGACTGAGTTTCACCTTTGAAGATCCAGATCTGAAGAACAGCAGGTTAGAAATAGGATTTCCAAGTTGTGCAATTGAAAAGGACAACTTCACAGAATCTCAAGGGAGGCAAATTCGAACGGAAAACAAAGAGTCTTTTCAAGCCGAAGTTCGGAAACAAAGGCACATTTGCGTTGTCGTTGCAGTCGCCGTCCTAGTTGCTAAAGGTCCCTAATATTAAAACCTTGGGACGACATTCAAAAAGATTTTGGTAGTACATCTCCAAGAGTAGTCAATAACAAAATGAAAAATTGATAGATTTCTTGGAGCAAAGATAATGAAACCTTAATTTTTTAAAATCAAGATTCTGGAAACTTTATCACTTGACAAAACTTTCCTCTACGGATGTTATGAAAGAAACAAATTCAAAGGAAAGATAATTCCATTACTCAAGGTAAAAGAATTCACTGACAGAAGAAGTCATGTCAAGAAAATAAGCTCCAGGCACTTGGTGAAAATTAGAAGGTCTTCATACTAAATTTGAGCTAAACGATTATGCTAAATTTATCAAAATTCGATATTAGTCCATCCCTTGCCTAAAGTTTTCAAGAGAGCAAAGTTACTGTAAATGTGATAAAAAATACTATCGAGCGAACTCTTTCCTTGGAATGGCTTCTTTTCGTGTCATCTTGTGGGTTTTCCTGATTGCATTCTTCATGGAAAACTTTTCTAACAGTGATAAAGTTGCAGAATCTAGATTTGAGAAATTTAGCGTTTTGCTATCTTTACACCAAGTTATCTATTCATGCTTTAATTTGTTACAGCCTACATCTCGTGATATGCTACCAAAAATTTTTTCAATGTTGCCCCAAGGCGAAGTAGATGAATTAACCAATTGTCTTCCTACAAAAATATCCTATGGAAAAACCCTTACAAGCTGATGCTTTTTTATGCAAAAGTTAATGATGGGGTTGAATCACACCTTAGGGCGCCATTTTGGATAAAGTGGTGCAATATTTATGTCGAGTAAGTGCATATAAAAAATATGACGAAATGTACTCTGCATTCACAGAAATGACCAAATGTAATCGGCATTCATAGTATTCACCTTGATCAAGCTTGATGCAAGGTTAAATGATTAACATAAGCCTCTTTCTGTTCATTTGAGCTCATTGATCCGAACATGCTTGCCCACATTCGAAAAAATAGCCAGTCGCCACGTCCAAACTGATAAGTGATGTCACTTCAAACACATAAACTAAAATAAAGTGCACCAGTGCTCTCTGAAAGAGGTCTGTGCACGATAGAGCCTTTGCGGGCGTGCATGCAATCAAAACAAACATTTGGCTATTCGATACGGTGAACACGAAGCAATTTTGTTGCGTTCAGCTGAGCAAACTTAAACGAATTTTGATAATTGTTTAAGCTTATTGTCACTATTGATTCAATCTGAGTAATTTGCACAATTACTGATGGATATATCGCTGAACATTTCAATGTAGATTAACCAACAGTGTCAAGACCCGTTGTGCACAAATAGCATTTGGTTGCGTTCACGTAAAATCCAAATACATTACAAATAAGACAAACATGGCCTGATTTTCTCTGTCATAAATAAAACTTGAAAGTTATACTTTATAATATGACCAACGTGTCCGCAGATCTAGAGATCGTGCCCTTTCTAGACCACTAACATTTCCAAAATTTGGGGTTGCTGGGCAAAGGCAAAGCCCCTATCGTCCAATCATATATACGCACCAAAGGTTTGAATTTGAACTTACTGTTTTGCTCATATCCAGCTTATGTCAAATTGGAAAAATGCACGACAGGTTCATCTTCTCCCCTCTTGGTTTTTCAAGCTTATTGCAGACATCTGTTTCTGATACCAAAACACTCAAAGCATGAAGCTTGCTGCTGTGTGGCAGCCATAATACTTTCTGATAATCAGAAAGTCGAACGTTGGCGTGCAAAGGCTCTATGTTGCACAAGCCCCTTTAAGATCTTACAAATACTGTTAGGATTGGAAGCAACATTACAACTTACCACGTATCATTTGTGGAATTGAGGCACTTCCATTTTCAGCTGTAGAATTCTTTAGATCCTCTGTCCTACCGGACTCTTGAGCCAGGTTTTTCACAACCTCGCTTTTATGGAAGTGTCTTGCAGATACTATATTAAATAGCTTCTGCTTAAAATTGTCCGTAATGACCGTTTTCGTTGTATTTCTTCGTTGAAGCTGCCTTGTAAAAGTTCGCGCTGTATGATATGGAACACATGCTAATGTACCAAACTCCTCCATTGTCATACCCTGCCCCTCTTTGCTATCAATAAGCCAGTGCATTTGTTGGAGTGGATGAATTTCCTTTACCATTTGCGGGTATGTGTGTTTGCATTTTGCTATGTATGCGACCTCTTCATCCAATTCATCTTCATCTTCATTCAGCTCATTCGGATTAAAAGGTTTCAACAGCTGTATGTATAAAGGAGATGCAAAGTTGAATTTATGATGCAATGTCTCACATCCCTGAGAGAAATTGAACACTTGGCCATCTTGTAAGTACTGTATATACCCCTTGCTGTATAGGTAATCACGAGTTTGTTTAAGCTTCTTTCTTCCATATTTCGTTTCTTGTTTAAGTTGTTGGAACTCGATTAAGCCCCCAGGTTGTTCGCCGATTAACTTTGTTACACGAGCGTATTCCAGAAGGTAAATATTCACAGCTACCTTGTGAAACCTTTTCAGATATATGATGTTTGTCCTGATGTTCGGTCTGTTACCATCAGTTTTAAATGTGCAAAGCTGCTTTGTAATAAGACCACTTTTCTGCAAAATCTTCACATGGTGAAAACCACTACGACTATCCATTGCAAAGTTTTTAAAGTCCTTTTGAAGAAAACCGTTGTGCCGAGTCTTCCCAATGAGCTCTAGAACTGTATGTCGAGCGTCAGTTATGGACAAATCACATGGATTTTCATCACCTAGCAACACTCGACGTCTGAAAGCTTGACTTGCTACAATGAACAGATTTTCCCGCCACTTCTCATAAACATCTTCATGACCAAGTTGCTCGTTCCGAATTTCATCAGAAATGCAGCGACGGGCGTTGTAATCTGGGCAATACCCAGCAATACCGTTTTTCACATCAGCAACCCAACCTGACAGCACCATCTCCTCATCTGTGTGAAATAAAATACCAAATTAAATTTTACTACATTAAATAAGTAGCACTGCCGGGTGACCCAAAACTTGACAAGCTTGGTTGTATACAGTTTCCTGAATGCAAAAAGCTACGAGCCCAGACAAGATATCAGCATGTAGCTGAAAAGCTCAGCTATCTTTTGGGATGTTGCTTGGTTCGTTTAAGGCACAGGGAAACCAGATTAAATGTTAACCGTTGCATTTATTGCTTGCTAATCTATATTATTTTTCATTAACTTTGTTATTTGGTAATTTCTTCTATTTTCTTTGTAACTCCATTTCTTATTCATTTTCCGCGAACTTTACTGTGCCACGCAGCTAACTTCCTCTGGGAGGGAGCTTGAAAGAGGAAGTTAGTTGCGTGGCACGTTAGAGGTCGCAGAAAATGAATAAGAAATGGAATTACAAAGAAAATAGAAGAAATTACCAAATAACAAAGTTAATGAAAAAATAGTATAGATTATCAAACAATAAATGCAACAGTTAACATTTAATCTGGTTTCCCTGTGTTTAAGGTATGCCTACTGTCTGAAAAAAACAGTTCAAAAATATGGAAATTCATCCATTTCTCTGACAGTTCCCCTGTTTCCAGTCCATGTTTCGGAAGATGTAAAACACTGAATTTCAAATTTGCTTTGAAGCAACAAATTTGAATGAGCAACACAGGTCAAATAAACATAAAACTCATTTTGCAAACAAACAATCTCCCCAGACGACTTCAAATCCATCGCTATGTTGAGTTTTCACAAAATGTTGGCTGGAAATTGGTGGCGATGATTTCACTCAAAATGAGGAAACTGGGATTCGAAATGTTCTTTGAATCTGATTTTTCGAATGGTAATCATTGCTTCAAATCACAGGAGGCCCAATCGCGTATATTGTGGGGCCTAGCTTTAACTGAGCCAATTTATGCTGTGTTGTTTTCCTAACTGCAAAATAAGTAACACCACTTGTTCTTTAAATTGAAGTAAAATGAACTTCATACCTTTGAACGGTTGACTGTTTATCTCTGTGTCTTTCTTCTTGCTACAGTATCATCGCAACATCATGCCGGCATGGCAACATCGGTCCTGTTGCTGTTGTTGTACTGCAATGACGCAACATTATTGCCTGTGTTTGTTGCGTTGTATCCTATTATAATAGTAACAAGGAATGCAGCTTGTTTACTTGCAAAAATCTAACAACAGTTTTGTCCTCGCTCTATCGTGGCCAATTTTGCATCAAACGCCCAGTTCTTTCCATCAAAATGTTCCCCAGCTTTTAAACTTTGTACTCAGTGCATTTGTTCTCACTTTCCACCGTGAAATGATATGAAACAAACGCAAAATAAAACATATCTCCACGGCGGTTTGAAATCTACGGAACCTCGACCTGAGCAAGATGTCCAGGTAAAAGAGCGCCGACGTTCGATATTCGTCAGATTTTCGGTGAAAAAATCTTAAGGTGATCCCCCTGATTTGATAGCGCCTTGCTGCTCTATTACGAAACAAGACGCAACAATATCCGGGGGATTTTTCACCGAAAATCTGACGAATATCGAACGTCGGCGCTCTTTTACCTGGACATCTTGCTGAGGTCGAGGTTCCGTAGATTTCAAACCGCCGTGGAGATATGTTTTATTTTGCGTTTGTTTCATATCATTTCACGGTGGAAAGTGAGAACAAATGCACTGAGTACAAAGTTTAAAAGCTGGGGAACATTTTGATGGAAAGAACTGGGCGTTTGATGCAAAATTGGCCACGATAGAGCGAGGACAAAACTGTTGTTAGATTTTTGCAAGTAAACAAGCTGCATTCCTTGTTACTATTATAATAGGATACAACGCAACAAACACAGGCAATAATGTTGCGTCATTGCAGTACAACAACAGCAACAGGACCGATGTTGCCATGCCGGCATGATGTTGCGATGATACTGTAGCAAGAAGACACAGAGATAAACAGTCAACCGTTCAAAGGTATGAAGTTCATTTTACTTCAATTTAAAGAACAAGTAGTATTACTTATTTTGCGGTTAGGAAAACAACACAGCATAAAATTGGCTTAGTTAAAGCTAGGCCCCACAATATACGCGATTGGGCCTCCTGTGTTCAAATAACCATCCTGTAACTCGAAAGATAGCCAAGCCATTCAACTAAACTATGATACAGAGCATTTTGACAAGCTCTTGATTTCAGGGGACGATTTAACTCGTTCAGTTTTTTTGTTCACCCGGTATCTGATTATGAGGATGAACTTTTGCAAAAATTCTCTAATAAACTCCGTTAATAATTCATTCAATAGACACTGTTTTCAACTATACCGGGTGAGTAAATAAAAACGCCCGGCGTTTGAAAGAGTCCTTCTCCTTGAATATCAAAGCAATGATGTTGAAATCTGTTTTGTTTTATCCTCAATATGTCAAATTAGGTTCAGTAATTTACCCGGCTTTAATCGGTCATTCCTTCCCATTCAAATAGGAGATTTTCTGCAGAAAGCCCCTTTCGAGAACCTGCAAAAACGAGCGAAAACAGCAAGCAAAATTTCCCTTTGTTCTCCTTCCTAGCAATAATGACTCCTGGATGTGCTCATGTATTTTGTCCTCATGGGAGAATGGAATCCCCCTGAAGAAGTTATTCATACCAGGGGGGAAGACTTTTCGACCATCCAAAACGAAAGCACGTGCTAAAGCATGCTAAAAGTCATCGCTGTGAGGTAAACACATTAGGGACTTTTGCTTGCAATTTTAGCACGTTTTTTAAGGTTTCTCAAAGAGACTCATTTTGGAAAATTGCCAACAGCATCTAGACAGAGTGACCGATTTTAGTCGAGAAAATTTCTAAAAATAATTGAACATGTTAGCTATTTAATCAGACATTGCAAAATATCGTTGCTTATATACTCAGTGAGCAGTAGTCTTTCAAACGCCGGGCGTTTTTTCTGACTCACCCGGTATAATCGAAATTTTACTACGCTTTATTCCAACTACTTTTTTGAGATAATACTGTAAATTAAAGATTTAAGTACCAATGTAGCGTAGATGTAAAACCACGACGTTTCGAGCGTATACTCGTTCTCAAGTGACTCGAAATTAGTCGAGAAAGAGAAGACGAGATTCGACAGATAGGAAAGAATGCGGGATGCGACGTGGCGTAACATGAATGAGGAAAGGGAAGAATAGAAAGCGGGAAAGGGCCTATTGCAGATAAGTAAATTGCTTATTAAGTCCACTAGGATAAAGAGTTTTTAAGTTAAAAATTAAGCGTTTCTCCAAGGTTTTGCGTTTGGTGGTATCCCCAGGTGCATATAACAAGCCAAGAATTGACATATCGTCAGTTGAATGATTAGTTTAATGAAAATGCTTGGATATGTTGCTGTCAGGATCGTTTTCATGGTTTTCTTCGAGATGGATCGTGTTTCTTACATTTCGTTTGTGTTCTCCAAAACGGTTGTTGATTTGTCGCGAAGTTTCGCCAATGTAGAAAGATTGATATTTGGTGCAGATTATACAATAGATTACACAGAATGAAGAACAGGTAAAATGTGATCTGATGTTGAAGGAACGGTTTTGGTTGGTGATGGTGGTGGATTGGTTGATGTGGGTGCATGTCTGACAGAGGCGATGTTGGCAGGGAGAAGTACCGGGCTGTTGTGAAGTAATAAGGCTGGTTCTGACTAGGTGATCCTTCAAGTTCTTGTCTCTGCGGAAAGCCATTAGTGGAGGTGTATCGAAGATGTTCTTTGTATTTGTGTCGTTTGTGAGAATGTTGAAGTTGCTATAAATACTTCACAACAGCCCGGTACTTCTCCCTGCAAACATCGCCTCTGTCAGACCTGCACCCACATCAACCAATCCACCACCATCACCAACCAAAACCATTCCTTTAACATCAGATCACATTTTACCTGTTCTTCATACTGTGTAATCTATTGTATCATCTGCACCAAATGTCAATCTCTCTACATCGGCGAAACTTCCCGACAAATCAACAACCGTTTTGGAGAACACAAACGAAATGTAGCCAAAATCGAATGTTGCGAAAACTCATTCTATGCTTATTTCTACCAAGCAGAAACACAACATTCTCAAAAGTCAAAATAAAGACTTGGTTCTGAAAATTCGCGATAATGAGCTTGAAGTTGTCAAAAAAACAAAATACCTTGGTGTGCAAATCGACTGCTCCTTGGATTGGAAAGAGCAAATCAAGGCAGTCTCTAGCAAGGTCTCGAGGGCAGTTGGCTTCTTAAGACAAGCCAAGTCTATTCTCCCGAAAGAAACCTTGCAATCTCTCTACACAGGTATCGTGGAGCCCCACTTTCGATACTGCTGTTCTGTCTGGGGCTGCGCTGGTTTAACTGAAATTAATCAGTTGCAAAAACTTCAAAATCGTGCTGCTAGGATTATAATGAATAGCAGCCTTGATGCCCCAAGCAGACCTCTCATTAGGGGACTGGGATGGAAGACCGTTGAGGAACTTGCCGCTGGTGAATCTAAGACAATGGTCTTCAAGTCCCTGAATGAGCTGGCTCCACAATACTTGTGTGACCTTTTCACCCGAAATTCGTCCTGCTCATCATATAGCCTTCGTGATACGAGGACCGACCTGAGGTTACCGATGAAAAGGTCAGCAAATGGCCATAGATGTTTCTCTTATAGAGGTGCAAAATTATGGAATAGCCTCTCTGCCGAGTCAAAGCAGGCAACCTCTCTGTATAGTTTTAAGAAAACTATATAGAAACTGCTTTCTTTCGTTTTGATTGATTGTAAATTTTAAACATTATTGTAAATAGGATTTGGACATTGTAAATAAGGTTTTATAGTTTAATTTAATTAATAGCTTTTGACTTTTTATCTTAGATTGTAATTAATGTTTTTATTGGAGGGCCCCTTGAAAATCAACTTGTTGAAGGGCAACCCTCCTTAAAAGAATTAAAATGAAAAAAATGAAAATGAAAATGAAATGTAAGAAACAAGATCCATCTCGAAGAAAACCATGAAAACGATCCTGACAGCAACATATCCAAACATTTTGATTAAACTAATCATTCAACTGACGACATGTCAATTCTTGGCTGGTTATATGCACCTGTGGATACCACCAAACGCAAAACCTTGGACAAACGCTTAATCTTTAACTTAAAAACTTTTTATCCTAGTGGACTTAATAAGCAATTTACTTATCTGCAATAGGCCCCATTCCCGCTCTCTATTCTTCCCTTTCCTTATTCATGCTACGCCACGTCGCATCTCGCATTCTTTCCTATCTGTCGAATCTCGTCTTCTCTTTGCTTGGCTCGACTAATTTCGAGTCACTTGATAACGAGTATACGCTCGAAACGTCGTGTTTTTACATCTACGCTACATTGGTACTTAAATCTTTAATTGACAGTATTATCGGTTAATTTGCATACTAGTACCACACGCCATGAACATATTTTTATTGAATTACTTTTTTGAGATTATGAGACAGATACAAAAAAGACTCATCTTAAAACTTGCAAGACATCTCGCTCGAAGGCTACCTTGGATCCATATAGTTTTTGATTTGATTGATTTGATTTTATCTTCTTTATACAGGGTTTAGTTATAGTTGAATAAATATTGATTCCCAAACTGCCCTGTTATAATAAATACAACACCGATGGTGCATGCAATTTTACAAAGCTTTTTAGCAACTTAAGATCTCCATAATATGGATCTTCTGACGACTTTCAGCTTGAAAAACACTTCAAAAGGAGAAAAATCTAACAAAAAATACCCCCTTCCTTTTGTGGTAAAACCATTTGAAGAGTATAGAAACGCTTGTCAACTGTAGGGAATTACATGCACGATCGGCGACGGGCAACGTGCAAACCACATGACATATTCTTCAAAATCCTATGTTTCTTCAAACATCACGCAAAATCGTTCATTTTTCATTTAAAATCTTTTATACACGGTGGCCCCATCAACCAAGAGTGGCTGCTTTTCAGGGGGCCGTGGAAAAAACCTAATTACAATGCTACTAAAATAAAAAAGAATATTTACAATGTTAAATTAGAATAAATGAAAAATTAAAATCTATTTACATTTCAGTCTACATTTAAAAGTAGACAGAGAGGGGGCTAGCTTGACCTCATGTTTTAATTCATTCCAAACCTTTGCTCCACGGAACGAAAATGCTTTTTGGCCATTACTTGTTTTCATTCGTGGGGCAAGTAAGTCAGTCTCACGATTTCTCAAATTTACAATTTCCCGTGTCGAGTTTCTCGTGAATAAAGTAGAGAGGTAAGTGGGCGCGAGACCACTTATTGATTTGAAAACAATGGTAGTCGTCTCTTGTTTGATCATGTCGTGGACTGTCGGCCATTTGAGCTCTTTTATCAAGTTTGCTGCTGGTGCATCATAGCTACTGTTGGTAACAATTCTCGCAGCACGATTTTGTAACTTTTGTAGCATCAAAAGGCGAGATTCTCCACAGCTACCCCACACAGAGCTACAGTAGCGAAAATGGGGCTCAACGATACCTCTATACATCTGACTCAGGGTATGCTTTGGAAGCAATACCCTGAGTCTTCTATGGACACAAAAACTTTTGGAAGTCTTCTATGGACACAAAAACTCGGGTCCTGTTTTGAAGTTCAAGCTCCGTCCTGTTGGATTTCCTCAAAAATGTCGATTTCAATGGTTCTTTCTTGCGTGCTCCTAGCTCTTTCGTGAACTTCTCAAGCATTCTGTTTCTCAGGAAAACATTGATAGAAAAATCAATACGTGAAGATACATACCGGGTGAGCCAGAAAAAAGTTCCCACTTTTGAAAATTCATAACACCAAGACTAATTCACAGATTTGAATCATTCAAATTCTAGTTAAAAACCGAAAGATCAAAGTATTTTTGTGATTTTTCTCGCCGTCCTACCTGCACTACAAATATAGGTTACTTCAGCTTTACAAAAATTTCATGGTTTAAAATGACTGAAAAATGGCCGAAAACATCGATCAAAGCTTAAATGACTTCTCGCACAGAATAATGAAGGAAATGCAACTTCTCATGGATGAGAGATATCCTCTAGGCATTAATTGCCTGGGTATTGAAAATCTTTCGTATTTGTTTGAAAATCAATCTTTAAGAACTCTTGAGAGAGGTGAAACGCCCATGGCCAATTGTTCGATTTGAATAGAGTCCTTGCGATTTGGTCAATGTTTTAGGCCCTTTTTCCGTAAATTTGCAACAATGAAATTTTTATAAAGTTGAATTTACCAATACTTCTAGTGCTGGTAGAACAGCGAGAAAAATCACAAAAATACTTTGATCTTTCGACTTTTAACTAGAATTTGAATGATTCAAATCCGTGAAGTAGTTTTAGGGTTATGAATTTTCAAAGGTGGGAACTTTTTTCTGGCTCACCCGGTATATGAAAGAAATACTCAACTAAGCTGGCGATTGCAAGATAGACGCCTGTTTGAATTTTCATTAAATAACTTGCATTTTTGCACCAATAACTCCAATAACAGCTCAAATTTGGAAACTATTTTTCATAAATCTAGTATGCTAATAGCGGGTAAACAGCTCTTAGTACATATTAAGATTGTTGCTGTAGATAATAGAAAATAAAAGTTACTTATAAATACCTTTCTGTTTGCCCTTCTTTGGCTGTTTGGGCTCTTTCCAATCGGGATCCTTCAACCAAAAATCTAACTCCTTGCACTGCAGTATTCCTCTCCAAAGAAACGCCTTGAGACCTCCGTCGCCTTCAACGGATAACGGACGTTCACTCTGAGAAAGCCATGTCCATAATCCAGGCAATGTCAACCCTTCTAAACCTCCAAGGGCAATGTCGTTTATCGCAGTGTCCACAATGTCCATTTTAAGCTCTCAAGTGTGTCTTGAATCATCCTAAATTCAAAACATGCAAATAACGAGTGAAATTCTTAACATAACCTTAGCTTCTAATTATTGCTTAAGTGACATCATGGACCGAGATACCAGGGAGTAAGCAGGCCTTGGTTTCCTCAAAAATTTTCAGCAGCTTCTCCAGTATTTCTCTCAATTGTTCCATTTGTCTTATTTTGCTTTTGTAGAACTGAAACGGCGTTTGCACGATGCCAGCAAAGTGTGAAAACGGTGAAAAATATGACGAATAGGTTTCTTGTCCACACGAAAAATGCACATTTTTTGTAGGAAGATTTTGAAAACGGTAGACGTTGAAAACGGAATTTTAAGCAGCACATTATGAAAACGGCATGGTGTGAACACTTGAAAGTCATGAAAGTCGAACATTATTCAACGTTTTCAAACTGAAGGTAGACAGCTGTTTAGGTGTAGGTACGTTTCTTCGGCACCAAATTCTTGCAGAGATTGAACTGAGATGGTTACCCTTTAATTTTCTATCGTTTTCAAATTGCACCGGCATCGTGTGAATTCTTGCCCAAATTTTGCTACACCGTAACATTTCTCACCGTTTTCAAAGTGTCCCGGGGGGTAACTTCAATAAGCGGGTGACGGGGGTGTGCCAATTGGCGTCTGAAATCGTACCCTAAAATTTATAGATTTTCGTGAAAACGATACCCCAAAATTTACATGCCATTGAAAATGTATACCCTAAAATTGTGACAGCCTTCCAAAATTTTAACCAAGTAAGTAAAATTTGATCAAAATCAATACCCTAAAGAGTTATTTTTCTAAAATGACACCCCAAAATTTATGACTACTTGTGATTTTACCAAAAATGATACCCCAAAATTTATTCTCTGCTGGAAAAAAGGCACCCCAAAAAATGGCACATCCCGTACCTTCATATATGGTAGTTACCCCCCCCCCCCCGGGCAAAGTGTGCAGGCATCGTGTGTACGCAGTCATAGAAAGTAATTCATTTTCGATCGTCTGGAATTCACGCAGCTATGATAGCCACTGTGAATTCACTTTCAGTCCTATGTCTACAATTTCTATGCCAGCGTATACCTACCTATAGCATAGGTTCCAAATCTTTAAATCTACGATAAAAGGCGGGTGTAAAATTCAATGACCTATTTCTTTAAACTGAATGACTTGAAAGAAACTTTAGCCATTTTTCTATGATTCTGCCGTTGGATTTTTCAGAAATCTTGAATATTTGCCGAAATTACAGCCTGTTTTATTTTTCAGCTCATTTTATGATGTGACGTAAAGAATTTTGCTTGATACCATATTGTAGGCATCCATAAACTATGGTTTCCTTGAAAATTATTTGATCTTTCGTCAAGAGGGTTAGAAATTACGATAGTTTTGAGTTTTTTTCGAAAATTTTCTTGAATGCTTAAAAAAAGAAGAAAAACATTGTATTTCTGAAAATATTGAAGATATTAGAAAAGTCCAACGGCAGATTTACTGTAAAATCGTTCAAGTTTCTTTGAAGCCATTCAGTTCAATGAAATAGGTCATCGAATTTTACACCCACCTTTTCAAAGATTTGAAACCTATGCTCCTACCTATAAAGTCAATCTGTAATTGGAAACAACAATAGACGATTATGCTAAAGATGGCGGCGAGGAACATTTTACCAAGATGCATTGCGCTCGAACTAAGAATCCTTAACGATTCAATAGGAATTTGATTAAAGAACGCAGTGCATCTTGGTAAAAAGTTCCTTGCCACCATCTTTAGCGTAATCGTCCATTACAATAGGATCTTTTTATGGCATTTTGTTGGGTTTGCTCGCAAATTTTTCCCAGCAGGTAAGTACCCCAGACCCCCTTTAAAATGTTGGGCTTGCTTCGCTTGCCTACCGGTTTACTGATGCCCCCTTCTCCATGAGCAAAATGGTGTTTCTCCGTTGTTGATTACAAAGTTCAACTTGTAATCTAAGAGAGAGCTTTGAGGTCAGTAAGTAAGCAAGTCCGCCAAACTCATTAATGTGCAGTTTTATTTCCTGCTAAGGAGCACTGAAATGACGAAAGCGGAGTAGGCTTGTCAAAGATAGAGCATCATTTCAGCAACACATTTTGGGTGTGTTTGATTGGTAATTCCAAACCTACCCAATTCTGAAAATGGTAGACTTCACAGAGACGGAAACACAGTTCCCAATCAAACACAAAAGTTCTTCAAAGCAGCTGGTTTCAGATTATCCTGGGTACCAGACTCTCTCTAAAAGAACATTTTCTTTTAGAGAGAGTCTGGTACCCAGGGTAGATCCTGGGTACCAGACTCTCTCTAAAAGAACATTTGCTTTTAGAGAGAGTCTGGTACCCAGGGTAGTTTCAAATTTATCCTGGCGAAGACGAGGTTTCCAGTTGAAAAACACGAAGACGAGGCCAGTGCTTGACAAAGACTGAACTGACTCAATTACCATGGAAGCACGCGCAAATTTTCCTCATTTTCAGAGTTACGCAAATAAAAATGAGAATCTCTCCAAAGTCTGCCAAACTTTCCGCCAATTGGAGCAGAAGGTTCAGCAGGCGTTCCAAACCTGGCAAACCTGCTGTTTTCGGAATTTGGTAGTCAATCAAAAACAAATTGCTCCTTTATAATGCCTATAAGGACGCAGGGTCCGCGCGGTCCGCAGGGTCCATGAGGTCCGCATTATTCACCTGGCCCATGGGTTTGCTTTAAAAATTCTATGTGAAATCAAAATATTTAAATGAGCCTTACTCCAAAGCTGTGAAAGCAGACAATTTTGCTTCATCTTTTAATTGCCAAGAATTTGAGTCAAAGTCATACCATACTTCTTCCAGAATTTTTAATAAAATAAATTAAGTATTTCTTGCAGTGACACCTGGAAATGGGATGTAGAAGTATTTCTTAGAGACATTGTCTGTGTTCTGGTAAAGAGGAGCAGGCATCTTGGGAAAATTTGTTAGACTTTCTGAGAATTTGTCAGACTTTCTGGCATCACTACAGAGCACAGTCTTTGTCTGTAATCTGATAACTAAGGAGGCACAGTTACTTTCTGAGAATTTGCAGACATTCTAGCATCCCTGCAAGGCTCAATTTTTATGTTCTTGTAACTACAAAGGAGAGGTTATCTTTGAGGTCAGTGGAATTTGCAAGATCTAGCATTACTGCAGGGCACAGTTAGACTGATTACATGCCGTAGTTGCGCTCCTTGATAAACTGATAATCGCTATAACTACGACTCATGATCAAGCTATTCGAAAAATCGGCCAGTTGAGGCTAGTTTAGGCCAGCCTCGTAATGATAATTCCGGTTCCGCGGAATACACATAAAGCAGGTGTTCATGGTCGGCAAATTATCAAATATGTCTTTTGATCTATCTTTTTGTTCTTTTTTGCCTGATAGTTCCCAAGTGCTCCCGTCTCTTCATGGCATTCTATCATGCATTCATTATGGGCTCGGAAAACAGAATCATTTTGTAGAATCGACTTTTTGTATAGCATAGGTTGCAACGCTGATCCTCTCTCGACGAATCAGATCACAAGTAGAAGGTCCTGCGATCTGATTGGTCGCGCCATTTTTGGGGCGATTTTGGCTGGATTTTCAGTTAGTTTGATTCTCAGGCCCAAATGAAGCACAGTGGCGGCATCCAATTCAATGAACGAAGCGAAACTGGGACTGAGGTAGTTAGTCTAGGGCACAGTCTTTATATTCTGGTTACTATTGAGAAGGGAACCATCATTTTGGGGGAAACTAATTTTGCTGATATTGTTGTGTGGAGGCATATTCTGGATTCACAGTTGATTGTTGATTTGATGTGCAAAAAGTTTTTTATATCAAATATAGAATATTACAATAGATGCTACATTCTACAATACTTTAACTACTATGCAACACTACAAGGACGATACCATGAGGAGCAAAAGACAATGTCTACCACATGGCCAACACATAAAAATATACAACTATATCAGCAACTAAATAAACACCTACAAATGGTACACATATGATACGATACTGATAGATCCTGGAATCTGTTTCACACTGGCATGCAAGGTCATTGACGGAGGCGACGGATGCCAAACAATACAAACCCTGGCTGAGAGAGCAACAAACAACAGCAACAGTTTCCGCCGTTCCTGACTCCCTCCAGAGCCCCACTGTTCAAGACATTGCGCCTTTTTGAAGTTGTCAGGGTTTGTGGATCACAATAATGTAGATGTTAAAAATTTGAAGTTAAGTGTAGATGAATTTCAAACCTTACATGCAATGCGAAACAGACTGAAACAACGAGAAAGAACAAATAAAAGGAGGAAAAGAGACTTTGCGATCGGGGGGGGGGGAGGCCATAGCAGCTGCTTCTAACCACTTCAATTGAACCGGCCTGTTTTATGAATGAAATTTAGGGTTAATTTGAGTACGTTTTTATTAACATCAAAGAAAAATCTTGGCCACCATACAATAAAACTTGGATCAGCGCGTTATTTGAAAGGCTATTTATTCGAACATATGGTCGCAATAATTCCGAAACTCCAGCGAGAAGATCTCGTCGTTGAATGTCAAATGAAAGGCAGAGCAACAAAAAGTGCTCCGTATCCTCAATGCCATCATTCGTTGGGCACATTGGGTCAATGGTATCTCGGAAATTATGACTGAATTTGTGAAATTTCAATTTACTTAGACCGACCCTTACTTGGGAAAGATACGATAAGCCTATCGGGTCATGAATACCAAATACAGATTTTGCAGGGAGGCGAATTATTGACAAAAGCTTTTTCTTAAAAACAGCAACAGACGGTGCAAGCCTGATTTCTGGATCAAGCTTGTTCCATTCAGATATGCAGTTGGGATAAAAGCCAGGTTGAAACTTTAAACTTTAAAGTTTATCACCTTGGAACACTTTCATCTCTTTTCTCTGTTAATTTACACGCTAAGTGCGATGTGAAACGTTTGCACTCTTTCTTTGCCCATACTTCCGTTTGTTCCAAAAATCAGTGGAGTAAACAATGTGTTTACGAAACATTGCAAAAAGTTTCGTCAAGGCAATTCTTTTAAAGGTTAATCTGTAAAGAATTCATCTGCATCACTATGCCTTGCTGGCATATCTGACAAGTTTGAGCATCACAGGCCCATTGATCGCTGACACCATCATTTTGAATTCATGCAGGAGCAATGTTTGTTTATGTGAAAGGGATTTACAGTTTGCAAGATTTGGTTTCAAAAACTCAACATGTGTGAAAGATTGAGTAAGAGATGGAGGACATGAAAATAAGATGCAAGTTTGCTTTGCAGTTAAAGGGTTTTGTGTTTTTTAATGGGTTTCATGAACACATTGTTTACTCCACTGATTTTTGGAACAAACGGAAGTATGGGCAAAGAAAGAGTGCAAACATTTCACATCGCACTTAGCGTGTAAATTAACAGAGAAAAGAGATGAAAGTGTTCCAAGGTGATAAACTGGATAAGAACACGCTCATCGTTTGCTATAATGAGAGCTGTGCTGATCTGTGTGCGAGGCACGAGAAGCAACAGAACAATTACTGGACACTATCCGAATGATTGTAATCTGGCAAATTTTTAATCAAGAGTAGGTTAAAGGACAGTTTTCTTATTTGCTGCGAAGCAGCCATATATTCCTGCGCAGTGGCTTCGCTAGACGTTATGAATTCTCGGTAGGTGTATGTCTGTTTTCAACAATTCTTTAATCCTTACCACGGTCACTGCGGTCAGCGGCTTAGCCACTTTTGAATCATTGAAATATAAATAAAGGTCTGGAACGATAACCCATTGTCCAGTTTGCGTAACAAATAATGACTGCCTGGGGAAATTCCTGGACGTATTGAATTCTCCACATCCCGCTGCAACGCATACAAAGAGATGGAAATGGCATCGAGTTTTTACTGCTTTTCGCATAGCAAACAGTTTAAATAGTAGAGGAAACATAATTTAGTTAACTGCAGACCATGTTTACAGTTGTAATGCATGAAAAATAGGGAATTGTATCTGACTTTGAAGTATCAAGAAGCAGCTGCAATCGGAGGCCACAGTTACCATCAAAATCAACATGGAATAAGTTTCAACCATCCCCAAACATGCTCGAAGCATGCAGAAACATCAAATTGAAGACAGTAAAGCAATTATATTGAAGAAATTTACTAATTTGAAATATTACATTCAACACTTACAAAATCCCTGAAACGCCAAATTTCGCATGGCGTTCACTTTGATTTTGATGTCGGTTGATGTTCGTGGGCTTCCATGTTCGTAAAGATCGTTTGCATCTCAGTTTGCAAACTGACGACGCGACCCGTGTTCAAGGGTTTTCGGTCGATTTTTATATATATCTGTAAGGATTTGGGGGAAAGCCTGTTGAACATTCTAATTATATAAGTTTCATTTACTGCACCCGCCGGGTGATTTTCGCTACAACATTTACGAAGTTGTTCAAAAACATTCTAGTTGGTTATAGTAGGGCTATAGTTTCCAATTCCTTGGAACAAAGGCATGCTGGCAGCTGAAAATAAGTTTTAGAGGTAATACAATACACGCATCTTTTTTGTCAAAAGGAATTCCTCAAGGGCGTAGTTAACAAGGAATTTTCTGGGGCTATTCCCCAGACGCAACCTTTTATGCTATGCGGAGTCAGCCTCATTCTGACTCCCCTGGTAGAGTAACAGATTCAAATTCTTCATACACGGTCCACCAACAACAATTTTTAACACAGCCCAAAGCCAACGACCAGTACGCAGCACTCACTAATGAAAATTATTTCTAGTTTTATCATATTAATCCTCTTTGTATTTCACATCAAATTGGACCCGTGAGAGGACCATAAGATGAATTTGCCCTTTTAATGCCTTCCAAACAATTGGGATGGTATAATTTAAGATTCAAGATCCAAGATCCAAGATCCGAGAAATTAAGATCCAAGATATTAAGATCCGAGAAATTAAGATCCAAGATATTAAGATCCGAGAAATTAGGATCCGAGAACTTAAGATCCAAGATATTAAGATCCAAGAAATAAAGATCCCAGATATTAAGATCCAAGAAATTAAGATCCCAGATATTAAGATCCCAGATATTAAGATTCGAGAAATTAAGATCCAAGAAATAAAGATCCCAGATATTAAGATCCAAGAAATTAAGATCCCAGATATTAAGATCCCAGATATTACGATCCGAGAAATTAAGATCCAAGAAATTAAGATCCGAGATATTAAGATCCAAGATATTAAGATCCAAGAAATTAAGATCCCAGATATTAAGATCCCAGATATTAAGATCCGAGAAATTAAGATCCCACATATTAAGATCCGAGAAATTAAGATCCGAGAAATTAAGATCCCACATATTAAGATCCGAGATATCAAGATCCAAGAATATAGATAGTTTGTAGGGTCATGGAAAGAATACTAAAAAACAAAATCGTCGATCACCTTGAGAGAAATGATTTACTATCAAACGAACAGTATGGCTTTCGATCAAAACGATCTTGCGTATTACAACTGCTGGAGACCCTGGAAGAGTGGACTTCTTGCGTTGATAGAGGTCAATCCCTTGATGTAATTTATTTCGACTTTGCTAAAGCATTTGATTCCGTTCCGCACAAGCGTTTACTATCAAAAGTGCATTCGTATGGAATCAGAGGTAACATTCTAAACTGGATAGAACAATTTCTTTCTGGGCGTAAACAACGCGTTGTCTTAAATGGGTTTAAGTCTCCCTGGAGTAACGTGCTAAGTGGTGTCCCTTAAGGAAGCGTGCTTGGGCCACTCTTATTCTTAATTTATGTAAATGACATTCCTAAATGCGTCAAATCTAGCAAGGTCAAAATGTTCGCCGATGACCTGAAGCTTTTCTCCTCAAATTCTATGAGCAGCAACGACATACAACGCGATATTTCGAACATCGAGCACTGGTCAAACACTTGGCGACTGCCATTAAATAAACAGAAGTGTTCCTACTTACATGTCAGCTCAACTGACAACAATGATCCTAAAAACGTATATTATTTACATCATAAAAATTCAAAAACGTTGGTAGAAATTGAAAATGCAGACAATGTCAAAGACCTTGGAGTCATCGTAGATGAAACACTTAAGTTCGAAAAACAAATCTCAGAACGAATAAAAAAGGCCAACAGTGTTCTAGCTTCCATTAAACGAACAATACGTTATATGGATAAGTCCGTTTTCACGATGCTGTACAAAAGCATAGTGAGACCGATTTTAGAATTTTGTGGGGCGGTCTGGAACCCCCATCTGGTAAAGCAGATCAAATCGATAGATAGCGTTCAAAGGAGAGCTACGAAGCTAGTCCCAGACATTAAACACCTTTCGCATAAAGATCGCTTAACTGCATTAAAACTCCCGACTCTCGAATATCGAAGAAAGCGCGGTGACATGATACTTACGTACAAAATCTTAAAAGACCACGTTGACACAAACCCGTCATTATTCTTCAAAAGGAATGATAGTTCAAGAACGAGAGGACACGAATTAAAGCTATTCAAATCAAGAAGCTGCCTCGACGTACGTAAATACGTCTCCTCAAACCGAATAGTAGAAGACTGGAACAAACTGCCAAACAACGTGATACAATCACCATCGGTAAAGGAATTCGAAAAACGTTATGACGCTTGCAATTATGCTAACATTTGTATCTTTAGTCATGCGTAATAGATCCTTAGGGTTTTATAGGCTACTCGCCTTTTCGCCCCTTATCTCATTATATTATTATATTATTATTATTAAGAAATTAAGATCCCAGATGTTAAGATCCCAGATGTTAAGATCCCAGATATCAAGATCCCAGATATTAAGATCCCAGATATTAAGATCCCAGATATTAAGATCCGAGAAATTAAGATCCAAGAAATTAAGATCCGAAATATTAAGATCCAAGATATTAAGATCCAAGAAATTAAGATCCCAGATATTAAGATCCGAGAAATTAAGATCCCACATATTAAGATCCGAGAAATGAAGATCTAATAAATTAAGATCCCAGATGTTAAGATCCCAGATGTTAAGATCCCAGATATCAAGATCCCAGATATTAAGATCCCAGATATTAAGATCCCAGATATTAAGATCCCAGATACAGGGCCGCATTTAAGTCTGTTGGGGCCCTGGGCCCAAAACTGATTGAGACCCATTAAAGTATGCAAAAAAAAATTTTTTTCACATGCATAGTACTTAGCACTGTATTAGTATGACATTGCAGGTAAGGTTCCCAGATTCAGTCATAACAGCACAAATTGATATTAACTTAACAATGTAATTTGATTGGAAAAAGATCGAAGAAATGAATTAGCTTGTACAAATATATACATTTTGGTACAATCCCAATAAAACTGCCCTTGTGCCTTGGTTCTTGATGCTACTATCTTTCTCCTTGACCATATAGCTGCAAATTTTTGGATGATTTCATTGAGGTCTGAAACGCTAATGACATCAAAGTTGCTGCTATTAGGGACAGCGGAAAAAATATATCATATTACTTTGGCGGCGGCGAAGAAAAATTGTTGCAACAAAGTCTGCTAGCCCCGTATGAAATCATTTAAAAAATGTAACTGCCCAGTCACCGTTTCCTTAAAATGCACCTGCCCAGTAGTCATGAACAACAGATGTTGCATAGTATAGTACTATAGTACCACCGATGATGCAGCTTGAGACCATAGGAAAGGCAGTTCAACCCTCTAAGAATCTTTGTCAATGACTAATGAATCCCTGCAAGAAACTAACACGGAAATCTGGCGTCATTAATACTTATCTTTCCATGCATTTCTCAACTTGAATGATTCACAATTCTGTCCTCAAGTCGAGCCATTCTATATTTAAAACTTCATCTCCTTTGAAGCTCAAAAAAGTTACTGCTCCGTTCAAGCCCGTTCATATTTGCTTAATAAAAAGTGTTGACCCAGTAGTGTACAAGCTCAAAAAAAGTAGTTACCCTTTACGTTTTGCACCGGCCATGTTATAAGATAAGCTTTGCATACTGCCCCTTAGGCATAAGGCAACAATGCCCTCTTGTGACATGGTAGACCTTAAGTGACTCTCGACCTTTTCAGCATTTCGATTTCATCTTCTAAGCATTCCCGCGTGCTGTGGCTCACCTTGTGGCGGGAGTGTTGGCTTGGGTGTGAGGTTTCTGCCTAACTGTATGTGGTGGGGGGAGTCCTTGCATCTTGGTTGGCATTTTTGCTGTGGGGTGAGTGCATAGCGCGTGGAAATGGCTTGATTACTCGAAATATTTATGTACTACACATCGGCGGACATTTTTGACTCGGCCGGTATATCATATCACAACACAAAGCAGCAATCCCTTCCCTTTACCTGTTTATCCTTTGTTCGTTTTTGTTTTCTTATTGTATTTAGTATAGTTGAATTGTAAGTGCCAGCCGCAGTGGAGACCAGATGACCAAGTGTCCTTCCCCGCTGTGGCTGGTACATAGAAATGTATCAACTTTGTATTTTAACGTTCTTCTTAGATCTATACAAAAAAAAACCTTTTCAGCATCGGGGTGCAACTTCCCAAAGCAAACTGAGCAACGATCTAAGTGTGTTCATCGCACTTGGGAAAGTTGCAGCTACATCTCCTTTCACAGTTTGCTTTAACAGATAATATGAAATGTAGACTTTTGTCTTTCATAAACTCGACAGTCATTTGAAATCCAAACCAAGTTTATGATTGATCTATAGTTGAGCCAAAAGTAATTAAATACTATTGTGCAACTATTGTTGCTCGCCCATCAAATATCGTCAATATGTGAATGCACTATGTTGTGTGAAGACTTTACAACTCAATTCAAACACGAGGCTGAATTCAACAGCACTTCATAAGCTGTTCAAAACTTTGCTCGGGGCCCCCTAAATTTAAGAACTTTAGGGGGCCCCTGGGCCCAGGCCCAGTGGGCCCATGGGTAAATGCGTCACTGCCCAGATATTAAGATCCCAGATATTAAGATCCCAGATATTAAGATCCGAGAAATTAAGATCCCAGATGTTAAGATCCCAGCTATTAAGATCCGAGAAATTAAGATCCCGGATATTAAGACTCGATAAATTAACATCCCAGCCCCGATCCTAAATATTAAGATATTTTTTCGTATGCTTTGTTTTCATTTCAAAACTCCCTGTTTTACATTCAAAAGGGGTTTATGTTGCCAAGTGGTATCCTAGGAAGAACTCTAGATCAGGAATCGTATGGGAACTTGAAATTCCTTTTGAGGGAGAAGTTGGATGGGATATTTGGGCTTTATAAATAAATGGCCCAATGGCCCTCTTGCCCAATGCCACTACCGTACCATCGTCTTGTGCCTGTTTGTGACGAATACCTGAACACCTGAGTATGAGTTGTATTCGACTTGGTTTTGCATAAATATATCTTCAAACAAGCTCGAATTCAAATGTGGAGAATTCCGCTTGAAATGATTTAAGTCTACTTCCTCTTCCCTCGTGAATGTAGGTTTTTTACAGGAAGGAAGTGAAGATGAAAGGAAGAATACGCGAAAGATCTCCTCGACTCAAACAAAGTTTCTTAAGCTGATTTTGCCAGTAGTGGAGTTTCTAATTTTTTTAGCGATCTGGGGAGAATGGAGTTTCTTGTAAGACTTTTCTCGTGGAGACCTTATAGCCCCGTTGCTGTGAGTTGGAAAACTGTAAAGATTTGTCACTTCCTTCCCCTACTTTATCACGCACTTCAGCGTTCCCCTTTGCCCTATTTCCCAAAGCAAGGAAAGTTACAGCAGGTGATTCCCTGCATCACATCGAGAAAAGTGTCACTGGCTGAACAAGAATTTTGTCCATGAATTTGTCATGGTTGCTTTGCAATTTTCCAATGAATTCTAATTGAATACATTGTCAAACTTATGCTCCCTTTACTTGTAACAAAGTGCTCAAGACTATTGGGCCATAGGGCCATAGGGCTAGGGACATTGATTGGTAAAACCCGCTTTATGGTTAAAATTTGAGGTATGTTTTTAGAAAATTAGAGATGACAGCGAAATTTGTGAGTCTCTTCGTGTCTCTAAACTGAACCAATTCATGACACGATCCTGGTTGAAGAGTTGGCGCAGTGGTTTTTCCTTGGCTTCCGGGAAACTGGCGCCATAAATAAACTCCATTGACTCTACTGAGTGGAGGGACATATGTAATGTCATTCAGGAACGCCGGAGAGGGGGTGCAGGGGGGTAAGCGCCCCTCCTGCCCTTTTCTAAGAGGGGCAAGGGGGCAAGAGTGCCCTTTTATTGGAGCAATATATTTCTTTAACAACGTTCAATTCGATCATAGCAACTTGCATTGGTCATACCCAAAGATGTAAAAGAGAGCATCATTTACATTGGTTAGACGAGGCATTTTAAGTGAATCTAGAGGGCGTGGTTGCAAAACTTTTCCCGGGGGAGGACCCCAGTTCCACCCAATTTTGGGTTCACTTCCCTCGTTATTGGTCTGGAGTGCCCTTGCGTTTCCCTTCAACCCCCTTGCCCTACCATCGCTTTGGCGCCTCTGATGTCATTTTGTTTCCCTTTCCATTGAAATGATAATACTTGTGTAGGTACAGTGAAATATGATGTCTATTACACATTTTTTTATAAGAAACTGGTTTATAAGAAACTAGTACTGAGGTGGCCAAAATTTTAAGAAACTCTAGTACTATGTCTGAGAAGTGCTAAGAAACTTTTCAAACTTAAAAGCATGAATTTTATAGCAAATACTGTAGATCGTTGAACCTTTATCATTTAGCACTATATATCTAACCATTTGTGTTTTCAACATAGTAGAGCATTGTTTATTCCTATATGATGTTTTAAATTATATCAAGAAACATATCTGCAGCAGTGTTAGTGACCACATTGACAATTCATGCATCCAAAAAATAAGAAACCAATGAAGAAACTTTTAGTACTAAAATGGACAAAATTTCATGTTGAATTAAGAAACTTTTAGTACTATGGCCTGATCCTAGTTTCTTATAAAAAATCGTGTATACTGAAGCAAATAAATATAATATCGGACAGGGGAGACAGTGGAGATGCCTAAGGCCATGACAAGACAAGCATCACTTTCTGATATATATCTGCTCCCAAAACAACTGACACCATATTTCAATGTACCTGCACAAGCATAATCACTTTCCTGAAAAACAAAGGAAAAAGAAATTACACTCAACACTCTACTCAGTAGAGCCAAGGGAGTTTGTCATTTCTGGTGCTAGTTTTGCCTAAAGCCAAGAAGGAACTACTTGGCAAACTTAGTTTCTGGGATCTATAATATAATATCTGGGATCTTAATTTCTCGGATCTTAATATCTGGGATCTTAATTTCTGGGATCTTAATATCTCGGATCTTAATTTCTCGGATCTTAATTTCTCGGATCTTAATATCTGGGATCTTAATTTCTTGGATCTTAATATCTGGGATCTTAATATCTGGGATCTTAATATCTGGGATCTTAATTTCTCGGATCTTAATATCTGGGATCTTAATTTCTTGGATCTTAATTTCTCGGACCTTAATATGTGGGATCTTAATTTCTCGGATCTTAATATCTGGGATCTTAATATCTGGGATCTTAATCTCTCGGATCTTAACTTCTCGGATCTTAACACCTTGGATCTTAAAATCTTGGATCTTAATATCTCGGATCTTAATTTCTCGGATCTTAATTTCACGGATCTTAATTTCTCGGATCTTAATATCTGGGATCTTAATATCTGGGATCTTAATTTCTTGGATCTTAATATCTGGGATCTTAATTTCTTGGATCTTATTATCTTGGATCTTAATATCTTGGATCTTAATTTCCTGGATCTTAATTTCTCGGATCTTAATATCTTGGATCTTAATTTCTCGGATCTTAATATCTTCCAGTATGGAATGAAAGGTGTGTGCGCCGGACATGTCCAGCGCACAGCGTTAGTTGATGGCGCACGAATCGGCGCACAGAATGCGATTTTATGCTGGTGTAATACAACGTTAGGTATAAATCTCCGGGTTCATGGCGCACACAACGTTAGGTCTAAATATCCGTCCGGCGCATGAACATCGAACATTCCCTACTGGAATATCTTGGATCTTACTTTCTCGGATCTTAATTTCTCGGATCTTGAATCTTGGATCTTGAATCTTAAATTATACCATCCCCAAACAATCGCAATTTTTATGTATAAACATTGATTTTTATGTGTTATTGACAAAATTATGTATTAAAATTGTAATGTATTAAACATGCTTTATGGTTTAGTAATATCTAAAAAAGGTTATGTGATATCGAGGCTAAAATGAAATTTAAAAAGATAAAAATATCGTCCGGCAGACACCACCGTCCGGAATTTACCGCCGATACCCCCTAGGCACAGCCAGGCCCTTTGGCCTTTGTTTCTTAGGCCTACATACTGACATACACAGCATGCATGCATGATGCAGACACAGACTACTATATTTTCCAAATGTAAGGTTATCATCACATGCCTTTTTCTTTAATGTATGTATGTAGCATACCATGATTTTCTTGTCTTCTCATTGACATCCGGTGTCATGCATATTCTACAGTTTGCTTGCCTTGCATCTGTTTCGCATCTGAAATTCCAGAAAGAGTCAACTGGCCTTGGCCTAGGCCGAGAACAATACAAATGCGCCTCCGCAGGGCACAAGCTTGGCATGAAGTTAGGGAGCCAAGTGCAGCTTCCGTGTCACTTTCAGTTTCACGTTCGAATTTGAAGCTTGTCTGTCTGGAAGAGCTTCGATGATTCCTATGAAGGAAAGCAGGAACAAGAAATTTAACAAAGCAACACAAGGACATGATGCAGGCAGCAACTCGCTTTTTTCGTGCGTGGCCTCTCGCTTGCAGATTTCAATTTGCATCCAAACAAAACGTTATCTCTCCATACTTGGCTAGAAGATCAGTCACTCAGGTAAATGGAAACCAATAGTACTTTCTCATAGTACTTTACGTACTTTATTAGGTCATCAGGTAGTACTTTATAGCACTTTATGTACTTAGGTTATCAGACAGGCAATCAACAGAGACACTCTGCTGAACGAGAGACTCTCTTGAAAAAGGAGACCTAAAATTGATAAAAATTTGCAATTTTTCTAATTTTACTGGGTTTCTGGACTTGTTCAAGTCCTACAAATTAGAATGCAGTGCAGACATATCGGGCAGTATGGATTCGGCTGGTGTTACGTTTCCCGACGTTCTTCCACGTTAGCGAAGCGAATGGAGCCCTACAAATAGATAACATAACCGTAACATGAAATTGACAATCTTGTGTGAAAAGTTAGAAAGAATAGCGAAATGTTCCTAGCTTACACAAGGAAGTTTTGGTTGGTGTACTCCGATCTTAGGCCTAAACAACAAAGCATAATATCTTGTTTTGCGGTTTCATCGTTCTGGTTGGTGATTCCCCAGCATGTGGTCATACAAGTTTGGTCAAAGAGAGCGGCCAAACAAGGGCAAATAATCTTTCAATAGAGCCGAACCGGATGTTTACATTTGCACGTTAGCCAATCAGATGTGACCATGATGTCACGCAAACAAAAGAATCGACATGAGAAAGTACCCCTCACATATAGGGGGTCGTGCACGCGACTATTAGGTAAATCAAGGAAAAAATTATATTTTTCAACTCTGTACTAATATGAATTTTCCTCGCGGATTTTTTTAAAAGAACGCGTAAATCCAGAGAAAACTATGGGGGTATATGTATGACAAAATTCATAACATGCAAATTGATTGATCCATCACTCCAAAACACAATTCCATCATTTCAATTCACATGGTCGTTGCTTGAAATATTTGACTCGTCGTCCAGTAATACATCGATTCGTGATGTTGAATTCATGACACTTCAAGTTATTTCATATCATTCATCAATTCGTCATCATCGACTCGTCATCATCATTCGTGTATGAATCGTGTATGAATCGTGTATGCATCGTGTATGAATCGTGTATGAATCGTGTATGCATCGTGCATGTATCATGTATTAATCGTTCACTCATCGTCTAGAAATACATCGATTCGTCACTCTTCAAGTCGATTCATATCATCCATCAATTCATCATGTTACCATCCTTTACATCAATACATCAAATCATCATCATCGACTCATCATCATCCATCGTGTATCCATCGTGTATGAATCGTGTATGCATCGTGCATGTATCATGTATTAATCGTTGACTCGTCGTCTGGAAATACATCGATTCGTCACTCTTCAAGTCGTCTCATATCATCCATCCTTCACATCAATACATCAAATCATCACCATCGACTCGTCATCATCCATCGTGTATGCATCGTGCATGCATCGTGTTTGAATCGCGTATGCATCGTGCATGCATCGTGTTTGAATCGTGTATGCATCAACTAAGTCGCTGTTCTGTTTTTGTAATAGTGCCCTGAGCCGGAATCCCTTCCAAATTTTTTTCAGGAGTTGACTTTACGCAACTTTCAGTCCTGACCCGGCCTCGTAGTTATAACACACTTGCACATCCCTGTCTTCTTTTTCTTGGCTCAGAGATGAAAATTTTTCGATCGACTTTGCTCTTTTTTCAATTCACAAAAGCTCATTTATTCTATCTACACTCATTATTGCTGTAAGAAACAGCTTATAAGAAACGATAAGTTCAATTTTTAGGTTCAATCGCACGGTAATTGGAACTGTGTAGACTAGGGGGAGCCTGTTTAGGTATTGGTGTGAATACCCATTGTATTTCAAGCTGAAATTCACAAATATAATCACAGCCAAGGAGGAAATTTCTGATCTCTGAGCGGGCTTTATTAAAGAACTGATGAGGTGCAAAAGATGTGCCTGTCTACTGCACTTGATCTTTCTGTTTGTAAATTTTTTGAAGTCACCCCCTGAAAAAAATTTGGAAGGGATTCCGGCTCAGGGCACTATTACAAAAAACAGAACAGCGACTTAGTTGATGCATACACGATTCAAACACGATGCATGCACGATGCATACACGATTCAAACACGATGCATGCACGATGCATACACGATGGATGATGACGAGTCGATGGTGATGATTTGATGTATTGATGTGAAGGATGGATGATATGAGACGACTTGAAGAGTGACGAATCGATGTATTTCTAGACGACGAGTCAACAATTAATACATGATACATGCACGATGCATACACGATTCATACACGATGCATACACGATGGATGATGACGAGTCGATGATGATGATTTGATGTATTGATATGAAGGATGGCAACATGATGAATTGATGGATGATATGAATCGACTTGAAGAGTGACGAATCGATGTATTTCTAGACGACGAGTCAACGATTAATACATGATACATGCACGATTCATACACGATTCATACACGATTCATACACGATGCATACACGATTTATACACGATGCATACACGAAAGATGATGACGAGTCGATGATGACGAATTGATGAATGATATGAAATGACTTGAAGTGTCATGAATTCAACATCACGAATCGATGTATTACTGGACGACGAGTCAAAGATTTCAAGCAACAACCATGTGAATTGAAATGATGGAATTGTGTTTTGGAGTGATGGATCAATCAATTTGCATGTTATGAATTTTGTCATACATATACCCCCATAGAAAACGGCTTTTGAGTAAATCCTATCATTTGATGTCTTGATCCCTAACAAATAAGCCCTTCAAAAATCATCGAAAATACATTAACAAGGCAATAGATGGGTTTTAAAGGGTACTTAACTTTCATTACTGAGGCAGTGGCGACGGAAAGGGTAGCATATGATACCAACCGCAGCTCTTCCCTCATCGTTGCGTTCGTAGGGAATCAATTCAAAGCAGCACCATAGCTGAACAATTGTTTTCATCAATTATTGAGCTTGACCTTAACCCTCTTCTGTCATTGGTCAAAATCTGGAGTGGCGGGAAAACTCTTGACCTGACGTGAGCTGAGGCCGTTGAGAAAAGTAGGATATTCCTAGAAAGTCTGCTAAAGCGCCCAAGATTCAGAAGAAATGCTGAAAATAGCCACTGAACGGACTCACCTTACCAAAGATAGTGCCACAAGTGTACCATACCCGTATGGACTCGGTTAAGCATTCTGTTGCTTGCCGAGTAGAGATTTGCTTGATCTGCATTGCTTTGCATACTTAGCAGAAAGGCTTACCCAAGTCAGATATTTTGCTAGCCAATTCCTTGAGGTATCATACTGGACCAACAAACGCCATTCTGTCAGTGAGGTTGCAAGGGAATAACCAGGTATATGTTGAAAGTCATATTTCCCTCTATCTTCTGCTTTTTGCATAAACTAGATAGGCTAGGTAGACTACATTCATTTGTTTTTTAGTGAGCCAAAGTTTCTTACGAGCAGTTTCCAAGAAGAACGATAAGTGTAGAGTCCAAAATATCGCAAAAAGCCAAATTCAGAAACTGGAAACACTTTTAATTAACAGGAGACAAGATTCAGCTAAAAGGTAGAGTTTTTAAAGGGGAAATTGGTGGGTTTCCTCGGCTTTATTGCATCCCTAGGTAGATCTGTTAGAGGACTGTACTCTCGAAGTTGACATCTTGCCCCTTACTTTCATTTTGGTGTTATAAACTGAAACGTGATATCTTTTGCTATTAAATGCTGAAACATCAACTCTCAGTGGAAAGGAAAGCGAAGCTTTCTCATACCTTTGGCAACATATATTCTTACGTTCAGATACAGCGTTTCAGAGATCGATAGCGGGTTTGCGATTGGTAATGGACGGTATAGAGATTTTACATAACGTTTGACTTAACCAACGGCATAATTTTGAAAACCTGATGGTTGATTGGATATTTTGAGGATGATTACAGCAAGAAGTAAAGATCAAAGTTTTATAGATACTTCAGGTGCAAAGGTTTTAAGGGCGAGACAAAGATCTATCGCGTTTCATACTAAATGCGAAGTTTTGAGTTGCCACTGCCTCCGTGATAGAAGCTCGGTACTGTTGGAAGCCAACTGCTGTCGCTTGCTAATGTATGTTCAGTGATATTTAGAAAATAGGAAGACATTGATATGAATTTACGTCGTTTTTTAAGGGCTTATTTATTGGGGATCAAGACGTCAAATGATAGGCCTTACTCAAAAGCCGTTTTCTCTGGATTTACGCGTTCTTTTAAAAAAAACCCGCGAAGAAAATTTAAGCATATTAGTACAGAGTTGAAAAATATAATTTTTTCCTGAATTTACCTAATAGTCGCGTTTACGACCCCCTATATGTGAGGGGTACTTTCTCACGTCGACTCTTTTGTTTGCGTGACGTCATGGTCACATCTGATTGGCTAACGTGCAAATGTAAACATCCGGTTCGGCTCTATTGAAAGATTATTTGCCCTTGTTGAGCGGCCAAGCATACAAGTCAAATCTTTCAATAGGTCACAGGGAAACCCATAAATATTCCAATTTCACGCTTATCAGCCAATGGTGTTGCCGTATTCTCGTCACATGACCAAAAATAAGCTCATTGAGACGAATTTTTCCAGTACCCTTACGAAAATCAAAATGGACATTCGAGTAATAAAGATACAGAGCTGCTTTTGCCACGAGTCGATTCTACAGGCCCTACTCCATATTTCACACTTTGCATTTCAAGAAAATCTCATCAGAGATCAGCACTACATCGAATTTCATGCAACCGAAAATAGGCCTATATTCAAATATCATTTGGGAACGCAACAAATAAGTTACAGCTTCCAAATTTTCACACCTTACGTGAATTATAGCAAGGAATAAGCTGAAGATGTTTCTTTGCTTCAGTTTCCCAAATCCTTGACGAGTCTCAGCTATTTGCGACGAAGAAAGCTATTGGGCCTACCTTCATCCACTGCATAATGCCATTATTCTGTTTCAAATCGGCTTCTTTACTGCAGCAAGGTAGCAGAGCTATTCACCAACAACATAACTCCAATTTCCACTATTCTCCGCTGAAAAATTGCCATCAACTTTGGTAAAACGCGATGAACTTTCAACAGCTCTTCGCCACACTATCTATTCCAAGTTTTGAAACAGTGGGCTCACGTGGAAAAATTCTGTTATTGTCAAAGCGCTCATGATGTCTTGGTCAAGAGGTAGGTCTCGTATCATCCTCTCTTTACAAAGACTTGGCCTTTGATTTGGTATGAAAAAGCGGAAGGGATTGAGGCCGGGCTTTCAAAATTATCTGTATTTCTTAAAAAAGGGAAAATGGTGAATGCATATTTCAAAATAATTTGAATGAATATGAGAGTTTTTTCATGGAATTTTAAGGGTATTGGAGCTTCCGAACATACCTAGGTCCCCTATCATTTGAATAATTCAAATTCATTTGAAATATGCATTCACCATTTTCCTTTTTTTAAGAAATACAGATAGTTTTGAAAGCCCGGCCTCAATCCCTTCCACTGTTTCATACTGAAACAAAGGCCAAGTCTTTGTAGAGAGAGGATGATACGAGACCTACCTCTTGACCATGACATCATGAGCGCTCTGACAATAACAGAATTTTTTCCACGTGAGCCCACTGTTTCAAAACTTGGAATAGATAGTGTGGCGAAGAGCTGTTGAGAGTTCATCGCGTTTTACCAAAGTTGATAGCAATTTTTCAGCGGAGAATAGTGGAAATTGGTGTTATGTTGTTGGTGAAAAGCTCTGCTACCTTGCTGCAGCAAAGAAGCCGATTTGAAACAGAATAATGGCATTATGCAGTGGATGAAGGTAGGCCCAATAGCTTTCATCGTCGCAAATAGCGGAGATTCGTCAAGGATTTGGGAAACTGAAGCAAAGAAACATCTTCAGCTTCTTCCTTGCTATAATTCACGTAAGGTGTGAAATTTTGGAAGCTATATCTTATTTGTTGCGTTCCCAAATGATATTTGAATATAGGCCTATTTTTGGTTGCATGAAATTCGTTGTAGTGCTGATCCCTGATGAGATTTTCTTGAAATGCAAGGTGTAAAATATGGAGTAGGGCCTGTAGAATCGACTCGTGGCAAAAGCAGCTCTGCATCTTTATTACTCGAATGTCCATTTTGATTTTCGTAAGGGTACTCGAAAATTCGTCTCAAAGAGCTTTTTTTCTGTCATGTGACGAGAATACGGCAACACGATTGGCTGATAAGCGTGAATTTGGAAGATTTATGGGTTTCCCTGTGCCCTATTGAAAGATTTGACTTGTATGCTGAGCGGCCCGACGGGAGATTTCTGGCTCTAGGAAGCTTAGGGGGGCCGATTCAGCCCCCCTAATTTATTTCTGTTCTGGACAACCTGGAGCCTTGAAAATTGGCATGTGTGGAGAACGTCATATGGTGAAGCCAAAAATGAAATCTGTTTTTAGATATGTCGCGTGACCTTCCAATGAAGTCATTGTTCAATTTTCAAAGTCAATAGGGTTCAGTATTCAGTACTCGAAATTTTCAATCGTTGATTGTGACAAAAAGAAGACCACTAAGGACATCAGTTTAATTTCACTGTATTCTATGTCGCTATAGTATTCGCTCCGTGAAAAAATTCAATAAAAAGTGATGACGTCATCACACAGGAATGCAAAGAATGTGCGCATGCGTAGTGCCAAAATCTGCAAAGCCATACGCTCAATAATTTAGAAATTGTTAATTTGTTGGATAGATTATCAAAAGTAGTATGTATTCCCTTCTTATCATCATTTCATCACATTATTGCTGCGAAGCAGCCATATATTCCTGCGCAGAAATATATGGATATGGGCTTTACTATTTTCCTACGAATATGGGCTTTGCCCATATTCGTAAACATCGTTTGCATCCCAGTTTGCAAACTGACGAAGCGACCTGTGTAAAGCCTGTTGAACTGTCCAGTTATGTAAGTTTCATTTACGGGATGGAAGTGCTCCCGCCGGGTAATTTTTGCGACAAAATTTACGAAGTTGTCAAAAACATTCAAGTTAAAGTTTCCAATTCCTTGCAAATAATGCATGCTTAGTCAAAAGGAAATCCTTGACATACTTTTGCCTTATTTTCACCTGTACGCTTTCAAAAAACTTTGCTTTCACGAAGGAGGGGTATAGTGAACATCGAGATTGTTATTAAACCTTTCAGAAATTTAAACTCTGAGCACTCAAAACACACGAAATTTTCTTTAACACAGCCTTATTGATTCAGCTTCACAAATCAAAACAGTGTCGTCCCCTCATTTTTCCACCGTCTCAAGGGCGTAGTTAACAAGGAATTTTCTGGGGCTATACCCTAGACGCAACCTTTTATGCAGAGCCTCATTATCACTCCCCTGGTAGAGTAATAGATTCAAATTCTTCATGCACGCTCCAGCAACAACAATTTTTACCACAGCGCAAAGCCAACGACCAGTACGCAGCACTCACTAATGAAAATTATTTCTAGTCTGTAGATTTTATTGGGAATTATTCAAAATCTTACACATATATCTCTCGAAAACTGATCGCGTTTACCCCCTGGAATGAAATTGATTTTTTCAAGAAATTAATTTTTGATCGTGACAAGGATAAAAACCATAAGTCAGAAAGTTTCGGCTTTGTAAGTTCACTTGGTAAAAATCTACAGACAAAAAACCCCTAGAGGGCTGATTCAGCCCCCCCCCACCCTCCTAGGCTTGATTGGGTTAAATCGAGGCAATGATGTTACATTGAGAATTTCAAAAGAACTGACGTCATTGTGAAAGGGGTATATTACAGTATCGAGTTGTCTGTCCAAATGGGTGTATCAAACGGACCACCATGAAGATGGAATGGACTTATCGGTGGATCAATGAGACAGCGGACCCTGCAAATTTCTGTTTCTGTGGAGAACAATTCTTGCCAGTGTTATAGAATTTGGCAACTTATGTCCTTTGGGAACCTAAGGAGTTTTTCACGTCTCCGATTTCTCTAGCCCTGTCTCACTGACCCAAAAACGTAGCAGGTTGATTTCCTATATATGCCCTGCCAACCGCCGTTCCTAATTGACCTAATTGGCTCGATGGCAGCCGATGTGTCACTTACACTGAGGTACTTCACTTGATTCTTAGTATTTTGTGCCTTATTTTCCGTGTAAATGAAGCCTGGCAAAAAGCCTGGAAAGGTAAAAAATCCCTGGAAGCTCCGGCTCGCCAGCCTTTCAGAACTTGAATAGGCTGGAAAGTCGCGTGGAAAGCTAGTGCCTGTTTTGCGACACTGGAACAGCCAGCATTGTCTTGAAATTTTCCTTTAGCCATGAAAGCCTGGACATTGATTCAAGGCAAGGCTGGAAAGCGAAGTGTAATGCAGTTACGTAACGATATCAGGCTGGAAAAGGCAGAAATGGCTGGAGAAAGAGGCCAAGGTTACCTGACGTAGCCTAGAAAAGCTGTTTTAAGGTGTTGGCTCCTTTTACTACAGAGAGTAAAAGAACGTTCTACATAAGAAAAAGAGTTTCCCCAATGTGCCAAGGAAAATGTTTTCATTGGTTGGATTTGAAATTTGGCGATAAGCGGATGAATTTGTTGTGATATCAACTTAACTGTTGAGCCTCAAGAAAATTGTTTTTGGTGTTTCCGTTTTATCAGCAAAGTTCACGTTATAACGGCGATGGTCTTTATAATTATTTGTCGTTACTTGGAAAAAGGTCAAAGAATTAGGAAACTTGGATACCAAATGCATGGGTGCGCGGTAATGGATGGAAGGGTTTCCTGCTGTGTGGATGGCTGCTGCCCTTTGTTTTTCTCGCTTATTATCCCGATTGGGATGGCGCGGGTGGCAGGGGGTGGTGGCTGTTTTGTCTGCACATGAGGGTCCCATGCTCATTGACTTGCACTCATCTTTACGCTTTGATAGCCCTGCAGGGGTCGTTGCCTGACATCAAATGTGAGACAGACGTTAACACTGTTCTTTTTTTCTTTTTTGCCTAAGGAAAAATGTAAATATTTGAATTGTGAGTGTCTGTCATGGTGGGAACTCCGATGACCTAGTGTCTATTCCCGCCATGACAGGCACAGTAGCTGTAAATATTTGTGTTTATTTTAATGGATTATAGAAAAAAATGGATTACCAGTTACAAGGTACATCTACTCTAGTGGAATGTAGGCCTATTTTAGAATTCTGAAGTGTACAGGGACTGAGATACAGCAAAACATTGCTGCAAGAAAGGAGAGAGGGTCATTCTGTAAGTCTGACTTGTTTCCAAAAGCTGTGTTAAAGCTTGAAATTGTACAAACGGCAAACCAGGTGATATTGATTTTTCCTCTTTATAACTGTTAAGGCTGATTTCTACTCAGTAAAATTTTTTGACTGGACAAGAAATCCTTCGTTTACGTCTGAAATGTTGCTTTGAATTTAAATAGAATGTTACGCGTGACTAATATTTCATTGTGTCAAATTCAGTCGGCTCCGAATACTGAGTGGATATCAGTTTTTCGGGCCCTGTTGCCCAAGAGTTTTGTAATACCGTCAATTTTGCCCTCAAGCTTAGGCCCATTAAGCAGGTATCAGGTACGAAATTCATTCATTCATTCATTCATTCATTCATTCATTCATTCATGTTTTTACTGTTCGGGCATTTTTGTAGTTATTGTGCATGTAATTACAGAAAACATTAGGTTAAGCTGTCGTATGCGTCAGGAATATTGCACACACCGGCATCCATTACTCCACACGACTCATATCCTGGGTTGTACCTCTCTGGTATCTAGCGTAGGATTTATTACCCCCATTAAAGGAACCGACCCTCGTTCGTACGTCATTAATAGTCATTACTTATAAACCTTTTGTTTTACGTAAAAGTATTTTTCCTTACATTCAGAGTATATAAGAAAGTAGTTATCATTTAGATTGGGAGAGAAGAGGAGGAGAACAGAACAGAACAGTTATGGCTTTGTAAGACCTAGTCGAGGATGCAGGCGCAAGAGGCTTGCGAAAGCTCTTGTTGTCCTGAAAGCTCTTTCTCGTGTTTCGATGCCTTTGGATATGGCATATATTGTTTCAGGCTATTTGTACAGTGCTTGAGAAAGGCTGTAGCATTTAGGCCCTGTATTTGTATTTCGGGTGGATTTTGTCGAGCTCCACCAGAGTAGACTGGTCTTGGCTTTGTTTAATTGAAGAGAGTATTTAAAGATCAAGAGAAAGAACCCTCAAACCGTGTACTTTTCTTTCAAAGACCGCTCTTGGCCCAAACGGCGAACGCAGAACAACGTACAGATAGACGGAACTCTTTTACAGTTTGGTTGCTTCGTTTTAACAAAAGTTCTATTTGAAGACTGGAACGCTTAGCGTGGTGCGGAAGCTTCGACACCAAGCAGGCCCCTGCAAAGAAACAACTACAGTGGATCGAAAGGTAGTAACATCCTTAAGTACTTCAGCTGTACCAGGATTAGAGCCTAATTTCTGGTTCATGCAAGAGAAGGGAGGCACTCAATTAACAAAGCTTCATAACTTTAAAGCTCGTCATCAAGAAAAAAGAGCTAGTCGACCAAGCAATTTGATATAAGGCAACCAACGTTTGGGCCGTACTATTGGCATACTATGAAGAAGAAGTTGCAGTTGTTCACCGGTTTTTAATGCCCAGCGCTGCGCTAGGATCACACAAACGTAAAGGATCACAATTCTAAATCATCCGCACCTCTCTTTGGCTTTATGTTATGGGGCAAACTTGCAGGCTTTTTTATTTTGTCACGTACAACGTATGTTCTCCCCATAGATGATCCCAGTCAATATGTATGGCTGTGTGTATCGCAGAAACAGTGATGCTCAATGGAACGAGGTTTCAACGGTGTTCGAGCATCGCCCACTCATGGTTTCCAGGGGTTTCCAGTGTTGTACTTGTCTGCCTTCCATGGTTTTCAAGGTGTTTCCTGTTTATCGTTGGCAGAAGCGGTAAGGCATCTCCAGGGCATTCCAGGGTTTTCCTGGATCAAAAAGGCGACTAGAATTGAATTGATTTCTTCTAGTCTGTGCAGGAAAATCCAAGCCGTGTTCCAGCCTTTTTCCCCGGATTTTACTCAGATTCCGGTATAAAGTCAGAGCAAACATCCGCCACTAGACAAGCTACAGAAATTACAAAATTGTGCTGATAGAAATGTAACCAATAGCCCCTAACGCTTCTGCTCTTCCTATTGTAACTGGGCTGGCAGACAGTTAATGATTTGATTGTAAAAGAAACTTTGAAAATGGTATATAAGTGTACAAATGATGAGGCTCCCTCTTACCTTGCATGCCTGTTCAACAGGTTATCAGAAACCAGTACCCGGGACTTTCGAAATACAGAAAGCTATCTACGCGTCCCGTTTCTGCTGGCCAAAACTGCTTTTCCTTTAGAGGGGCGAAACTATGGAATCGCCTTGACGCAAATTCAAAATTAACAAAAAAGCTCAAACAATTCAACTCCTGTCTCAAAAACTCCAGAACATAAAGGTCCCCATTTGATTCCTGTTGATCAAGAAGTTTAAACTACTTTTACTTTATTTTTCTATCTTGTATATTGTATATTTTTTAATGTTTCATCTTTTTTCTTTGTACAGGGCAGCTTGTAAAGCCATTTATGAATATATAGTTGTAGCTTTACCCTGTTTAGATCAATAAAAATGAAATGAACAATTGAATGATATTCCAGGCTCCTGGATTCCCGGGACAGCCTGGCATAGCTGCCGGCCTATTTCTCAGGAATTCCCTTGATTTTCCAGGCTTTTCTCATACTGGTATGATTCAAAAGCTAGCGTTTCATATGATTATATCTTTAGTAAAATTTTTAGCTATGATTACGGTGACTCTGCTTTCCGTTCGGATGAGCACGGAAAACCAATCTTCAGAAATCCTTCCCTCAAGAAACTTATCAAGTACTCTAGAACCAATCGGTCCATCGAAATTCTAGAAACAGTATGGTATTACTCATATTTTTGGTAATCGAAAGACATATTAAACAAGATTGTTTGCTTTCAAGAAAGCTGATTTTAAAAGTTTTCGCTTCCTTCAGAAGAACTTCACCTTTCACTCCGCTGATCTAAAGATTTTGATCAAACGATTTTACTACTCACGTTATATGTTCTCGGACAGACAAGCCGAAATAGACGTCAAAAGCTTGCCAAGTTTTTCGTCGATAAAATTCTACAGTTTGATATCCTACGCGACAACAAATGCAAGAGAAATTGGTCAGGCTTATGGACTAATAAAGGCGAAAACATCAGTGAAGCGCTTGCAGGCATGTGCGAGACAAGTCAGCATTCATTGCCCGTACAAGTGAAGCCTGGCAAAAAGCCTGGAAAGGGAGGAAATCCCTGGAAGCGCCAGGCTTGTCGGCCTGCCAGGGCTTGAATAGGCTGGAAAGTCGGGTGGAAACACTAGTGCATATTTTGCGACCCTGGAAAAGCCAGGATTGTCTGGAAATTTTCCTGACTAGCCATGAAAGCCTGGATATTGATTCCAGGCTAGTATGGAAAGCGAGGTGTAATGAGATTTCGCAACGATACCAAGCTGGGAAAGGCTTGAAAGGCTTGAAATAGAATCAAAGGGTGCCTGACATAGCCTGGAAAGGCTGGAAATATTTGTTGTAAGGTGTTGGCCCCTTTTATTAGAGAGAGTGAAAGGAATATCATTTTATGTTTTACATAAGGAAAAGAGTTCTCCCAATGCGCTAAGAAACAGGATTTCATTGGCTGGATTTGAAATTTGGCGGCAGCGGATGAATTTGTTGTTACTTCAACTTGACGGTTGAGCCACAAGGAAGTTTGAGTTGGTCTTCATCTTACGTTGCTGTTTTATCAAAGTTTAAAGTTATTACGGCGATGGTCTCTGTAATTCTTGGTCGTTACTTAGAAGAAGGTCAAAGAATTAGGAAACCTGGACACCAAATGCAAATGGATTACCAGTTACAAGGCACATGTGTTCCAGTGGAATGTAGGCCTATTTTGTGGTTCTGAAGTTTACAGAAGATTGAGAAACACCAAAACATAGTCGCAAGAAAAGAGAGATGGTCATTCGGTAAGTCTGACTTGTAGTCCAAAAGCTATGTTGAAGCTTGAATTTGTACACACGGTAAACCAGTTTATATTGCTTTTTTATGACGGTTGCCCCAAGAGCTCGGTTGCTTGGTTTAGGCCCCAGCAATGAAAAAACTGCAGTCAGTGGATCGCAAGGTCTTGACTTCCTTGAGCACTTCAGCGGTAACACAGGACAGGATTAGGGCCTAATTTCTGGTTCATCCAAGAGAAGAGAGCACTCACTTAACAAGGTCCCATATAACTTTAAAGCTCGTCATAGAGGAAGAAGAGTTAAATTTAGACGACAAGCAATTTGATCTATGGCAACCAGCTGTTGGGCCGTACTGTTCGCCTATGGTGAAGATGAAGTTGCATTTGTTCACTGGATTTTAGTGCAAGCGCTGCGCAGGGATCGCACAGACATAAAGTGTCATATAAATCTTAATCATCCGCTCCGCACCCCTATTTGGCTTGATCCAAGTGATGGGGCAAACTTCTCGCACGTGCTAAGCCTCTGAACGAAGACGTAAAAGAGAAGAGATGGAATTTATGATAGCTATGTGATGTTGTGAAGTTTAGGTTCAATTTAGCGTCGTAAGAAACCCATAGAAACCCTCTCGTGCACATCAAAGGAAAACAGAGTAGCACGTGATATGTGCAAGGTCATAGGTCAGCCTCATTCGGAAACAATATGTGCACACGTGAACGTGCACAGGTCATAGGCAAAGGTCATTATGCCATATAAGGCAATAGCGGAAGTGCATATGAGCATAACAAATCAAAGATCCGAAATTGTAGTTCAGTTACTGAAGGAGCTCCAGGAGAAAGGTCGCGGGAAAAGAGTGCCACTCCCTGGGATAGCCCAGTGGAGGGGCGGGAGTAACTCACACGGAATTGTCGCATCAGTAGCAGTAGAGAACCGGATAGTCGATAAAGGCCTATGTAAATAGTGCATGAAATATAACTATATAAAACCTCAAGAAGTGTCTTCATTGCATTTGCCCTGAGATCTGAACAAGAAAGGAAAGGACATATCTTTACAATACATGGCGCCCAACGTGGGGCAGAGAACTCGGAAGAACGAAAGAAGAAGACACCGAAATTATTGCGGGGCAAGCACTATTTAATCGATCGAAAATGAAGAAGCTGGAGGCCGACAGACGCACGAGATTAGAGAAAGACCGAGAACATGATTACGGTAGAAGAACATTTGCGAAACAAGAAGTAAAGAAATCGAAGCCTTGAAACAAGAGTTGAACAAGAACCGAACACGAAACATAGCGAAGAGTAAACGAACATGAAACGAAACAAGTCGGATCGAAATCGAAATCGAAATAGAAACGAAATATTGTCGAAGATCGCTCAGATTGTTAGAGACTGTTGTTGAAGATAAATGGACTAGTGAACATTTGTGTAATTCGAAACCCGAAGTTTTGAAAGTGCGACGAAAATCGAACACTGATCAGCACAGAAAGAACAATGACGCTGTATTGGAGACACATGAGGAATAAGAAAAACATTCACGGATTGGCGAACATTGTTGACGACGTAAGAACTCCCCTTAGTGGACGGTAAATTATTTGCTTGTTTAGAACCTAGTAGGCCTGTTTTCGAAAATTTAGTTTGAAAGTTCAGGTTTCATGCAGGAAGTATTGCAGGCAATTAGGCATTTACGTAAGTCTTTTGTTAGAGGAAACAAGTAAACATTGAATCATAAGGTCATAAGACAAAAGTGCCATTAAGCTAACAAAAGAGCAAGGTCATAAACATCGAACATGATGCCAAGATATTGAAAGCATTTCATCAGATCGGAATTTGGAGGTTCGCCAATATAGGACGGCAAGACGAAAGGTCGTCATAGCTTTCACAACATAATTGTGTATTGTATTCGTCGTTAAGACAACTGTGGTTGCACAGGTCAAAGGACACCACGATGTTCGGAAAACAGCGTATCATAGAAATGTATCGAAGCAGGGATTTAACCATGCATACAGTCGTCAGTCATAGGAAGTACAGCAGAGAGTTCATCGAAATTTTATTGTTAAGAAACAAACAGTGTTGAAGCATGCGTATTTAGAAATATATTTGAGGTACCCGAAACGAAAAACATGGAATGTATTGGTTCGTCGCGCAGTAGGTAGTAGTCTGCAGACGTAGGCAGATTATTCTTGACCGTTTGTGGAAGCCAATTACATTTATCGAAATAGAAATTGAAGTATTCGAAACGATAGTAACTTCATAGATATATAGAAATTCTTCATTGTAGCCTAAAGTAGTTCATTAGAGGAGCTCATTTCGCGAAATAGTTTATTTGGGAGCTCGCATTCATTCGGAACATGTTGTTGTAAGAACTTCATGTAAGGGCAGATTCACTAGGGAATCATTGGAACTGTCAGGAGTAGGCCTGCAGTTATTGTTCGAAAGCCCGATCGTCGTAGAACTTTAGGTCGATGGTAGAAACACGCCGCCATCAAGGCATCGCAAATTATTCGTCGAAAGTCAGATTTATGAATCAGCATATTCGAGACAGCAAGTGGGAAAGCTTGTTCGGTCGCCAGTGATCATCAGGGATCACAACCCCGGGCTGGATTCATTATAGATACTAGTAGAGTATTCGTCAGAGAATTAGGTACCAAGATAGAAAATCGTACGAAATCAGTGGAAATAGAAGCGCATTGCATTGCATCACATCGGATCACATCGGACATTGGAGCGGAAGAAATATTTAGAAATCCCATAGAAATTCGGACTTAGGTCACCCGTAGATTCGAAGCACTCTTTTTTGATTTACTGGGTAAATCAACCGGGGGAGTGTGTTGTGAAGTTTAGGTTCAATTTAGCGTCGTAAGAAACCCATAGAAACCCTCTCGTGCACATCAAAGGAAAACAGAGTAGCACGTGATATGTGCAAGGTCATAGGTCAGCCTCATTCGGAAACAATATGTGCACACGTGAACGTGCACAGGTCATAGGCAAAGGTCATTATGCCATATAAGGCAATAGCGGAAGTGCATATGAGCATAACAAATCAAAGATCCGAAATTGTAGTTCAGTTACTGAAGGAGCTCCAGGAGAAAGGTCGCGGGAAAAGAGTGCCACTCCCTGGGATAGCCCAGTGGAGGGGCGGGAGTAACTCACACGGAATTGTCGCATCAGTAGCAGTAGAGAACCGGATAGTCGATAAAGGCCTATGTAAATAGTGCATGAAATATAACTATATAAAACCTCAAGAAGTGTCTTCATTGCATTTGCCCTGAGATCTGAACAAGAAAGGAAAGGACATATCTTTACAATAGGTGACAACCACGATGAATTAGGCCTATTTTGTATAGGGTTGAGCTTAGTTTCACTCGAGGCAACAGGGCCTCCGACGAGACTCGAAAAGTGGAGGGGCCAAAATTTGATATGAAATTTACCATAACACAATATGATAAGCTGTCTTTCCAGGGATGACTCCAGAGGGAAAAGTGACTTGAGTTGTACGAGTGCAAAGTACGTGCAAGATTCTAAAGTGGGGATTGTTGGACAACGCTAACGCTCTTTAAATCGTACAAAGCTGCTGTGCTGAGTTGCTATAAAGTTTCCTGTTGCCGTTTTTACAAGCCTGCCTGTCTTCCCGGGATTTCCAAAGTTTTCCCGTCTTTTATTTGTTGAAGCCAGCCAAACAGCCTTCCAGGGTTTTCCAGGGTTTTCCTGTCTCATAATTGTTCAACTTTGCCTGCCTTCCCAGGAATTCTAGGGTTTTCCTGCCTCTCGTTCGTTCAAGCTCACATGCCTTCCACGGTTTTCCAGGGTTTCCTATTATTTATCAAAGCGGTAACACCTTTCTAGGCTTTTCCAGGGTTTTCCAGGGTTTTCCCGGGTCTAAAGACAACTGGAATTGAATAGATTTTCTTCCAGCCTCTGAAAACCGGCTTTCCATGCTCATCAGAGCGGAAAGCAGAGTCACCCTATGATGCATCTAGGTATTTAAACGATATGCAATTTTCTTTCAGGATCAGTCAAAAGCAGCTGAGCATGAGAGCACCGCAGAAGCAAATTGGAAAGCAAGATGTGAGTTGGCAGCCTGCTACAGAATTCTTTTCAATCTGAACTTTTATGAAGGGACCTGTAACCATTTGTCTTTGTCTTGCCCAGCAAAGGATGGCTCTGGAAAAGTCATGCTGATTATCCCTTATGGGTTGCACTGGAGAGAAGTTACTGCATCGCAATTACTTGGAATTAGTCTGAATGACCCACAAAATCCAGAAGTTACTGAAAGATATGGTTGTGGAGAGCCAGACATTTCAGCAGTTGCAATACATAATGGGCTACACCACTCCAAAGCTGGCACTGACATAACATGTGTTTTGCATTCCCACGTTCCATATGCAACAGCACTAACTTGCATAGCAGGCCAGAAACTTGAAATGTTACATCAAAATTCAGCACGCTTCCATGAAGAATTGTGCTATGATAATGCATATGACGGTCTTGCTGATTGCTTAGATGAGGGGTTTCGTCTTGGAAAACTCCTTGGCAATAGAACAGTGATGATGATGGGCAATCATGGTGTCCTTGTGTTAGGAAGAACTGTTTCAGAAGCATTTGATCAAATGTATTATCTGGAGAGAGCAGCCAAAGTTCAGGTTTGTAATATCCAGGATTTTCTTGCCATCTGATAACATAGAAAAATAATTCATCTAGTTGAGTTTGCGACACTTGGCAAATGTAAGCAGTCGAAGCTTTTTGTACCGGGAGTCCCAAACAATTGTAGCCCATTTAGTTGGCTGTGGAGAGGGATCTTAGAATTACTTGTCTCGATTATTACACAGTTGCATAGGGCAGGCGTCATGCAAGAGTTTACAGCCTTCTTTTAGTCTATCTGCCCGGGGGGGAGGGGGGTAACATAACATGTTTAGGGTATAGGCTTGTGCCGCCTATATGGATGCCTTTTCGGGCCCAAAATCCTCTAAACAAGGGTCCCTTTTTCGGCACATTTTCAATAAAAATGTTTAGGCTTTCCAGAAATTGGCAAAAATTGTCGAAAATTGGTATTTTTCTGCCAAAATTAATCCTGAAAGTGGATATGACGGCAACTGTCAGTAATTAGAGCAGGGTTGCTTTCTGAAAACCGGGCGGTAGACCCCGTCCATCCGCAAGTCATGTACCCCCTCCCCCCTCGGGTCCATCTGACAAGTGGTTGCTGATTTATGGCAGAGGTAAGACGAGTTAATTTGTCGCTTCAAAATAAATGCTTTTGTTGTTCTCCAACGATGTCAAAATTAAGTAAATATACAAAGAAAGGTTTCTGGCATTTTATGAAGGAATTTTCGGCACTTTCAAAGGTGTTGCACGTCTCCCCTGAGGGAAACAGATTGTTTGCTAGAACTGTAATTGGTCATGTTAAGCCTGGGGAACAGTGGCTGGCCCATTGAGTGCAAACAGTTGATCTGCCTCTACCCACTGCAAAACATGGGGGCAAGGCATGCTCCCAAAGGCAAGGAGGTTTGCCTCATAATCTTACGTCCTCTTTACTGGTACCGGGCGGGTCTCATTAGCAACTAAGATTTAAGAAGGGTATTGCAATTGCCTCTCTGAACATAAATGGTCTCCGATGAAGTCACCCAAATAAGGGTTCAACGTGTAATCAGGAACGTCGGGGTTCATATCATTGCCTCGAATGAGACTAAGCTTGCTCCTAAATTCCCAAAGGAGCTCACTAGTGTGGTCGGTTACCAACAAGAACGTCTGGATAGGACATGCAATGGTGGTGGTGTTTCCATTTATATTATGGACTTTATCAAGTACCAACGTCGTCTTGATATCCCTACCGATGACCTGGAATTCATCTGGATTGAGGTTGAGCCACCAAAGAGTGGGTCCTTTGTTGTTATCACTTGGTCTCGCCCACCCAGTGACCCTGTTGGATGGTTCAAGAAGCTGGAAAAAGTCTTCTCCTTTTTGGATAAAGAGGGCAGAGAAACACTCCTGTTAGGGGATACTGATTGTGATCTCACTCCAAAACAAGCTGAGCAGCCCATGGATTACAATTCAAAGCACATGCTTTGTCTCTATGAGTTGTTCAGCTTCAAGCAGCTTATTGAGGAAGTTACTCCAACTACTTCTTCCATTATTGACCATACTGCGACAACAAGTGTCAGAAACATTGTAAAATCCGAAGTGTGTGTAGCCTACGTGTAGACCCCTTATTCAAAAGAAGAAAGGGTCTACGAAACAATGAGCAAAAGCTTGCTACAGCGACTTCCAGATTTCTAGAACTTAAAGACCCATTGCTAACCATGATCCTTTGTGCGCCGACTGAAAAGCAAGACAAAGTGGATTTAGGCAAAAAGGACTTTCAGATAACACGAAAGTCACCTTTGGCGCCACAAAGGATCATGGGTCTTTAATTGATGCAGCCTTCGTTGAGACGCATTTCACGCATTATTTCAATAGCAGATTAGAATAATTAAAGATAATTACTCGAGTGGCTGTAGCAAGCTTTCACTCTTTGTTTCGTAGACCCTCTTTTCTCTTGAATAACGGGTTTACTCGTAGGCTAGAGTGTGTGAAGTTTCCTCGAGAGACAATTACATTGTCTACTGTTTTCGAAAATTTATGGGAGCAGTGTTAAAAGGCCATGAAATTATCAAAACTCGGAAGATGAAAATTTTCAATGAAAAAGGATTCCTGGCTGATGTTTCTGGCATATGTTGGGAGCGAATGCTTACTGCAAGAGATGACATAGATGCACTTGTAAGCAATCGATCAAAGCTATTTTCTTAGAGAAACATGCCCCCCAATGACTGTAATGCGTTTCTCAGAGAAGTACTGCCCCTGGATTGACAAGGACTTGATGAAACTAATGCAGACTAGGGATAAACTAAAAAAGGCTGCAGCCAAGAGAAAGTCCCAATTCCTTATGGACTCTTATAGACAGGTCCGTAACAAGGTCAATGTCCTAAATATCCAAATAAAGAAGCAGTACTACACTAATAAGATCTCTGCATGTCAAGGTAACATGAAAGAATCATGGAAGGCAATCAATGAACTCCTCAATAAGAGATCAAAGTCCAGCAACATTCATAGTCTTAAAGAATCTGGTTCAGAAACTGTTCATAAAAATGACATCTCTAATGCAATGAGCAGTTTCTTTTGCTCAGTAGGTGAGGAACTTTCTGACATTATTGCTGACAATATTAAGTTAAACTGCTGCACACTGGGTGTCCTATCGCTCATGCATATATCAGCTACTTCCTGTCAGGTTGACTGAACAAGGTCTCAAACTGCAAGTTGAAGCCTGACCTTGCAACTTTGTACAATCCGAGAAAATAGAGGCTACGGCTCCTCCACAACAGCTACACAAATAGGGCGAAATTCATCGGAAACTTTGTGCAAATTACTCTTGAAAAACTTTAGTTTTACAAAATTTAGAAATTCTGATGGGTGATCCAAAAGAAAAAAGCATCGCTGAAATTTGATTGATCACGTTGCCAATCGTAACACTTCTCCCTGGTTCATAGGTGTCAATGTCAACCTTCAAATGCACATAATTTTTATTTATTGCAAATTTCCTATTGCAATCTAGTGCTTGTGGAAACTTCCTGCTTTCGAGCGCTTTATGGTTTGGATGGGGCTTTGTTGCATGCTCTAGAACTTTGGAAGTTAGTCAAAAGATTGCATTGGTGATCCATCCAACTCAGTCTGTTCGCATGTGCTTGTTGACCTCTTTTACCATATACGTCTCAAAACTTATGTGAAGTTGCAAAACGTAGCTTTCTGTTAAAAATGGAAGATTTTTAGTTTCATAGCTGTAAAGGAGAGAATTCCCTTTTTCCTACTCGTTCCTAAGGCTAGCAGAATTAGCTGCGGTGTCTACAGTCTCTGTCTCCAAAATTCAAAAAGATCCGTTCTTCTTTTCTTTGTATTGTCTTTGATATGATCAATCTCAAAATCCACAAATCTCGCATGCATTGACGCATGAAAGATCCCAAAGTAATTTGTAGGCAGGGAAAGCTCTGTTTTAAGGATCGGCCTAGCGCTTGATTTTATGCTCTTTCCATTTAGCAACTTTCAATTTCAGGTTCTTGCAATGTCAACGGGAAAGAAGCTATCGATTATAGATGACAAATTGCTTGAAAAGAACAAACAATTTCACAGGGAGACTTTTCGACACTATGCGGACAGCCATTTCGATGCCTGGAAAAGACTGATTGAAAAAGAGGAACCGAGCTACAGATCTTGAGTTCCAATCCAAACGGTTCAAGTGATGTCAAAAAAAGCATAGGTTTCAAATTAGACATGTTCCTAGTCGAATACAATTCCTTTCAATCTTGCATAAAACCAATTTCATGTAATCTTAAAGCCAGTATATCTCATTTCGTAGTTGTTCGTAGTTATTGCCAATGTCTTAACCAATTTTATAAGAGATGTATGATATTTGAATTTGTAGGTTCGATTTCGACGTGGTAGCGAAATTTTTTGTAGGAAATTTTAAATGTTTTAGTTTAGCAGTAATGGTAGTTGAGAAGTTATGATTTGCATTTGAAAAAGTAAAAATTGATGAATGATTTCACCTCGGATGATCAACTTATTTCCAAAATAGTGGTGTCCTGAAATGATGCATAGCTGTTTCCCCTAGCCTCCCCATCTAATGCCGTCATGCTGTTTTTTGAGTAATGCGTGATTTTCGTTTTTATCAGATGTTTCCGTGATGCATAAGTGCCTTCTACTGCCAATTACTTAGATTGCATTAAGGATATGAAAATGGCTTTATCGCAAGTTACCCTTAAAGTACTGGAATCGAGAATGCTTGTCACTTTATCAACAGAGAGACAGTAGGCATGCGCTTTTATATTTCTTTAGCTGTAATCGATCAAAGCCAGGTCCGTGTAACTTTAAGTTAGTGAAGTTGCAGCTTAAAGAATGCAATGTAGCTTGATCAAGGGAAGCTGAGTAAACGACTAATTTTTGTCCCTTCAGAAGTTCATTACCTCAGTTTTGGACATTCAGTTTTATTTTGATTCTTGGGCAATGTGTATTTTGATTTCTATGGAATGTGGCCAAAAACACACATTGTTTGCAATAATACAGCACCCTGAATATCGAAGCGATAATGTTGAAAAACCATCTTGTTTGATAGAAGTGTTCAATTAGATTTAAAAATTCTCTCCTCCCGCGTTTAATGTATCATTCCTATCCGTCGTTATGGGAGATTTTCAACAGAAATTCCGTTTAGTGACCGACAAAATCCAGTGAAAATATTGGCGTCAAAATTTCGTCAGTTTTCCTGCCCGACAGCAGTCATACTTGCCTATGTTAGCACATACTTTCGACTTGAGAGGATAGAGAGCTTGAGTGAAACAAGTCAACATTCTTTTGAAACAGACAGTGCAAATCTGTCTCTTTTCTCACAAGCTTGTTTCATTAGTACACGCTGTGGAATATCGTGCTTGAATCCCATGGCGAAGAAATAGAAAGTGGCATGCAAAACCGTACGACTTAAAATGATCAAAGTACCGAATAATCGTCCCCCCCCCCCCTCCAAGTAAACATGATTTCTGAATGAACGCAAGGAAACGTCCGAAGGAGTGCATTCAGCAGAACCAGAGTGTATCAGAGATCAGTGCATGTATCCATGTATCAGTAACATCACTATTCACATAAATATATAAAAGATAAAGTGTTATTGTTGTCATCTTATTTTACATCGATTAAAATCGCTAGCTTACTATATACAAAATGTACAGAGTAGACTAATCTACATCGATGAATATATTAACAGAAATAAATATTTTTGTAATCCTTTAACAAACTAACTAAATAACCTAAAACTAAGTAGGAGACACGTATTTACAAGAACTACATTTTACAGTTTTGCCCATCCCACTTTTTTATCATGTTTTTAAAACTATTTCGAATTTCTGCCGATTTCATATCATTTGGCAGTTCATTCCAGATTTGAGGTCCCAAAGATTGGAAGTTTGAATACTCGTTAAACTAAGAACAAGACTGTTTTCAATTTCTGCAAACACCCCCCAACCCCCGATTGTTGTTATACCGAACCATTTCCAACCCCCACGATAATTCTCACCCCTCCCTGTTTATTCGGTACATTTTAATCAAATGCAACATGATGCAATCATCCCCGTTCTACTTTCAATACTGCGTTACGGTTCATTCGATTAAAATGATTGAAACTCTTTTTATCATTTTCAGTCAAAAATTACTTTGCAAACCTGTTTTTCTTCACCTTTGGGGCAAGAGTATTCTTAATCTCATGAAAGCGAATTACATTTGTAAGGAAAAAGTTGATTTGCACTGTCAGCCTCAAAAAAGCTGCTGACTTGTTTCACTCTTCACTGATCTTTTTGCATTTGCCAATCGATGATCGACTAACCGGTTTTTCTAATGTTTGTTGTCGAGTAGGCCACAGGAGGCCAAATCGCCTACTATAGGGCTTACGTAGCTTTTCCATTGAAGCAATTTATGCTACTGCTGCTGTTTCTAACTGCAACATACAGACAGCAGTACTTTTCATTGAACTGAAGAAAATCGAAATTTATGCCATTTAGTAGTTGATTGTGTATCTCTGTGTCTTTCCTCATGCTCCATAATCATACCAAATACAGCATCTTCTGCTATAAAAACATCGAATATTCTGTTGAGGTTGCTGTATTGCAATGACGCAACATTATTGGCTGTTTGTGTATTGTGCAGTCTATAGTATTAAAGTACTGCTGTCTGAGGAATGAAGCTTATTTTACTTGCCTTTATCTAACAACAGTTTTGTCCTCGCTCGATCTCGGCGAATTTTGCATTAAACACCGAGTTCTTTGCATCAAAATGTTCCCCAGCTTTTAAGCTTTGTGCTCAATGCAGTCACTTTCACTTTCCTCAGTGAGATAATTAGAAACCAACGCGAAATAAAACTTATCTCTTCGACGATTTGAAATCTGCCGCAGCTCGGTCTCGTAACCTGCCCAAGTCAAAGAGCGCAGACGTTCGCTATTCGAACAAAATTCGTTGCAAATCACAGTTTTATCCTCCGGATCTTTGCCAACGATGAATGTTGGCTGCAAACACTCATACTAGAGATCCGGTGACAAATACCGATGACAAATACCAGTGACAATTACCGATGACATGTGAGAACGGAAGACAATCTATCTTTTCAATGCTTGTTGTTCCAGGCTTGACCTGGCTTATTTTGTTCGGTCAGAACCATTTGAGTAAAAGAAGTGCTATCACAGATCATGCAAAGTTACGCGTGCATTTTAGTCTCCCATCGTTAGGTTTTATCATCTCATGTAAGGATGCAACCCTTCCTTGTTGGTGTCAAGATGGTGGACGGACACTTCTCACACTCACACGTGGCGTTTCACAGCACAATCGATTTGAGTTGTAGGCCTATATGAAATAGCAGTACAACGAAGAACTGCCGTGCTTTGTCAAGCTTATGTACTTTTTTAATAAAGAATGTTTCAGAGTTGATAACTACGCATAAATTGATTTTCTTTGGTTTTGCTGCATGCAGTTGGAAGGCCATTTAGGCCATAGTTTTGATCAATCATGGGTGATAAACCTGTTACGATGGATGTTGTGAAGACTTTGTTGCAGAGTCAAGCCGAAGCCTTCAAAGCAAGTTTTGTGCTTCTTATTCAGGATGTTAAGGATGAAATGAAATCCATTCGGAATGACATTAATGACCTCAAAGCGAGCTTACAGTTTTCCCAAGCCAAACTGGATGAAGCTGAAAAGTCAATGGCGAAAATTGATCAGATTGTCTGTGCACATGGTGACAACTTGAACTCCATGAATGAGTTTGCTGACTCCACTGAAGATCAGCTTGAGTATCTGGAAAACCAGAGCAGAAGATGTAATGTGCGTATCATTGGTTTACCAGAAGACAAGCAACAGGAAAGAACCTGGGATGATACTGAGCATGTTGTAAAAGAGGCTCTGAAGGAAACCCTCAAGCTCGAAAAGAATATTGATGTTGAACGGTGCCACAGAGTCAATCACAGGCAAAGTGGGTCATCTCATAATAACGAACCACGACCTATTGTTGCCAAAATAGCAAGCTGGAAGGACAAGGAAATTATTCTGATGAAAGCGAGGGAATTAAAACCCAAAGGTGTCAAATTTCTACCAGATGTGTCCAGCCGCACTATCCAAAAAAGAAAAGAGAAAGTTCCAGATCTACTAGCTGCCAGAAAAGCAGGTAAAATTGCTTATTTTATCCTTGACAGGCTTGTCATCAAAGAAAAGCCACCAGGGAACTGGAAATCAAATGAGGGGTCTAATGGCCACAAAGAAGATCAGCAGGGGAGAAATAGTGATAGTGAAGTCTCTTTTAATGAACAATGATGCAACAATCATTAACTGAAATTTTGCCTAATGAATATTGTGTTTGAAAACTTGAGCTTAGCTCTGTGTTTTTTGTTGTTGTTGTTTGTTTTAGTACTTTACATTTGAGGTAGTTTCAGCTCAGGCCAATTATTTTAAGCTTTCTTTGTTCAATTTTCCAACGACAGATTAAGGAATGAATCCTCGTAAACATCCATGTGGTATTTGCCACAAAACTATACGTAGCAACCAAAAGGCACTTTTTTGTATTAACTGCAAGTTTTATATCCACATAAAATGCAATGGCATCTCTGCTTCTGAGTATAAAGAGCTGGAAAAAGAAACTGATGATGTCTCTTGGTTTTGTAAAAAATGTACCATGGACATGTTTCCATTTGGTTCATTAGCAAATGAAGAATTCTTAGGACTCCGTGAGTTTGACCTACCCTCATTCATTGACTCTGCACCCACATTTGAAATTACTTCTAACCTTATGGACTTGCCCAATCTTAGTGATTATGATATTGATGAACATATGCCTCAAAATATTAATTCTCGCTACTTCAACTTACCTGAACTCTCTTCTTTACAATTATCCTGTACTGACTTCTCTATTCTTCACACTAACATTAGAAGCCTTTCCCTCCATCATGATGAATTAGTTTCTTTAGCTGCTCACACCAATCTGAATCCCAGTGTAATTGGAGTGTCTGAAATATGGCACTCTGTGGATAACCCCTTATCATCAAATGTTAATATTCCTGGCTATACCTTTTATAAGACTGAGTCACTCACTCAGAATGGTGGTGTTGGTTTGTACATTAAAGATTCTCTTACTTCCAACTCAAGGACTGATTTAGATTCTTGCACAAATGATTTTGAAACCATATGGGTTGAAATTGATAATAAAAATGACAAAAGTTTCCTAATTTGTTGTGTTTATAGGCATCCCAGTTCAGCTGTTGATAACCTTACGTCTCATTTTCAGAATCTTCTCTCCAGAATATCCTCAAACAAACTAGTATTTATAATGGCTGATTTCAATGTCAACCTTCCAGATTATGCTTCCCATACACCAACAAGTGACTTTGTGAACAACTTCTTCTCCCATAGCCTCCTTCCTTGCATTCATCATCCCACAAGAGTCTCTGAACACAGAGCGTCAGTTATTGATAATATATATACTAATGCTACTAATGCTAATATAACAAGTGGCAATATTGTGATGCAAATTAGTGATCATTTTCCCCAGTTTTTTATTTTGAAAAATACTCAAGTTTGTCATAATAAATCTGAATCATATAAATATGACTACTCTAGGTTTAAGGAAGATAATTTTCTTGATGACTTCAACCAGATTGATTTTACTTATTTAGACAACAATGATTTGGATGTGAACAATAAATTTGATAGATTTTTGAAAGATCTTGACACTTTGACAAAGCAACATGCTCCAATCGTAAGGCGCAGTAGGAAGGAAATGAAACTCAAAGACAAACCATGGATAAATCATAGAATCTAAAAGATGATGAGAATTCGAGACAAAATTTTACAGAAAATGAAAAAGCAGCAGACTCCTGATAACCTTAATTTGTATAAGAAGTTTAGAAACCGTGTGTCCAATGAATTAAAAGAAAGCAAAGAAAGGTACTTTCATAATTATTTTTCCACCAATAGTCAAAATATGAAAAAACTGTGGTCAGGTATCAAGACAATAATCTCTCATAAGTCTTCCACTTCTTCTTCAATCAACAAAATTAAAAGGCAAAGATGGAAATGTAACATCAGACCCATCTAAAATGTCAAACATTTTTAATGATTTTTATGTTAATGTTGCTGATGGTATAACAAAGACAATCCCATTAACACCAAAGTCACCTCTTGATTATTTATCTGACAGAATTTGTAGTTCACTTTTCCTCGCCCCAGTTACTTCGATAGAAGTTAATGATCTAATCAATATTTTAAATCCTTCCAAATCTGTAGGTCCTAATAGTATTCCAATAAAGTTACTTAAGATTATTGGATGTTCTGTTTCACCAGTTCTGGCTCTCCTTGTGAATCAGTCTTTCCAGTCTGGAATTTTCCCTGATAAACTTAAAATTGCCAAGGTTATTTCTATTTTTAAAAAAGGAAATCCTGAGCTTCCATCAAACTATAGGCCAATTACCCTTTTACCCATATTCAGCAAGATATTTGAGAAAGTAATGTACAAACGACTGCATAGATTCCTTGAAATACATAAAGTTCTTTATTCATTACAATTTGGATTTCAAGAAAACCACTCAATTGATCATGCTCTTGTGAGTTTAACAGAAGCTGTAAGAAGCACACTGGACAACAAAAGACTTGGTTGTGGTATTTTCATTGATTTACAAAAGGCTTTTGATACAGTTAATCATAGAATTTTGCTTTCAAAATTGGAACATTATGGTATTCGTGGATGTGCCCTTGAGTGGTTCAGATCATATCTGTCTGATAGAAAGCAATATGTTTCTGTCAATGGAAGCAACTCTAACTTACTTTCAATTACTTGTGGTGTACCACAAGGTTCTGTACTGGGTCCATTACTTTTCCTGATCTATATCAATGATCTACCAAATGTTTCTAAGAAACTCACTTTCTACCTTTTTGCTGATGATACAAACATCTACTATGAATCCAAAGATTTATTAAATTTGATCAAAATTGTCAACAAAGAGCTGAGATTAGTAAAGAAATGGCTTGATGCTAATAAACTATCGTTAAACATTGACAAGACAAACTATATTATCTTTCATTCTTCATCTGTCAATGTACCTTCTAGATCTGATATCAAAATAGGGAAGAAACATATCAAAAGGGTAAAGTTTGTTAAGTTCTTAGGTCTACTCCTGGATGAGCATTTATCCTGGAAATACCATCTCAGTGAACTCTCTAAAAAATTAGCCAGAACATGTGGAATGTTTTTCAAAATTAGGAACTTACTTCCATTAGATGTTTTATTCTGCTTGTACAATGCTTTGTTTCTGCCTTTCTTACAATACGGTCTTATTGTTTGGGGTCAAACATATGCATCATACATTGATCCAATTTTCAAATTACAAAAGAAAGCAGTTAGAGCTATCTCATTTCAGCCTCGCATGTCTCCTTCTCTTCCAATCTTCAATGATTTTAAGCTCCTTAAACTCTCTGAGATCTTTGAACTGCGACTCCTAACTTTTGTTTTTGATTCTATTAATAAAACTTCACCTAGCTGCTTTCATGACTTTTTCCTACTCAGTTCATCTGTTCATCAGTATTCCACAAGAAAGGCCAGTCAAGGTGATTTATATATGTTTAAAAAACAGTCTTCAGTATGGTCCAAAGTCCATTCGATATCATGGTGCCAAACTTTGGAATACATTACCTTTGGAACTCAGAAATGCTCCAACGAAAATAATGTTCAAGACAAAACTAAAAATTCATTTATTGAACAAGGTCGACCGTTGAATCTAAGCTATTTTGGTGCTGTGAATGCACAATATTATTCTAGACTGACATGAATTCATTTGATTATATCTCAGGATAGGGGGGGCTCTCTCCTCGATTAGTTTACCTACTGAGAGAGCTCCTCCTTTAAGTAATTCCCTGCATACAATTTATTTAGACCTCCTAGTATTTGTATATTGTATTAATTTTCTGTATCATTGTATTAATTTTTTGTGACATTATTTTTTAATCTTCGTAGTTTAGTTATTTGTTTGTATTGTTAGGATAAATTGTATGTAGAGAATTTAAATAAAATGAAAACTGAACTGAAACTGAACTGAACTGAAGCACACTGTATCCATCGCTGTTTCCGTCGCAAGCTCCTGCGCAAACAGATTCGTCTGAGCTGCAAGTCACATGCCTCCTTACAACAGCTCCATTTTTACATCGTGTGACTCAGTATGCCATGTTGCAAAAAGGCTTCAACATTGTTTCCTTGTGCTTGATATTTACGGCTTCTATTTACGGCACATAGCAACAAAGCAGCAAAAAGTTTGTGCAAGAAATGAGTCAAATCTATTCATGAGTCAATACAATTAAACAAAAGTAAGACAGCGGTAAACTTTCAACACAGCTAAATATTTTGTTTTATTGTTTTGTGTAAGATCTATTCGTTGGTGAACCAAACAGCCACAAAATGTTTTATTCCTTTTGTTTCCGTCTGAACGAATCAATCAAAATCAGGCAACGAAGATAGAACTGCTGAAGACTGGAACAACTTTCGTAAACAGCGAGACTCTTGTGTTAAATTATTTCGAAAAGAGAAAAGAAATTATTATGATAACTTAGACATCTCACTTGTCATGGATAATAAGAAATTCTGCAAGACCGTCAAACCTTTCTTCTCTGACAACTCACAGTCTCAGAGTAAAATTGTTCTTAACGAAAGTGAAAGAATAATTTCCAATGACGTTGAAGTTGAAGAGGCAATGAATGAATTTTTTGTAACCGTTACTGATTCTTTTGGAATAAATGAAAATTTCACTGATGAAAATGCAACAGAATTTAATCACAGACCCTGTTAAGAAGGCTGTAAAAAATTTTCGAATCACCCTTGTATTCTAGAATCAAAGGTCACTATCAAAATGTTGGCCCCTTCGTTTTTCAAAAAGTTACCCCTGACACCGTTGACAAGGAGGTTAGAAGCTTAAATCCTAAGAATGCTACAACCCACAAAAATATCCCTCCTAAATTTCTTAAATCCACTTCCGATGTATGCGCAGAGCCTTCAACCTTTCCCGATGAGCTAAAGTGTGCTGATGTCACATCTCTTCCCAAGAATTGACCAACCAATACCAGCACTAACTTTAGGCCAATTAGCTTTCTGCCAACGGTCTCTAAGTTGCTTGAAAGAATAATGGACAAACAGATAGTTACTTATACTACAACTTTTTTCATCCTCACTTCTCTGTGGTTTTCGACAAGGTTACAGTGCTCAACATGCTCTCGTGAGGCTCTTAGAAAAATTTAGAATCAGCCTTGATGAGGGTGGTAAGGCAGCGGCCGTATAGATGGATCTCTCCAAGACTCAAAGAGGCGTAAAATTGTATTAGACTTGATCTCTTGATTGCATGCTTATGGAATTGCATGTTTATGGTATTTCTCATGAAGCATTAACACTCATTAACGATTACCTCACAAACAGACAACAGCGAATTAAGGTAAATGGTTCCTTCAGTTCTTGGAAAGACCTAATACGTGGCGCTCCCCAGGGGTCAGTTTTAGGACCTTTGTTGTTTATCATTTACATTTATGATCTTTTGCTTTTTATTAAAAACTCAGATATCTGCGATTACGCCGATGACACTACTATCTGTTCTTGCAATAGGAGCCTTGATCATATAACTCATAAGCTTGAAAATGATTTATAGAATCAACGTCATAGAATCACAATCTAGTAAGATTTATAGAATCAACGTCAAAAATGTGGAAGACCAACCGAAATCTAAACCATGAAAAAGGAGCCCTTGATGCTGGCGAAATAAATGTGAAGTTTAGAATATTCCAAGGAGACTGTCTATCTTTATTGCTATTCTGTATAACACCGTTCCCCCTTGGCTGGCTATTGAATAGATCAAATCTAGGCTATTATGTTGGAAACGGACGAAAATCAAACAACTTAGTGAGCCACTCATTCTTCGTAGATGATCTAAAATTATTTGCATCCTACGAGAAACAATTAAACTCACTCCTAGAAACAGTTGCTACTTTTTCGAGGGACATAGGAATGAGTTTCGGCCTAGATAAGTGCGCAAAATTAACAATGACCGAAGGAAAAAATCTCCAACTGAAAATGTTCAGCTTTCGACCCTGGGGGTAACTATCATATATGCGGGTACGGGATGTGCTATTTTTGGGGTGTCTTTTTTCGAGCAGAAAATAAATTTTGGGGTATCATTTTTGGTAAAATCACAGGTAGACATAAATTTTGGGATGTCATTTCAGAAAATAACTCTTTAGGGTATTAATTTTGATCAAATTTCACTTACTTAGTTAAAATTTTGGATGGCTGTCACAATTTTAGGGTATACATTTTCAATGGCCTGTAAACATTGGGATATCGTTTTCGTGAAAATGTATAAACTTTAGGGTGTGATTTCAGACGTCAAATGGCACACCCCCGTCACCCGCCTATTGAAGTTACCACCCCCCCCCCCCCCACGGTGCTTTCGACTGGTGATTCAATACAAGAGCTTGAAAATGAGGCAACATACAAATACTTAGGGTTAAACGAGAGCGATAGCATTTCCCATACAGCAATGAAGGAGAACCTTGAAAAAGAATACCAGACCAGAGTTAGAAAGGTTTTGAAATCAGATCTTAACAGCAGTAATAAAATCAAAGCAATTAACACTTGGGCAATGCCAAGCCTTACATATGGATATGGTGTTATAAAATGGCCCAGGGGGGGCACTCAGCACGGGGTTCAGTCCAAGAAATTTTCTGGCAACTCAAAAATATCACTTCAGCTTCATTTCAACCAAAAAATATCAGCTCATTTTATACTTAGAAACCTGTACATGAACATAAAATATCCTGAAACAATGCAAGTAAAGGTCAGGATTGCCTCTAGCGAACCCAGAAATATCAGTTACACGATGTTTGGTGTCAAAAAATATCATGAAGATGGTTTTAGTTTTATTTGAACCCAAAAATATCACTTTTTCCAATATTCTGACCCAAAAATATCGGACTTACCTCCCCGTATGTGCATGTGCTGAGTGCCCCCCTGGGTAAAATGGCATATAGCAGACTTGGAAACAATTGACACGAGAACACGAAAGCTACTAACGATGAACTCGATGTTCCACAAAAACTCTGATATCACCAGGCTCTACATGCAAAGATCTGAAGGTGGAAGAGGACTCCTCAGTGCAAGTCAGCAATACAAAAAAGCTATAATTAATCTTGCGCACCATATCGAAAATAGCAAAGATAAGTGCATCAAGATAGTAAAAGAATGGGATGGAAAAGAAAGTGATTCAATCATGAAAAAGGCACAGAAATATGCAGAGGAACTGAATCTAAATTTGGATGACCTTAAATCGAGAACTAAACGGCAATGTAAAAGTACGATTAAAGAGGCGAGCCATAGCAAACGAAAAGAAAAGTTGAGAGCAAAAGAACTTCACGGTCAACTCCATCAAATAATAGAACAAGGTCATATAGACAAGAAAACAACCTTTGAATGGATGAAAGGCACAGGATTGAAAGGCGGAACTGAAGCGACGATTGTAGCGATACAAGAACAGGCAGTTACAACCAGATATACCGGGTGAGCCAGAAAAAAGTTCCCACTTTTGAAAATTCATAACAGCAAGAGTATTTCACAGATTTGAATGATTCCAATTCTATTTAAAAGCCAAAAGGTTGAAGTATTTTTGTGATTTTTCTCGTTGTCTCACGAGCACTACAAATATAGGTAAATTCAACTTTACAAAAATTTCATGGTTGATTGATTACTGGAAAATGGCCCAAAATATCGATCAATGCATAAATGACTTCTCGCACAAAATAATTTAGGAAATGCAATTTCTCATGGGTGAGAGATATCCTCTAGGCATTAACTTCCTTGGGATTGAAAATCTTTCGCATTTGTTTGAAAATCGATGTCTTATAGCTCTCGAGGGAGGTGAAACGCCCATGGCCTATTGTTCGATTTGAATAGAATCCTTACGATTTGATCAATGTTTTAGGCCCTTTTTTCGTCATTTTGCAACCATAAAATCTTTATAAAGTTAGATTTACCAATACTTCTAGTGCTGGTAGGACAGTGAGAAAAATCACAAAAATACTCCAATCTTTCGGCTTCTAACTAAAATTTGAATGATTCAAATTTATGTAGTAATCTTGATGCTATGAATTTTTAAAAGTGGGAACTTTTTTCTGGCTCACCCGGTATAAAGAAACACATCCATAATACTACAGATAGTGACACCTGTAGAATGTGTAATACAATGCCAGAAACGATAGCGCATGTTGTATCAGGCTGCATGACCTTGGCGGCAACGTCATACCTGAAAAGACATAACTCAGTAGCAAAGATAATTCATTTAGAACTAGGAAAGAAATTCAACTTTATTGAAGCGAAAGAAACATTAACATGGTACAGTTATACACCTGAGAAAGTTCTTGAAAAGGAGAGCTCAAAACTTCTATGGGATTTTCAAATTAATACTGATCGTACAATCATTGCCAGCATGATATCATATTGAAACCTGATATCATATTTCAAGATAAAAAGACCAAGAAACTTCACATCATAGATATTGCAATACCATCAGATACAAATATTGTAAAGAAAAGGATCGAGAAAATCGAAAAATACATCGACCTCTCTGTAGAGTTAAAATGTCTGTGGAATGCCAGCAAAGTCCTGGTCATACCACTCGCTTTATTGAAGCAACAGGAGTGATATCGAAGAGTTTCAAACAAGATTTTGAAGAAATACCTTGCAAAATATCGCAGTTAGAAATGCAAAAAGCAGCTTTACTCGGAACAATAGGAAGTGTAAGAAGATTCACAAAAATTGAGGGATGCTGAAAGATGGTATATGGTATTGACCCAGGAAGTCAAGATCAAAGACACAAAAAAACATGATGACCTTATTTCTCAGGAAGAGAAACAGAATCAGTTGTTGCGTCTGGAAAACAATATATAACTTGATAATAATGATAATGAATTATAATGATGATAATAATAATAATAATAATAATAATAATAATAATAATAATAATAATAATAATAATAATAATAATAATAATAATGGATGGATAATAATGGATAATAATAATAATAATGAGAAATAATAATAATAATAATAATAATGGAAACTTCATATATTTTCAACAAAATTTAAAACTACTAATACTATACCAGTCGACCTCCTCTCTAATAACAGGCAGAGATACGACTGCTGGATACCAAGGAAAAAGAAAGATACCTAAAAGTTCAATTACATGTTTAAATGTTCAAAATGTTCTGTAAAGGAAAAAGAATTGTTCACTAGCAATTAAATTGCCTAGAGCTGGAGTAATGACTGTTCTGTCCATTGTTTATTCCTGCGGCAAAAGATATAATAACTACACTTTAAGGCTATATTAGCTGCCGTTTTTATTATATATGTTGATGTCGTTTCTCCTATACCAATGCTCGACATCATGGTTAAAAATGAATTACAAGACTTACCGAAAACTCCAATGCTACCCATTGACAAATTCACAAAATTTACCTCATCATATTCATCGTTTAACCTGTGAGATAGTTCTTCATACTTGGCTTCCTTCCTTGCAGCGTTCTTTTCAATATTTACCTCGAATCCAACTGTCAACCCCATTATGTACAACGTTGCACCTTTGACAACCAACAAATCAGGTCTTAGTTCCATACCAGTAATAACACAAGATGATTCCCAGCCATCCAAGTGTACATAGAGCGATATATCCTTCAAAGAACTCAGCGTCCTCGCTATGAAGCTAAGGACAGAATTGTGTCTCCAGGTGTAACGACCTTGGACCAAATATTCCTTACAACCAGCAACAACATGTGATAATGTTTCATGTTCCTTACAAAATGTACAACGAGAATCATCCGTCTGTCCCCACAACACCATATTGCTCCGATTGGCCAGAGTATTGTTTAGAAATCTAATAGCGAAGTTAAAGATGTTTTTTTGGCATCGAGTGATGAACATCTGACCAAAGCTTGATAAATTTTGGCTGTATATTGCTAACAAGAAAATTAAAAAGCATCCCTTGACTCACAAGCTTGTTCTCTATCCTCTGTTCTTTTTTCGTTTCTGATCGATTTTAGCGCTTCCCGTGTACTATTGAACCTATCAAACTGGACATTTGTTCCTTTGTTAGACTCTATAGATTTCCTTAACGTCCTCGTTAGGAGGGTTCTTCAAGCAATTTCTCAACATTGTTGTATAATAATGATAATAATGATGATAATAATAATAATAATAATAATAATGATAATAATAACAATAATAATAATAATAATAATGATAATAATAATAATAATTATAATGGTGATGATGATAACAATAATAATAATAATAATAATAATAATAACAATAATAATAATAATAATAATAATAATGATAAAAATAAACCACCATCAAAGTAAACAGAAAAAGATAAATAAAAAGAAAGCCTGCTTAAAATCATATGTTTCGATATCAAATCTTCATCAGTGTTTACTATCCACAGAACAGCCAAGTATTATGCTTAAACCTACAAAATAACATTTGCATAAAATAATGATAAGATTCCCCCGAGCCCCCTTTAAAAATCTGCCAAATTTGATTGCTTCTTTTTAAAATTTATGACGTCTAATTTGAGGTAGACTTTAAGCTATTTTTCGTCTTTTCTTTTACATGTGAATTTTTTTTCTCTATGTTAAGGCTGCGGAGTTGCCATTGATTTTTGCTCTCCGTGGTATTCGTCTTTGTAGTATAGTAAAGTAGTTTGTAAGTAGCGTTAGATAAGTAACTTGTATCGTAAAATTTGATTGAATAAAAAAAAAAGATCTGCCAAACAAAAAACCCAGACCACTAAAGTAAACACCTGGACCACTATTTCATGTAAGCGAAAAGTTTCTATTTAAGGCTGCGTTCACATTGCACAATCTTTTGTAAGCGCGTATGCGCACGTGCAACCTTCCGCCATACTGATCCTTTAGAGTGTTCAGACTGCAAAATATTTGCATGCGAGCAGAAGCTTGCTCATGCGAAAAAGCTTGTTGGTTAGCAAGCAGATTACTTACACGCGCGTGCAAGCGAAATCTATTGTGAGCTTTCCATTTCACAAGTAAAAAGCGACCTGCTATATGGGATCCAGAGGACATGTCAATCTGAACGGGAACAAGCAGTGGCGCCGCCAGGATTTTTTAATGGAGGGGCAAAAAAGAATGGGGTCTGGGGCGGAGACCCAGAAAATTTTCTCTTGGACCACGCCCTCTGCTTTGGCTGTAAATGCGACTAACGCCCCTTATGTGGATTGACCTTAAGATGAATGAGTCTGTTAAATAACACGAGTAGGGTACCACAATTAGAAAATGACGTCCAACTGGGGACAGAGCGTCCAACCTTTGGATCCCCAAAAATTTCTGCGACCAATCTAACATGTGCCACTCGGTAATGGAATTGTCAAAAGAGTTATCATGTACTCTCAGATTCAGAAATATGAAGTATATATGGTTTGTGAAAAAGATGGCATCGGGTTAAGTGGAAAATTCAAAGTCAAGTAGGCAGTGAGGGGTTTGGGGGCGAAGCCCCCAGGAAAATTTTTGTGGATACGCTCTTTACTTTGGCTTAGAACACTTCTACCGCGATCACATTTTAGCCTGTGCTACATTGGAATTGTTGATCACTTTACAACTGTCATTTAAATTAGTATCTCCGGCAAAATTTTTAAACATGGTATTCTTTGGCATAGAATGCCTATCCTGAATGCCATCTTTAACAAGACCAAAAGGGACACTTTCACAATTTTGTAACTATTTCCAATGAATCACATCCACAGGAAAATTTTTGCGCAAACACACTTTACTTTGTCCTAGAACGGTTCTCGCAATCCAATTTCCATGGCCTCAAAAACTATAAGTCTTGGACAATTCTATAATAGTTTGTCTAGAAAAGTTTTCAAAAAGCCAACTTATGCTATGGCTTAGCACGAGTCTCCCAGCAACCATCCAGCATTTCGCCGAAAGATTCTTAACATGCACTACGTTATCTATACCCAACTACCAAAATTCTTTTTCCTCGTTCGTGAACAAATTTTGACTTCCGTCGTCAAGAAGCTATCTTGATGACGTATACAAAACGTGGAGCATTGGTCGAACGGGGATCTGGGCGCTTCGCCACGAGAAATGCTGTACAGATCGTAGGAGAATGGAATTGAAATGACAAGATTGTAGAAACCTATACTCTTACACATTATAATTGCCAAGATCATCGGCCTTACCCCCCCCCCACAACTTTTACGCCGGAATTAGAAGAATTAGGAAAGTGGTCCTGGAGAACATTGGAGGGGCGACCGCCCCCCCTTGCCCCCCTTCCCGGCGCTTCTGGGAACAAGCAAACAAAAGCGCATTAACGCAAGCAAAAGCATGCACGCAAAAACAAGCTTTTAATGTGAACGCAGCCTAAAACAAGATATTTTGTAGCCAGTCCTCTTATCTTTATGTTTGCGACATCAGAATGGAAGCTCCTTGTATGTTAAATTATTATTATTATTATTATTATTGATTTATTTAAAGTAGGCAACATACAAAATAGCTATAAAAACAAGAGCTAACTCAGGCCTACTATCTAAAAAAGTAAAAGTTGTAAAAAAAAAGGCAAAAAAAGAAATCAAATAAAGAATAGTTATCTATAAATACATTTTTACAATGTTTTCTATATTTACAATGTTCTTTTCGACGGTATTTACAAAGTAGTAAAATAGATCAGTTCAGGAACCCAACCTGAGCCACGAAAGGTCTACAAAGTCTACAATTGCATTCTACTCCTCTCCAGACTTTGATTCTCCGTTTGAAGCAAGAGAGGGTTTCTGACTGCTTTATGTCATTGGGAAGTGCCTGCCATAATCTACACCCGCGAAAAGATATCGTCTCCAAGCCATTGCACGTAGTGCGCACTTGAGGCAATAGTAGATCATGGCAGCCTCTTAACCCATAAGAACTGCGTTTTTCAACGAAGATCTCCTTCATGAAACTAGGATTAAGCTCCCATTTTGTTTTATAGACCTCAGTCATCAGCAACTGTAAATTTCTTATGTGGATTCGGACTGCATTGTCTCTGAGTAACATTGTATCATAATCTGATGTCATATCTTTGTAGGCTATCCGTAATGCCCGCTCGTGAATACGGTTAATTTTATTGTTCAGTGTTCTATCACAGGACATCCAAACAAGAGGACAGTAGTTGAATTGGGACAAGATAAATGTCTTCATTATTCGTTTTAGTTGATCGGTATCAAGAAAGTAAGAAATTCTTGAGAGTGCATGTAGCTTTTGACCAGCCTTTTTGCACATGGACTTTATTTGCTGTTTAAAGCATAATTTTTTGTCAAGAATCACTCCAAGCAACTTTTCTTCTGTACTTTCTTTTATTGTTATCCTTCCGATATTTACTGACACATCATTACTTTTGTCTCCAAATACCATTAGGTGGCATTTGTCCTCATTCAACTTCATACAATTGTTTGGAAACCATTCTGCAATTTTGAGGGCATCGCTCTCTAATGTTGCGATAACACCTTCAATATTGCTATCGCAAGCGTAGATCGTTGTGTCATCTGCATAGTTACATATTTGAGCATCTTTCACAAACATGAAGAGATCATTGAGGTATATATTAAACAAAAGGGGCCCCAAGACTGAACCTTGTGGTACACCGATCATTGTTTCTCTCCAAGTACTGAAAGACCCATTTATCTTTACCCTCTGCTTTCTCTCACTGAGATAGCTATGAACCAACCGCAATGCATTTGGACTGAAGCCATAAGCACTTAATTTTGCAATCAAAAGCTCTTGATTTAAACAATCAAAAGCCTTTGAAAGATCCATGAGTAGTGCTCCAGCAAAACCCCCTTTATCTAAGGTTTTTTTACAGGTTTCTATGAGTCGCAACAGTGCATGTTGGGTTCCATAGCCCTCTCTAAATCCACACAGAAGGGGAGAAAGAAAGCTAAGGGCATGCGATTTTATTTGATTCTCTAAGACCCTTTCGTAAATTTTGGACACAGACGATAAAACCGTTATAGGTCTATAGTCCTTTTTGATAAAAGCATCAAGACTTTTGAAAAGAGATGAGATCTCACCAGCTTTCAATTCCTTTGGAAAATAGCACTCTGCCAAATTAGAATTGAAGATTTTCTGGAGGAGGATGGCAAAAATGTCTGCATTGTGTTTAAGAATCTTAGCCGGAATGCTGTTTAAGGGAGATGATTTGTTCGTATTCAGTTTTTGTATCCGTAAATGTATCTCATTGACAGTCACTGGCTTAAATTCAAATTGGTTCAGTTCGCAGCATTCTTTGATCTTTCTAATGCTGGGATATTTTCATATTTTCATATTTTAAACATATTTATACAGGGTACAAATTCAATAAGGATATTGTTTTACAATTTGGCCCTGTTAAAATTAAAGTACCTAATAAACTATTTACAAATAAATTAATAGATAAAAATAAATACATCTGGCGACAATAAGCAATATACAAAATTAAAGATTTTCGTACCCCAACTGTCTCAACCTTGATTTAAAAGAGTATACCGAGGGGGCCTCTTTGATATCATTGTTAAACTTGTTCCACACTTTGGTACCACGGTAAGAGAATGCCTTTTGGCCACTTACTGTTCGCATTAACGGTACTGCAAGATCATTTTTGGTGTTTCTTAGCTCTCGTGTGTGGAAATCTGATAGTCTAACGAATAGGTCACTAAGGTACTGTGGTGCAAGATCGTTTAGAGATTTATACATCATTGTAGATGTCTCTTTCACAATCATTTCTTTGACGGACAACCAGCCAAGTTCTTTGCGTAATGGCACAGAAGGTGCATCATAAGAACTACCCGTAACGATACGAGCAGCCCTGTTTTGTAGCTTTTGTAGAGACTCTATTCTCGTAATACCACTACAGCCCCAAACGGAGCAGCAATAGTTAAAATGTGGTTCTACAATACTACGATAAATGTCGTTCAAGGTTTCCATTGATACAAAGTTTTTACAATATTTTAAAAGGCCTATTGCGCGAGAAACTTTCCCTTTTATGTTCTCAATTTGACACTTCCACGTTAGACTATTGTCTATATGGACACCAAGGTATTTCACTTTGTTCACTAAGTCAATATCAGTACCACCTACTTGAAACACTGGCAACAAAGTAGGCTGCACTGCCATTTTATTTACATTTTGCATTGACCCAACTATCATAGCCTGTGGGATGATTTTTATATTTCTTAACAGCTTTCTCTACTGGGTCATTGATCCCGGTTGTTTGTGAGAGGAGTGACTGGTCTTCGGAGATTCCTAGACTCTCTGTTATATTTGCAAAATAATGATTAAAGATCTCCGCAATTTTTGCATCGTCAGTTATCACTTCTCCATCTTCAATCAGAGTCACAGAAGAACTTGTTTGTTATAGCCAAGCAAGAAGCATGCCTCCCGATCCTCCTGGGATTTGCTTAACTTGCTAAGGCCCCGTTTACACGATACCGTTTTCATTTCATATCGGATTGGTTTCATATCGGATTCGCCTTCTGTTTACACGATACCGTTTTCATTCCATATCGGATTGGCCTCCTGTTTACACGAGAACGTACCAATCCGATATGCTTCATACCGTTTTCGCGTTTTCAAATGAAAACGCTCTGAAAGTGGCATGAAACCAATCCGATATCGTGTAAACGGTCGAATCCGATATCAACTCAGTACGGAACCTCATTATCAATGCTACTAGCCTCGAATCCAGTAGGGGAGCTGCGCAGAACGCGCAGTGGAACCACTACCGAATACGGTGAAACCATTACAGTGCAAGGCGAAACGGTATCGTGTAAACAAAACCCCAATCCGCTATGAAATGAAAACGGCATCGTGTAAACAGGAAATATGTTCATATCGGATTGCCTTACCCAATCCGATATGAATTGAAAACGGTATCGTGTAAACGGGGCCTAAATCCCTAGATGGCAAGACGGAATTCTACCCTGACACCACGTGCACCACGACACGAAATACGGAAGGAAGCATGTCCCAAGATCTCTGATAGGGTAAGGTGGGGGCAATTTGGATCTGCGGGGTAATTTGGGCTTATTTGCTTTTTCGCTTTAAAACTGATCGCAAGTTGAAAACTTCGATTTGTGACTCCGTGGGTGTTGAAATCTATGCTTTTAGGAGTAGTTTAAGTAGTGTCGAAGAATTATTTGATAATTTCTAGTGCTTCAATTTCAAGATTTTCCACTTTTATCATGATTAGACACCGTAGAAAACTTTCGATTTAGAGTAGTTTCGAGTATTATGGGACATCGGGCGTTGTGGAAATTTTTTCAGAAAATGAAGCCTAGCGGCCTGGAAGTGAGATAAAAGCTCACCAATTGCACAAGCTGCAACTCTTCAATCATCCGTCGCCATATTTTCGTTGAAGTTAGGCTGCTCCAATTTCTGGTGTACTGTCTGTATCGCTGATAACGAAGGACATCCGATGAACGTGATTTCTGGTCGCCATTTTCTTGCGACGTTTGAAATAGAGGCCCGTATACAATCAAAAGAAAAACCTTGTTCCATAACACCCGACAGTGTTCCACAATGCCCGACTCGACCGGGGCTCAAGTTTTTGGCTCGCTTATCGACAACAAACGTTTGAGAAATAGAATGTATTGATGAAACGATAGAGCATGCTTAGGCCTAATTGCTAACACCAAGTGTGGCCTAATTTGCCTTGAATTGAGGTGACGATTTAAGTTTTTCCCTTAAGTGTTCCATGATACCCGAAACTACTCTATGCCACCTTGCGACTTCTTATCATCAACAAATCACTATCAGTCTCATGTTCAATCATTTGGAAAGGTGTTAAGAGTTTTCCGGAATTTTTTTTTTTGCAATTCAGTTGATTTCATTTTGATTATTTCCCAGGAGGGGTAATTTGGGTCTACTGGGATTTGTTATGAATTGCGTTGTGCGAGGATTGGTGGTGGCTCCCAAATCAAGGCAAAAATGGAAATAATATTGCAAGAAAAATGGAAGTATACATCGAAAACAGCATAAGGTACACTTTTCCATTCCTGTTTTAGTGGGTTTCAACGAAAGATGCTAGGATTCATTTCTTTTGACTTTATTTCGGAGGAAGCTTTGTCTCCTTTTCCGTTTTCAAGAATGGACCTAGGTTTAGCAATGTGGGCTGATGGTGGTGCAATTTATTTTTATTTTTTCTCCGTGCAAGTTTTCAACTCTGTGGCAGGGAATTATTATTATTATTAACTATTTATTTAAAGTAGGCATATACATAAGTAGCAATAGAAAAGCTAATTCAAGCCTACTACAAACTAAAATTTTTTAAAAAGCAAAGAAAAAAATATCTATAATTCAGAATAAATAGCTATGAATATACATATGTACAGATTTTTACAATGTTTTTACAGAATTTACAATGTTTTAAATTTTCGATGCAACATTTATCCACTCAAGAACCCAACCTGCGCCACGAAAGGTCTACACAGTCTACAGTTGGATTCCTCTCCTTTCCAGGTTTTTATTTTCCTTTTAAAGCTGGAGAGGGTATCTGATTGTTTCATGTCATTGGGAAGAGCCTGCCATAATCTACACCCCAGAAACGATATCGTCTCTAAGCCATAACACGTAGTACGTGCTTGTGGCAGCAGTAGATTATGGCAGCCTCTTAACCCATAAGGACTGTGTTTTTCGACAAAGATCTCCTTCATGAAACTAGGATTAAGTTCCCATTTTGTTTTATAAATTTCAGTCATTAACAGCTGTAAATTCCTAATGTGGATTGGGACAGCATTGTCTCTGAGTAACATTGTATCAAAATCTGATCTCATATCTTTGTAAGTTATCCGCAATGCCCGTTCGTGAATACGATTAACTTTATTGTTCAGTGTTCTATCGCAGAACATCCAAACAAGCGGACAGTAGTTGAACTGGGACAAGGTAAATGCTTTCATTACTCGCTTTAGTTGTTCAGTGTCAAGAAAGTGAGAAATTCTTGAGAGAGCATGTAGCTTTTGACCAGCTTTTTTGCAAATAGATCTTACTTGCTGTTTAAAGCATAATTTTTTGTCAAAAATCACTCCAAGCAACTTTTCTTCCGTGCTCTCTTTTATGGTTACCCTTCCGATATTTAAAGAAATTATCGAAACTCTGAAAATTCAATCACAGTTATACATAAAGGCATTCTAAAATTTTATTTTTGTGAATTTACAATAATCCTGACGAAATAGATACCGTTTTTCTTGGATAGACCCAAATTTCCCGCCAACAGGTTGAAATTAGACGCTAAAGTGAGGAAAGTAAGAAATTCTAAAAAAAATATTCAGGCCTCATATTAAAGAACGGGAAGAAGTTTCTAAGAACAAAAAAAGATTCAATGTAGGTAAAATGAAAAAAGATCTTCAATATTCCCTACAAATTTGAGAGGATACTCTATTCGTTTCGAACAATGCCCAAAGTAAATCCAAACTACCCCCACCCTACCCTACTGATGGGGATGCTGTTTCATGCAATAAGAGCTGAATAATGAAAGACTTTTTCGCATATTCAAGGTTATATCTTAGAATTTGGATGTCCAAGCAGTTTCTCGTATTGTAGTTTAAAAGCAGGGATATCTATGTATGTATGTATTCATTTTTTATATTCATTTTCATTCATTCATTTTATATTCTTAAACACGGTAACCCCGTCGGCAAAGGCCGCAACCCCGTCGGCAAAGCGGGGGCCAGCCGGGGGGCGGCGCGTGCGGGGGGTGCTGGATGGAGCAGACCCTTTAAGTCATTTCAATGAGATTTCCTCTCTTCCTCCCAACCTTTGTATCATTTTTGTATCATTTCATTTCTTTTCGTAGTTTGTAGTTTATGCTGTAATATTTTCGTGTAAATGTTAAATGTTTCATGTTAATTGTTAAAGCCACAGGGTTGCAATGTATTCTCATTCTCCTTGTGGTATCGTCTTGTAACCATGTTCTGCTATTGTAAGATTTTAAATTGATGTATAAAAAAAAAAAGGCCGCTTTTCAGGGGGCCGTGACAAAAACTTAGTCTAAAATTTACAAGTAAAATATATGAACAAACGAAACTAAAAAATCTAATTACAAAGTTATAGTAAAATTAAAATCAATATTTACATAATTTTCATATCATGAGTGGCATGACACAATCAGACCGGACCAGAGCAAACCGGACCCCATGCCCATCCTGAAATAAGACACCATTTATAGCACCTCAAGAAAGGCAAAGAATCCGACCGACCCCAGTCCAATCCAACCGCATCCCGCCACCCACGATCAAATTAAAGGCGATGTTTAAAAGCATATAAAGAGGGAGCTTGCTTAACCTCAGGTTCAAGGCTGTTCCACAGATGTACGCCACGAGATGAGAATGATTTTTGCCCATTACTGGTTTTATAAAGCGGAATGCGTTAAGTCAGTCTCCGAGTTTCTCAACTTGACAGTGCGCCATGAAGAGTTTTTAAAAAGATGTTTGAGAGATATGTCGGTGCAAGACCATTTAAAGATTTGTAAACGATCGTCGCTGTCTCTCGTTTTATGATTTCAGCGATATTTGGCCACTTTAACTGTTGTATAAGGGCATCAGCAGGTGCATCATGGCTACTGTTTGTTACAATTCTGGCAGTCCGATTTTGTAACTTCTGCAGTGTAAGCCTTCTGGATTCCCCACAGCTCCCCCACACAGAGCAACAATAGCGGAAATGCGGTTCTACGATTCCTCTATATATTTGACTAAGAGTTTCTTGGGGTAGTATTGTCTTGGCATACTTTAAAAACCCTATGGCACGGGAGACCTTAGCACGCAATAATCTAGTGTGCTCATCCCAAACAAGGTGTTGATCTAGCTGAATTCCCAGATACTTAGTTTTCTCAACAATCTCAATCTGCGAGTCACCTATAGCAAAGGAGGGGGACTGAACATTTCCTTCAGAGATCTTTTTAAGATTAGGTCGAGATCCTACAACCATGGCTTGAGTCTTAATAACATTTAAAGACAGTTTATTTCCTTGAAGCCACTGCTTCAGGCAGTTCAAGTCTCTATTTAGGTTATCGTTGATATCATCGATGTTATTGGACGAATATGATATGGTGGTATCATCTGCATACATGGTAACCTGACTGTTTTGAAGAGAAAATGGCAGATCATTGATATATATCAAGAACAAAAGAGGACCAAGACAAGAGCCTTGTGGCACCCCACAATTTATATTGTTAACGTTTGAGGGAACCCCATTAACTCTGCAGAATTGCATTCTGTTTTCCAGATAAGAAGCAAACCAGGTATTCTCAAGACCTATGATACCATACTTCGCCAGCTTTTTAAGAAGAATTTCATGATCAACAGTGTCAAAAGCTTTTTTGAGGTCTATGAACACCATCGCTGTATACTGACCCTTATCCATGTTAATGTACCAGTCGTTCGTACAGTTAAGCAGACAGGTGACAACAGAGTGCAGCGATCTAAACCCAGACTGTTTGGAAAAAAGAAGCCTGTTTTTGTCAAGGTAGTCGTAAAGTTGGTTGTAAATCAACTTTTCGAAAACCCTGGACAGAAACGGCAGCACTGAGATCGGTATGTAATTAGAACGATCATTTGATTGACCACTTTTAAAAATAGGGGCCACTCTTGCAATTTTCCAGCTATTTGGGAATACACCAGTTGCGATTGAAAGATTAAAAACGTCACAAAGTGATTCAGCAATAACAGATAGGCCTATCTTAAGAAAATGATTAGCAATACCATCAGCACCAGATCCCTTAGATGTTTTGAATTTACCGAAAACCCTCTCTAACTGAGACACATTGATGGCTTCGAATTCAAAGCGTTGCTTGCAAAGCGTTCCAAGCAAGCCGTGAGTTCCAAATCCAAAATCCTGATGGAAGCTTAATGTATGTATGATTTTGCCATAAAATTAAAATTACAATATAAATTAATAAAAGGAAAATGATCTAATTACAGGAATATGATATTTACAGGCAAAGAGTTAAAAATGACGTTTAAAAACACCCCAGGTTAAAAATGGCAGGGACAGCATTAAAAAGGTCAATAAGACCTTGTTTCCATAATGGTCCCTCCGGAGGTGTTATAAAAAATAAAAAGAAATTTGTTCCGGAAAAAAGGATCTCTTGAAAAAAATTATTATTCCATTTTCATAGGCGGATTTTGCGTTTTCAATAGTATATGTAGGGGCTATCATCTTGACTTTGGAGATCATTGAAGAATTTATCTTTGATCTTATGTTTGAAACTGTCAATGTTCTTTGCAGACTCTCTGGGCTCATCCTGTTCATAATCTTGTACGTCATGGTTGATCGCAGTGGCGAACCCAAGGGGGGGAAGGGGGGTCCGGACCCCCCTCCCACTTTTCAAAAAGTTGGTCCTCGAGATTCGCACAAAAATGTAATAAAATTGGTGGGGGGGGGGATCGGGCCGATAGGGCAGATCTGTCAAGAAATGGTCTCTGAGATTCTTAAAAAGCAAGCAGAGAATGGTTTTTTCAAGAATTGGTCTAGCCCTACTTTTGGGCAACTTGCAGGCTTTAGAGCAACTTTCAGGAATTTCGGCAACTTTTGCAACATTGAGCGACTGGTCCTTATTTTAGCAATATTGCAAGAATTTCAATGATATTTTGTTAAAATTAGACATGAAAAGCATCTGTTTTCTGGTCAGGCTGGGATACAAAGCATTGATTTGTGAAGAGCTGGTCTTTGAAATTAGTGATTTCTGACTATGATGGTGATGGTGATGGTGATGGTGATGATGATGATGATGATGATGAAGATGAAGATGATGATTATGCTTATGATGATTATTATCATTCTTCAATAATTATAGTTGGTGTTGTTGCTGTTGTTGTTTATGATCAGATGATTCTACAACAGATGATTCTTGCTACAATTCTGAAGATGTGTCCGATGGACCCAATAATTATAGCGTGAAAGGCTCAAACTTCCAAGAAACCGTTGTAGTTGAAACAAAGAGCATCCTTGGTGTCGCTAATCTTATGGATGGATCTCAGTTATTCATATGTTTATAGCATATGACCTTAAAAAATGACAATAAATGAGCAACTTTTGGGCAACTTTTTTGAAAAAGTGGCAACTTTTTGAGCAAATGTTCAGAAAATTTTGAGCAACTTTTCGAGAAATTTCGAGCAACTTGTGGACAGGGCTATTGGTAGCAAGGTTTTGGTTTCTAAGAAATGCATGAACACTGCTGGAAGAGGCATTTTAAGCTAAAGTAGAATGCGTATCTTCAAAAACCTTCCTGGGGCCTCGCCCCCAGACCCAATCATTTCAATGTCCCTTGTTATCCCCGTTTGAACATGCCGCTGGCTTAGGGATCCCTGTTTGCTGCAAATGAATGAGTGTAAACCCCAAACGAAGTTGAAGTTCGCGGTCAAATCCCTTTCAACTGCAAAACTTGATATACCGCTGTTCTCTAATATACATATATATACGCCTACGACCCGATACGAGTATAACACAAAACAACGAAGAGTAATTAAGTCCAAAATACACAACTAAAAAGTTCGAGAAGACTACCATGGATCTTGTGAGCTCTAAATCAAGCATATATTAAGCTCTTCTTCAACTCTTTGTTTCATCTTTTTTGGAGAAGAGAGATACGAACAATAATCTGAAATACTATGTATTTCATCATATGATTCCACTTCGACCAAAAACCAAAGCAAACCATCCAAAGCTGAAAATCAGATTGGTACAGCATAGTCACAACAATACAAGGTACTTACTTGCCAATGTTCAAGGGGAATGACAGGCCAGAGTCAACACGGGATGAAAAGCTTGCGGGGATACAGAATATAAAGCAAACATTAGTATCTTCTATAATATGTTTTGCTCTCCCGTCGCATCATTTTGAGAAATCTCTGCGTGGTTCCTGCCATTGGTTTATAGGAGCGAAAGTCAGTGGATGGAAGAGGGGAAGTCTACGATACGCAGCATCCTGTTTGATAGCTTGATGATATTTGGCCTATTGTTTCTGTGTGGTGATGGCCCTCTAGTGTTAACCCTATCTGACCTGGGGGGCGGATTCCGCCCCCCTCGTACATTTTCATTCATACGTTTTTCCGTGTTTGCTGAATGCCTCTAAGATTTAGCAATTTTAACTTTCTATCATACAGCAATCAAACTGTAATAATTTTGGTATTCTATTTTTAGCCTTGTCTCTATGGTAACCAAGTTTTCATGCCACACTCAGCGAAAAATATACATTGTATCTCTCTTAATCCTTCTTAGTTGGTCTAATTAAGTCTAAACTATGAATTTACATCTATTTTGATCTATATAGTTCATTTCTTTACGAAAAGTAAAGTTTTGCGTCCTTTTAACACACTTTCATTTTTATGACGTCATATGACATCATAATGTTAATTATGCTCTGGCAACAACAACAACAACACTAATTAAACTATTGTTCCAAAAATTCATTGTTTATATAATGAACAACCTTTGTGCCAAATTTCGTTGCCATATCTCAAGCAACAACAATGATAAACAGGGGGCGGAATCTGCCCCCCCAGGCATTGAGTGTTTCTAATCACCCAGGTCAGATAGGGTTATACTTAATGGTTCTAGGATCTCAGGGGTCCTAGGGTCCTAGGGTCCTAGGGTTCTGTTTTTACAGCATGCTGAATCTGGCAAGGCCGACGACAGCAACGCCAACGAACGCCAAGCAGAAAGGATTTGAGCTGTATGCAGTGTCACTTTACTTCTGTTGTTTCCGTTTCACTCTCACTATTTACATTTGAAGCTTTTCTTTCTGAAAGAGCTTCGAAGATTCTTATAAAGGAAAGCAGGAAGAAGACATTTGAACAAAACAACACGAAGACAGGATGCAGGCAGCCACTCGCCTCTGGCGCGCATGGCCTCTCGCTTGCAGATTTCAATTTACATCCAAACGAAAAGTAATCCCTCCATCAATGGCTAAAAGATCCGTCACTCAGGTAAGTGTAAGCCAAATAGCTATGCACTTTATTAGGCCAGACATTAAGACATTCAACAGTTCAGCCAGAGACACTGCTGAGCGAGAGACCTTTGGCCTTTCTCCTCGAGAGGCACTGAAAGAGAGACCTTTCTCCTGGAAGGAGACCTGTCCAGGGTGATCTCTGTATTACTCTGCGCTGAATATTTTGGAGCACAACAATTCTGCGCCAGTGTGCGCCGAAGAATAATTGATATAGCGACTGTTTAATACCATGAGGAATTCAATGGCCCATTGTTTTAACCCTAATCCATATGGGCCTTTTTCGAGCTACCATTTATGGGGGGGGTTCTTTCCACCCCCCCCCCCTCTGAAAACTACCTTAGACTCCTCAGAATCCAATGCGACTTTGCACAGTTACAGATCATGTCATTTCTAGCTTGTAGCGCAATTTGGGTGTGGCTACCACACCTTATGACGTCACAGTGATGTCATGAAGTTGAAAATCAGTGAAAATCAGGCTTCCAAGTTAAACTTGAATTTAAAGAAGGTTTGGCACGAACATTTTGCAGTTTTTGGTTCACTTTAGCCACAAATTTCACGTTAAAACACAATTTCATAGAAATTAATGATTTTAGAGTGATATTTTGGCCGAAATTTGCCAATTTGTGTGATGTCATTTGTGCAATTAATTTGTTCTCTGTAAAAATAGAAAAAAATAAGCTGCAAAGTGGTTATACCCAATTACAAACGTATCATTGGAGTCTTCCCAACTGAAAAATTTTGAAAAAATTAAAAAAGAAAATTAGCCTAAAATGGCGGCTATTATGACGTCATCATGAAAAATGCTGACGTCATCAAATTCCAGAAATTCTGGTATCAAATTAAAGCTCTTCGTTTACTGATTCATTTGGTGTATAATACTTCATAATATGATCAAATCTTTCCATTGAAATCATCAAAAACAATGATTTGTTTGCTACCTGCTTCCAAATATGGACATATCACGTGACCTGTGAGCTCTATTGTTTGAAATTTTTTTTATCAAAATGTGGCAAATAGATAATTAGTAAAAGTCAGGTAGGTTTGGAGGACATAGTTGATGTCTTTGAAAAACCTTGAGGAGGGGTGGAAAACACCCCCCTCCCATGTGGATTAGGGTTAAGACCTTTTTCCGTGCCAAAATGTGCACCAAAAGCCAAATGAGTTCTTTCTCTGCGCCGAAGATCTCGGGGTCATCGACAAAAGATTTTCGTCCCAGTTAACGGATTTTGTCCGTTAGGGGGGGGAGGGGGTCTCACCTAAATCCTTTAAAATTGTCATATTAGGGACGAAAATCTTGATAAGAAATGCTGCGTAAATATTTCATGAGAATGTGTCAGATCACGAACAACAAAGACTAATCAAGGACTCAAGAATGAAGATTGAAATAACTGAAGTTTGAAATAAATGTGTGGATTTCAGGTTTGAAACTTTACCTCATACACATTTTTTTTTATAAGAAACTAGGATCAGGCCATAGTACTAAAAGTTTCTTAATCGGTTTCTTATTTTTTGAATGCATGAATTATCAATGCGGTCGCTAACAGTGCTGCAGACATGTTTCTTGATATTTAAAACATCATACAGGAATAAAGAGTGTTCTGTTATGTTGAAAACACAAATGGTTAGATAGTATTGCCCAATAATAAAGGTTCAACGATCTATTTGCTATAAACTTCATGCTTTTAAATTTGAAAAGTTTCTTAGTACTTCTCAGACATTGTACTAGAGTTTCTTAAAATTTTGGCCATTTTAGTACTAGTTTCTTATAAACCAGTTTCTTATAAAAAACGTGTATTAAAATGTGTTGGTTTGCGACAGACATGCTAGCTAGGCCATGCCATTCATGCTCATGCTGGGCCTAGGCCTTAGGGCCTGGGCCTAGGCCTAAGAGATTCACGAAATCTTGAAGAAGCTGAAGCGAAGAAAAGCACCAGGATATGATGATATCCCAGTTTCTCTGATTATCGATGGTGCTGCACAGATTTCTGGTCCACTATCAAATTTGATAAATCGCTGCCTAAGACAATCAGTATTTCCATCTGCTGAAAAATGGGCGAAAGTAACTCCAGTCTACAAGTCGGGCGAACGATCATTTATGGACAATTACAGACCGATCTCTGTTCTTCCTGTTTTGTCCAAAGTGTTCGAACGCGTAGTTTATCAGCAACTTTACAGCTATTTAGAAGAATATGAACTTCTTTCACAAAGACAGTTTCGTTTTAGAAATAAGTCATCAACACAACACGCAGTTACCCTTTTTTCTGATTGTATAAGATAAGGCATGGATAGAGGACTACAGTATTACCCCACCACTTAGAAACTGACTTATAAGAAACTGCAGCCTGCCAGATGGCCCAACATCTACCCTGATATAAGAAACCAATCAGCCTGAAATTTTAAATTTGGTTTCTTAAAAGTAATTTTGATTGGAAATATTGTATTTTTGAAGCACTTCATAATACAAAATTTATTATGTGTCGAACAAAACAAAACAATCTGACAATTTGCTTTTAAACTTAAAAAAATATCACATGGCTAATGTAGTTAATGTTTTCTGCTGTTTTTATTTTACATAGGAAGGCATTGTCAATTTAAGGTTACAGTAACTGAATTTGAATAGTCATTGTCCAACATTTGGTTTGATGTAACCCACATAAAAAGAAATTGCTTGGTTTCTTTTGATGCACCTTTGGTGAGTTTCTTGCTGTAGTTATAAGAAATTATTCAGCCTGTTTTATCTTTGTTTCTCCATTTATAAGAAACCAGGCAGCCTGGTTTTAAAAAATGAGTTTCTAATTGGCGGGGTAATACTGTATTAACGGTTGCAGTTTTTGTAAACCTCAGGAAAGCATATGATACAGTGGACCATTCAAGGGTATTATCAAAGCTACCCTTATATGGAATCAATCATGAAGAGCTGAAATGGTTTGAGAGCTATTTATTTGACGGAAAACAATTTGTTCAGTTTGATGGAGTTAAGTCTGCAACTCAGTCTGTATTCTGTGGAGTTCCTCAAGGATCCATTTTAGGGCCGTTATTGTTCACGCTGCTGATCAGTGATATTGACCTTCAACTAAACCATTGTGGAATCATCTTATACGCTGATGATGCTGTCATTTATTGTGTGCACAAAACGTCTGGACCAAGTTGCTCACTGGCTTGCCAGAAATAATTTAGTCGCTAATTTGAAAAGAACAAAGACCGAATGTGTCCTATTCGGAACAAGTCAAAGAACATCGAAATCAGCACCACTAGAGATCAAGATGAACGGACAAAGTATCACTGAGTCAAAAAACTATGAATATTTAGGAGTGACATTGGATAAAAACCTTAATTTCAACGAACATTTAGAGAAGACATTCAAAAAGATTTCATCAAGAATCAAGCTGCTATCACGAGTACGACAGAACATTAGTCCATACACTGCAGAAACCATCTATAAAGTTATGATCCTTCCTGTTATGCTGTACTGTTCAAATGTTTTTGTGGGCATGACCCAGTCGAAGAAACAAAGATTTGAGACCTTTCAAGATCGTGCAATGCGTATCATCAATGGAAATAGAAAGAGTGATGTCCAGCTCCCCCGGATAAATCATCTTCGAAACAGACTATGTGCCTTGGAAGTTTTAAATGTTTAAATGGAATAATGCCAAAAGCGTTTGAAAATTATTTCACAAGGAACAGTCACAAAATGAATACTCGCAATAACAATAAAAGCGTAGTAATTCCAAAAGTTAGGACAGAAGCTGGACGTAAAACCTTCTCGTTCCAAGGAGCAAAGGTATTTAATAACCTACCCAACAACTTGCAAAATGAAACATCACTTCTAAGATTCAAAGCATCCAGCAAGGACACGAACTTAGATTTTTAGCCACTTTCTAGTTTATAATTTTTGATACTGTAAATATTTCAGCTTTTATTCATGTAAATCTTTAAGTTTTATTTTTGTAAATTTTACTTTGTAATATACAGGTCTTTGATTGATAACAGTAATTTAGTTACTGAACAAATTAACCTGTATAAATATGAGAGATTATTATTATTATATATTATTAGGCCAGGCGTATTCCGGGCCGAGGCTGCTGAAATGAGGCCAGAAAATTTTTGTCCGTTAACGGGGGTGGGGGTGGGGGGGTGGGAGGGGGTTCCGAAGTTAACGGACAAAATCCGTTAACAGGGACGAAAATCTTTTGTCGATGACCCCTTCTGGAAATAAGCACTAGACCTGTCTCCTGAACAGAGGACATTTGATGAAAATTGTCCATTTTAGGTCTCCTAAAAATTAGAATGGCAGGCAAATACAAATCAAAGGAATCTTAGAGGTACGTCACTACGTGTATCGATCTGGGTGTATCTGACATAATAACTAAAAACCCTTTGAACATGCCCTTTACTAATGCCAGCCGAGGAACTTACTCTTTTGGAAAGCAGTCGAGACTTTTCGGAATAAAAGGACTTTAACTGCTTTCTTTTCAAAAACAAAGGATTTAGGCCAAAAGTATACGAGATTTGTGGTAGTGAAATGCCCTTCGACTCCACATGCCTGTCCCAGTTGCCAGTCGCACACAAATCACTCATTATTTCCTAGGACCTTATTCTTTGACGTCAAGTTTAGCTCAAAACGCTTTATTCAGCAATAATGGCTGCAATATGCTCAGGGCTAACTCTAAAAAGTGGAATGGAATGGGGAATGGAACGGGTTCGGGGAATGGAGAAGTTATACAGTATATAAAAGAGTAAAGTATAGCATTGCAGAGTACTTCTGTAGATATATCTTTTCACCAAGTTGCAACCTTATACTTTTGCTAAAAATAAAAAAATAGACTTTGCTTTTTCAAACAAAGGGGAATGGAATGGTTTTTGGGGGAATGGAATGGTTTTCGGGGAATATAAAAACTACTGGGTAGAAAGTAGATTTCATGGTATCATTCAATGCCCCCTCTTCTCAGCAATCCAAATTTACCAATTTCATATCGATACACTGAACTGTTACACCATAAACTTACTGCAAAACTCAGCTAATACTTTCGCAAGATTTGAATTGGCAATATCAGGGAGATTAGCAAAGGGATTCTTTTAAACAAAGACAAGATTGTAGCTGTCTCTTTGTTTCAAAAGAAATGAAATGACAAATTAGAATGGCCTAAGATACATGCGCCTGGGGATTTTTTGGCCTTTGTCTTCGCAGTCAGGGGTGATTCAGCCTGGATATTCAGATCAAATTGAATGCAAACTGGCATTGCAGCAGTAGTCAGCGCAACTATATGTATAACAAAATGCCCCTCCCCCTCCTCCCAGAATTTTCAAAGCACCGTGTGTTTTCCGTGAACGTTTCGTCAATGTTTGTTGACAAGTGAAAAGCCCCTCGTATAACTGATTCTTGCACTTGAATGTTTTAGAATCTTGTGGAGTAAATGGATAATTCGATGTTTTTTCTGTTAAATTGTTGTATTTTCTCATAAAATAGCTATCAACACGAAACCTATCAATTCAACATTCTTGGTCGTTTACACGTATTTCTTTTATAGAAAACTAAGGCCCCGGGCAAGCAAGCAGTTTCTTAAATTTTCTGTTCATTTTAATAACCAAAAGGTTTCTTACGTGTTTCTTTATGTTGTCAAGAGGGTTCAAGAGGGCTCTCAAATAACTTGGTAAGAGCTCAACGCAAGTAAATAACATAGTCATAGGTCGCATTAAAACTAACGTCCAAATATAACGTCCTATTAATGTACAATTTCAAAACAGTTTCAAGTGACTTGGGAAAATTACAACCAAAGGCCAGTGTGTGAAGATCACTCAAAGTATTGTCTGTTTTGATGGATTTCATACATGACCTATATTTTCTGATTGTATTTGAGATGTTTCCTCCACTTCAGAATTGTTACATTCATGTTTACACTGCAAAATCACTGTAACATGAAAAATTTTACGTTTGAAAATGTCTACGTATCTTCCCATTGTTCCCAATGGGAACATAGCAGTAATTTCCACAAAGATCTATGAAATTGAAGAGGTTTTTTCTGATGATCAGTTACATGAAAATTGTTACTTTTGTAAGCGGCGCACATATTTGATAGGTATTTGATACTCTGGCGTTAAATGGGTTGAAGATGACATTCATCTTCCGCTTAACCCTATTACTACCAGGGGGGGGGGGGGGAACAAAGTGCCCGCGGCACAGATTATTTGATGCCGTGTGGTCCTTAATAATAATAATAATAATGATAATACATTAAATCTTTTATAGCGCCAAACCAAATAAAAAGCTTATTTATCTTTAGCGCTTCACAATACCTAATGTCCAGTGTCACGTGTATCTAAAACACGGCCGACAACCCATCATTCGACTTCCGTAACCTCGTTCTGATGGTAATAGTGTTTCTATAGGAGCATAATTTTTCTCGAACTTTGGCCTGATTTTTGCGAAAGAAAAATATGACCTGTGTCAACCAACCTGAGCAAAACTTGTGGCAAATTTATCAGAGATTTTGTTGACCGGAAATTTGTTTTCATTCCAAAAGTTTAAATGGTCGGGTATCAATTGTTTTTGAAGACCGGTCATAAATTCTTCTGGTAGACCCCATATATGGTATTGGTTCACCCTTATTTGGCACAACTTTTCCAACATCAAACAGGTCGACGAGCCGCTTTGGGAAGAAAACTTTCTTGTCACGGGACTGAATTTTACAAAATATGACACTACTACTTACACAATCGAGGAGTTTGATATTGTATATTCAGCTGTAAGATGATGGATGATATATACATGAATGGTAGACTAAGAGAACACTTCTGAGCCGTGAGGGAGCATAAAATGTTGGAGCGGAGACTGACTGGCCTAACCAAAATGAAGGGAACAAGAGATGAACCTGGCCAGCGCCTAGTTGATAGGCTCACAAACTCCAATAATAAGCAAGTCATATTTTACATCACGAGAAAGGCAGATAATTTTTACGTGGCTTAGGACGTTTCTTGATTCTATAACTTGTCATTTCTGCAAGAAAATACACTCCTAATGAATCAGATCAATTTCGGTAAAATTTGACGAAGCGATAAGTAAATGAATGGCGAGCAAGTTGAAGGAAACCCTAGAAACAAGATAAAGCCAAAATTTCATGGGAGTAGTAATTTTTGCATGGAAATATAGATATAGTGAGATAAAATCGAAAAAAGGTGGATGCCTAGGCGGCAGAAAGCCGCGAAAACGTTGAAAAATGGAGATGGAGACAGACTGGCCTAACCAAAATAATGGGTAAAAAATTCATAGTTAGTCCACGCCTTTTTTATAGGCTTCATAACAACAACAAAAAATATACCAAACTTCAGTTCAAACGAAAGAGAAATGAATTTTGCATGGTATAGGAAGGGTTTCCTTCTCATAGGACGTCGCATTTGGAAGAAAATTGGCCTTGAATGAAAAAGTGAAATTTTGGTAAAATTCGACGAACGGAATCGCAGCAATTCAACATGCAGGTGGAATGCAACTCTAAGTTCAGAAAAAGCTACAGAATCGTAATTTAATTGGTTTTTGGAAGAAAGCATGAATTTCGTTCCCTGAAAATGCCAACTTATCGATCAAATAGAGAACTTGTGACTGAGAAAGAGACAAAAAGTCTAGGTGGAGACTCGTTGGCCTAGCAAAAATAGTGGAGTTGCAAAGCGAAGTTGATCCGCGCCTAATTCAAAGGATCTGAAACGGAAGCCAAAAAGATGCAAAGTGCCATATCAAATAAAAGAAAAATAAATTTTGCATGGTATAGGATAGTTTGCTTTTCAAATAAACTCGTCACTTCTCGAGAAAACAACCCTGAATAAAAATCATGAATTTTCGTCTTACCAAACTAAAGAAAAATCTAACGGGAGTCTTAAGACTAACACCTCTTGAAAATGGGTAATTTCATTTCAAAATATCCCAAAAAAAAGAAAACTAAGTTTGTGAAGCCTGTTCTTCCAAACAAAATCAAACATCTTTAGAATATCACAGCAGTTGGATAAGAAATTCAAAGATTAATGTTGGGTTGCAATTCCGGGCCTACGCGATTTTCGTGAAATCGAAGAGAATCTGCTTACCTGCTAGCATACATGGCGTTTGTTTCTCTGCTTCCAAATCATCAAAATCTTCAATTTATGCACAGTTTTTATTTTTAATCACGCTCAATATCAGATCTTACAAAAATGAAATGATTTTGGTGTGTACGCGTGATGAAATCAGGAAAAGGGCGCGCAAAAATCACATGACCTCCACCTGCCTCCACAGCTTCGAGGATGCAATGTGACGTCACACGTCAGTAGGGGTTGTCGGGCGTGTAAAAGTATCTAAAATATTCTATGAAGTATTAAAAGCAAGTTTGGAATAATGTGTCTTAAGGCGTTTTTTAAAAAGATAAACATTATTATTATTATTATTATCAATTTGTTTTACGTTGGCAACTTACATAGCTATATATAATTAAAAAAGCTAATTCAAGCCAACAAATTAATACAATGCTACATGAATATATACAAGAAAAATAAGTCGATAAAATTACAAAATTCACAAAGTTCATATCAATTTAAAAAGTTCATATTAAAAATGGTGTAAAACTATAAAAACTATAAAAAGCCAAGCCGAGGAATATACTGCCTGCAAAGTCTGCAGTCGCAGCCTTCATTGTTCCAATATTTGATTTTATTCTTGAATTGTTGCACAGAAGAAGAATCCTTAATTTCCTGTGGAAGAGAGTGCCAAATACGCTGCCCTCTGTATCGGACTGATTCAGTACCATAATTAACTGTATGTACCATAGGAAGTAAAAATGTATTGGCATTTCTCAAATTATATGTGACACTTCTTTTCAGGAAAATTTCATCCATAAAACTGGGGTTTAAATTATTTGTAGTTTTGAACATTTCAGTCATTAGCAATTGCACATTTTTCTGGTGTATTGTTACAGATCTATCTTTTTCTAATAATGATACAAAGCTGGAAGTATAGTCTTTATAAGCTATTCGTAAGGCTCTTTCATGCAGTCTGTTAATCTTGTTATTCATTTTTCTGCTATGGAACATCCATACCAAAGGACAGTACTGAAACTGGCTAGTTACGAATGCTCTCATCAAAAGTCTTAATTTATCAGTTCCAAGATATGTGGACATGCGTGACAAGGCAAATAGTTTGTTGGCAGCCTTTTTACAAATATTGCTTACATGCTTTTCAAAGTTGAGATTTGAATCAATCAACACCCCTAAAAGTTTCTCTTCTTGTGAATTATCAACGGTACAGTTGCCAATATTTATGACGACATCTTGATTTGTTCTTTCACCAAAAATCATAAAGTGGCATTTGTCTTCGTTAAGTTTCATGTAATTATTTCCAAACCATTCAATTATAATTTTGGAGTCATTTTCTAACATGGAGATTACATTTTCGAGACGCATATCGCACGTATAAATGGTTGTATCATCGGCATAGTTACATATATCTGTCTCTTGAATCGATAACAGAAGGTCATTGATGTAGATATTGAAAAAGAGAGGTCCAAGGACGGATCCTTGCGGAACACCAAGCTGAACATGCTTATAGTTACTGAAAGAACCATTGATTTTTACTCTTTGTTGCCGATTTTCCAGATAGCTGTAGACAAGCAATAAAGCTTCACGGCTAAATCCGTACGCATGTAACTTAGCAATCAGCAAGTCATGTCGAATACAGTCAAAGGCCTTTGAAAGGTCCATGAATATAGCTCCAACTTTTCCACCCTTGTCGAGGCACGTTCTCCATTTTTCAATTGCCCGTATCAATGCATGTTGTGCATTGTAGCCCTTACGAAATCCGCAAAGCAGAGATGATAAATACTGAGACATATATGCTGATCTCTGAGTACCCATGAGCCTTTCAAATACCTTTGACACTGTTGGGAGCACACTGATAGGTCTGTAATTACCCTTGAAGGTTTTGACCTCCTTTTTGAAAAGAGAAGATACATCGGCTAATTTCAATTCATCAGGAAAGGAAGAATGTTCTATTGAGTTATTAAATATGATTTGCAAGGGTGCAGAAACTATTTCTGATTCGGATTTTAACAACTTTGGAGGGATACTCTTGAAAGTGGTTGCTTTAGAAGGGTTTAGCTCACTAATCCCATTTTTGATATTTTCAATGGAAACCTTTTCAAATGAGAAACAACCATTGTTTTCATTGAATGAACGAATTTTTTGAATACTTGGGTGCCTCGAAAATTTTAACACTATTTGATCGATGGGGTCACTGATATCTTCAGAAGCAAGAATAATATTTTCATTTTCGATAATTCCAAGAGAATCAGTGATTGTGACAAAAAAATTATTAAACGTTTCAGCTACATCAGACTCATTCGACACAATTTTCCCTTCTTCGACCAACGTTATTCGGGATTTTGATGAGCTCTTATCCGAAATAAAAGGTTTGACTGTTTTCCAAAATTTTTTGTTGTCTGTAACTGCTGAGATGTCAATTTGATTATAAAAATCTCTTTTTGCCTTACGGGATAATTTAACGCAAAGATTGCGCTGTCTGCGGAAAGCATCCCAGTTTTCAGCTGTTCTATTCTTATTATACTTATTCTTTAGTCTCGTGCGTCGCATGAAAGCCTTGTGAAGAGTTCGGTTCATAAATGGGCTGTCATTCGCACGAATGTACCTCTTTTTCATCGGTGCATGGTTATCTAAGACATGTCCAAAGGCACCCTGAAAAGATGTATAAGTCAAGCGTTGTACATCAAGGTCAGCAATTTGTTTCTGAAGATCCTGTCGAAATACTTCTTCTTGAAAGTTTCTATAGTCTCTGTAGTTAACTACATTTGGTTTTTGCTTATCAAAAGAAGCTTTCAAAACTGTAACGACCAGTTTGTGAAAATCTGATAATCCAGTTTCAACAGCCGTTGTTTGTTGAAAGTTCCTCCCTCTGTTTGTCAATATCAAGTCAATGCACCTTGGGTTACCGGACTTGAAACACGTAGGCTCTCTAACTAGGTTCTTAAGGTCGAAAAGATTCATAAAGTCGTTTATCTCCTGATCCGTTTCAACTGCATTAAAGTCACCAACGAGGATAAAATTTTCATATTTTTCGCTATAATGGTCTATTGCTTTGCCTAGCTCATCAAAGAAGTAAGTCTGTTCTTGTGATGGTGGTCGATATATGCAAAAAAGGGCCCATTTCTTTCTACGAAGATTTATTTCAAAGCAAATGCATTCAATGTCATCTTTAAAGCTGAAAGACTTTAACTGGAATGAAGGAATATCATCTCTGACATAAACTAAAAGCCCGCCGCCGTTACTGTTCCTATCTAATCGAAAGGGTTTACTGAAGCCATGGACGGAAAATTGCTCACTAGGAAAGGAAGAATCGAGTTTTGTTTCCGCTATCATGAAAATGTCAATATTATTGTCAACAATTTCCACTAAAGCTTCAAACTTGTTACTTATTGAGTTGATATTGACGTAGCCAATCATCAAGCGTCCTACATTATTTGCTCTTAATTTCCCAAGCACAGATTTTCCATCCATGTCTTCCGTATCTAAAACTAAAGGCTGCCGCTGGCTGCTGGGAGAAACATCATTGATTAAAGGGGAATCATTTTCTGAAAGTGGTAGCTCAAAAGCGGGAGGGGAGGGGGAAGGGGAAGGGGAAGGGGAAGGGGAAGGGGGAGGTTGCTCTTTATCATCATTACCTTCACTATTCAGTCAGTAACCCATTGCCCTTATGAAATTGTTAGCTAGTATGATTGTTCCTTCCATATTAAGATGCAGTCCGCTACCATTCAAATGAGATTCTGGGTCAATGTTTGAGTTGTCGATAAAGCCCAACCGCATACGCTCGCATTCTCTTTCCAGAGCCTTATTTACCTCTAGTGCTTTACCATTTAACTTGTCTCTTCTTTGAACAATACTTGAGACCAGCACTTCAGTGTCTTTGTTTTCCATCGCCTTAGCGAGTTCAATGATATCTTCTGCTATAGTCCAAGGAGACTGATTTGTGTTCAAATCATTCGTTCCGCAATGCAATATAATTCGGCTTGGTGACTTTTTCATAGCAGGACAAACATAGCTGTTCATTGCATCGATATTAGCTCCAGGGAACGATCGCACGAAAACATTTTCCTTGTGCCTCACTGCTTCCTTCATTTTGAAGCCTTGGATTCCCTTCACCATTGAATCACCTAAAATCTCAGTAGTTGATCGTTTCTTGGCAAAATATGTCATTTCAGGGGCAGCAGCAGCAGCATTCATGTCATCATTGGAAGAAATATTATCATTATTGGGAGGTTGACTGGCAGCTTGCTTCGTCGCATTCATAGGAATTTTTGGTTTGCCGTCGTCTGTAACCACAGGAGGGGCATTAATGCTGGCCTGATCACTGTCTGGTACTTGAATCGTTTCCGAATTATTTTGTGCTTGATTTGCATCTTGTGTTTGGCTGTTCTTTGGTTCAGCGCTTTGTTTTTGTTTATTAAGTCTCCTTGAACGTCTATTTTCTTTCTTTGCAACCGTTTGAACAACAGGTTTTTCAACATCAATAGATGCGTAGACAATAGGTGTTGCGTGTCTGTTAGCCAGGTCTGTTTGATCCTGATTTGTATCATTTTTCTCATTGCTGTCATTCTTTTTGCTGTTCTTTCCATTGTTTCTATTCTTCGGGGCTTTAGTTTGGACATCTTCGTTTGAATTGCTGATGCACACGGGAGTTTCAAACTTGCCTTTTTCAACATTGTCAGCCATCACATTTTGGTTCTCCATCAATTTTTCTATGGTCTTTTGTTTGTGGTCAAGTTGTTTTTCAAGAGAGAGCAAGGGCATGCTGACGATATTCAAGTGGCCTAAGCACTTGATCGTCCTAAATTTTGTTACTTCGGGTATCACAATAAACAAGATGGCTAAAGTGTTCATTACCTTGATTAGTTGAGCAAGTTAATGGTGTTTTCTCTGCTTCTTCTTCTCTGTTCTCCTCGATACAAGCAGTTTATCACTACTGCCACAACGTTTTGACTGACCGCCATTGCAGTTTCACTCGAATATGTCATGTGATAGCCTTCTCCTGCGCAGCGAAGTAAATGTCTGCGCGAAAAATAACGAAGAAGGAAAGAGTATGGGTGAGACGTTAACTTTTTGCTAATTCAACGGCTTCGCACGAGGCGTGAAACAAATATATGCCATATAAGGAAATTTGTCCGGACAACTTTTTTAGGAAAGTCAGGGAGCCGATGCAGCCAAGGAAGAATGCTCCTCCGCGGAAGTCCTTCGTCAAAATCATAAAATATTTGATTACCGGCGTTTGACTTACGAAGAAGCAAACATGAGGTAAAAAATTTTTTCTATAGCAATCAATTTTTTCCATGCTCCATTTTTCTTCGCCTGCGTCACAAACCAAACGAAAGGACATCGATTTCGTCGAGAGGGACTTCACTCATTCGATGAAGGGTACGAGATTTTTCAAAACAAAAGGATCTTTCGGATTTTTAATGTATTTTTCAAGAAAACTAGTGTACGAGATTTTTAGGAGTGAAATGCCCCTCGGATTTCGTTTTCGTTTGGTCTGTTACGAAGGCTACCTTATATGAATCTCACTGGCCGTGCAGCTTCTGAATTTGCAAAGAAGAGGGCACCATTAGCACAAAATGTACCAAAGAATTAGACAACCTTGAGAAGACAATAAAAACAATGAATTATTGCTTTTAAAACAGCAGACTGCGATTGAAAAGATTGCTGCTTATTCCAACGGTACCTGCTGTCTTCGAAAGCCACCAGCCGGATACCGTCCTATCACCCTTGTAGTGGCCTTGCCCCTCAGCTTGACATCAGTTCATGATTTTTGGGAATCGCCAAAGCGATATTTACGGGGGAGAGTCGATCTCATTCTTGTTAAAAACGTATCTTCAAAACGACTAAACTAATGATTGTTGTGACCAAGTTATCGATTTGCAATATCGGCTAACTTGCACGATTTTTATATACAGTAACCCCCGGATTTTCTTCAAGCTTGAGTTTGCAGCCTCGTTTGGATGAGCAAAAGAACAATAGATCACATTTCTCGCCTCTGCACAAGGATTCCTTGAAATGCAGCGCTCTGATTGGACAGTTCGGATCTATGTCATACCCATCTTTTCTTCTCCTCTCTTCCTCCTTTCTTCTCCCTTCTCCCTTGTCCCCTTGTGGGCTGTCACATGACATATTCGAGTGAAACTGCAATGGCGGTCAGTCAAAACGTTGTGGCAGTAGTGATAAACTGCTTGTATCGAGGAGAACAGAGAAGAAGAAGCAGAGAAAACACCATCAACTTGCTCAACTAATCAAGGTAATGAACACTTTAGCCATCTTGTTTATTGTGATACCCGAATTAACAAAATTTAGGACGATCAAGTGCTTAGGCCACTTGAATATCGTCAGCATGCCCTTGGAGAGAGAATTCGGTCTTCGAGGCTTCTGATAAAAAATTTCTCGTAATCAATGGGGGGTCTGGAGGGGGGAGGGCCAGGTGGTCCACACTCATCGGATGGTGATCGACTTGAAACCATAGCTTTCATGGATAAAATCTCGCCATGCACAAACTTTTTGAAATCAATAATATCGTTGGCAAGCTGACACCAATTGCTTGTCTCATCCGCTGTAGTTTGGGTCTCACTGGTCGATAAGTTTTGGCCTTCCAAAGAGGGCAGGGAAATATCGTGAAATGAGTCCAACAAAGATTTTGTCAAATCAAATCTTCTCTTGAAATCGATTTCAATTGATTCATCTTCACAGCATAATATTTTTCTGCTCAACAACTCATCAATGAGTGACTTCGAATCGGTCGCGTTTAGGCCCAAATGCGTTTCAGCATCCCGAATAATCAACTCTTGGTCGAGCTTCTTTTTCTTTACTTTTTTGATGTTATCTATGATATCCATGATAAGTCGTAACTGGACATTTCGTTTCATATCCATCTTTATTGAAATCGATTCTAACAAGCTTCACAAAAGTGCAAATTTGATAATAACTTAAAACACGTGTGATCCACAGCTCGGAACGCGGGAAAAAAGGAAAAGAGTTACCAAGTCCTAACTTCTGATGGAAGATAGTTCCAAAGTTTAGGCGCACACACTGAAAATGCTCTGTCTCCACAAGTCTTCAGGTGAGATCGTCGTTCACGAAGATTGATACCATTGATCGAGCGCAGTGAATATTTTGACTGTTTTGGCTCAATCAAATCACATATATATTCTGGAGCCGCATTATGAACTGCTTTGTATACAATAGTCATGATCTTGAATTGAATGCGATATCTAATTGGCAAACAGTGTAGCTGTTGTAGATTGTAGATTCTAATTTAAGAGACATTTTGGTGCATTACAAATTGAAGAAAAGAGAAGACAACCCTGGTACTTATCCTTGTAAACATCCACGATGCCGTACTTGCAACAACGTTTCACAACTCCCCACAATTCAAAATCTTGGTAACTCTTTCACTGTTCACAAACGCTACACCTGTTCTTCCGCATGCCTTATATATGCTATAAAATGCAGAAAGTGCGAAATTTTATACATTGGAGAAACCTGCCGACAATTAAATGAAAGATTTGGGGAGCACATCAGGAACGTAGAACACAAGCTTCACGAGGATGAAAAGAAAAAAGATCAAAGTGATATAAATGTTTCCCAACATTTCAAGTCTACGGGACATTCCATTCAGGAAATGTCCATTCTTGGTCTATTAGATGCCCCCATAGACTCACGAAGAAGAAAGACGTTGGAGAAAAGAATCATTTTCAAGTTGGACACACGTGTTCCGAAAGGACTTAACAAACAATTTTCCTTTCTATGATTCTATCTCCTCTTGCTTCTGAGCGTTCTTTATTCGCTCGTCACACTCTTCCGTTACTTGCTCGATCCTACTGTTCTATTAAGCATTCTCTCCTTTTCCATGTTCTTCGCTTCTACTAATTTCCTTTACTACTGACGAAGGGCACGGCCCGATACGTTTAGTTTCTTTATTCTATGGCGTTTAAGTCTATCTTGATAAGTATTATCGATCGTTTTGCCACTACTACGTCGCCACACGCTGCACTGTTATTTGAATTGATTGTACCAGCATATCAAGCGTGATTCCTGCTTCAAACTTATTCTACCACTGGTAACTCTCTGCAAGGGGACTATACTATTTCATTTCGTTGCTCGGACATAGCTGTTGTGGAGCTGGAGTGATATGCTCAAATTTGGATAGACCGAGTATAAGTCTAGCAGCAGAATTCTGAATGTTTTGCATCTGTCTTATGGTCGATTCTGGAAGTCCAAATAGCAAAGCATTGCTGTAATCCAGATGCGATAGTACCAAGGCGTTGAAAAGCCTTGTAAGTCATTCGCGACACAGATACTTTTTAATCTTCCTGATGTTGTACAGTTTTAGACATGCAATGCGACAGCTATCTGAAATAAACTTTTTCATATCAAGAGTGTTGTCTAGCCAAACACATAGGTTCTTTCCTTTTCTTCTTTCCTTTTCTTATTCTTCTTTCCTTTCGAAAGATACAGAGCTGAAACTTGGTGACTTTTCCTTAAATTTAATATACTAATTAAAAATTCAAAAAAACTTTCAAAATGGTAGACACTGATCACGTGACCAACGTTTTTTTAACACGTGGTCAGCAATAAAAGGAAAGAAGGGACTCATACTTTTTCCAGGATGATTACAGATCATTGAAAACACTACCATTCGATAGATCTTGATGAGAGCTTTCAGATGATATAAAGTTTTATTCATCTTTGATGACGTCAGCAATTTTAAACTTAATGACGTCATCAATGTATATGACGTCATATAAATAATAGCAAATGTATTAGAAAAATTTTAATGACCACAATTGGTTCTTTTATTTACTATACATTGTTTTAGGGCATTTCAGAGTATTTGCATTGGCAATTAGAGGTTTAAATTAAACAATGACAAACTGGTGTATATAAATAATGAATATATGATATAAATAATGAACTTGAATAGATATTATACCGCAGATTTTTACTTATTGATGCTTTGTGATATATTCTAGTCCATTTAAAAAGGAATAGTCAAATAAAAACTTAAATACATTCAGTATTGCCAAGAGCAAGCAAATACTGCAATTTTCTTAAATTATGACGTCATTGTGACGTCATGGACGTAATTAAAAATGAAAAAAGTAGCCTATTGTGTAGATTTCGTTACTTTACACCATTTTACCACGTTTCGCTCTCATATCTGCAATATTGGTGACTTTACGGAGGGGGGGGGGCACTACAAGGGTCAAAAATGCCCGGTAGGGTTAAAAATTGACAAACTGCAAATAATGAAATTTCAATCATAATAGAAACTCTCGCCAAGCTTTCTTTTACTCGTGCCTCATTATTTGTGGTATCTTTCTCAGTAAAATGGAGGGGAAAATTGTCGGTTTCAGAAATCAGAATACAAACTCAAAATGAAAGGTGTCCTATTTCCTAGCCTATGGTGGCCGAGAACCGCCATAGCATTTTTTCATGTTTTTTCCAATAAAAAAAATTTAATTTGAAAAAAGCGATTGAAATGAAATAAAATGAAAACAAATTGAATTCTATTTCGATTCAAAACAAAAATTAAATGAAATGAAAATAATTTCAAATCAAATGAAAAAGAAACAAATTGAAATTAAAATGAAATGCATTTAAAAGTAAAACGAAAATTTTTTTGGAAGCAGCCTAGAGCCGCCATAGCACACAATGCTTTGCGCGTGATAAAACCAACAGGAGGCTATAACAACATGCTACTTTCCCGCCAGCTTTTGAATTCAGGTAGCAACATGGCTAGGATTCAGAATGCATACCTCCTAGGACGACCGGAAGGAAGAGGTAGAGAACGGATATTTGCACAGAATGAGGTAACAATTTTAAGGATGCAATCTGGAATTTACAAAGAATGTGAGTTCCATAATTGCCAGGAAAGGTAGTATCCCTCACCTTTATGATTTTCCTGGAGCAAACGGTCTACTAAACTGCGGTGAGTAGTATGTGTATAGATTTGCATAATTTGCAGGGCCGAGGAGAAGGGGGCTAGGGGGGTCAGAAACCTGGGGCCCATAGCCATAAGGGGCCCATAAATAATAACTGAGGTTTTTCGAAAAGGCTTAAATGAGGAGTGCTAATAGGGGGCCCATCCATCAATAATTTCTCTATTGTCGTAATGCTTCAAAAATCAAGAAGAGACTGAAAACAATGGTTACAACGTTTTCTTATAAGCGGTAAAAGTTAAATGCATCTTGTAAACCACTGAATTTTACCAGATGAGCAAGAAAAATTCCCGAACATTCATAAGAATGTCAAACGACCAAGAATGTCAAACGGATTTGAACGATTCAGATTCTTGGTAAAAGATGAAAGACGAACAAATTTTATTGTTTTATCCAACGTTCTTGTGAGCACTGAAAATATAGGAAAATTTGACTTCATTTACTTTTTGGTTGCAAAGTGCTAGATAGGAGCTTAAAACATGACTAGCTTGTTATATGATTTTACGATTGTATCTAGAAGCGGAAATAGTGACCTTAGCAACCTTACTTTTAAAAATTTTCCCAGGGGAGCATGCCCCCGGACCCCCTAGGTAGGTGCGCCTCTGGCGTACCTTTCAGAACTCATTTGACCAATGGCCCATGCTGCATTCTGACCCCCGCCCCAAAAATTCTCTCCGCGGCCCTGATAATTTGGTGCATGTACTGAATTCTAGCTTGACATCAGCTGTAATTCCTGCAGCATCACTCCTTTATCTGCAATAGGAGGTTTTTATGTGGCACAGGCCTTTGAGATGTGAAGATGGTGAGAACCCTAGAATTTGAGAGAATTCATCACATCCTGATGGTTATACGGATCCCAGGGGAGGGGGGTTAACTCGAATCTTGGGATGACCTGGACGTGCTGCCCAGCACTTTAGGGGAAGACCCGGGGGGCAAAGCCTGTTGAAATTCCCAGGAATCAAGTTTCATGTCACTGTAACGGTACTTCTGATTTTCAGAGGAGATGAGAAATGATTAAAGATCCACAGCAAGTGAAAGTGCATGATTATGGAGAAGCATTTAATGTGTTTAAAGCATAATATCTAATTCACAAGCAATGAAAAAGTGAAAAAGAGTATTTTTGTGTTCTTACTTTGGCTAATTAGCCTGAAGACTTCACAAAAACAAGTAAAGTATCCATAATGACACACAATTTACTGTTAAGAAGAGTCACCAGAGCCAGTCCTGCATGTGTCAGCAGGTAATGGAACAATGCTTTTGACAATGTAGGAAGAATCATTTATGCAGAGATACCACCAGAAGCAATGCCTTCTGCTGAACAATGCTTTTGTGAAACACAAAACATCTTTTCATTGGCTATGGGACAATAAGAGTTGGCCACTCACATGAGCATTGTTTCCAAGAAAAAATAGTGAATCAGGCATCATTACACAGACTTTACTTATCTCTATATCTGTAAAATTTTCATGCAGGCTACGGCTAATAGGGTACATTGCAAAGTTTGCCTAATCTGGCCAGTCTACAATATTCATTACAGACATGGTTTTTCTCATTCATTGATAGCAAGGGAAGTCCAATAACCAAGCATAAAATAGCAAAGGTTAATCAGCATCCACAAAATATGTATCCACTGCCTTGGATATCAGTAATTATCAGTCTTTTATCAGACTTCTCAAACAAAGAATGTGCACAATTTTCTGCCTTCTGATCAATTTCATTCATTGCTTCAACACAGATCTTTCCAGTGCTATTCATGTACTATTTGTGAACTTTCCCTCTATAAATTCTTCCATTGCTATGCACTCACCATTGTCCAGTTTTCCCAAAGTGCAAATGATTATACTCCAAAAATCGCTCCTACTAGCTATCTTCGCTACTGTCTCTTTGCAATTGCCTTGGGGGCAATGCATTGGGACCACTGTTTTGTTGGGTTCTTCCAAAGCCATACCTAACTTGACAATGGATTTCTTTGCATCCTCAATTGTAATTCTTAATCAATCACTACTTTACAAATCAAGGAGCAAACCATTTACATCTGTGGTTAATTTCAGCCTGGCTGAGAGGAACTGGAACTTCTTCAACATGTCTAGAGCTTGATGTACTGATGTAATTCTGCTGAGTCCTGACTGAAAAGCATTACTTGTAGCATTCAAATTGTCAGGATTCACTATTGATGTCATTGATGTCATCATCTTCTGCGAGTGAAGGCTTTACTTTCGTATCTGGAATTAGTCCATTGTTTTTGCAGGATAGCCCTGTTCTCCTGCTGGTCATCACATTTTTATTTATTTACATTGCCAGCCAAGGAACGATTGGAAATGCTTACGTTTCTAGACACCTTGCGAAGCTTGTCTTTTTGTTTCTATTCTAGCACAGAGACTGCACCGAGGCACCACTGCAGCACCAGCCATTTCTCCCGTTTGTAGGATTTTCGCTTCAGCACCATTTGGGCCATTTTTCGCAACTCCCTTTACCTTGAGCTCCTTTCTAAACTAGTTTCACGACATGTTAAGGCCTCTCGAGCGATGATGAGCTTTCGTTTCGATCAAATGAGAATCATTTCGGCGGGAAAGTAGCATGTTGTTATAGCCTCCTTTTGGTTTTGTCACGCGCAAAGCATTGTGTGCTATGGCGGCTCCAGGCTGCTTCCAAAAAAAATTTTCGTTTTACTTTTAAATGCATTTCATTTTAATTTCAATTTGTTTCTTTTTCATTTGATTTGAAATTATTTTCATTTCATTTAATTTTTGTTTTGAATCGAAATAGAATTCAATTTGTTTTCATTTTATTTCATTTCAATCGCTTTTTTCAAATTAAATTTTTTTTATTGGAAAAAACATGAAAAAATGCTATGGCGGTTCTCGGCCACCATACCTAGCCTGATAAATGGATTACAAATCCAAGGGACCAAAACCCTGATATCGCAATTGAAATCAATCCTTTTATCGTCAAATTGTTTATTTAACCTAATTAGGGGATGCAGAGTCCAACTTCGGTCGCTAATCTATATATATAAGCGATGAAGAGTTTTGTTACGCACATTCCTGTTTGTGACACTTTCCCGCACGCAGCTCCTCACGCCTACTGCTTACCTCCAAAAATTTCAGAAAAAAGATGTAAAATAGCTGACGATAAAGGCTTGCCTGTGGTCTAATACTTTTCTTCGTACAGTATCTTGGGGTAATGTCAGGAGGGGTTTTGTACCCAAATTTTAGCAATTCAATTCAACAATAGGCCTTAACCTTCGACCTTTCTTTGTGGATGCTGATGGCAGCCATAGAAATGTGATGGCAGCGTTCAATCTGAGCTAAAAACAAGTTTTGCAGCTGCTTTTTCCAGACACCGAGTGAGTAAAAGCTTGCAAATAGTTGATATTATGTTAGCTGCAGTATCTATCTGGCTTGTGGTAAAGTATTTCGATGCTCACGTTGGATAACAACGAAGTTATTGCCCTATTTTGCAGAGGCTTTCCTCTTGGTTTTGTCGCAGCGCTACAAATTAAGAATCTGCCCTTGTAGTTTTTTCGGTCTTCTGCTTATAAATTTACTGATTACAACGCATAGAACCTTTACTCAATTCTTAATGAAGATTTGGCCCAAGTTACAAAGTGATTTCTCTTCAAACTGATTTTTGACGCTTTTATTAAAGGCCATACACGCATAGCACGAGTTTCTCTGCTTCGGCCAAAATGGCATACAGTACAAATCAGACCTGTGACCCTAAGAGCATTTCCAAATTTTGAATGGATGACTGGCTCAAGGCCAAATCCAAAGAAATCCTGTTTACCCGTATAAAGAAATGTTTGATTGTAAACTGTTCCTTAACCAAGTTTTTTTATCAAAGAAGAGTATGGTTAAAGTTTCACAGCGAGGGAGAGCCTCGGTTATTACAAAAAGGGTGACTTGGAAATAACCTCAATCACAGTTCAGCAATTCACTCATCGCTGGGGCTAAGCTAAGTAACATAACTGAGTTGTGCAGAGTCTGAATTTGGCGGAACGATTTTCTTATTTAATGACGAAATAGCTATTTCTTGTCTGCTGTTGAATGACAATAATGCAACTTTAGTAATGAATTAAGCAAAGCTTACTTCGAGTCCAGTAACTGCCTTTGCTACTCCCCTGATTCATCGCTTTTCCATGATTTCAAAATTATGTAAATAATGATGAAAGGTCCTAGGTCTATTTTTCAACAAGTTAGTAAATGACTTCATCACTATTTCCTTCTATCAGTATCATCTTTTGTGCTACTTGTTTACGAACTCTGAAAGAGAATTCAGCATAAAAGGTCCAACAATGGACAGATTTTCTGCCATTAGATCATTTCTGAAGTCTTTTTACTTATATCATGCATGCAGCCGTTAGCTTGCCAACTCGCAATACTGAAAATCTGCCCCATCACGTAAACTCAGACGTTCTTTTGACCGGACATGAGGACTCTGCGACCCGGGACTTACTACCCCAGATCATACGACAATATGACCCCAGGCCAAAGTTTTATGTATTTGGTTAACAAGACTTTGTTATGATGTATTGATACTTCCATTATTTTCAACGTCAATAGATATGCACATGAGTGACTGGGGATCTGGATGATAATAAAGAAATGTTTGCACTTAAGATATAACTTTCTTACTTCTTTGATATTGTTCTAGAAAAATTAGAAAGGCTAGAAAGACTGGAGTAGCCCTATCGGTCGAAATGCTTTATAGCCCTCCATTCTGAGTCTGATACTTTCATGGCCTTCTAACTGAAACATGGAAATTTTGAAGAAGTGCATATTTGTGGATATTCAACATAGATATTCATCCATTCTAATTGTGTTTAGAGGGGCCGGTTTTGCTCACAACAACTGGCTAGCTCATTATGAATACACAGAATTCTACGTGACCAAGAAAACTTTGACACGTACTAATGTCTTGCGTGTTCACTAAACCATCTGTGGTGTAAAATTTTCTTAAGCTATATGTATCAAACTTTGGACCGGGGTCGTATGGTCGAATGGTCGTATAATCGTATGGTCTGGGGTCGTAGGGTCCAGTATCACAGGGTCCGGGGTCGTGTGGTCGTACAGTCCGATTGAAAGGACATATCCCATGACACTGAATCCCTTGAGGCTAAAGGTTACCTATGGGAACCAACAAGATATTCCATATTTCAATAAAATCGCAGTTTATTCATATGAAAAGCTGAATTCTAACATACCATAGTATTTTCTCACAGAGCACCTTATTTCCAATTCCTTACATATCAATGCACAAATCTATTTTATAAGTGTACAGTTAAACACGAATGTTTCTTTAAAAAAAACTGCTGATAAGAAACTCCATTCTTATATCATCAAAAAATAATAAAAATATAACTTAGCAGCTATTCATTTCATTCATGGAAAGCCTTGGCATAGTTTGACTTATTTTCACTTATTTCCTGTATCATACCATACAGGAAATAAGTATTACTACTGCCTTCGCAGTTTCCTGTATTACTGCGAAGGTACTGGAGCAATTTCTAAATATTGGTAGGCTTCTTTAACAGTGGCAGAAATTGTGGGGATTGGGGACATTGCCCTCAAATTCCGAGGGGCATTTCAACATTTCAAACTTCTTGTACATCTTCCACAAAAGTCATTTTGTTTCCACGAATGTTCCACCAAAATCCGTAAAAATTCTTCTGTTCTGAAAAAATCTCGCACCCTTTTTCGAACGAGTGAAATGCCACTTGTCAAATTCGAGAAGATTAGGAAACTTTATTTAAAAGTCAGAAATCCTTAGGTAAGATCGAAACTGCAATGAAAAGACGAGTCACCGTAGAGGAAGAGAAGAGCTCTTATTAGCAAAAAGCAAAGAAAAAGGATATGCTCAAAAGCATACTGTTCAGCTTTTATTTACACTTTCACTTCTTTAAATTTGAGAAGAAAATGGTCGAAGGGAGAGGCTTTTTTCTCCAAATCTGACCATTCAAAGAATTACCCTAGGAGCCAACTTTCTTTTAGATATTTGAAACGAATCTATGCATGACATGTTTTTATCAATAGGCTCCAGATTTGACCTAAACTGTATGAAGGGAAACAACTATCTGACCCCCCTTTCGAATTCCTGGGTACGTCGCTGGCTTAGAGACAGATGTATCATCTATCTATAGTAGATTTAGAGCATCAATGGTCGGCAGCAATTAAAGAGCCATTGTCACCCAGGGTCCTTTGCAGGCATGTTGTAATGTCAGATTATTTGAAAATAAAACATAGCATACGTAAGCGGAAATATGTATTCACTTTGCAGCAGATGAACTGATGGAGACTGATATCTTTTACTACGCCAAATTTGATTTACAGACTTTCTGAAGATGCAGCCTGTACACAAAAAACTCTAGGTGACAATGGCTCCTCAGGAACTCAGAAAAAAATTGAGGGGACCAACTTTATCATTTGAATGAATTTCAAACAGTGGCCAGGGGCGAAGGGCGCAATTGTCTCATTAATTATTCTGAAACTAAGAGACACGAGGGAGCTCTGAAGCATCTGCTACTGGATTCATGTGCTGAAAACGTAACAATTTTGCTGAGGTTTATGTGAGGCTTATTTGGGAGTAAAGGAATGTTATAGAAAGAGACATGCCTGTTTTTCTCATTTTATGGCGTATAGCATACCACTCTTACTTAGTTACTTGAATTCTTATGAATGACCATAACTGATCTGATTTGATGCAAGGCTGGTAACTTGGCTTTTGTTCAGCAAAATTTTGGAAATTTGGCTCGTTTCCCTTATTGTTGGCTTCAAAAATTAACTTTGGCTGTTTGGCTTAATTTTGGCTTCTTTTAAGATTTTTGGTCAATTTTCATTCCATTCACTTCAAACTGGAGTACAGACGATCACAATCTAGGACATTTTTCTTTGCAAGGCAACATCAAAGATACAGGGTTTTCATCGGAGCTACACTATATAGTATGTGAAAACAATGGAATGCAAGTGCCCATTGCTTGAAATAACAATAGAACAATAGGTGGTACAGCAATGGGTCATTGTTTTGAAAGGTTTTGCTTTATCTGGCCCTTTTCCGACCCCTGGTTTGGTTTCGGGGCGGTCCGGAGATCTACCAACCCTGATTTCATGCTGAATTTAAATGGTGGTCACTGAAAGAGTACGGTAACCATAAAAAGCACTCCGCAGGAGCTAGGAATGTTAAAGCGCGAGCGAAGCGAGCGCTTTTACTTCCTAGTATTGGAAAGAATGTGCTTCCTTAGCGTTGCAATAAAAATGAGCAAATTTATGTGAAATGCTTTCCTGGTGCTACCATCACCGATTTAAAGAGCTACTGTATCCGCTCGACTGAAAAAGATCCGGAATGTATTATATTACATATCGGAACAAATGATTTGAAGTCAAAGAAATCTGAAGTAGATATTGCAGAGGAAATTGTTAATCTCGCAAAGTCCGTCAAGAATAAGGATATTGAGGCAAGATTTCTGGTCTCGTACCAAGAGGTGATGGGTTAGAAGCGAAAAGATCAAAAGTTAATCATGTCCTGCGCGACCTTTGTAATGAAAATGAAATTGAATCTATAGAGCATCTAAATATTAACCCTGAGAAACACCTCAATAATAGCAAGATCCATTTGAATCGATTTGGCGATCAGATTTTGGAAAATAATTTGCTCATTGGGTGCAGAGAGCACAGCGATTGACTCAAAGGACTGTCAGATGTAATTTCTAACTTAGATTATGATGACAGGGCTTCCTTCGAGGTTGATGGTACTCCTCACCCTAATGTATCCGGTAACAGTCGCCCTCCACCTGGCGTGAAATTAGGATTTCGTAAAGGAATGATCATTACATCATTTAATGTTAACAACCTTCTTGCTCATAAGGATGAAGTAGAAATTATTTTGAAGGATCAAGGTATACATATCTTAGCCCTTAATGAAACTAAGATAAATGATAACTATCCTAGTGACCTCCTTCAAATTGACGGCTACAGATTTGTCCGGCATGATCGTAATCGAGATGGCGGCGGAGTAGGCTTCTACATTAGCAATACTATTATTGCTGATTACGTGATGACTTCTCTTCTTTTTCCCTAGAAGTTAGATGCATTGACGTTAAGCCCGTTAAAGCCAAATCTTTTTTCGTTGTCACGTGATACAAACCTCCATCTGATCATGTTGATACTTTCGATCGTTTGGACCAGTTCTTTAGAGTCTTGGATGCAGAGGATAAGGAAATCTTCATATTGGGGGACATTAGATGACCATGATATTCCACCTTGCACAAAACGTATCATGGAATTTTATGATACTGTCTTCAACAACTTATTTCTGAGCCTACACGTGAGACTGTTAGTTCATCTACGGTTATAGACCACATTGCGACGAATGATCCTCGCAGTGTTTTCGAATCGGGTGTACTACAGACTTGCATTAGTGACCAGTATGTGTTATACGTAATTCGTAAATATTTTGCTTCGCTAAAACCTCAGCATAAAATGATATAACAACACGGCAGATGAAAAATTTTGATGAAGAGCTTTTCCTCGGTGACCTTGCCTCGGTAGACTGCCAGGCTATTGTGAGTGACTCTGGGAGTTTGGATGCTGCTGTTGGTCGATGGTCTGATATGCTGTCTCAGATCATCGACAAACATGCACCCCTCAGAGAAAAACGAGTCTCTGAATGGTTCTGCCCCTGGATAACACCCGAGCTAAAAAAGATCGGCAGGACAAGAGACAAACTGAAGATCGCTGCAGTCAAAGCTAACTCCGAGCTTTTAATGAGTGCTTACAAGCAGATGAGATGCAAAGCAAATAATTTAAAACAATCGTTGAAAACGCAATAAGCTTCGTTCACTAATAAGCTTCGTTCCTGTGAAGGCAACATCAAAGAAACCTGGAAAACTATGAACCAAATAATTAACCCTATAGTGGTTGGGCTATTTGATAGTACTATTTTGGTTGGGGGGCAAAAAAGCCCCCCTACCTAACTCTTGACTGGTAATAGGTATAGCGACCAAATTTGGTGTGCTAAAAACCTCAGGCATCTACTTTCTGTAAATATAAAAATTAACCTAAAAATAGCCACCATTTTTGCTTACGTCAGCACTTTCCCTTGTGTGGTCAAGAAAAGCGGCAAAATTGGCCAAAAATCAGGAAAATCGAGATAAAATTAAATTTGGAGCATATTTTCTATCCAAACATTATATTTGTGATAGAATGCATCAAATAACACAACATTACAAAAGAAATTTGCGAAATATTTCACTTCTGCTCCTTTTTTCGCGATAATTGAGATTTTAGAATTTGCAATTTTTCCTGGGTCAGTCCCAGAAAATTGCCCCCCGCCCCCTCATTTTTCAAAATGTTTCAATGAAACTTTTTGAGAAGTTGCACAATAAGTAGTTGCAAAAAGGCAAAAAGTTTCATGGTTATAAAATTCTTCCTCGCAGAGTTATTTAAAAAAATTTACTAGGGGGGGCAAATTTCCCCCCCCCAACCAAAATAGGGTTAATAAGAGATCAAAAACCACGAACATTAAGGCTCTCAAAGAAGGTGATGAAACCACTGACAATAAATCCATTGCCGATACTATGAATAGTTTCGTTTGCAACGTTGGGAAAAACTTGGTGAGTTTGGAGATCCACCCAGCTGCGAGCCTTTCCTGTTTTCCCCTATACACGAGGAGACTTTGATTAGGGTTTGTGGCGGTATTAAAACTTCCAAGAGGTCGAATGTTGACTGTATATCTAGTTTTTTCTTAAAAGTTGGTATTTCAGTATTGGCACCTTCTCTCGTGCAGCTGTTCAACTTATCTCTTTCTCTCGGGCGATTCCCGGACAATTGGAAAATGGCGAGGGTAGCACCTATCTTTAAAGATGGAGCTACCGATAACAAATCAAACTATAGGCCTATTTCTGTGCTCCCCGTTATTTCTCGACTCTTCGAGAAGCTAATCTTTGATCAGCTTTACGACTATCTTAACCGGAATCAGCTCATCTTTCTCTTAAAGTCAGCGTTCAGGAAACTAAATTCAATCCTAACGTGTCTACTTAAAAGCACTAATGACTGGTATTTAAACATTGACAAGGGGAGGTATACTGCAGCAGTTTTTATCGATCTTAACCTTATTTTAACCGGGGGGGGCGTTTTTCACCCCCCTCCCGAACTTTGTCTAATAGCTCCTAAACGATGACAGCTATGGCATTGAAACTTCCTGACTTTTCCTAAGATTTAGCTGGCAATTAGAAAATGAGTATTTCAATGCCTATTGTTAGACCACAGACCACCAGATGCCCATATTTGGAGAGTGGTCACAAAGAAAATCGTGAAAACTGCTCTTATTTCTTCATTTTGTGCCGAATCTCATCAATATATGTACCATTCGATTTGTCACGATGAGTACTTTCATTTGATATATAATTTATCTATATTTGCTGACGTCAGTAATTCATAAATCTTTATGACGTCATATTTCTAATTAATTAGCAATTTGTATATGAAAAATCATGTAATGACGTGAACTATTGATGAAACCATTTGATTTCACCCAAATTATGCGAAATTGATGATGTTAAGCATCATTATTGAGGAAAAAATTTTGCATTGAATCGAATTGCCATTATTTATATAGTTAATTAATTAAGAACAACAAATATTCATACAAAACTGAATGAAATCTCAAACTAAGACTATCAAGTAAGTATCTGGATAGTTTTTAGTCTAATTTAGCCAGTTAATCAATGTAAATCTACCTTTTTCTCCTAATAGCTCAATTTCGCCAAAACTTGTCCTATCTTTGGTTGCCTAGCAACCAATCACGTGATTAGAAATTAATTGATGCTATTTTTGGATTCTCCTTTGTTTAATTATGACACAGTGCAAGTTTCATTGTCATAGCTATTATAGTTGCGAAGATAATTAGGGGGCGAAAAACGCCCCCCCCTGGTAGAAAATGACTTTTTTTCACCCGGTTAAAATAGGGTTAAAAAGGCTCTCGATACTGTGGATCATGAAATCCTTTTGAACAAACTGAACTACTATGGCGTCAGGGGTAAAGGACTGAGCTGGTTTCAGTCGTATCCTTTCAATAGGAAGCAGTTTTGTAGAGTGAAATTCATTCATTTGTAACTGGAGGGGTTGATTGTGGAGTTCCCCAGGGCTCCTGCTTAGGACCCCTACTCTTTCCAGTTTACTTAAATGACCTCCCGTACTGTTTAAAGACTTCTGATGCTGCAATGTATGCTGACGACACCACTATCTATTACTCCTCTCCTTCTATGAACGATATCAATACTTAGTAAATGCTGACCTTGAAGCCCTTCGAGGTTGGCTTGAGGGCAACAAGCTACCGCTTAATGTCGTAAAGACTAAAGGGATGATAATAGGTAGCAGGTGCAAGCTTCTTAGTATTGACTTGCCTAGTTCTTCCAAACCTGACCGGTAGCGAGGAGATCACTATGGTTAACAACACCAAATATTTAGGTTTGCAGGTTGACGATCAACTGAAATGGTCTACCCACTTGTCCTCTACAATCAAGAAAGTCTCTAAATTTATCGATATCTTGAAGTATTCAAAAAGATACCTACCAAAGGAAAGCCTCATCATGCTGTATAGAAGTCTTGTTGAGCCCTATTTTAGGTACTGCTGCCCTATTTGGGGATCTTTGGGTACATCAACCCTCGATAAGTTGCAAAATCTTCAAAATCGAGCTTCTAGGATGGTCACAAACAGCCCCTATGACGCCTCAGCTTTGCCTTTGATAGGGAGTCTCGGCTGGCTGACCATTAGAGAAGTGATCGACTTTGAGATGGGCAAGATGGTCTATAAATCTCTGAATGCCCTCGCCCCAGATTAGTTGCGAAACATATTTCAAAAGGTATCCGAAGCTACAAACCGTCAGTTGAGAAACTCTAAAACTGACCCTTAGATTACCACTATTGAGAACATCAACTGGTCAGAAATCGCTTGCTTACAGAGGGACTAGGGTCTGGAGTGACCTTGATGGCGTTGTCAAAGCGTCCTCATCATTCTGCTCCTTTCGAAGAAATTATAAAACCAAACAATGTTTTCCTTTCCTTTTTTGGTCTTGGATTATTGCCCCGCGCCGAAGCGGGGCTTATGTAGAACAACGCACGTAAAGAGAATAAAAGGTGCTGTGGGCTCAAAACCTCGAGAAATTTCAGCCGGTTTGCCATCAGAAAACAAGTCTGAAAAACTAGTTTTTCTTGAATTTTCAATTTCATCGAGTAAGTGGCCAATCATGCGTCAGGTAATACAATGATCGCTCTGGAAACTGGTCAGACCAGTTCCTAAAGGAAGTCCCAGAGAGCAGCAATTGTGACGGTGTATTGTCGTTTCGATCATGAAACAAAGGCTATCATATCTTCCCAACTGAAATTACACAACAGAAATTTTAAGAAATTAGCTGATAAGAAAAGTATTTGTACTTCGTTGCCACTGACGTCAACACTGTCTTGCGATGAAAGGAGGTTGCTTTGGTTCGCGATCTTCAAAACACGGAATGGGGAACGGGGAAGGAAACTGCAATCGGATCAAGAAAAGTGGAAAAGTGGAAGCAGAGAAGTTTTATCTCTCTTAACTCATTCATGACTTCACTCTGATCAAGTCGAATACTGGGGAAGGCAAGGGGCACTATAGTATTTTCTATTGCTAGTTGTAAATAGGGTTGTATATTTGAGTTATTATTAGGTTTTTATTTTTCCATGCTTCCCCGTAAAGCAGTTTAACTGAGTGGATTACCATGGAGAAAAAAAGTTAAAATGAGAAATGCAATGAAATGTCGCACCATTGAACCTAATTCAATGAGAATAATGACGGTAATTCCTTGAAGTTGTTTATCGGTCAATTAAACTAAACAGCGAATAATGGAGATCTTATTCCACCAATGAGGCTTGGTCCCTGGAGCCTAGCAACCATACACGTGGCTATAGACATGCTTTGCGTTGCTGATGCGCAGACTCTACTGAAGGAGGAACCTCACTTCTCTTCAGGGAATCAACACAGTCTGCACGCAGGTGGCCTGCGTGCAGACTCTTCTGAATACTAGGGTAAGGTGGGGTAATTTGGGTCTAAATTGGGCATTTTTCGAAACAAATGGAGTATCCTCACAAAGTCGTTGAAAATATTGAAGAACTTGTTTCGTTTTTCCTACATTGAATCTTTTGTCATTCTTGGAAACTTGTTCCCTTTCTTTAATTTGAAGTGTAAATATTTTTTAAGAATTTTTTACTTTCCTCACTTTTGCGTGCAATTTCAACCTGTCGGTGGGAAATTTAGGTCTATTCGAGAAAAACGGTATCTATTTCGTCAAGAGTAATGTAAATTCACAAGAATAAAATTTTAGGATTCTTTTATGGATAATTGTGATTGAATCTTCAGAGTTTCGCAGCCAAAGACTTGAAAACTTGCTCAGAGAAAATTGAAAATAAATCGTACCACCACCGGCGCATATTTAGGCCCATTCTTGAAGATGGAAATGTAAACAAAGTTTCTGTTGAAATGATATCTAAAAGAAGTGAATCCTTGTGTCTTGTTCTGAAACCACTAAAACATGAACAAAAACGTGTACCTTATGCTGTTTTCGATGTATCATCCATTAGCTTGCAGCATTATCTCGATTTTTGCTTTGATTCGGGAGCCCTTGCAAATTCTTTCACAACGCGACTCATAACAAAATCCTATGAAATCCCAATAGACCCAAATTACCCCACTTTGCAAAATAATCGAAGTAAAATCTACCGAGTCGTAAAAAAATTCCGAAAAACTTTTAGCACCTTTCCAAATGATTGAAGATGAGATTGATAATCATTTGTTGACGAAAAGAAGTCACAAGCTGGCATAAATCGAAAGTTTTCTAGGCCGTCAGATCATGATAAAAGTTTAGGCCGGTGAAAATCAGGAAACTGAAGCACTAGAAATTATCAAATAATTCTTTGACACCACTTAAACAACTCCTGAAAGTATGGATTTCAACACCCATGGAATCATGAATCGAAATTGTCAGCTTACGATCGCTTTAAAAGTGAAAAAGCAAATAGACCCAAATTACCCCGTAGACCCAAATTACCCCACCTTACCCTATCTGAAAAGGGATCAGTAGAGTCTGCAAGCAGGCTACACGCAGGCTGATAATGTGATTGGTAAAAAAGCTTGATCCCGGGGTTTGATCAAAGTCTTTCAATTAGCGGAGTGGAAAATGAAGTTCTTCTGAAGTTAGTGAAATATTTAGATTTGAGCTTTCTCCAAAGCTGTGACAACAAACATTATTGGTCAATGTGTCTTTTCGATTGCCATGAATATTAGTAATACCATACTTTCGACAGAATTTCGATAGACCGATTTATCCAAGAGCAATTAATAAGTTTTTTTTTTTGGGGGGGGGGAGGATTTATGAAAAGCGGGTTTCCGTGCTCTTCAGGTTGGAAAGCAGAGTTACCCTAGGATGCATCTTAACATTTAAGTGATATGCAATTTTCTTTTTTGATCAGTCAAAAGGAGCTGAGCACGAGAGCACCGCAGAAGCAAACTGGAAAGCAAGATGTGAACTGGCAGCCTGTTACAGAATTCTTTTCAATTTGAACTTTTATGAAGGGACCTGCAACCATTTGTCTTTGTCATGCCCAGCAAAGGATGGCTCTGGAAAAGTCATGCTGATTATCCCTTATGGGTTGCACTGGAGAGAAGTTACTGCATCGCAATTACTTGGAATTAGTCTGAATGACCCACAACATCCAGAAGTTACTGAAAGATATGGTTGTGGAGAGCCAGACATTTCAGCAGTTGCAATACATAATGGGCTACACCACTCCAAAGCTGGCACTGACATAACATGTGTTTTGCATTCCCACGTTCCATATGCAACAGCACTAACTTGCATAGAAGGCCAGAAACTTGAAATGTTGCATCAAAATTCAGCACGCTTCCATGAAGAATTGTGCTATGATAATGCATATGACGGTTTTGCTGAATGCTTAGACGAGGGGTTTCGTCTTGGAAAACTGCTTGGCAATAGAACAGTGATGATGATGGGCAATCATGGTGTCCTTGTGTTAGGAAGAACTGTTTCAGAAGCATTTGATCAAATGTATTATCTGGAGAGAGCAGCAAAAGTTCAGGTTTGTAATATCCAGGCCTTTCTTGCCATCTAATAACGTAGAAAAGTAATTCATCCAGTTCAATTTCTTACAGTTTGCAAAATTAATCATGTAAAGGTTTCTTGCTCCGGGAGTCTCAAAATTGTACCCCATTTAGTTGGCTGTGGAGAGGGATCTTAAATTAAATGTCTCAATCTTTACACAGTTGCATAGGGCAGGCGTCATGCAAGAGTTTACATCCTTCTTTTAGTCTATCTGCCCGGGGGTGGGGGGGGGGGGTGTAACATAACATATGGTGATGAAGACCTTTCTTGTGACTTAAACAGGAAAATACTCTAATTAACTTAACACTATATCCATGAAACTGGTCGGTTGATTAATAGTTCTTTTTGTGACTTCAGTACTTAGCAACCACCAACTCCCTTGTTAAGTTCTTTCCCCTTGTTGATTCTTTTGCACATCAGATGTCAAGCATTTTCAACATTTGATCTACTATCAACTAAAGAGTTTCGCCTGACGTTTGATGTGGAACAGAATCTACTGCATTTTCCACCAGTTCTTAATCGTTTGTAGTGTAGTTGTATGCTAGTTTAACGTTGCTCGTATTTTTTATTGGCCATGGGGTATTGTAGTGTTGTATAGTGATTAGAATATGGGTGGGTTTTTGGGCCCAAAATTCTCTAAACAATGGTCCATTTTTCGGCAGATTTTCCATAAACATGTGTGGGCTTTCCAGACATTGGAAAAAATTGTCAAAAATGGGTATTTTTCCGCCAAAATTAATCATAAAAGTGGATATGACGGCAACTTTCGCTAATTAGAAGAGGGTAGCTTTCTGAAAACCGGGCAGCACACCCCGTCCATCCGCAATCATGTACCCCCCCCCCTGGCTCCATCGGACCAGTGGTTGCTGATTTATGGCAGAGGTAAGGCGAGATAAGTTGTCGCTTCAAGATAAATACTTCTGTTGTTCTCCGACAATGTCAAAATTAATTAGATTTAAAAAGAAAGGTTTCTGACATTTTATGAAGGAATTTTCGGCACTTTCAAAAGGTGTTGAACCTCACCCCTGAGGGAAACAAACCCGGGGGGGGGTACATAACATGTTGATGGTACGGGTATGTGCCGCCCATATGGGTGGGTTTATGGGCTCCAAATTCTCTAAACAAGGGTCCCTTTTTCGGCAGACTTTCCATAAAGAAGGGTGGATTATCCAGAAATTGGCGAAAATAGTAAAAAATGGGTGGTTTTCTGCCAAAATTCACCATAAAAGTGGCTATGACGGCAACTTTCGGTAATTAGAAGAGGGTACCTTTCTGAAAACTGGGCTGTAGACCGTCGTCCATCTGCAAGTCATGTGCCCCCCCCCCCCGGGAAACAGATTGTTTGCTAGAACTGCAATTGGTCATGCTAAGTCTGGGAAACAGTGGCTGGCCCATTGGGATCGAAACAGTTGAGCTGCTTCCACCCACTGCAAAACATAGGGGCAAGGAATACTCGCAGAGGCAAGGAGGTTTGCCTCATGATCTTACACCCTCGTTACTGGTACCGGAGGGATCTCATCAGCAACTAAGATTTAAGAAGGGTATGGTGATTGCGTCCCTGAATATAAAGGTTCCGGAAGTCATCTAGATTAGGTTCAGCTTTTAATCAGGGACCTTGGTATTCATATCCTTGCCTCGAATGAGACTAAGCTCACTCCAAAATTCCCAATGGATCTTACTAGTGTGGTCGGTTACCAACAAGAACGTCTGGAAAGAACATGCACCAGTGGTGGCGCTCCCATTTATGTTAGGGACTCTAACAAGTACAAACGTCGTCTTGATATCCCCACTGATCACTGGGAACTTATTTGTATTGAGGTTGAACCACCAAAAAGCAAATCCTTTCCTGTTCTCGCTTGGTACCGTCTACCCAACGACCCTGTTGGATCTTTCAATAAGCTTGAAAAAGTTCCATCGTTTTTGGACAAATAGGGCAAAGAAATTGTCCTCTTAGGGGACACTTATTGTGATCTCACTCCAAAATAAGCTGAGCAGCCAATAGATAACAGTTCAAAACACATGCTTGAGTTGTTCACCTTCAAACAGCTTATTGAGGAACCAACTAGGGTCAGTTTTACTACTTCTTCCATTGTTGACCATACTGTGACAACAAGTGGCGAAAAAATTGTAAAATATGAAGTTTCCTCGAGTGACGATTACACGGTCTACTGCATTCGAAAATTTAATGGAACAGTGTTAAAAAGCCATCAAATTATCAAAACTCGGAAGATGAAAAATTTCAATGAAGAAGTATTCCTGGCTGATGTTTCTGGCATATGTTGGGAGCGAATGCTTACTGCAAGAGATGACATAGATGTACTTGTAAGCAATCGATCAAAGCTATTTTCTTTAATCATAGAGAAACATGCCCCCCAATGACTGTAATGCGTTTCTCAGAGAATTACTGCCCCTGGATTGACAAGGACTTGATGAAACTAATGCAGACCAGGGCTAAACTAAAAAAGGCTGCAGCCAAAAAAAGTCCCAATTCCTTATGGACTCTTATAGACAGGTCCGTAACAAGGTCAATGTCCTAAATATCCAACTAAAGAAGCAGTACTATACTAATAAGATCCCTGGATGTCAAAGTAACGTATAAGAATCATGGAAGGCAAGCATTGAACTCCTCAATAAGAGATCCAAGTCCAGCAACATTGATAGTCTTAAAGAATCTGTTTCAGGAACTGTTCATAAAAGATATTTCTAATGCAATGACCAGTTTCTTTTGCTCAGTACGTAAGGAAATTGCTGAAAAAATAGACCCAGCCCCAAATCCCCTTCTTGCATGTGGTTATGAAATGAACAAACACAAGACAAGGTTGACTTCAGGACTTTTGAAATGCAGGAGATCAGGGATGTATTTGCCACTGTTGAGACAGTAAAGAGGTTTGGCACTGACAACATCTCTAGCTACTTTTTTAAGTTCGCGCTGCCTTTTATTAAAAACTCCGCTGATTTCTTGTTCAATGCATCCATTGAAACAAGTCGTTGTCCCGACCCATGGAAAGTTGCTAGAGTTACACCGATTTTCAAAGAAATCTCCTTATGAGTTAAAGTGGGTCTTCACTCAAGTGGGTCTTCATTAAAGTGGGTCTTCGCTCACTACTGAAAATTTCAAAATTACGAAACGTGGAAAGGTGGTTATGTACGAAGTAAAAAAAGCTCAAGGCACAAAAACACAATAAGTTAAGATGGCTCGCTACTGATATAAATTTAAACTGCTACACACTGGGTGTCCTATCGCTCATGCATATATCAGCAACTTCCTGTCAGATTGACTAAACAAGGTCTCAAACTTCAAGTTGAAGCCTGACCTTGCAACTTTGTACCAGCCGAGAAAATTGAGGCTACAGCTCCTCCACCAAAACTTGAATTCACGAGACTTTAGAAATTCTGCAGGGTGATCCAAAAGAAAAAGCATCGCCGAAATTTGATTGATTGCGTTGCCAATCTTAACACTTCTCCCTTTTTCATAGGTGTCAATGTAAACGTTCAAGTGCATATAATGTTTAGGTATTGCAAATTTTCTTTTGCAATCTAGCGCTCGTGGAAACGCCTGCTTTTGAGTGCTATATGGTTTTGATGGGGTTATATTGCATGCATAGAACTTTGGAAAGTTTGTCAGCAGATTGCATTGGTTGTCTATTCAACTCTCAGTTTGTTCGCATGTGCTTGTGATTGTCGGGAGGGGGGGGGGGGTAACTTCAATAGGCTGGTGACGGGGGTGTGCCATTTGACGTCTGAAATCGCACCCGAAAATTTATAAATTTTCGCGAAAACGATACCTCAACATTTACAGGCCATTGAAAATGTATATCCTAAAATTGTGACAGCCATCCAAAATTTTAACCAAGGAAGTGAAACTAAATCAAAATTAGTACCCTAAAGATTTATTTTTCTAAATGACACCCCAAAAATTTATGACTACTTGTGATTTTACCACAAATGATACTCCAAAATTTATTTGTTGGTCGAGAAAAGGCACCCCAAAAATGGCACATCCTGTACCTGCATATATGGCAGTTACCCCCTCCCCTGGGTGTGATTGACCTCTTTTACCATATATGTCTCAAAATTCAAAATATTTAATGGGAAGTTGCAACACACAGCTTTCGGTTAAAAGTGGGAAAATTTTTATGGTCTCGTAGCACAAGAAATAGTTTCTTTTTCAGCAGTTATTTTTAAATAGACAAGAAATAATTCAAGTCTGTGTGGAGATGTGACTAAGTAGCGAACCGTTCTGGTTTTCATATGATCCTAAAGCTCATTAAACGGTTGCAGATCCACTGCAAAGAGTGTAACTTGTGGAATACCGCAGGGTTCATGTCTCGGCCACCTTTTATTCATTATCTACCTTAATGATTTTGAGTCGTGTTTATAATTCTCGAAAGCGAACTTATATGCAGACAACACAGAAAGAACTATCTCATCCTCTGGTATCGGAGATCTCATTCGCAGTTTTCAGACAGAGCTAGACAATAGTTCTGATTGGATGAGAGTTAATAAATTAAGTGTAAACCCTGATAAGACCGAGTTCATGGTCATTGGCAGTCCTCGTCGAACGAACAAGTTTGCCGATTTACCTCCATTCTTTCTTAGAAAAAATGAAATACGTACGATTAACAAAACAAAATACCTTGGAGTGACGGTCGATGACAAACTAAACTGGGGGGATCAGTTCAGATCAGTGAAGGGAAAAATTGCCAGTGGCCTGGCATCCTTGAAAAAGTTAGAAAACATAATCTCCCAGTCACAACTTATGGAAGTTTATTACGCACTAGTAGAGAGTCATTTTAGATGTGCAAATGTATAGTCTGGGGAAGTTTATCCGATAGAAAAGCACTTCAGCGGCTACAAAACAGAGCCTTTGATATAATTGACTCATCCAGACTTAAGGGTTTATGGGAAAGATGGTCATTAAATGTAAATCAGGTACTGAATTTTGATCGTCCACTTATGACATACAAAATAGTGAACAACCTTTGTCCCGAAATCCTGCAGAACAAACTTCAGGAAAGGTCTTCGATTTCAAAATATAATACAAGAAACAAAAGAGACCTGCATTTTCAAAGGCTCAACTTAGAATGCGCAAAGAACAATCCATCAAAGATGCTAGGTCAGTAGTCGCATTCAAAAAAAGAGTGAAAACTCATTTTTTTGAGCTGAAAAGAAAAGAAAAAAACTCAAACACATAGATTCATGAAAGAGCAGTATCACGGGTTGGTAGCTAAATTAGATTGATATTGTCGTTTGATAACCAATTCCTGTATGTAGGCCTATTACCTATTACTTTTGTTATATTTTTTGTTTACTGAATGAATCTTCCGTGTATAAATATGTTTAAAAGAGTGAACAAAACTTAAAGCCTATGGAAACCACGCTTTAAACTCATCTCAACTCTTTCGATGCGTCCCCATACCGTCCCGGTCTGATCTGCGACGTCGCTCAGAAATTGTTCCCATTTAACGCAACCGTCCCCGATGTGTCCCCAAGCCTGTATCGGCGACGCGTTGCCGACTGTTTTGATCATATGGAAACCAGGCTTAAAGGAGAGAATCCCCTGTATTTCCCACTTATTGCCAAGGCTGCAGTATCCTCGGTCTTTGTCTCCAAATTTCAAAATGATCCGTTCTTCTTTTCATTGTATTTTCGTTGATGTGATCAATCTCGAAGTCCCGAATGAGACGTATTTTGGTATTGATCCCAAAATCTCGCATGGATTGACGTACATTAGATCCTAAAGTAAGTTGTAGGCAGGTATATCTCTCAGGTGTCGTAAAGATCGGCCTAGTCTTTGATTTTATGCTTCATTCCTACTAAGTCGACTTTCAATTTAGCAACAATTTCAATTTCAATTTCAATTTCAGGTTCTTGCAATGTCAACGGGAAAGAAGCTATCGATTATAGATGACAAATTGCTTGAAAAGAACAAACAATTTCACAGGGAGACTTTTCGACACTATGCAGACAGCCATTTTGATGCCTGGAAAAGACTGATTGAAAAAGAGGAACCGAGCTACAGATCTTGAGTTCCAATCCAAACGGTTCAAGTGATGTCAAAACAGCATAGGTTTCACATCAGATGTGTTACAAGTCGGAATACAATGCCTTTCAATTTTGTCTAAAACCCATTTTCATGCAATCTGAAAGCCAATATAGTAAATCTCTAGCCTGATAAGGGTTATCAAGCTAGTATACAGTAAGTCCCCGCATATAAGAACCTACTTTTTGGGAGAGAGGCTGAAATAGGTTCTTATTTCGAAGGCACCAACACTAATTTGAAAGTATAGAGGTTCTTATTTGAAGCCTTACCTTTTGTAAGCCTTTCCAGAGTCTTACAAGATGTTAAAGTGAATATGACGCGAAAATTTTTATTCATGAAAAACGTCAATTCGAGTGTGCTGATTTCGAATTTCGACATTAAACTTTCCAAAACTAAACCGTTTTTTAGATACAGCCATTTGAAAATCAAGTTTCTTCACAAAAAAGTGTCCGGGGATCTGGGTCGAATTTTCGGACTTGTGACGTAAAGTGTTTGGGTAGACAGACTGGAGATACTTGCATATCAAAGGAGAGATACTCACAAGGAAGGGTTTGAGGGTTTTATAGTTGCCCTACAGAAAACCTCCATTCTCATACGATTCAAATTCCACGGAATTTGTGTTCTCACACTATTTTGGCAATTAATTGATGTCTTTTGTACTCCTGAATTCCACAAATTGGCACTCAATTAACGCTTTCTTTGATGAAAGAAGTAGGATCATATTCAGCCACGGGGATATTGGGTTCTGCCTATTGGCATGACTCAGATAATACAATATGAGCACAATAGGAATGAGTTTATCCTTTCATCACAACTGCTCGCTTCGTAACCTCATGATTTCAAGTTTCATACCATTGCAAACAGAGCACAAACAGACAGCGTCGCTCAGTCGCTCGAAGAAGGAAAGGACTTCAAGCATTTGTTGTACCATAACTATGGTTGTACAGTGTCTCAAGTGGACAGGTCATAGGAAGGGAGGGAAAGAATTCAGTGGTTTGACTGGTATCCTTCGAAAGAGAGGGTCTACGGGTTTAGGCCATATCCATTCTGTTTGGTTGGCACTAGACTGGAATACATTTATTTCGCTGTAATTGTATTTTCAAAGTTTCATGAGGTCCAGAGATATGCTGATACTACAAATACTTTGCTTTGGTAGGTGTTGATTTTGTTATTGATATTACATCGCTACCAGACTAAATCAAGGACAAGCCTAGTAGTTTGGTGTCAGATCCCGGTAGGAGAACCGCGTAAAGTAAAATCATGGATATCGTAAGTCTGGTCAAGCTTCTCCAGAGTGTAGGACTTCGTCCCGTGAAATGCCAATATTCAACCGTTTATAAGCCATAAATGTCTGAAATCTTTGCAACGTGGACTATCATTTATTGTTATTTTAAAACCTTTGAGTTAGTTAGATGTGCTAAGGTTGCAGTGAGACATCGTTTCGTGATATCCAGCTTGCAAAGGAGCGTTTTTTACCACGTTGATGAGAGAAAAAAATATTTGAAAACATTGTAAATTTTGCAGTTGAAGTATTAAAGAAACCAGGAGTGGAGTTTTAATTGGTTAAAGGGTGAATAAACAAGCCAAACCTGACCGCCTATCAAGGTTTCGTAATGGTTTCATGTATGAAACATTGCATGGTGTTGTCATTTCCACAAACACTTTACGTCACGGAGGCCTGGTACTCAACGGTCTGACCGCGCAGAATTGCCGCCACTTTTTGAAGCAAAGTGGGGGCTGCTCAACCCCATTTTCTGAAGAAATAAGCGTCTAAATTAAAAAATAAACTACACCAGCATGACCAGCGATGTTTAATGCATAATATTCGACAATAAAAATTTTCGCGTCATATTCACTTTAAGCCCCATTATTTGTTCTGGAAGGGTTTTTATGGACCTAATAACTAGTTGGGGAGGAGAATCACACTTTAACAACCAATTGGCACCAAAATTTACTTTATAGCAACAATTAGAAATAATCTTTGCTACCCTTGCAATAAGAACCTATGTTTCATCATATTGAAACAGGTTCTTAATTATAAGATGCATAATTTAGGAAAACAGCCACTTAGTTCTTATTTTGGTAGGTTCTTATATGCGGGGTTTTACTATATCTCATTTTGTAGTTGTTCGTAGTTATTGCCAATATCTTAGCCAATTTCATAAGAGATGTATGATTTTGAATTTGTATGGTCCATTTCCACATGGTAGTGACATTTTTTGTAGGAAATTTTTATCAAATGTTTGTAGTTTAGCAGTAGTGGTAGTTGAGAAGTTATGATTTGCATTTGAAAAAGTAAAAATTGATGAATGATTTTACCTCGGATGATATCAACTTATTTCCAAAATAGTGGTGTCCTGAAATGATGCATAGCTGTTTCCCCTAGCCTCCCCATCTAATGTCGTCATACTGTTTTTTGAGTAATGCGTGATTTTCGTTTTTATCAGATGCTTCCGTGATGCATAAGTGCCATCTACTGCCAATTACTTGAAGTTGCATTAAGGATATGAAAATTGCTTTATCGCAAGTTACCCCTAAAGTACTGGAATCGAGAATGCTTGCCATGTAATCAACAGAGTGACTGTAGGCATGCACTTTTTCAGAAGTTCATTACTTTGGTTTTGGTCATGGTGAGGACCCGGTGACCTCGTGTCTTTCCTCGCCATGAATGTCAAAGTTAATGTAACTGTATTTCTGTAGTAATTGTAGTTTTTTTTTAATTGATATAAAAAAAATGCACTTTCATATGTTTTTAGCTGTAATCGATCAAAGCCAGGTCCATGTAGCTTTAACTTAGTGAAGTTACAGCTTAAAGAATGCAATGTAGCATGATCAAGGAAAACTGAGTAAACGACTAATTTTTGTCTTTTCAGAAGTTCATTACTTCGGTTTTGGTCATTAGAACGCTTGAAATTTTGGGGGATCAATACTTTGATTTCTACGGAATGAGACCAAAAACTGACATTGCAAGAATACAGCTCCCTAAATATCGAAGTGATAATGTTGAAAAAGTGTCTCCTTTGATAACCGAAGTGTTCGACTAGATTTAAGATTTCTCCCCCCTGCCCCCATTAATGTATCATTCCTACCCCGTCGTTATTGGAGATTTTCAACAGAAATTCCCTGTAGTAACCGACTAAAATGAGTAAGTATATTGGCGTTAAAATTTCGTCAGTTTTCCTGCCCGACAGCTATCATACTTGCCTATGTTAGCACATACTTTTGACATGAGAGAATATTGAGCTAGTGTGGAACATTCTTTTGAATCTGAGAAAGAAATTTGTCTTTCTTCTCGCAAACCTTTTTTCGTTTGCACAAGCTGTGGAATACCTTTTATTAATTTTTGAAAGATTTTCCAACGCCCCCGCTCGCTTTTATTCCAGCCCTCCCCCTTTTATTGATTTTGGTAAAATGAAAAATAGTAAACATAATTTCTGCGTAAACGCAAGTAGAAGTCTCAAGGAGGGCATTCAACAGAACTAGACTTCATCAGTGCATATATCAGTAACATCACTGTTCACAAAAATATGTAAAAGATACGTGTTTAACTAAGAATGCGACTATCTTTAATTTATGCAAACACCCCCCCCCCCACCCCCGAATTGTTCTTCTATACCCCTCCGATTATTGTTATACCGAACCATTTCCAGCCTCCCGATTATTCTCACCCCCGCATGTAATGTCAAACTTTTCGCCGACGACACGTCTTTGTTTACGGTTGTTCGAGAAGCTAACGAAGCAGCAAGTGATATGAACCATGACCTTCAATTGATAAGTCAGTGGGCCCATGATTGGAGAATGTCATTTAATCCTGATCCGCAAAAACAGGCTGTTGAATTATTATTTTCAAGGAAAAGAAATGAAATAGATCATCCAGTGATTCTCTTTAACAACATACCCGTAAAAAAAGTAAATGAACATAAACATTTAGGTATTATCTTAGATTCAAAGCTTTCCTTCTCGGCTCATATAAAATGTGCTATCTCTAAAACGAGAAAGGGCATTGGCTTGCTGAAATATCTCTCCAAATATCTACCCAGACATACCCTAAGCGAACTATATAAGCTTTACGTGCGACCACATCTGGACTATGGGGATGTTATCTATCACACACCAGATAAAGTATGTGAATTCAGTCAAACCATCAGTTTATCAAATTTAATGGAAAAATTAGAATCTGTTCAGTATTCTGCTGCCCGTGCCGTAACAGGTACTTGGAAGGGAACATCACGCGAAAAGCTGTACATTGAGCTTGGCTGGGAGTCGCTGAGCTCCCGAAGATGGAGTAGACGCCTTACTTTGTTCTACAAGATTATGAATAATCTCACACCTCTGTACACAAAGGAGCCAATCCCACAACCTCATCAGTCAAATTACTGTCTTCGCAACCAGGGTGTCGTTGGGCGGATGAGGGCAAGAACCGAACAATTTCAATCTGGCTTTTATCCTAACTGCATATCTGAATGGAACAAGCTCGATCCAGAAATCAGGCTTGCACCGTCTGTTGCTGTTTTTAAGAAAAAGCTTTTGTCAATAATTCGCCCCCCTGCAAAATCTGTATTTGGTATTCACGACCCGATAGGCTTATCGTATCTTACCCAAATAAGGGTCGGTCTCAGTAAATTAAAATTTCACAAATTCAGGCATAATTTCCGAGATACCATTGACCCAATGTGCCCAACGAACGATGGCATTGAGGATACGGAGCACTTCTTGTTGCTCTGCCCTTCATTTGACATTGAACGACGAGATCTTCTCGCTGGAGTTTCGGAATTATTGCGACCATATGTTCGAATAAACAGCCTTCCAAATAACGCGCTGATCCAAATTTTATTGTATGGTGATAAAGACTTTTCTATTGATGTTAATAAAAACGTACTCAAATTAACCCTAAATTTCATTCATAAAACAGGCCGGTTCAATTGAAGTGGCTTGAAGCAGCTGCTATACCCCCCCCCCCCCCCGATCGCAAAGTCTCTTTTCCTCCTTTTATTTGTTTCTTTCCCGTTGTTTAAGTCTGTTTCGCATTGGATTTAAGGTTTGAAATTCATCTACACATAAGTTCAAACCTTTTTATTAACATCTACGATATTGTGCTCCATAAACCCCGACAACTTAAAGGCGCAATGTCTTGAACAGTATTGTTCGGCATCTGGCGCCTCCGTCGATGACCTTGCATGCCAATGCGAAACAGATTCCAGTATCCATCAGTATCGTATCGTATGTGTACCATTTTGTAGGTGTTTATTTAGTTGTTGATTTAGTTGTGTATTTTCATGTGTTGGCCATGGGGTAGACATAGTCTTTTGCTCCTCTTGGCATCGTCCTTGTAGTGTTGCATAGTAGTTAAAGTACAGTAGAAGGTAGCATATATTGTAATATTTTATATTGATATAAAAAAAAAAAATTTCTCACCCCCCCCCCCCCGCCGTTTATTCGGTCCGCGAGATTACCATTCTACTTTTAGGACTGCGTTACGGTTCATTCGATTATAATGAATGAAACACTTTCATTATTTTCAGTCGAACATTATTTGCAAACCTGTTTCTTTTTCTTCGCCTTTGGAGCTCGAGCATTCTTACTCTCCTGCAAACGAAACACATTAGTAAGAAAAAAGTTTGATTTTCACTGTCAGTCTCGAAAAACTGCTGACTTGTTTCACACATGCTTACAAGCTCTTCACTGATTCTTCCGCATTTGTCAATCGATAATCGACTGACCAATTTTTCTAGTGTTTGTTGTCGACAGGGTACCAGACTTTGGAATTTTTTTGCGGAAACACTGAACAACCTTATGACTTCAAATTTGGCATGTTTGTCCGTGAACATATAACGTGAGCGACAAAAGAGTTTGATCAAAATCTTTAGATTAGCGAAGTGGAAAATGATGTTCTTTTGAAACTAGCAACATATTTTTGAACCCAGGGACTACTCTGGTTTATGTAGCATAGGGGTTCTCAGGTTGCTTTTTTTGGATCTAAAATTTGGGCAAAGCTAAGTTTTTACCCAATAATTTGTGCAACTACTTATGTTTTGGGTTGTTGACATTTTGAATTACTGCTTTGGGTCTCAAATAAGGGAAAAAGAAAAAATGGAAAAACATAATTTACAGAACAAATGAAAATTAAGTAGCAGCACTAAGATCCAGCCAGCCGCGAGAAAAACTCACTACTTTGATGGAACATGTTGTTTGTTTAACAATATATTACGATGTTTTGATGTTTTGATATTTATTATCAGTTTTACTTTTTCTGTATCCATGTAATTGCGGATATTCTTGCTACGGCGTAAAGTTTTTGACTTGCCTTCATACATACTTGATTAACATGAACATTAAAATCTAACTTGGAATCTAATGTTACACCAAGTAATTTCTTAGATTCAGATTCAGATTCTGATATTTGTGAGTCACCAATATTTAGTGTCATTCCATCATTCATTACTCCGAATATTAAAAGCTGACTCTTGTCTTCATTCAGTTTCATGAAATTATCAGAGAACCATTCTGACAGTAAAAGCGGGTCTTTTTCTAATTTTGAGAGCACTGTCCTAAGGTTCTTATCTCCAACATATAATGTTGTACCGTCTGCATAATTGCATACGTCAGCATCATTCACTAAATAAAATATATCATTGATAAAGATATTGAAGAGGAGGGGCCCTAATACTGATCAATGTGGCACTACCCTTTTTTTAATAACACCAGGAGCTGAATGTACCATTTACCTTCACCCGTTGTCTCCTTTCAGAAAGGTAGCTACATATCAACTTTAGAGCGTTGCGACTAAATCCATAGGCATCTAGTTGTGCTAACAGAAGGTCGTGATCTAAGCAATCAAAGGCCTTTGAAAGGTCCATCAGGACAGCACCTGCATATCCTCTCTTATCAAGAAGCTCTTTACATGTTTCCAACAGTCAAAGCAGAGCGTGTTGGGTGCTATAGCCCTCACGAAAACATGAATAACATGAAAAAAGAAAAAAACACTTTTTTTGGTCATACAAGATTCGCTCGAATATTTTGGATTCGGATGTAAGGATAGTAATGGGGCGATAATTCTTTTTTATCATAGCTACTTGATTTTTTAAAAGTGATGTGATCTCCCCCTCTTTAATTTTGTCAGGAAATTCGCAACATTCAACCATAACGCTAAAGAAGGAAGACAGACATACTGAAAAAACCTCTGAGTTTTGTTTTAATATCTTAGCTGGAACTCTTCCATATGGAGAGGCCTTTTTGCCTGCAATTTCCTGATTTGCTTTTCGACCTCAATGACAAATGTCTTTTGAAAGTCGAGATCGTTGGCCTCGCTAACATTAGCTCTTATTCTTAAAATACTCGCATAAGATTGATATTTTCTTATAACTGGACTTGCCCAAGTCGTCATATAAGAAAGAAAGTGACGACTTGTCGCGAACAGCTCTTCATTAATTATTCATAAGATGTATGTGACCTGACTTAACCCGATGTTTGTAATAGGATCTAACTGCAAGGAATTTGAAAACCAGGGGGTTAATTGTATCTGTCTACACATGAGCGCCAATATATAAACATCTGTTCGTTTTAACATACAGCCATTTATGTTTCAATTTTGGTTTGCCCCCCTCATTTTCCTTGACTGAACAGCAGTATCCTGTCTACTATTGGTCAAACGTTATGATCAAAGGTGCCGTCTGCCGTACCAAAAACCGTCCGGCCATCCAGCTGTTCACTGTTCGCGACAAGTCGTCTGTTCCTCTCCTCTAGGACGACTTAAGCAAGTCCATCTTATAGCCCTCTCAACATGGTCAGTGTCCTCGATAAAACTTTATCAGCATTTTTTTTAATTCCCTAATGTCTCCTTAATGTTTACAAAGTAATCGTTCATTATTTCTGTAACTTTGAAATCATCTGAGATGAGGGTTTCATTTTCAAAGAGGGTGATGTTAGGAATTTCTGATTCCAACCCCCAACATATATTTCACAAACTCTAGCCCACCAAGTCACTTCCGATCTACTTCAATTCTCGCGCAGCTCCAGGATAAGACACAAATAAACCGACACAATCATGAATTATTTCAACACCTTAAATGAACCAAACATGAACAACAACAACAAATTATGTGATGATCTATATCCGTTTCACAACCAAACCAATTCCAACCAATCTTGTCTTTATCCTTTCTTCTTTCAGAGGACTGTATCTATCAACATTCTATCAAATCAAAAATCAAAGATTCAATCCTGAATAACCTTAGGCCTACTGTTCTCTTCTTTCTTCGTAGCAATCTTCGTAACAATCATTCAATCAAAGTCAATCTAACAACTCAATCAAACAAACAAAATAAACTTTCGACTCACGTCCCTTCATTTATCAAGTTCTGCTTTCTTTCAACTCTGCAAAATCACATCACAGTTCTCCATCTTCATCTCTCTCTCTCTTCAAAACACGCCACAAAACTGTCAATCATTTTAAGTCTCGTTTTCATTTAAGTCTCGATATGGTGTTTGGCGCCGCAACATTCTCCACCCAAGATCAGTTTACTGATCTTCCAACAGACGGCGGCGCCAGTCCGCATCAATGGCAGTAGTGCGCCTTGGTCTCTTCCTTGTGACAACTTCCTGTTGAAGTTTCACCTCTTTTAAATTAGCTCCCTCTTCTTGATCTCCATTCCTTGCAGAATCTACAATCTCTTCCTCTACATCTTCCTTCTCTTCTCTTATCTGTTATGGATACAATAATTCAATTGCTCTCTTCAACATCATCACCTTTCCCTTATTGTCAACTACTTGAACTTCAACTCCCCAGGTTTGTCCATCCTTTGCAGTAAGTAACTTTGACACTCTACCCAATTTCCATTGACTCCTGGGTCTCCCTGCTTTCTTCAATATCACAACTTCTCCCTCCTCTATTACTGTCTCTGAACCCATCTTCATCTTATAACATTCCTTTTCATTGTATTTTCCTGACTTGGAAACTTGAGTAGCAGTCAACATATCACGTTTTGTCTCTTCCATTTCTGATTGATTTGCTTCTATTTCCGCTTGGAGTTCTTCTTCATATTCAATCTTCAGGTCTTCTAATTCACTTTTTAACTTCTTGATTTGATCTTCAAGATCTGTAAATTCCTTCCAATGCTCACAGCCTTCTGTCTGCTTGTCTAATGATACAGTTGCCGCTATAACTCTTCCCATCTTTCCCTTCAGTTCCTTATTCATCTCCAACTGCTGTTCTTCCTTCAATTTCAACTCTTCGTTGAATTCGTTTCTTACTTGTTCTATCTCGATCGTCAACTCTTGCGGTCTTTCCAACGAGTACACATCATTTGATTCACTTCTATAGCCTGTTACAGTTGCTGATTTTGCTTTCGTCACTTCCTCACTTGGCAATCGTGCCTCCACGTCCTTTTCCACGTTACTAGCATTCATCAATACAACATTAACAGTCTTCAGTAGACTGCCGTCTGTCTCTTTTACGTCAGTGTCCGATTGGTTTACAAGCACATCGTCTCCTTCCTTGACGGCTGTTAGAACCGGGCTAATTGGAACATCTTCCATCGGCTTACTCTGTTCATCTTTCAAGGCAAATAGCTCGTTCTGTACTTCAGCTAATTCTTTACTCAGGTTTACATTATCTTCTTTGAGATTTCTGTAAACAATGTCTTGACTTGTTCTACGATTTCTAATTTCTCTTTCACAATTAAGTCTTTCTCCGTTACTTTCTCAGACAATGCTACAATCATATCTGCCTGTTCTGATAACACGTAATTCTTTTCTCCAATCGTCTTTTCCATTTCATTGATTCTCTCAGTCTTAGGGCTAACATTCTTTTCCTGTTCATTAAACCTTTTACCCCAATCATCTAATTTGCCTTCTAATTTCTTGACCCTCTACAAGATCATACGTCTCCTGAGCTTCTTTGTTCTCTAATTGTACCCCTTCATTCTTCTCCCCTTTTAACAGGGCGCATTCTTCTTTTAGATGCAATACTTGATCCGAGTCGCGTCGTCTCTCGACTCTCATCGATTCCAACTCATTCTCATGCTTGTCTTTCAACTGACATCTACTCATATGAAACTTATCTTCCTCTTCGATCAACTTATCTCCTGATACTTGAACTTCCTTCTGTACAACTTTAACGCTTGTCTGTGATTCTAGCGAACCTTCCTGCGTTCCTCTCCTCTCATCTTCGACACTTTCTCTAATAACCCGTTGGTGTGAAAGGTGGTTTGTTCTCTCCCGAATTTCTTTCTGCTCCTCTAACTTCTCTAGCTGTGATGTAATGGTGACATTTACTCTTGCACTTTGGCTTGTGATTCCTTCTTGGTTAGTGGGACCTGATAATGTCCATCCAAGAAAAGTGTCAATGGCTACTGGCTGGTCTTTCTCCCCCCGTATGGTACTCCCTTTCTGCAGCAGCCAAAGATTACCAGCACCAATCAACAAATGAACCGTCAAATCCTCTTTTTCAGACACACCCCAGGGGGGGGCACTCAGCACATACGCATACGGGGAGGTAAGTCCGATATTTTTGGGTCAGAATATTGTGAAAAGTGATATTTTTGGGTCCAAAGAAAACTAAAACTATGTTCATGATATTTTTTGATACCAAACATCGTTGAACTGATATTTCTGGGTTCATTAGAGGTAATGCTCTTTTCTATTTGCATTGTTTCGGGACATTTTACGTTCATTTACTGGTTTCTAAGTATAAAATGAGGTGATATTTTTGGGTTGCAGTGAAGCTGAAATGATATTTTTGGGTTGCCTGAAAATTTCTTGGACTGACGTATCTATGCGTTTCTACTGAGTGCCCCCCCCCCCCTGCGCAGACACATCTGTAAATGAAATATTCCTGAGATGACTATAACTGTACTTCAATTTTTCAGGATGGTGGTTATACTTGGGACTTCCAACACTTCCATTTCTATTTCTTCACCCCCCTCTAAAGGACTAACATTGATGGTATACACATTGCATCTCTCTGTGATTTCCTTCTTGCCAAATGTGGCTAAATTCAAGTATCTTATTTCTCTAGATTTTCCTTTCATCATTCGTGCTAATTCTGTTGTTATAAAGGTACACTGGCTTCCTGAATCTAACAGTACTCTACATCTTACTTTTCGACCCTGTCCCGGTGCCTGTGCAAAAGCCTGCAGAGTTTGCAGTGCAACTTTTCCGTGTGCCCCTATATGTAAACTTGGTATTGTTGCTTTAGTCTCATCCTCTTTACCATTCCCCTTCTCTTTTTCACATAGTGAGGTGTGATGCCCTCCTTGACAAACCTCACACTTCTGCCCACTCATGCAATCCTTTGCTCTGTGATTCTTTTTCAAACACTTAAAACATCTCCCATACTTCCTAACAAGTGCCTTTCTCTCATTTATGTCTTGAACCATTTTGCAATTTTCATGTGGATGTTCCCCCCTACAATAGGCACAATCCAACTTTTCCCCTCTGGTTAGCAATGCACTTCCAGTTGTTGGCTCAGATCTTGTATTTCTCTCTTTCACTTCTCTGCTCCTCTCTTTTCCTACTTCATGTGTTTCCCTCAATTCAATTTCTTTGAGTAGTGCTTCTAAGAAAACTTCAATACTCCATTGATCATAATCATCTCTCCCCCTTGTAATCAACAATTTTATTTGCTCTGGTAGCTTCTTAAGGAGAGAGGGGACAACAACACTAAAAAATGTTTCTTGTGGTACTTGCAAAGATCTCAGAGCTCTGTAATTCACTTCTACATGGTCATGAAAGTTTCTTAGCCTATGAACATCCTTGTCACTAAACCATTTGACTTGAATTTATGTTGGCTGTGTTTCCATCAGGTTTTCAATATGATTCTGTGTAATGGCAGATTTTTTGCCATATCTCTGTTTTAATTTTCCAATTGCTTCTGCATAATTTGCTGCACTTATTTCTAATCCTGCTATGGCCTTAGCTGCTGTACCCTGCAACAACCCTGTTAGATAATCAAATTTGTCAATGTCTTCTAAATCTTCATTATTATGTATGTTCCTCTCAAATACATCCCAAAACCTCTGCCAGTTTCTTGGCTCTCCAGAAAAGGTTTGCAAGTGCAACTTTGGGAGCTTAGAGGATACTGCTTTCTTCTGACTTTGCACTCTTGTTTCAGGGGGTTTATTGTCTTCAGCCAGGGCTGCTCCAATCCTAAGTAAACCCATCTGAATCTCACTCCTTACATCACTACTTTCTGCCATTTTTTTAGTAAGATCTACCCCTTCCATGTCTGAAATGATATCTAAAATCTTTTCATCAAATTTTTCTAGCTGTGCTGCTCCTTCATAAAGTAATAAATTCAATTACTGTATCTCTAGCTTGTCTCCTTTCTCTATGGCACCTTCTACTTTTACCAACTTTGAGAATAAAATATCTCTTTTTCCTTGCCTAAGAATTTGCTGTTTTCTCAATTCTTTTCTCTTTTGCTCAGACATTAGATCAACCCCTGGGGCACCCTCATGGTCCTGGGCCCCCAACACATTCCCATCATCATCAACTCCCTGTTGTGGGCTACTCATAATAACCCAGTCCAATAATTCGATTTTTTAAATCGTCTCTAATCTCCTATCCGGCTCCGGCTTGACTACTTATGTTAGGAATTTCTGGGTCCAACCCCCAACATATATTTCACAACCTCTAGCCCACCCAGTCACTTCCAATCTACTTCAATTCTCGCGCTGCTCCAGGATAAGGCACAAATAAACCGACACAATCATGAATTATTTCAACACCTTAAGTGAACCAAACATAAACAACAACACCAAATTATGTGATAATCTATATCCGTTTCACAACCAAACCAATTCCAACCAATCTTGTCTCTATCCTTTCTTCTTTCAGAGGACTGTATCTATCAACATTCTATCAAATCAACAATCAAAGATTCAATCCTGAATAACCTTAGGCCTACTGTTCTCTTCTTTCTTCGTAGCCAATCTTCGAAACAATCATTCAAACAAAGTCAATCTAACAACTCAATCAAACAAACAAAATAAACTTTCGACTCACATCCCTTCATTTATTAAGTTCTGCTTTCTTTCAACTCTGCAAAATCACATCACAGTTCTCCATCTTCATCTCTCTCTCTCTTCAAAACACGCCCCAAAACTGTCATTTCATTTCATTTCATGTCATTTTTTCATTTATTTCAACAGGGTAAATACATTCAGTAACTATGGATATCTACTGTCTTACAATGTGCCCTGCTTTAAAACCCTAACTTACTTAATTACATGAATAATTATCGGCATTAAAATCCAATATATAAGAAAAAGAAAATTTTCAAAAAGAAAGGGGACTCTGAAGTCAAAGTATGTGGCTGAAGTAGATTTCGATCATCAACCTCTTTGATCTTTCAAAAAAGATTTTGATTTCGTTTTGAAAGCAGCTAGCGAAGGAGCAGTTTTGATTTCAAGGCTTAATTGGTTCCAGACAGTAACTCCTCGATACGAAAAGCTCCGCTGCCCATTTGAGGTTTTACACAAAGGGATCCTGAGGTCAGTGCTGGTATTACGTAAAGTCCGAATGCAAGACTCGGACAATTTATGAAACATCGACTTCATATAGGGAGGTGCAAGCCCATGCAAGGCTTTATATACCATGCAGGCTGTCTCAAAGTCAATCATTTCTTTAACTGTTAACCACCCTAGTTTTGATATTAATGGCAGCGATGTATGGTGGAAGGGACTGTTTGTCACGACACGAGCTGCCCGATTTTGTAGCTTTTGCAATTTTCTTAGTGTAGTACAACCCCAGACAGAGCAGCAGTATCTAAAGTGCGAATCAACTATGCTGAAGTACATCCTTTGTATGGTTTGCAGCGAAAGATATCTCTTAAAATACTTGAGCATTCCTATTCCTCTTGAAATCTTCCCGATAGCAACGTTGATTTGCTCTTTCCAGTTTAATGACGGGTCGATTTGAACCCCAAGATATTTTGTATTACCCGTGGATTCGATCTCATCGCCATTTATTTGAAAGAGGGGAAAACTGTTTGAATCATTGGAATCTAGTCTTCTGAAGTTTGGTACAGTACCAAGGATCATGCACTGAGTTTTGGCCACATTAAGAGACAATTTATTACCCTGGAGCCACGAACTAAGATTCTGAAGATCTGAGTTGATGGCATTGCACAGGTCAGAGACAGATTTCGAGGAATAGGAAATGCTTGTATCATCTGCATACATTGTGACCCTCGTTCTATCATTTTAAGTCTCGTTTTCATTCAAGTCTCGATATGGTGTTTGGCGCCGCAACAGGTGATGTCAGACGATGTCAGGGGCGTCGCCAGCCCGAAAAAACTGGGTTGGACGAAGGAGGGGGTCTGGGGGCGAGGCCCCAAGAAAAATTTTTCGTGACCACGCCCTTTAGACTCTCGGGAAACGTGGGAAACGCCCTCTGAAGCATTTCTGAACTATTTAGAAAATTTTTGAGAAGCAGCTTTGTCAAGCAGCATTTTTCGTAACAGTGGGCATTTTTTCATAAAAAATCGAATAGTGAAGCACAACACGATATAATCCATGTAACTATTTACGAGGAAGGAAGAGATATGAATGGAAATCGAAATCAGTTCTCAAAAAAGGCTAACAGTGGGAACAATCACAGTTAATGTAGGTTTACTACCATCAGATCTGCGTAGATGAGAAACTTTGATATCAGTATCAGTTTATCATTCACTGAAGTTATCACTGACTTATCAAATTTTCACTTACTTCTCAGTGTCGAAGTAATTTACTTTAATTTACAAAGCAAGTTTCCAACTTCCGCTGGTTTCAAATAGTTCAAATAGGCTGTCCAATTCAATCTTATTTGCAATATCTCTTTCAATGCTAACTTTAATGAAATGTTCCAAGCGTTCGTCTGACATTGAAGCACGCAGGTTTGTATTTATTATCTTAACTTTACTATGTGCCCTTAGCAAGATGCTACTGTTGCCGGCATGTGGCAATGATCCTGAAAACTTCGAATAAATCAGGGAATGAATTAATGAAATGAATGTTCTGAGAGAAGGAAATGAATGTTCTGAGTGAGTGAAAATCAACCCCCCCCCACAAAGTTTTTTCAACGGATTGTCCAGTCCACCCCGTGGCGACGCCACTGGACGATGTTTGGACTTTTTCAGAAAATAGTCTGTCTTCAAAAACTTTCTTTTATCCGTAATGGATTTCACATCCGAAATACCATGATTGTCACGTTTTGCCAGTCTCAGAGTTTTGACGCACTTGTTGCGCTGTTTCTTAAAAGCATTCCACTTTCCTGCCGTCCTTTCTTTATTGTATACGTGCCCGTAGCGTGGTTTTAGAGATTAGGGGGGCACTTTCGCCCCGAAGGCGCGAACGCTGGTGGGGGGTCTGGGGGCGCAGCCCCCAGAAAAATGTTTGACGGCCACGCCCATTTTTCTCTCGCAAACGCCCATTTTCTCTCAGAAGAGCTCTTCCCTACATCATATTTGTTTTTGTTTCTGTGTTCATTTTTTCAAATAGAAACTTTTGGAATGAAGGAGCTATCCACAATAAATGCTAAAAAGGTCCTGAACAACAAAACTGTTACGGCGTATTTATAAATGAATACATTAAGAGTAGAACGGAAGAGAATCTTAAAGCCTTTAAAAAGCAAAGAAATTTTTGCGTGAAGCTCCTGTGCAGGACGAAATCTGATTACTATGGGAACCTTGAGGTCAAGACCTTGGAGACCTTACAGATAATCGTAAATTTAGGAAGACTGTCAAACCGGCTTTTTCAAATGAGATACAAACAACTTCATCTGTGACTCTGATTGAAGACTGAAAAATGATGACTGAAGATGCAAAAATTGCAGAGATATTTAATCACTATTTCGCAAATATAACAGGGAGTCTAGGAATCTCTGAAGACCAGTCACTACTGTCAGGAACAAATGGAATAAAGGACCCAGTAGAAAAGGCTATCAAGAAATATGAAAATCATCCCAGCATTAGAAAGATCAAAGAATGCTACAAACTGAACCAATTTGAATTTAAGCCAGTGACTGTCAATCAGATACATTTACAGATACAAAAACTGAATCCAAAAACGTCATCTCCCCTAAACAGCATTCCTGCTAACAGTGGCGGACTGGCAACCATTCTACCCGCCGGGAAAAGCAACCAAAGGGCGCCACAGTAGGTGGTCCAGCTGCTCAACCTTGGGGTTAGTGACACGACCTCGAAAGCTGTGTGGCGGAAAAGCAGTTTTTTTCACAACAATCTTATGATATCTTTTCGAAACCGTCATCATGGATTGCAGAAAGGTCTACAAATGGGGGGGGGCTACGCCTCGAGCGAAGCGAGGAAAGTGGGGGTCCGGGGGCTTGCCCCCGGAAATTTTTAGAAATACACCACATAGAATGTCGGAAAACGCCCCATTATGCAACCTTTTCCAGGCCCTTAAAGGGAAAAGACATAGGTATATCTCATAATCGCTATAAATAGGCGAGAGAAACGCCCACAAATCCATTGTTTCTTTAGCTACACAATGAAACCGGATGCGTCGAAGCTGTCGAGTACAATAGATTATATTTTTGACCTGGCCCGGGCCAGCTTTTAACCATGTCGATTCCCTTAAGTGATAGGCCGATTTTAGAGAGCTCTTCAAAACGATTGGTGTCAAAACAAGCAGTGTCCTTGATCAACTCTGAATTTGAAGAAAGGCGCTCCGTCATACTGAACAACCTGGGGTGTCATCCTGATCAACTTCTCAGGGGCTTTAGACCTCTGAAAAGGGAATATTTAGAAAAAAACAACACAAAAATATGTAGTTCTTTCCCATATGTAGGTCAATTGATGGCTGTAATCATTTTTAGTTCAATTCGATAATTGTTTGCCGTTTAATATTACAAGTTTTTGGAACACAAACTTGAGACAAAGGGCGCACCGGGAAATTTCCCGGTGTCCCGGTGGGCCAGTCCGCTTCTGCCTGCTAAGATTCTTAAACAAAATGCAGACATTTCTGCCATCCTCCTTCAGAAAATCTTCAACTCTAATTTGTCAGAGTGCTACTTTCCAAAGGAGTTGAAGGCTGGTGAGATCTCGTCTCTTTTCAAAAGTCTTGACGCATTTATCATTTATCAAAAAGGACTATAGACCAATAACGGTTTTAGCATCTGTATCCAAAATTTATGAAGGGGTCTTAGAGATTCAAATAAAATATCATGCCCTTTAAGCATCCTTTCTCCTCTTCTGTGTGGATTTCGAGAGGGCTATGGAAACCAACATGCATTTTTGCGACTCATAGAAACCTGTAAAAGAACTCTAGATATAGGGGGTTTTGCTGGAGCACTACTCATTGATCTTTCAAAGGCTTTTGATTGCTTAAATCACAAACTTCTGATTGCAAAATTAAGTGCTTAGGGACCAGTCATTATTAATGGTGGGGGGTGGGGCGGAAGATATTAAGGGGGTTCACCAATATTTTTTCTGCCTAGAAGGGGGGCCAGATAAAAAGTTAGACAGCGAGAGGGGGGCCACGAAAAATACTCAGTCAAAATTGATAAAGTTCGCGCATTTATTCAGAAATGAATGACAGTACAGCTTTTACTTGTATTCCCTTGAATCTGATAGCTGATCTAGCCAAAATGCAACCTGGATTGTCCGCTGCTTTCAACTCTGAATTGTCTGTTCTGCTGAACTTTGCTTTCTAGCCTCTGCCACATCTGTCATCTTTGCAATTGCATTCTGCTCCAAGTGGAAACCATGGGGGAGTTGGAGAGCTGACTGTCCTCCCTCACAATTCAGGGATACGCAGACATTTTCTTTAAAGTGTAAGAAATTTGTTAGGTAGGACTGAAACTGCAATGAACGAGTGGAAGGTGGCAAGAAACAAGTCACAATGAAGAAGAGGAAGAGTTTATGTCTTGAAAAAGCAAGTAGTTGGAGCAATATTTCTCAGAGATGTTGGAATGTGACTGAGACAGCCCGGGGGGGGGGGGGGGGTAGATGACTTGCAGATGGACGGGGGTCTGCCGCCGGGTTTTTAGAAAGGTACTCTCTTCTAATTACCGAAACTTGATGTCATACCCACCGTAATGATGAATTTTGACGGAAAACGACCCATTTTTGGCTATTTTCGCAATTTCTGGATAACCCACCCATGTTTATGGAAAATCTGCCGAAAAAGGGACCTTTATTTACAGAATTTCGGGCCCAAAAACCCACCCATATGGGCGGCACATACCCGTACCCTCAACATGTTATGTAACCCCCCCCCCCGGGTGAGACAGGCGTTCTAAGCCAATGTAAAGGAAGTTCTTCAAAAGTTTCGTTGGGACGCTAAATTAAGACAAAGAACCTAGGAATTTCCAAAGTTTTCATGCAAGGAACAGGCAAAAATTGGATTGTGCTAAGCATCCTTAAGACAAAGTAGGAGTCCTTTATGCAAAGGTTTTTAAACATGTTACTCAAACAGTACATGCTACTCAATTCTTTGTTACTCATGCTTATCAAATTTCAGTGTTGGCTCTGGAAAACAAATTGAAAGAGGTCTTCCAAGCCAAAGTAAATTATATGTACTCTAAGCAGAGACTTTGTTCTAACTTTCCTTGGGATGCTGGTTTATAAAGATTGTGACAAAATTTTCTAAAATCGCAATGGGGTTGCGAGAGGCATTCTAAGCAAAGGTAGAAAGTGTGCCGTCAGAAATTTTCTGGAAGCTTCGCCCCCAGACTCTATAGTGCTTGGATCAGAACTTCAACTTCATCTTTTGGGTATGAAAATTGACGGAAACTAGGCTTCATAAAAGTCCGTCTGGACAGTTTTCTGTCCTAATCTCCATCTCAAATCTCTCTGTGATATAATAGTAGCATCGTGGTTCTTCAGCTTACAGTATATGAACTCTTATAATATTTTTCTACCGGGGGGGCTACAAAAACTGATACTTTGATTTAGGGGGGGGCATCATTTTAGCTGTATGATTTCAAGGGGGGGTCAAGAAAAAAGCCACACTGTTCAAAAGATATCTTCCGCCCCACCCCCCACTATTAATAATGACTAGTCCCTTAGCTTCCTTTCTCCTCTTCTGTGTGGATTTCGAGAGGGCTATGGAAACCAACATGCATTTTTGCGACTCATAGAAACCTGTAAAAAAACTCTAGATAAAGGGGGTTTTGCTGGAGCACTACTCATTGATCTTTCAAAGGCTTTTGATTGCTTAAATCATAAACTTCTGATTGCAAAATTAAGTGCTTATGGTTTTAGTCCAAGTGCATTGCGGTTGATTCATAGCTATCTCAGTGAGAGGAAGCAGAGGGTAAGATAAATGGGTCGATCAGTGCATAGAGAGAAACAATGATAGGTGTGCCACAAGGTTCAGTCTTGGCTCCTTTTCTGTTTAATATCTACATAAATGATCTCTTCATGTTTGTAAAAGATGCTCAAATATGTAACTATGCAGATGACACCACGATCTATGCCTGCGATACCAACATCGAAAGTGTTATCAAAACACTGGAGAGCGATGCCCTTAGAATTGCAGAATGGTTTCCAAACAATTTTATGCAGTTGAATGGGGACAAATGCCATCTAATGGTATTTGGGGACAAGAATAATGATGTGACATTAAATATCGGAAGTATAACGATAAAAGAGAGTACAGAAGAAAAGTTTCTTGGAGTGATTCTTGACAAAAACTTATGCTTTAAACAGCAAGTAAAGTCAATTTGCAAAAAGGCTGGTCAAAAGCTGGTCATTAAGTGGGTGGCGGTTTGAAAGTTATGCTTACTCAGATGGCAATGACCCTCTTGAGCTAAACACGTAGCACCTTGATAAACTAATCACAGGGCACCAAAATTTACAACACAGAAATTTATTTTCTTCCAAACATCAAACAGGGTAAAAGAAACCAAGCTCCAACTCCTTATCTTCTTTACCCTGTTCACGAAAATAACCGTAAATTTACGAAGTAATCTCTGGAAATTATTGGGGGGCACGAGCCCCCCTGCACCCCCCGCTTCCTACGGGCCTGTATATATTTCTTAAATATGTTCTAAGCACGATAGCTTTCCTTAGAGCCTTGGTCATGAAAGGACATTTTGAGTCAGATCAACCATAAAATTTCTATTCTGCAAAAAGTTCTCGATCAATCAGACAATCATATTGAAAATAGGAGATTTTGAGGAAAGATCCTGTTGCATTTTAACAGATCGACAGCGCAAATTTCTAGGACTGAAGGAACAACAACGGTGTGAAGTAGCGTCTTCTAACACCAAGGGAACTTTCTAACCTAAGTTTCTTTTTTTAGTTGATATATTTCAGTCAGGTTGGTCTTCTGAAATGGAGATTTTACTTTCATGGCTCAAGAAACTTTTTAAGTTAACCATTTAGCTTTCCCAGAATCTTTCTCCAAATTACACATAGACAGTACCAGAACGATTCCATAACCATCTGTCTATGCCTGCTTTCTAAATTTTGTCTGTTTAAGTCAGTTACTGTGTATGCGAATACAAACCCGCTATGACCATGCAAGATCGTAAAATCTGACCTAATATCTCATATAAATCGTAAACTGAAAATAGAAATTCCTGAATTTTAAGGCTCCTTGGCAGGAACCGTTCAAACGCTTATGCTTTTTTGGACACCCGGTACAATTGCAGGGTGTTAACAGTGATTTCTTCACGTTTTTTATCGTATCAAATTCGCGAATGTTATGCAGCTGATTAAGATTATTGAAAAACGTTATCTTTTTTGGCTGTTTTTTCAATCTTCGTTGCTTGTTTTGCTTCAAGTAATTTTTGTCAAAATTCTACCGGGTGAGTCCATCGGTCGGAATGCAGGTCGGAAGTCGGATGAAAAAGTCCCATGAATAAGAGGCTAGTCTCTTATTTAAAAGTACTTCCGCATTGTTTTTCTTGAAATACCCTCGCAAATTTTCTCTTTCTCTTTTAAAAGATTCCGCAACCTGGCCAGTTGAAAAATCATAGTGTATCGAGGATCTCAAGTGAGTATGTCAGCTGTTTCGATTTATCTTATCGTCATTAATAAAGGCCACCCATCTTTCGTCATTCATACATCGATGCATGTTGTTGGTAGGCTATCTACAGGCCTCCCAGGGGGAAGGGGGGATTTGGCAGTTCAAGGTGATGCATCTGTTGCAAAGTGTTGCAAAACTCTAAGCCCTTAGCGGTGGTAGCTTTAAGCCTAAGCGGTAGTGACTTTTGGCCTTAGGTCCTAGTAACTTTGCGGTATTGTGCTATTGTGAATCGCAGAAATGAAGAAGAAAATAGAGTCTGTTTAATTTCAAATATTACAGGTGTAGAAGTAAAGTTAGGATTGGGATGGTAGAGCCTTCTTCTGGTGTGAGCATACGACGGTAGTATGGTCAATGCAATGGTCAATCACTGATCAAAAATTAACTGTAATTTGTTTTGATAGATTTGCATAACAAAGATCAACTAGTTATAAAAGAGTAATGTTACGTCATATTTCATTATTAGAAACAATACATAATATGTGAAATACTAACCGACTTGTAATCAAACATCAACTTACATGGCAGGTAGAAAAGATGTGAAATATGATATAAGAGTAATGGAGCACCGTATGTAATGTGATTTTGATTTAATAAAACAGGATGTTTAATATTACATCATATTTCATCAAACTGTATCTTACACCAAGCGTGTGTAATATCAACTGCCTTGTAATGTAACATCAACTTACACCACAAGTAGGAAAGCACATGTAATATGACACAGGAGTAACAAATCTGGGAGCTCAATTTTACACCATATTATCCAATCTTTGTAAACGCTTATCTTATTGTACTACTTGCGATAGAAAATGAGTTGTTGAATATGATAAGCTAACGTTTTGAATGAAGCGATGCGTTTGAAATTTGACCGTTAACGATAAGGATTTAACTTTGATTTCATTGGCATTGAGATATGGCCGACGGTGACCGGCCCACATCCTGTAGACTAAATGCAGTCCCCGATGCAGTCAAGACGTGGACAAACATTGCTTGTGGAAAGAAGAACAGGAGTCTGTTAAATGGCGTGCCCTATGTGCCCTGTGTGCCCTGTGTGCCCTCGATATTGGCGTGCCCGCGTGCCCAAATTTTCGGCGTGCCCTCTTGCCATCAATGTTGGCGTGCCCTCGTGCCCTCGTGCCCGCGTGCCCAAATTTTCGGCGTGCCCTCGTGCCACCAACGTTGGTGTGCCCTCGTGCCCAAGTGCCCACGTGCCCAATTTTTCAGCGTGCCCTCGTGCCTTTGATGTTGGCGTGCCCTTGTGCCCTCGTGCCCACGTGCCCAAATTTTCGGCGTGCCCTCGTGCCTTCGATGTTGTCGTGCCCTCGTGCTCTCGTGCCCGCGTGCCCAAATTTTCGGCGTGACCTCGTGCCCTCGATGTGGGCGTGCCCTCGTGCCCTCGTGCCCGCGTGCCCAAATTTTCGGCGTGCCTTCGTGTCTTCCATGTTAGCGTGCCCGCGTTGTTTTAAAACGATGGATAACATCTGGCATGAACTTGAAGACTTTTCATTTATTTTGACGACTGCACCAGGTAGCCTGCACTTTAAGGTGCTCGCAATTTTCAACTTTCTTCTGTGATTATAAGGGTAAGACGGGGTAAAGTGAACTACGGGGTTGGAAAATTCTGAAATAAAAGAAATTTTTATAAAAAGTGTTCACGAAAATAATGATAAAAAGAAAGATATAAGTCAACTAAACCAAAAAAAATGCAGAGAAAATACCCAAAAAATTGAGCAAGAAAAGGAAATAGGTAGTTTAAAGAGCCCCTGGAAGTTCCCAGGGCAAACGGCGAGACAACAACAACAACAACAGCAACAACAAGTTATTTGCAAAAACAGATTCAGATTCAGCATCTAGAAAACAAAAGAGAAGAACAGAAAGATCTGCAGAAGACAAAAGAAGATTCAATATGGGGAGTACAAACAAAAGTCCCAAGAGTTTTCGAGCCAAGGATGTCTCAGGCGACTTACAGAAAGATGCCAGACAACGAATATATTTCTGGAAATCGTCTCCCAGCAATTTACAACAACATCGAGACATCAGAACAGACAATGGCGATAGGAAATCGACATGAAGTATCACAAAATGAAAACGCTGTCAGCAATTATCGTGGGAACAAATACAATGAGTTACCAATGCCGCAAACAGAGAAATCAAAAGTGGGAGACAGAGTAGCAAGAGAATTCAATTCAGCACCGAAAGGAATCCCAGGAAAATATGGAAAGAGAGCAGAAGAAGAAATGGATGCAATTGATTCTCATGAGAAGCGTTTTGTTGCCACAGGAAAAAACATAATGCATGGGATTTACGACTATAATGAAGTAGTGAAGATGAGACCAACGCAGGTACGAGCTGGCCCTCCAAGGAATTACGGAACATCGGGAAAGAAAGTGTATGGTAATGCCCAAGAGAGACAAGATCAGAGAGGCAACCAATCACAGAGGAAACCAACCTTAACGATAATTGGTGACTCCATGGTCAAAAAGATACGTAGTCAAGATATAAACAACGAATGTCCTTCATACAAATCTTACGTCAAGACCTTTCCTGGGGCAAGAATTGATGACATGTTTTCTTATGTCGAGCCTACAGTTAATATGAACCCAAGTATGGTTGTTCTGATGTGTGGAACGAACAACCTTCGCGACGAGGAGCCAGACCGAATTGCAAACAAACTCGTAGATCTAGCACTGACAGTAAATGAAAGAGTTGACAAGGTTGCAGTATCAAGCATAGTTCACAGAGCCGACCCGCACAACCTAGAAGTCAAAAGAAAGGAAGTCAATCGCCTTGTAAGAGAATCCCTCGAAAATCATGGAATAGATTTTATAACTCAAGACAATATTAAAGCGCAACATTTGAACAAATGGGGTCTTCACCTAAATTACAATGGAAACAACTTACTAGCAGGTAATTTTATCGATTTCATAAATTCCACTGTCTGACTAGAAAAAAGACAGATAAGTGATGAGGACAATTTAGATTCTTCAATCCAAAATTGTAGACCATCTTACAAACATAAATTTCAATTATTTACGCTAGATGAAGAAGTAGACCAGATATCAGTACAATCACCTACTTATACAGAAAGATCTCCGCAAATGTCTCAAACAATAACATGCCCAGCAGGCCTTGGAAATTCACCAGACTCCTTAGAAAAGAGCTGCAATGATGAATTTTCAAAAACAAATGGGTCTTCGATAATGAGCCCTTGCTCAGGTTATCGGTCACATGACCAACACTCTTTATCTTCCTCTACTTCAAATGCTTCCAATGTTCCAAGTGAATCTTCTTTTTCTGTATCTTCAGTCAAATCCATGCAAGAAAATATTTCGAGTGATATTGGGGAGATTTTCAAGCTGAGAACAAAATATCAAAGCAATCCTTTAATTGGTTTTTTAAATATAAATAGTCTTCGAAACAAAATAACTGATTTGAAATTAGTGATGGAAGAATGCTTGCCTGATATATTGGTGATAGAGGAAACAAAGCTAAACTCAGATTTCAAAACTGAGATCTTTCTAGTAAATAACTACCAAAAACCAATTCGTCGTGATAGGAATGAATTTGGTGGGGGGCTGATGCAATTTGTCAGGAAAGGCGTTTTTTGCAATAGAGTTTCGTCTTTTGAGAGTCCCAACATCGAGATCATTTGTTCTGATCTGATGGTTTGCAAAAAGAGGTGGGCTATTTTCAGCATTTACCGACCCCCAGATGCTTCCAATCTGGAACTATTTTTTAGAGAACTGTCTTCCTCCTTAAATTCAGCCATGGACAAATATGACAATGTTATGATTATGGGTGACATAAACATTGACACTCATGACATTCAGCATCCCGGATGTACTAGGTTAAGCTCTTTCTGCGATGTTTTTGGACTGTCCAATTTGGTAAATGATAAGACATGTTTCACAAAAAATCATAGTACGTCCATAGATGTTATGCTCACGAATAAACCGAGATGTTTTCAAAATACCACTGTTTTTGAAACTGGTTTAAGCGACTTTCATGGGCTTGTCTTAACTTTAATGAAAACACACATTCCCCGTCTCAAACCTAAAATGATCAGGTATCGTAGCTATAAGAAATTCGACCCTGAATAGTTTCTTCAAGATGTAACGAATGTTGACATTAAAGCTGATGTAAAGGATGCAGATTTGGCATACAGGAATCTTTCATCTGCTTTCCGAGAACTTGTAGATAAGCATGCTCCTTTAAAAACTAAAGTTCAAAGGGGAAATACTGCCCCTTTCATGAATCAGCAATTGCAAAAAGCAATCTATACCAGATCAAGGCTCAAAAAAAGGCTAAATAAAAACCCTACCGCAGAAAACAGAACTAAGTTCAAAAAGCAACGAAATAAATGTGTCTCCATAAGAAAGAAGGCTATCAAGAGCCACTTTAAAGAAGCAACTAAAAATGGCACAATGTCTAATAAAGAATTTTGGGATCTTGTTAAACCCTTTCTTTCAAATAAAGGGGGACTCACGAGTAGCGATATTTCTCTTGTAAAAAATGAGACCATTGTAACTGATGACAAGGAATTAACAGAGATATTCAATGACCATTATGTAAATATAGTAGAGAAATCCAGTGTTAAGAAGCCTATTAGTCTTGCTAAAGATATTGGATCATCTGATGACCGTCAAATTGTTCGATTGATTCTAGATAAGTATAAAAACCACTCTAGTGTGCTCGCTATCATTCAAAACCCAGAGCAATTACTGAATACCTTCACTTTTCAGGAGGTAGGCAATCAAGAAGTTGCAAAACTATTAAAATCCTTGGACGGTAAGAAATCTACTGGTGAAGATAAAATACCCCCAAAGCTTGTCTCTCTAGCAGCAAATGAACTTACAAATACTCTAACCATGGCAATAAACTGTAGCATTCGTAATTCTCGCTTTCCAAACGATGCAAAAAAAGCGGCAGTTTGCCCTTTAGATAAGGGGGAGTCAGATCGTACAGTAGAAAGGAACTTTCGCCCAGTTAGTGTTCTTAATATCTTTTCGAAGATATACGAAAAAGTCTTAAAGCAGCAACTCACTCAACATTTAGACAAAACGCTTTCTGTTTTTATTGCGGCCTACAGAGAAAAAAAAGGAACCCAACACGTCCTGATACGTTTAATAGAAGATTGGAGATCTAAACTAGATAACGATTATCTCGTAGGTGCGATCCTTATGGATCTTTCTAAAGCTTTCGACTGTATCCCACATGACTTGCTTATTGCCAAATTACATGCATATGGATTTGATGAAGATGCATTAGTCCTTATCTATTCTTATCTTAAAAGACGAAAACAATGTGTCCGGATAAATAATACGTATAGTTCCTTTCAAGAGGTTATATCTGGTGTACCTCAGGGCTCTGTATTGGGACCCATCCTTTTCAATTTTTACATAAATGACCTATTTCTTTTCATGAAGCAGGCAACGCTCCATAATTATGCTGATGACAATACACTTGCTTATTTTTCTGAAAGCATGCCGGATCTTGTACAAACTTTGGAAAAAGAAACAGAAGTGGCGTTATCATGGTTAGAAAACAATGAAATGATTGCCAACCCTGAAAAATTCCATGCTATATTGCTCAGGAAAAATCAAACGAATACTAGTGGGGAGCCAATTAACATTAATGGCAAGATGATCAAATCTGAGGAGACCGTCAAACTTTTAGGCGTTACGTTAGATTATAGACTTGATTTCGACCCGCATATTTCAATTCTTTGCAAAAAAGCTGCAACACAATTGAATGTTCTTAAAAGATTAAAAAATTTCATTGGCTTCAAGGAGAAAAAGATTCTCGTTCAGAGCTTTGTATACTCTAATTTTATCTACTGTCTCCTTGTGTGGTATTTTTCATCTGCAAAATCATTGCAGAAAATTGAACAGTTACAAGAACGTGCACTACGATTTCTCTACAATGATCATACCAGTTCGTATAGTGACTTGCTCTTGAAGTCAGATAAAGGCACGATGCTTGTTGCTCGCCAAAGAACTCTTTGCATAGAGATATTCAAAACAGTGAAACATTTAAACCCACCTTTTATGCAGAACATTTTTAAATTACGGTCTTCAAATTATTCATTAAGAAATCCCAATAACTTAGCTCATGTTAGGCCAAACCAAACAACATTTGGGTCCAATAGCCTGACGTCTATTGCGCCGCAGATTTGGAACGGATTACCAGACAGAATAAAGTCAGCAGAAAATTTGAAAAGTTTTAAGGATTTGATAAAACAATGGAATGGTCCCAATTGCAAATGTAGTGCCTGCAAATGACTACCAAATCAGTTTCAATTGGTTGTGTATATTTGAAAATTTATTTATTTTGTTTATAGCTTTTGTTTTTGTAAATTCGATTTGGATTAGTTGACTTGTATATATTTATATCCTAAGTTATATTGTTCGCTACTGTAAATAATCGAATTGAAATAAAATTACACACACACGGGGTAAAGTGAACTATCTAGGATTTTTTATTTTCTCACGTGAACATGAAGTCGGATGACAAAGATCTTATTTGTTTTCATTTCCTTCAGGTTTAAGCTTTCAGAAAATCATAATTTGCAGTGTCAGGTTGTGTTCTAAAGATGCAGAAGAATATTCTAATACAGGCTGCTCAAAACCCTCCTGAAATTTGACTCTCGAGGTTTGACCTTCATTTACAAATGCAGTTAGAGATCCAAGAATTCTGTTTAATTTGATCAAACAAGGATATCTATCGATACAGGAAAGATAGATGGTCATGACCATGAGCTCGCAGCGTTGATAACTGCGTAAGATTCTTTATTTATAGTTTTGGTTTTACCTCTGGGAGAGGTTTCAGGGTAAAGTGAACTACCTCAAAAAAAGTGTTTCTCTCCGTGGTGATATGCTACTTATATGCAATAAACATTTTCCTAAGTGTATTCCCATGATCATCCATCGATTTGTATTCAGATTTCACTATGTGACTCGAATTTATACCCTAAAAATAGTTGTTGGTAAATATTTTGATTCTGCAAAGATTCTTCTCAGCATAGGCCACCATTTCACTTTTTAATTTTCTTGGATTTTTTGGTTTTGGCATGCAAAGGACTAAAGGACTGCTTAGAGTCGCAAAAGTGAATAAAGATTTCAGGTTCACCTGGTATTTGAGTGGTTTTATTGAACAATTTGGGAAGTAGTTCACCTTCCCCCGTGTCGGGGTAAAATGAACTTCGTGAAGTGGTCTCCAGAGAAAGCTATTTCGTAAGACAGTGGAAAAAGATTTCAAAAACATTTTTGCTGGATAAACTTACCCAAGGACATAATGTCAAAAGAACGTTGAAAAGTTTGCCCTCAGCTGCATAATAATAATAATAATAATAATAATAATAAAAATAATAATAATAATAATAATAAAAATCATAATAATAATAATAATAATAATCAATTTATTTTAAGTTGGTTACAATTCTAGTTCTACATTGATCTAATGTGAACTAATTTACACCAACTATTTACAATTTTACACAAAAAGAAACCTATAATACAATACAATAAAATATCTGTAATCATTATCTACAAATTTTGCACTTGCATTTGTCTCCACTCCAATTTTTTATGTTTCTTTTGAATATAGCAGCTGATGAAGCGCTCTTTATTAAATCAGGCATGCTGTTCCATAAGAGGCTGCCTGGAAACGTTATAGAATCAATGCCAAACATAATGCTTTTCGCTGCAGGAATTTGCAATAAATCTTTCGTCCTGAGGTCATATTTGGTGTCCTTTCTGACAAAACACTCCTGCATAAATGACGGATTAGTACAATTGAGTGTTTTGTATATCTCGATCATAAGTACACGAAGGTTTTGGATGTGGATAGTTGTTTCATTGTTCTTTGCAAGTAAAACTTCAAATGTGGATTCATGATCGTCAAGTAGGACCCTGAGAGCTCTTTTGTGTACTCTATCTATGTTTTCATTCGCTGTTTTTCCGCAGAAAAGCCATATCAAGGGGCAGTACTTGAACGTTGATGCAACGAATGATTGGTACAATAATTTTGCATTTTGGAGATCTAGATATCTAGCAACCCTGGCAAATGCACTCACTTTTCGATTAGTTTTCACACACAGAACTTTGACGTGGCTTTTAAAGTTCAATTTTGAGTCAATTGTGACACCAAGTAGTTTTACCTCTTTGGAGGCGGCTATCGCTTCTCCATTAATTTCCAAAACCAAATTTTGGTTCTTTTTAAGACCTAGAAACATTACCTGAAATTTTGTTGGATTTGCCACCATAAAATTTGAATCAAACCATTTTAGTATATTATGAAGATCAATTTCTAATTTGGCAATCATTGATTCAACATCGTGAGATAACGCATAAATTGTATTGTCATCAGCAAAGTTACAGATCTCAGAAGCCTCTATTGCATAGAAAATGTCATTGATGAAAACATTAAAAAGCAAAGGGCCTAATACAGATCCTTGCGGGACACCTGATTTAACATCGAGCCAGCTGCTGTATGTTGATTTTATCTTTACACGCTGTTTTCTTGATGCTAAGTAACTATATATCATTTGGAGGCTAGATAGGCCAAAGCCATAGGCATGAAGTTTTGCCACGAGGAGATCATAAGGGAGACAGTCGTATGCCTTTGATAAGTCTGTTAGTACCATTCCTATAACGCCTTTGTCGTCTAGGCATTTTTTGCATCTTTCCACCAGCCTTAAAGGTCTAATATCACCATTTCTGAAAATTTGTAATATGGACATTCTATCATCGCTGAATTCGATACCATCACTCAAATCGTGATATTTTGACAAGAAGTGCCCCTAAAAGCCCCTGAAAGATGGGGTGGTCTGAAAAATTAGCGCGCAAAGAAGGAGACTGGGTCGAGTGTTTGTGACGTAACAACAGGAACCACGCCACGCGCAAGTATCCAATGCTTTATCGAGGAATTTTGAAGCGTGTGGATAAACCGTGGGAACAAACGAACTAGAACTTCAAAAATGTCGCAAACATTGTCTGAATCATCATGGAAATCAAAAGATGCGTGGTATTCTGCTACAACGTCGAAGAATATGTTGCTGAAGAAAAAGACGAAGCAGCAACAGTGAGCAATGACCGTAGTACGGCAAACTTCACATTGTGCTTAGACCCAGCCTTGCACATAAAAGATCTATGTCAAGATGACACTGTTGCCGACGAGGAATGGATAAACAAATGACTAAAGCATGCTAAAATGACAAGAAACCCACAACTGATTTTAATATGAAGGCTCTTACCTCACTTTGCAGCGGCAATGCTGAGTTCGCGGCCAAATAATAAGATTCACCACGGGTTCTCCAAGAACAAGCCAAAATTTATGCCTCTACGAAACGGCACAGAGTTCCTCAACGCTTCCCAACGTTCCGCTCTGCCCTCCTCAAAAGTACAACGTTCCGCTTTGCCCTCCTCAAAAGTACTTCTGCAGATGATAAGACATCACTAAACTCAATGTATGAGTTGTAATTCCTATAAAAATTTTCATTGATAAATCGTCAAGACTCTTGTCCTTGGGAACTCTCATGATCGAAAGCTAGATCGCACAAGATCATGACCTGCTGACTGCACGCCCATAATAACGGCAAATTTTAGTGTAAGATATATTAACATTTGACACCATTCGAAAGAAGATTCTTTGAGCTTTTCATACATGATTATTGTTTCCTTCAGCTTTCAATGTTACCCCGGAGAATTCTCTCTTCTCTGCGGAACGCCAGATATAGTCTTTAGGGAAACGGCTCTTGTATTGAAGGGAAAGCTTTCACCTGGCCTATGTGATTATCCTGTACCTTTAGCGCGACTTTTAGGCTAGCTTTAAACCCCGATGTCATCTGATGTCAAACTTCTTCTGTATGATAACTCCATCCCGGGAACAGAGGCACACTGTATCGATCTCTTCTTGTATGAAAAAGAAATGCTTCGCGCAAATGACGGAGTGCTTCTTTTCGGTTCATTTTGCCTTCTCTCTCTCATCTCTGTGTGAGTTCCATCACTTCTTCCTTCGTTCCTTCGCTTCAGGCTTGTCATCTCCGAAGAAGCCAGTTTATGGACTGAAATACCCAACTCTTTGTCATAGGTAATTGCTGCAACCATAAACCATACATCTCTCAGGCATGGCTGAAAAAAACAGTTTTGCGGGAAGAAACAAGATGCAACCTTGTAGTAGTGTTTTCAATGAAGGCCTGTGCTGTGATTCTTTCATGCGTTCCTGCCGTGACGTTGCAGCGCTCGTTACCAGTCTTCTTTTCTCTGCGCGGTAATTTTGAACAATTTCCGCAAATTCGCAACTTTGGGGGGCTTTTAGGGGCACTTGCAGGCAAAATATTGCGATTTGAGTGATGTCATCGAATTCAGCTGTCAGAGGATTTCCATATTACAACTTATCGAAAATGGTGATATTAGACCTTTAAGAGGGCATGTTGTGTACTGTAACCTTCCCTAAAGCCACACAGTAGGTTTGACAACTTTGGCTTGATGAAAGCTAGCATTTGGGAATACATTAACCTTTCATATATTTTTGATAGGGTGGACAGGACGCTTA